>CM076570.1:627233707-628433707 GCA_034641835.2 Pinus albicaulis
GGTTTGTCCGCTACGTTCACCACAAGATTTAGGGCTTTCTCTCCTCTCTACATTCACCACAGCAACAATAGCAAATGAGTGATTTTGGAGGGAAAACTGCCTTATTAAAAGAGAACCCATGTTTCTTCTTTCGACTGCTGCGACCACACCGTAGCCCCGTTTGACGAACCATCTGCACCGTTGGAAAGCTCTCACTGAGCCCTCAAATGGGTATCTGTTAGTTTTTTGAGATCTGACACTCCACCAGGACACATTTTGTCCAAGAAGGGTCACTTCACCCCTCCTCAAAATCGAATTTCCTCACTTACGACAATTGTACTTGGGGCACCATCTTGCCCCCTTACTTGTCCTTGTTCGTGTCGATTTTCGTCATGAGTTCCCATCATGTACTCATGTTTCCACGGTCCCCCCATTGGGGCCTTTACTGTGTGGCAGCACCATCGAGTCGCCCTTGTTTAGAGCATCCAAGTTGAGTCATCATTCCCTCCATGGAGTCTATACCGAGTCCCTTTGTACCCCACTGTAGCCCTCCATCCGTCATTGCTTGGTCTCTCTCTTGTCGCACCTTATGACCTTCAGTTTCACTGTCCCCCATCCCTGATGATGTTGTGTCAGTCGCTACCATGTCATTCATGCCCTTTATGCTCTAGCAAGGGAAGTCATCCATTAGCTACTCAGTCCTTTCCATTTCACTATCATCATTAGTGTCAGTCTGTCCGTCGCTCTACTCTTTTCTCTCGTGCCTTGGTTGAGAGTCTCTCATTGCCTCAACTATGGCGGACCTCCTTCTGTCGACATCAGCTCATTTATTCCAGAAGCCAGGTCTCGAGGGCAGTGTACCTTGGTTCCATCTTCCACTCTTGTTCGGTGCCTAGGATCAGGCAAAGGGATATCCCCTTTCCCTTTGGCTTGATTGTTTCTCCAGCTCCTTCAGCATGATCGAGATTCGTATACTTGATGGTCCAGTGATCCAGCAACAGCTCTTGATGATTCCCGGGTGTGTGTGAGATGTTTCAACCCTCATGAGGGGGTGGCCCTGCAGGTAGCCCCCCACATGCCCGGATGACCTCTTCTATGCAGCCTTCGATGCAGCTCCAGATATTTGATGATGTCAACCTCAACCGCTTGCGCCGCCTCTTCGATTTGCATGAATCACCAAATTTGTGAGCCTCTAATAGCCTGTGGGGTATTTGGGTTGTATTTGTATCTCATGTACTCAGATATTATCAGACAAGTCCCGGTCATAATCCCAGGCACAGCATGTATATGGGATTCTTCATTATATTTTTATCTGGCTCATGATTATGCCGGCTGTACTTTATGGTTCGGTCCCTTGTTTACTGGACACACCATTCTTTTGTACTTTGTCTCGGCGGGCATAGGTATGCCTCCCCCGCCGCCTTCAGCACAGGTACCCTCTCATAAAAAGAGACTTGTTGCACCTGCGAGTCTCGTCTCCTCAAGGTCTAGTCCTTCAGCACACTATCTACCTCACATTTCTCTCTCTGACACCCCTTTTTTTGTCTAGTGATTGTGTTCTTACAACGTACTTCGGTCATACGATTTGCTCCTGACACTCGCACGCTGGGGGGCAATCTGTTACACCATTTTTTTGTCATCTAACCTATTATCATTAGATGGACCCAAGTACACCATGTAAGACCAGTTTTACCCTAAGTAAAACTGCTTTCACTATGTTAAAACAGGAAACCCCAAAAGGAAATATTAAACAAACCCATATTTGATTGATTTTCCTCATGGAATAATTAATTAAACCATAATTTAATTATTATTCCCAGTCATGTTTAACCCAAAATCAAAGAAATTAATTAGATAAACCTTTATTTATCTTATTATTTTCTAGGAATAATCATTTAAACCTTTTTTAGATGATATTCCTTGCTAAATATGACCAAATCACCCATAAATAATTAAATAAATCATTATTTATTTAATTATCTTTCAACCAATTCCTTAAATAATTAAATAAATCATTATTTATTTGATTATCCTCTAACTTAAAAAGATAAATAAATCATTTATTTATTTATTTTCGACAAATTAAGGGATTTGACCCAAGTCAAATACCTTTTCCCTCCAACAAATATAATAAAATATTCCATAAAAAGTGGATCTAGATCTGGTTGACCCATGCACCAAGATCTAGAATGACCCAATATTTTGTTATAAATAGGAGGGTTTTTCCTACCATTCCTCACCTTTTGTTGCCTATTAGATCACTCTGGATCTATACACTTGGTCACATATCTCCGTCATTTGCTCCCATTGAGCTCTACTCTTTGCATTGGGTTTTCTACATCAACTAGAGAGAAATCTTAGATCCGAAGTGCCGAGGACTTCCAAGAACCCATCCCACCGAGGGGAATTGGATACCCTTTCCGGTTTTTCTCCTGTGTGCCCAATTAATACAAAAATTCTTTCAAAAATTGTTCTTGTTCTGTCTATTGGTATATGGAGCAAACCCTTTTTTTTACCGTTTAATGTCTTTCCATGCATAGATCTGGTGTTTTGAAGCTCTTTTCTTGTCTAACTAATCGCAGATCTGAAGATATTGGCAGCCACTTTTGTTGTTAGGGCTATTAGTTATGCGTAGCTAAAGTGGTCATTTTTCGTACACTTCGACAAAGGATTCATACTAACATTCCTAATTAAGAGGGAGTGTTGAAAATGTAACTAGTGTTGCTCTTCATAATGAAATTTAAATGTATCATTGATGTACTTATTATATTCATTATTATTATTATTTTATTTCCAATTAAAGCATGTTCTTCATGATTATTAGAGTCAATTGAGTCAAAGTCCAATTTGGACTTCTTGTAAAAGAAAAAGAAAAAATATTTTTCGAGTAAAAGAGTAAAAAATGTCACCATAAAGATCAAGTCGGCCTAAAGAGGCAACCATTCGACCTCTTGGACATGTATAAATACAAGATAGTTCGACCTCATTTGAGCATCCATCCATCACAATGATTTATGTGCCAATATGAAAAAGATAACCAATCAAAGTAAAGAGAGAAAGAGAACTATCAAAGGAGAGAGAAGACAAACTAATTTTTGCCCTAATTGTGTTCACACGTGCGAGTTTTATGAGGTAGTTTCTGTGGTATTGCAAGGCTCAAATTTTAGGGGTCGAAATTTCAGGAGATGACCAAAGTTATGAGATTTAACCAACATTGACTTATGTTGACTATGATTTGTTGGAGATGGCTCAGAGGAGGGTTGGCTTGGGTCTTTGTGGCAGTCTTGGTCTTGGTCTTGGGTCTTGGATGTTTCACTTTGACCTTATTCTATAAGAATATGATTTTTTTTAGGTTTCCCCCCCTTGTGGGGTTTTTCCATGACTTGGAGCCTAATTTCTTGTGTTCTTTGTCTCTTGTGATCTTCATGTTTCGTACTTTTGGTAATTTCTTGATGAAGAAGAGAACATAAAATTTAATAAGAAGCCAACAAACATTCACAAGTAAGAGAAATCTACCCTAATTGACAAGCTTGATTTTTCATCCCCTAGGGCAATATTGATGGAAGGGCCTTACAAGTATTTGTTTGTGGATTCTCTTCCAATTCCTCAAATCTACTTCAATATAATCCCCTAACTAGACATTTATAATCTTGTCAATACCTCCACTTATAGCCACACTTGTTTTGAATTGTCACAATCCATGATCAAATGACCATTTGTCTCCTCACTGGGTTTGCAAATATCATATCTATTAGGATCTATTAGGACCCTCCTATTTCCTCTTATGTAATAGCTTTGATTGGAGACAATAAATGCCTAAGATAAGAGCACCTCTTTCTCCCACAACTAATTCATGAAAAGGAGGGTTATATTATTATGAACTTCCCCCATTTCTATTTTCTATTATCATTTGATACCATGCTACATCCGAATTCTAGCTTTTGACATATCATCAACTTTCATATTTCTCTCCCTATAAACATGTTGAAGAGTAAGATGGTTGAAAAATACTATCAAAACTTTGACATCTTCTAAGACAAAATTTAGAAACACATTGTGACATCTATTTCCATCTTTTACCCATTTGAGGAGAGAGTAGGAATCACCAAACAAGTGTAAGCCATTAATACCCTTCTCATTTTATAACAACAATATTGGTTTTAGTTCCATCAATTATGCATAGTTATTTGATCAATCCTCTCCACTTGAAAGCTTTTGGACCACAAAAGCTTGATTGTAAGCAGACAATAAGTGAGAATACAACTCCCTCACTTTCATCTTGACTTTGATGATATACAACCATAACTAATCGCCGACCTGAAACTGATGATCGACTTGATGCTTATCATGGCGCAATTTGTATCTGACTTGACTCAATTCTTGTCGTGGCGTAGAAGAATGTAAGGCTTGATTGTAAGCTTGATGCACATAAGTTAAAAATTCATCCCACAACTTAGGATGTTACTGTTGTTACCTCGAAGAATATGTATCCCAATCCTCTTCACCATTTCTGTCTGTCCTTTAACCAAATCCATGTTGCCCCATGGTTGCAAAGGAACTGGAAGTGGCATGTGCAAACAAATATTTCGATTGCATGGCTTGCTTGTCGAACACATTACACATCCCTTTATGTACTTCACAATTGTTTCATACATATGAGTCCAGTAATAATAATTTTTACTTTGTGTTGTAGCCTTACTTACGCCGAAATATCCTGTAACCTGAGAAAGATGAACTTCCCGAATAACCTGCACTCTTTCTATCTGAGCATCATGAGTTAGTGATTCATAAGCATCTTTGAAATCATCATCAGTTCTATATTGTTCTACATAACTTTCATGAACCAATGAACTTTTATGCAGTACTACTGAAGCATTCAAAGACAACATATCAACTACTTTACTTGTTACACCTTCCTTGCCCTTAATTACTAAGTGAATTTGCTGAAGAAATCCCATCCAACTGTGGTGAGATTGTTGCAACTTAGTATATGACTGAAAATATTGAAGCAACTGATAATCTATGTGAATCACTGTTTCCATTGCATAACCTTTAACATATGTTTTAACTTCATATGGTTGTTGATGATCTATCAATGCTGTGAAAATTTTCTGCTTAAATGAATCAACTTTAAAATCGACACTTATTCCCCATGTTCTGTTTTTCTTATGAGCCAAAATTATGGGTGACCTGTATGGAGATGAACTGGGTCGCATTAATTCTTTTCCAATCTTCTCTGGAATTTGTTGCTTTATTTCTTTATGCTATATAACTGACTTGTGACACATTCCATTATTAGGGGCATCAGACATCAACTGCATCTCATGTGATATTTCCATTTTACGAAGTAGATGTTTTGGTTCTTTAACTAGATCTTGAAATGAATCTACCTTTTTAACCAAATTATCTTCACACTGAATTTCAGAACCTGAACAAGTATCATTAAGATCCTTATGTTGCTCTTTTATCGACATGAGTATGTATCTCTTACTTGAACTTATTAAGTGCTTCATCTTATTAATATTAATTAAATTCAAGTGATCTTTGATTTTATGTGCCTGAACGATGTACTTAATCCCATCTTTCTTGAGATGATACATATGTTCCTTCTTATAAAATACTGCATCACGGTCATAGAGATAAGGGCTTCCTAAGACAATTCCACATATGTCTAACGGTATCACATCTAGCTCCACTTCATCGATATAGTTAGTTGTGATTGCAAATTTTAACCGACACTGTTTGGTAACATGAATTTGAGATTGTTCCTTTAACCATCCTAAAGGATATGGTTTTGGATGATTATGTGTTTTCAAACCCAATTGTTTAACCAATGATTCATAAATCAAATTTGCCTGTGATCCCGTATCGAACAATGTATCTATCTTTGTATGTTTTTAAGTTACCTTTATATGAAATAACTTGATCCTTTTATCTTCATTCTGTTGTTTGATGTTTGAAGAAGCAGAAGTACTAGCATCATAAATTTTACCTGTTGTAACCATAGCAGTGATTTTTCCTTCATCACTTGAATCGGATCCCAAGTCCAAGCCTTGCTGGATTGTTGTTTCAACCTTCTTTTCACCCTTCTTCGTTTGGAACTTCTTTGGCTTGAGTTCCAGATGAAGTTTCCAACACCTAGCTTCATCATGGCCGATCCTTTGGCAATGTGTACAAGTAGGTCTTTCATCTTCCTTCTGAGTTGTGGCAGTCTTCTTTCCCTTTGACTTGCCCTTCTTTTTGATGTCTTCAGTTTCCATCTGATTGGATGTCTTTGGTGTAAAATTGAATGGTCTACCACCTGACTCGACATGAATAGCTTGAACACAAACTTCATCAAAATCATTAGGATTGAACATTAATAATGTATGCTGCAAATATGAATGCAAATTGCCAATATACTTTAACAAAGTTTCTTTTGTGTCTAAAGAAATACCAAGTGCTAATGCTTTCTTTCTGAATTCTTGTGTGAACACTTGAACATTTTGTCCCTTACCTTTTTGCAAGCGCTGCCAATCAATTATAGCTTGCTGTGTGTGACCCAACGAATAGAATTGTTTCTTTAGAGCTTTAATAAAGTTAGTCCATGAGGTGATAACTTTTCCTTTACACTTTAAATATATCTGTGTCTTACTTTCCCACCAGATCAAAGAAGTACCCCCCATTCTAAGAGTAGCTAATTGGATCTTTGTCTTATCATCAGTAATATCTTGAATACGACAATAGACTTCTAACTGTTTTACCCAATTATCTAGTTTTTGAGGGTTTATTTCACCATCATACACAGGTAATTCAAACTTAACATCAAGTTTCAAAAGTGGACTCTTAGGTTTCTTTTCTTTATCTGATTCAGAACTAGAAGTAGAAGAAGAAGAAGAAGATGATGGATATGATGGAGGAAAAGGAGATTTATCTGCCTTGCCTTTACCCTTTTCCTTCTTTGATGCCTTCGACGATGAGGCTACATCTCTCATCTTCTTGTCTTCATATAATTTTTCCAACATTTTCTGCATGTTTAGAAACATCTGCTAGATTTGATTCTCATCCATGGGTTTCTTTTCAGTAGCTTCAGGAGTCTCAACAGTCTCAATCCCTGTCATCGTTGATTGATGATCGAATTTCCGCTTTTCGATATCTGGATCGAATTCCTCAAGCTCGCCTTTTCCATGTTGCAATTCCAACCTCGTTAACATCCACTAACAAACAAACTACAAAGCACAACCTACTTTGATACCAACTATGATTTGAATGTGATCGAATAAAATGCTTAGGTAGTTTGATTAGTTTGTCCTTTAGATTGATTGTTAACTGAAGAAAGATTTTAAGTGAAAGACAACATAAACTAGAAGCAAAATAAATGATTAAATCACAGCATAAAATAGAGAGAAGAAGAAGCAAACAATTGATTACGGAGTTCGTCCCTGGTGGACTACATCTCTGGGTCCGCTTTCAAGTGGGTGTCCGTTTTTATTAGGATTTATCTTGAGGAATTTATTTACACATAAATGAATCAGAATGACTGTGCTCGCAGGCACTTCTGGACTCTGTAAACAGAAATTACTCTCTCTCGCCTTTTCGACGCCTGTCTCTGCGCTTAATTCTGACACCTGACGGCTGAGCAATGCTGCAAACAAAACTGCGTATGTCCTGCTGAAACTGAACTTCAAAAACACTCCATTGTTCTTCATGAAGCTTTGTCATGGTTTAAATAAGTCTGCATCGAACCTTAAAATGCCAAAATAGCAATTGGTTGAGCCTTTTGTGTGATAAGGCTCTTGAATCCCTTCTCCATACATGAACCTAGGGATAAAACATTTGACCTTAGCGTCGTTTTAAAACAAGAATCCCATTTATAAACTATATAATAAAAACTTTAACCAGGCGGCTTGCTAACGGAGCGAAAGAAGTTTTATATGGCATGTGAACAGCGAGGCGAATAGGAATAGCACCGATGGTTACGGTTTCCTTCGGTGGCTTTGGCAACAACTGTTCATAACAACAATCCCGACGCGGTCTATCCGGCGGTTTCGGTCTTTTATTCTCACATGGCAAACAGTGGTCACAGTTTGAAAACCCAATAGTTGCTTAACCATCTTATTTATCCGCTGCGGTCTAAAAACCTGTCAACCATTACAACCTGTCACATGCTTCTCCGACATGGTTTTGACTTGCGCGGTTAGGACTGTGGTTAGCGCTGTGTAATGTTTTAATTTGATTTTAATATATAGTCTGCAAGTGGGTTTTGGTTAGGTCTAATGTTTTACAACATGTCTTTCACCTTAGACCTTAGCTTTGCGCTAGGGATTAACACCATAAGTTTAACACTTAGCTTTGCACTAGGGTTAGAGCTTAGGAATAGGACTAAGATTTAGTTTCTTTACATAAACTTAGCCTTCTGACCCCTTACAAAATATTTGTCACTAATGACATCATTTTAACCATGATCAACTTGAAGACGTTTTCTTTGGATGATACTGACAAAACTGGCGGATTGGAGACTGAACCGAACATTGGACTTCTGGAGTTGACTGGATCTTTCTGCTGAATTGTAATTGAACAAGATCCTCCTGGATCAAATAATGGAAGAAATTTGAAAGCCTTTGTTTGTGGATTCCTTGTCTAATTCCTCAAACCCACTTCAATAAAATCCCCTGACCAAAAAAATTCAATCCTATTATTACCTCTACTTTTAGCCACTCATGTCTTGAATAGCCACAATCCATGAGCAAATGACCATTTATGTCCTAACAAAGTTTGCAAAGAGCTCATATGCCAAGCCCCTCCCAATTCCTCTTCTGTAATTTGTCCCAAGTTAATACACTATTCGTCAATAAACACCATAGAAACAACTTTGCCTTAGAAACTTCAACTTCCAAAGACAACACCACCAATATTGGGGTTCTCTTCTTCCTTCCCTTATACTCAAACACATGTATCCATGCCTGGGTGAGTAAACATTTGAAGGACAAAAAGATAATACTAGCTCGTCCTGATATTCCTGGATACAAACATGATTCCATTATAAACATGATAAAAAACCATTCCATAGATCTACTTCATTGCCTATGAAACCTAGCCTGTTTGTTGTAAGCTATCCTGCCTCCATATTGAAGATGCAAATGGATCTACAATGTGGGAAAGCATGCAAAAACCTTTGCCCCTTAGTTATTGAATAATATGTGACAACATTAGGTGATATCTTCCACTCCCAACCCATGTGTCCTCCCCAATTCAAAAAAATTTCCCCTCACTTATCTTCGAAACTACAACCCTCCCAATCAAAAGAAAAGCCTTCATATGTCTTCTACATTACTTAAGTATTATGCTTACATTTGTTAAGTATATTTATCCAATCTTTTTTTTTTGTAAGCTTGGTATTACCTTTCATTTTTCTCCTTTTTTTTTCCTCCATCTTCATCAACATGTCCAGATACTTCACCCCGATTGGGGAAACTATCTTTATCCAATCTTAACCGAATTTAGATAAATATATTTATGAGTACCACTTGACACCAATTTTTCTCAATTCGAAAGGCCTTTATCTACTTCCCCAAGTCTAAAACTCCTTTCCTTTTGACCGTTCCAGGGGCCGATGACTTACCTCTTATGATCTTCAATTGTAAGGTAACATTGCTTTATAATGGGAACACTTCATCAATACCTTGTCTCAAAGTGTTGTTTATCGCACAAATGAGGATGATAATTAGTTTGGGCTTGGAATAATGTGTCTAGCAATGTGGAATCCAAATCGACTTACATGGCCATATCCACATGTTTATACTCTTCGACATCTCATTGGCGGTTTGCTAAAATATGGAAATGGAATCTCTCCACTAAGCTCAGAACTTTCTTATGGCTGATCCCGAGAAATAAAATTTTGAATTGGGAAAACCTGCAAAAATGGGAATTCAAGGTCCTAATTCTTGCTATTTATGCCTGGCAGATGAGGGGAACATAACCCACCTACTTCTCAATTGTGAGACTGCAAAAGAACTTTGGTCAAATGTTCTTTCAATGACCATGATCATTGTTCCAATTTCTTTCAGGTCCTTTGAAGAGTGCCTTCTTTTTTGACACAACAATATGAAAATGGAACAAACCCTTCCAATTTCCATTGCATGGAGTCTTTGGGGTCTAAGAAACAAAAAATTATTTGAAAATATTCCCCCAAATTCGGTGCAGACTACTTCCAAAGTGGTGGCTTCCTTACGAGAATATCCTCCTAAGGAAAAAGCGTTTCAGAATAGAATATCTGCCTTTCCCACTCTAAATGTTGATCTTTCCACAACCTTTTTTGATCGTGCTTCTCAGTCTGACATGTGTGGTGGAGGTTTTATCATCTTTCTATCTCAAAATCATTACCTGAAAGCTTTTTTTGGTATCGATCAAGGCTATAACCACCCCTTCCCACATTTACCCAAATTCACAAGCTCGTTATGGTAAACATGAGACGAATGTCACTATGACCTGACCCAACCTCCTAGTTCTAGTTAAGGAAGTGGGGTCTGCAATTGAGACTTACTGACCTTCCTCTGGAGCCACAAGTCACTCAGAGGTTGAAAAACCACCCCAAGTGGGCAATCCTTGAGCTGGAACCCATTTTCTTCGACCTAGACCTATAATCGCACCCTTGACACTGCCTGCATGCAGTTGCGAGCCTCCAACCGCACTCACATGCCTTGCTCCATGTGGTTATGACCTCAGATCTCTGGTTTTGTGCCCGAGATCCCGATATCTGAGCCACTTTTCTAGGCTAGTCTCCATATCACTACCCAAAACTTCCTATAACTTTCTAGATTCATATTCCTCTCAAAGACAATGCTAATAATTCAAACTTGAAGCCAAAACTTGACCTAGACTGTCTAAGATACACTAGAAATTTCGTTAAACACATGGAAAACCTGTAAGCTACAGGGCATGAATGCATATCCGATCACAAGAGTCTGAGATTCATATCAGAATCGCCAAGAAGGCTTTATTCCCTCTCCACATAACTGCAACAACACTTATTAGTCCATATATTCATCAGCCATTAAATAAGTAAACAAATCATGACAAGAGCCATAGATAATATACATCATGTAACCAACAAATAACCAACATAGAGGTCATGGCAACTCATCCATAATATCACCAACATAATCACTGCAAATATTCACGAATCACAGTAGAGAAGTAACTCTTATTACTATATGAAATACCAACCAAGTCAGAGACTTCCACAAACCACCCGACCATAGATTGTGCTGAACCAAATCTCTCTTTCAACCAATCACCCTTGTGCCATATTCCAAGCATGAATGTAGGATCTCATGGAATAAACCAAGACAAAACTAACCAAGGCTTCCAGAGGCCAAACCACCTCAACCCTCATCCACAGTGATTCCACCTCCATGGTTAGACATCACTAACACCAACTAGATCGATCTCTACCCAAACTGTCCAGGGCTCCAGGAACTAGTAACTCAACCCACAACCTTCCAGGTCTCAAGAGCGTTTGTCCAACCCAGCTCCAGGGACTAGTATCTCAAACCACCAAGGGCTCTAGAGCATTTTTCCCAACCTTGCTCCAAGACTAGTAACTCAACCCAAGCTATTCTAGGGCTTCCTGAGTATTTGTTCCAACCCACAACCATAAGGAACCTGAGCACCAATTATAAGAACAACAAGTGGAAAAGCCCACAACACCATAGCTATCTAGGAAATGACAAGGCAAGGCTAAAAGCACTGGCAATCCAGGAAAATCTCCATGCAAATGAAAATACATAACTAGAAAATCACGTGCATATACCATGCATCCATAAATCAACAAGGAAATCACACGTGCAACTTATTACCTGCAAAGAAATCCAGTTGTAGCTTCTGATCCAACTGTTCCCTTGTGCTTTCCTGCTTTCCTTTGCCTTCTCTCTCCAAATCCAATGTATTCCAAAGTGCTCTAAGGATACTCTAAGTGTGCAAGAGTGTGAGAGAATGAGAAAATAGAAGAGAGCTCCACCCAAAAACTTTAAAAAAGGCTCAACTCGCAAAATCTAGCAACTGATTCTTAGAAGTCTTTTTATCATTGGGACCTCAATGTAGAAATTTGAATAATAGATGAGTTATTCACCGAGATTATCCCGATTACACACTATTTGAGCTTCATGCATAATACATAACCGCTTCTACCATTGATCATCAATTTGCGGAATTAGAAGCAGTCGCATGCGCACATTAAAACATAATCAAGCACACATATAACACAATATGTAATGGGGAAAGCTTACAGCTGAAAACCCCCAACTATCTGTATATTATAATGATAGAGAACATGTAACAATACATAGCACAAACTCCTCACAAGCTCTCAGCACTATCTCCAATTGTTACACACAAACTAGCTCAGATATGAACAAGTCACAAGTTCAAATCTCCTCCACAAGTCTGCCTACCTCTACTGCACAATCCAAGATGAATAATGATGAGATCCAAGTTCGAATCCCACTGGCTTGTACTGCGCAATCCTCATTGGAAATCTCAATCAATGTGTGTGCAAATCTCATGCACAGCTATAGTCACAACTGATAGTAGACTCACCTTTTCACCCACCTCTAACACTGGTCTCCACTGAACTGTCCATGCATTGCAGTTAACTGATGTGTTCTTTAGTTGATTTATGAGTTAATAATTAGTGAATTAATTAATAATTAATTCACACCACTCATCACTAGTGTGTTTGTCAGTTAGACTAAATACAACTAGTTCAACTAAGTTAAACAGAACACAACTCCACCAACTGTCTCATCAACTCCACCAAACTCTGCCACATGAGTTCTAATTGAATTCAACCATGCAATAGCTCAACTAACCCCTAGGAATAATGTAATTCCTTCTGTCAGCTGCATGTGCCACATCCAAGCATCAAACTGAAGTGCTCCAAGAGGATAAGATAATGTTTATAGTCTAAATATTATTAAGGGTTAATAATATTTGACTATTCTATTTTTAGCCCGGCAGTCTAAAAATAGAACCACCCAATGTCTAAAATAGAGGTCCATCTATTTTTACCAACTCGACCAATCATCCATAAATAGCATCCTGCAACTCATAGACCATGATCCATATGTCTAAAAATAGACTTTGTGCCAAAAATAGCCTTCGGGCCCACTTAGTGAAGGCAACTTCTTTTCACTAAGCTCCATCATCTTGTTGCATTTTCAACACTCCCTCTCAACAAGATATGGATTATTTGCAACCCCTATCCTGCCTCTGTGGTATTTGAATTTGCTCCTGGTGAGCGCCTTCATCGAGATATCAGCATCCTGATCCTCCGTGGGAATGTATGAAAGTAACATGATTCTCCGCTGCACACAATCTTTGATATGATGGTACCTGATGTCGATGTGTTTGGATCTATCATGAAATCTTGGATTAGTAGAGTTTAATGCAACTACGGATTTATCCTGATAAATCACCGGTAGGCTCCAAGTGTGACCGAACAACCCGACCGAGGATCTTCCTCATCCATATCGCCTCCTGCGGCCAAACTGTACATATATACTCGGCCTCTGGCCCAGGCCCGAGTGCCACGGATCTCTGCTTCCTGCTGTACCAAGAAACTGCTGTCGACCTGATATTGAAGATCCCTCCAGATGTGCTCTTTCTTTCCGTTGGGCTCCCTTCCCAATCTGCATCAGTGAAGCCACATAGCTTCACCTCATCCTCCTGTCTGTACCACAATCCATATCCCGATGTGCCTCTAAGATAATGCAATACATGCTTGCCTGCCTTCCAGAAGAGCTTGGTTGGCTTAACCATAGCTTGTGAAAGCTGGTTAACAGCATAGCATATATCGGGTCGTGTATTGACCGGATACATAAGCGACCCCACCAACTGTCGATAAACAGTGGCATCCACTACCTCCGCTGAAGTAGCATCCTCCTTCCTCCAACCTCCAGGAAGAGGAGTATCAACAGGCTTGCAGCCATGCATGTTGAACTTCTCCAATATCTCAGGGCATACTTACCCTAAAAGCAAATAGTCCATCAACTGCCGTGCAGAATTTCGAAATCCCGAAGGGGATATAATGAAGGAGGCACGAGTCCTTCATCTCAAACTCTCTTGCAAGATCCTCCTTGCATGAAAGTATCAACAACTCATCACATATCGAGAATCAAATCATCTACATAAAGTACAATGATCGGCAACTTACCCTCCCACCACAATACGAGGTATAGGTTAGGATCCACCTCGAGTCTTGGAGAATCCAAGTCGATTGAAATAGCTATCCATGTGTACCAAGCATGAGGTGCTTGTTTCAACCCATACAACGCTCTCTTGAGTCTGCACACATGCGACTCACTACTGAAGATCTCGAAACCTTCGGGCTGCTCTATGTACACCTCCTCCTCAATGACTCCGTTGAGGAACGCAGTCTTCACATCCATCTGATGGATGTGCCACCCCATCTGCGCTGAGAGAGCTAGGATCGTCCGTATGGAAGAATACCTTGCGACAGGTGCAAAGGTCTCCTCATAATCGATCCCCTCGATCTGCGAGAAGCCTCGGGCAACAAATCTTGCCTTGTACTTCTCCACACTCCCGTTAGCTGCCTGCTTCACTTTGTAGATCCATCTCGAACCCACCACTGATTTCCCCTCTGGTCTCGGGACAATCTCCCATGCACTGTTTCTGACAATCGAATCATACTCTTCCACCATGGCATCTACCCATGTGGGGTCCTCCACAACTTCCTCGAAAGAGGATGGCTCTGTCACGACACATTTTCTCACAAGAGCCATGTATCCAGTGTACCGGTCCGGTGACTGTCTATGTCTGCGCTGTGATGTAGGTGCTCCTACAACCTTCTCTGCATCTTGAGCCAATCGCTCAGCTTCTGTAGTGCGCTTTCGCCCTCTGATGGTTGGCGCTGCATGAGTGGTCTCTTCCACTCCACGAACCTCATCTTGTGGCTGATCCACATCCTGAGACTCATCCTTAGGAACTAATAGCTCCTCCTCTGCATGCAAGTGTGGCTCCCTCTCAAGCGAACACAACATGGCTTTCTCCTCCTGAAATTTGATATCCCGTCGCACAACAGTCTTGCGACTGTATGGCAAATACACACGATAGTTGTGGGGCGTATCAGTGTACCCCACAAATATCCCAACCTCTGCGGTCGGCTCCATTTTCTTCCTGGCATCCTTCGTCACATGAATGTAAACAGGTGAACCAAAAATCCTCAAATGGGAAATATCATGCCTCTTACCAGAAAACGCCTCCTCGGGTGTACTCATGCCAAGTATCTTGTGAGGACAACGGTTCTGCACATATACTGCAGTATTGCATCACCTCACATACAAGTGAATGGGTAGGCCCTGATCATGCAACATCGCCCATGCAGCACCCACGATCGTTCTGTTCTTCCGCTCAGCAACCCCGTTCTGCTGTGGGTTATGAGGTGCTATGAGCTCTCTTCGAATTCCTTCTGTGCTGCAAAAATCCTTGAATTCGCCAGAGATGAATTCACCACCATTGTCGCTCCTAAGAGCCTTCACCTGCTTCCCCGATTCCTTCTCCACCAGCGCCTTGAACTCACAGAACTTTGAGTATGTCTCGCTCTTCTCTTGCATGAAGAAGATCCAGCACTTCCGAGAATAATCATCAACAAAGATCACATAGTACCTGTGCTTTGCTGTCGAAGCTACTGAGAAAGGTCCACACACGTCTGTGTGAATTATCTCAAGGATCGTCGTGGCGCGACTATCCTTCTCGTGAAAGGTGGATTTCACAAATTTTCCTAAGGTACACCCCTTGCACTGATATGACTGCGCAAGAGTGCCGTTAGGAAGCCCAGTAGAAATCTACTGCAGTATCTTCAAAGCTCCATGGTGAAGGTGGCCCAATCTCCGGTGCCACAACTCGCCATCATCCTGGCTCACCACTCCTTCTGCCTTGCATGCCATTGCTGCGCAGCCATCTACTTGCAATTGATAAAGGTTCTTGACTCGAACCCCTATCTTCGGGTTTTCTCCAATTGTCTTACTGTGCAGGAAAGCCTTTCCTTCGCTGAAGACAACATCGTACCCCTTGTCTTCTAACATCGCCACATAGATCAGATTCTTCTTCAATCCTGGAACATGCATCACTTCCTTCAATACGAAGGGTTTACCAGACTCCCTCTCAAAGGAAATGGTACCAATACAGGTCGCACTGTATCTACCATCATCGCCCATCTCGATGTGCACTCCAAGATATTTCTCATCCAGATCGGAAAACAAATCTCGATCTCCAGTCATGTGAAAAGACGCACCACTGTCCAAGAACCAAACTGATCCCATCACACTTGAGACCAAGCATACGATCAACGAAAAATCCAGCTCAAACTACGAGGCTAAGGCCTCTCCCGTTGCAGATCCAGCAGCATGCTTATTTTTCTTCTTTTGCGGACAATTTGTGGCATAATGTCCGTGCTGGTGACAGTGAAAGCACTTCACCTTGGACATGTCCTGCTTCTTGCCTTTCGCACCGGAATGAGAAGCTTTCTTGCTCTTCCTTCTTTGCTTTGGCGGCTAAAGCAATTTTCTTCATCGAGATGCCTTTGATGAAGATCAGGTCACAGTACTCCGCCTTATCTCCTCTTGCACAAGATCTGACCAAATTCGCTCCCATCCTGAAATTTATCCCAACCATTGACAAAGTCCTGATAGGAGTGCCAACTCTTTGGAAGCCCAATGAGAGCCAAGCTCACCAAGTCCTCATCATCTACAGTCACCCCCACACTTCCCAGCTCATCCCTGCATTGGGTGAACTTCGTGAGGTACTTGGGCATACTGTCGCCTTTCTCCATCTTTATGTTTTTGAGTTTATCCTTGAGCGCCAACTTCCTCTGGTCGCTCTTGCTTTGGAATAAATCTGTCAACGCTTTCCACATCAAGTATGGAGAAGCTTTTCCATGCAGGATGGATACAATGTGATCCTTCACGCCCTCCAACAGAATCCTTCGACACTTTGCTGTCTTCTTTTGCCAAGCCTCAACTTGAGCAGCATCAGTAGGCTTTGGGACTTCAACATCTATGAACTCCTTCAACCCTGTTGTCATCTAACACCACCTCCATCCTGTCCTTCCATGCAATATAATTCGAGCTGCCCTCAAGGGCATACTCCAATCACAATCCGTTGAAAGACATTTTGACTTCGACACCAAGAAAACACTGTTGCAAATTCGAATTCCGCCAGCTCAAAACTCAACAACTTCTGATCTGTGAGAACAAAGTATTTCTAACACAGAGATCGACTGTAGGGGCATTTACTGGATTTTTCACCTTTCAAAGAAAGGATGAATCCAGAGGCTACCTGGCCCTCTTACAGACTCTGTCTACCGAAATAAAATGTAATCACTGTAATAGATCCGATGATCAACTTTCGCTCTGATACCATGTAGAAATTTGAATAATAGATGAGTTATTCACCGAGATTATCCCGATTACACACTATTTGAGCTTCATGCATAATACATAACCTCTTCTACCATTGATCCTCAATTTGCGAAATTTGAAGCAATCGCATGCGCACATTAAAACATAATCAAGCACACATATAACACAGTATGTAATGGGGAAAGCTTACAGCTGAAAACCCCCAACTATCTGTATATTATAATGATAGAGAGGCATGCCAACGACCATGCTTTAAAACTCTCCTGAAGCTCAGCCACTATCTCCAATTGTTACACTAAGTATTTCAGAGATGAACAAGTCACAAGTTCAAATCTCCTCCACCTGTTAGCCTGCCTCTACTGCGCAATCCAAGATGAATAATGATGAGATCCAAGTTCGAATCCCACTGGCTTGTACTGCGCAATCCTCATTGGCAATCTGAATCAATGTGTGTGCAAATCTCATGCACAGCTATAGTCACAACTGATAGTAGACTCCCCCTTTCACCCACCTCTAACACTGGTCTCCACTGAACTGTCCATGCACTGCAGTCAACTATGTTTTGCCCAACATTTAACTTCGAATACGTGTCCCATGACCTTGGTCTTATTTTATTTACATGAAAAACAACCAGGGTCTGTTGCATAGGCACCAACACTAAAGCTGAACTCTTAGCTGCTCGGGCTCTCATGCTTATGGCAAAGTCATTAAGCATTCCTAAGCTTATGTTTGGCGGATACTCTAAATGTACTATTGACTGGCTATGTAGGAAATTTGACCTACAAGTTTTAAATTTATGTTATTGGAAGTCAAAGACAAAGAAGTTTTTACAGGAGTTCCAATACCTATCCTTCTTTCATATCCATAGGGAGTTAAACAAGCAGGCTGTCAATCTCTTAAAGAAAGGACTTCACCTACAGACTGGATCAATCCACCTTGAAGAATTGATGAGAGGAAAATGCCTCTTCTATGGTCTTTATCGTCTTTTTTGAGCCTCTGGTCGGTTATGATCAATTTCTTTTTGTTTTTTGTTTTTTGTTTTTTTGTATCTACAACTAGTTATAGCTTTTTGAATGAATCATCTGTTGATTATGTGTATCAATGCTATAAAAATAATGTATATATCTTTGTTTTATGTCCCAGACAATTCTCAGATTATGGCACTATGGGTCTTCTTTTCTGGACCGCTAATGTGTGAATGATCAATTAGTTCTTTTGATAGTTTTTGAGTGGCTCTCTTATCAGTTTTGAATCTTGTAAATATAAACAATGTAAAAATAAACAACTATTGTAGCGAGACCCTTTGCGATTTTGTTCACATAGCTGAACCATGTTTTTGTATGTATCTTTGATTCCATATTATTATTATTATTATCCAATTTTAAGGTCACGACCAAGCTAGATACCAAAATGGTCTATGAGACCCCCTTGTTTGTGGGACAAGGGACCCACCTCCGCACAACGATTTGACTGTTAAATTTACAAAGACATACATACTCTACCCCTCTGATTTTGAACCTGTGACCTCTTAAGAAGAAACACATGAATAACCAAATAATAGTACAATTGGCTTGAAAAAGACTGCAAACACTAGAAACAAAAAATGTTCTTAAAACACCAATCCTCCCAACAACATTAAACTATACATTATCATTAATATAATGTTATCTTATTCTACGAATATTTAAAAAGAAATTTAAAGATCAATGAGAGGATAAATGTTGCGTAACGCACTTCCATGTCAACCCAACTTGCAGGGAAGCACACCATAGCAATAATGCTAACCCTTTTTACCATGTAATATGGTGTTACGACACATGGCATTCTCAAAGTGCCCTCCTTCTCACTTTGTATAAATGCTTTTCAATGCGATTTAACTAGTCATTCCAAAGCCCCATAACGTAATCAACCGGTATGTCTAATCACGGTCAAAGCAGCATCCCTTAGCCTTCCTAACCGCCTTAAAACCGAGGCAGCCGGTCGCTAACCCTACCACTGGCTCGACGAGGTCATCCGGTTCAGTTCCCCGGGCCACCATACAAAAGTTGAGTGAGGGCGTGCGTAGGTCATATTAATCGCACGGGATTTACCTACTACTGGCGGTGGAATGCGGTTTTTGCGGACAGTCTGCGCTGGTTATGTGCTCCGCTGCTGAAAAGGGTCGGAAGAGATTTCGTCGATGGTTTTAGAATTTTGATGGAGGGGAATTTTGGTGCAGAGGCAGAGAAGGGCAAGGAGATCTAAATAAAGAGATCGATCGGGCAGGTGTGCCGTTTGAGGCTGTTGGATCCCTCGCCACCTCGTCCTCTTTCATCATTCACAGACCGATACTCCGTGTAGCGCTTTTCAGCAATACAAGAACCTCCACAATGAACTTTTAGGGTTTGAGCATTTTTGTTACGCGTTTACGGTTCTAAACCAATAAAGTGTAAGTAGTTCATCTATTTTGGGTCTACTTTTTAATTTAAATTTTGGGGTTTCTCAAAGGGTTTTATTTGTAAACCCTATTTTTTCATGGTTTTATATTTTTAGCATTGATTTCTGCAGACACAACTCTTTATTTTTTTTTTTTCATTCATTTTTTCACGGCAAAAAAAGAGAAGGTTTTCGTGTGCTTCGGTAGGGTTTTAAATCCCGCGCATTATTATTGTCGAATGTTTAGATATCGGTATTTTCAGAGGGCATTTGGTAGGCTTTGTAATGCACTGAATTGGTATTTACAACAGTAGGCGTTTTCATCTTTGCTACGAAAAAGGTTGTCTTCAGTTTTAAGTCATCTCCGGAGAATAGTTTTGGGGCCGAACGAGATTATGTTATTAATGCTTTAGCAGTTCGTGTGGAATATATTTCTCAGTTTATTGTTGCGTGTCGTTTTTATTTGTGAAATTGGTATTTGCGTCTCTGTCTACTGTCTGCTTTCTGTTGAAGCTGTCGATTTCATGCCTGTGGATTGTGTATACATGCTTAATATTTTTCTTGAAGTAGTAGTAAGAGAAAGAGAGAGTCAAAGTGATTAAAGGTTCATTTCTTTTTTGTGTTTACAGGGATTTGGAGTTTTATTCTTCGTGTGCTGTGTTTGATTTGATACTGGGTTATCCGAACACTTTTTCCTGCAGACATTGTGCTATTTCTTAGCTTGTTTCTTTCCTTCGCATGCCTGAGCTCTTTATTGTTTGTGCATATACAGGTTGAAGCAAGCACAGGTAGCTTTTGTTTTGGGTTGGCAGCCACTAAGTTACGATGGATTTTGACGAGTACGATTATTTGGAGAAGACCGTGGAAAATCCAGAAGCAATCACTGCATACGAAGATAATGGTAAGGCTGGAGATACGTTGGATGAAAAAGATCGAAGTAAAAGCAGCTCCAAACGCAGGAGCGACGAGGATGGCCATGGTTATGATCACCGGTCCAAAAGAGCAAGGTCCGACGAAGAAACAAGAGAGAGAAGTGAAAGAGGAGTGCAACGAGTAAGGGCTTCGCGTGACAGGGGCGAACATGATAGGTCCAGAAGAGGATCTTCACACCATAGGTCTTCCCCGGAGTACAGATCCAGGGATTTGGAGAGGGTTGAAAAAGACAGGTACAGAAGTAGCAGAGAGCGTCATGAAAGAGGCTCTCGTGACGTAGAAAGAGATTACGACAGGGAACGGGTTGAAAGAAATGGGAGGGATAAAGATCGGGAAAAGCTGGAAAGAGAACGAGACAAAATCAGGGATCGTTACTGTGAAACCGAGAAGGAGAAGGAGAAGGAGAGTGAGAAGGAGAAGGAGAAGGAGAAGGAGAGGTCCCGTCGAAGCAGGAGCCGTTCTGAGCGACGCCGTAGTGCTGAACGTCATCGTAGTGAACGGGAGAAAGAACGGGGGGAACGAGAGAAAAGCAGGGACAGATTGAGGGAAAAAGAGAGAGAAAGGGAGCTCAGCGAGAAAGACTCTCGGTACTCTTTTTTCCCATTCCTTTTCCTTTAACATAGTTTTTATGTGGGTAGAAATCTGTATTGCTTGTCCTTTTTGGGTGATCCAGATGAATAGTCCCGAATAATGTTTTGTTGTATGTAGCATAGAAATTACTTGACCTAGCTATTTGGATATTCTTCTTATCATCCCACTCTTTAAAGTGCTCCACCTAAGTGTGTACCAAAGCTAGACAGTGGATGGAATTTTGGAACGTCATTAGATGTCTATCGAGGACAGCAGTGGGGCTTAGCTTAAGCATCAAGCAAGGGAGATTTAGTCCAAGTGTCAACTTTTACTATATTGTTAATTAATTTTTTACTTTTCTTATTTGGTATTATGAAAGCTTTTAAGCCGCGAATACTTTCAAGTTTGTGAAAGCTTTTTTCGACTAGTTATACTAACAGGACTTTGGAATACGAATTTGGGGTGGTTCTGATTCCTGAGTGAACTTATCAAGCAAGGGAGATTTAGTCCCAGTGTCAACTTTTACTATATTGTTAATTAATTTTTTACTTTTCTTATTTGGTATTATGAAGCTTTTAAGCTGCGAATACTTTCAAGTTTGTGAAAGCTTTTTTGGACTAGTTATACTAACAGGACTTTGGAATACGAATTTGGGGTGGTTCTGATTCCTGAGTGAACTTAATCATGTTTACTATGTTACAATCTACCATGGTGATGCGCCCACCGTTTCTTATGCTTAGTGTTGAGGGTACAATATAGCATTAAACAACATCAGAATGTTAATTTGGCCAATATGAGGTTTCACGTGCTGATAACTTATTAATTGACTAGGGCTTCAACATATTAAAATCGTTATAGATTTCTTATATTTTGTTGGATTTTAGATTGCTATTAATTTTTTAAAGAATTAATGCTTGAATCTACAAGAAATTACAAGGTATTCATTATTAATGCTAATAACATTGTTACTAAGTTTAGGGCAGTCTTATTGTATGTTATTTGTTTGTTCTTGCAAATAATAAAAGGCAGACTTGTTATATGTTATTTGTTTGTTATTTTATTTGGTCTATTTTTATGAAAGTTTGAATATTGAATTTTAGGTTCTGGAAACGCGCAGATATGCTAGAGCAATCGTCAGATGAGCAGTCTCTGGCAACTGAGCCAGGCCCACAAACTCAGGTCATGATGGGTCTTGAAAATTTTTGCCGGCCATTTCTGAAATCTGTTATAGGACCTTTCAGTATAACATTTCGAGTTGGTCAGGTTGGATTATAAGTGGGGTGATGTGGTGATGACATATTGTGATTTGAATTATACTGTGGAACACAGTACAAATTTGTTTAATTAAACTTATTCTGTTGCAGACATGCTGGTTGGGGGCTTCTTGGGCTTTGATTCACAGAACCACATCCATCTTTTGATGCTTGTGAAGGCAGTGGGTGTTCAAGTGACTTACAATTACAGGCACGACCTTGGAGAAGAGTCTACTGTTGCTAACTCAATTGAGCAAGAAGTTTTATAATGCCATATATATGTCAGACTAGTCCATCACTGCCATGTTTAGGATATTTTGCCTTTTGACCAGCTAAATGTTCTCTTGATGTTTGAAAATGGTCAATTGATTGAATAGGCTAGTGCAAGTTGCAAAGATTCCCTTTAAATCCCAGATCTGTTTTCCAGCTTGTTTAGTCAATCCTATTTTATTGGTGTTGCCACATATATGTAAGTCTAGACTGTTGCCGACATGTTTAGGACATTTTGTCTTTTGACCGGCTAAATGTTCTAAACATGTTTGAAAATGGTCAATTGGTTAAATAAGCCATTGCGAGTTGCAAATATTCCCAATAAAACCTAGCTGTTTTTTCCAGTGGTTAGTCAATCCTATTTTGATGGTGTTAATTCCTGGTCATCTAGTGTTGTACATCCTCTTCTTGGTTTTATTTCCTTGTTTATTTTGTGTAGGCCTTGTTGAAAAGTGTGTAGTTAATCAAATGCTTTTCTCCTTTTGCGTAATATGGTTTTCTATGCGTCTTACTGGCATCTTTTGGTGTGTTTTCTTTCAATCACTGCATTTCTATGTGGTCATGTTGCGAGTATCATTGTTATTGGGTTTGTTTTGCTTCAATTCATAGCAAGTATATTTCTGCGTGGTGATGTTGTGAGCATGATGCATTTTTTCTCTTGTCCCATGCTTGTATTGATTTAATCTTCGTTGCCAATTTTATGGTTATTATGAGAACAATTTAGGCCATTGTAAGCTGCAAAGATTCCCAGCAAAGCCTCTCTGTTTTCTGCAATGTTTAGTCAATCCTATTTTGTTGGTGTTGATTCTGGATCATCTATATCTGTACATTGTCTTCTTGGTTGTAATTGTTTATTTCATGCATGCGTTGTTGAAAAGTGTAGAGATAATCAGATGATGCAAGTGTCATTTTTGTTTAATAAGTTAATATGGTTCCTTGCATGTCCTGACGGTGCCTTTTTGGTGTGTTTTTGTTTCATGCGTGGTGCATTTCTCCCTGATCACGTTGTGAGCATACTTGTTATGAGGTTGTGTTACTTGTATACATAGCAAGTGCATTTCTGTCATGTCATCTCACAAGCATGATGCATTTTTTACCGTGTCCCTTTGCTTCTTGTGGTTTAATTTGTTGTCAGTTTTGTAGTTATTACAAAAATATTTAAAGTAACTAGGAGATTTGTTTGTCATAGTTAGAAGCTAAGGGTTAGTATCCATTGGGCTTGTACCTGCTCTCTTGCTTGTCAATTTTGAAGACAGCATCTAAAATAGCTAGGAGATAGTTAGAAGCGCTAAGGGTTAGCATCCATTGTGGCTGTGTGCCAATAGGCAGCGTAACTCACTGTGTTTCAACTTTCAAAACAAGTGCACTTCTGTTGGGTCATGTGTGGAGCATGATGCATTGTCTGTCTTGTCTTTTGCTTCGTATGATTTAATCTTTGTTGTTAGTTTTGTAGTTATTACAAAAGCTATAAAAATTAACTAAGCTAAGGGCTAACAGCTGTTGGTTTTTCTCCCTTTAGGTCACACAGTTCTCACTCTGTTTGAATAATGTTTCTATGGAGTGGAAGGTTGGTATTCAATGGTCTTAACATTTGAGGACTATGTTGTTAATCAGTGGAATTGAAGCCTATATGTTTAGATTGTTTCTCTATGCCTTATGTTACTATGTCATGACTAGAAAATCTTGTATACTTTTCTAGCATAATTATCATAAAGTTATGCTTTTATATGCAGTTGGAATTATTAGATGCTAGTTTTGCAGTATACATGCTATTATTGGAGGGTCTTTTTGTGATAATGTCATATAAACCTTGGATGTAAGAGGACTCTTGAAACGCAAATAAAAATGAAAATGTAAATTTGCATCTTTATAGATAAACAAGGAAATAAGTTGTTGAAATGGTAATAAATGATAGCTATTTGTAAGCATTATGTTCATTGAAATATGCAAATTTTAGTGTGCACAATTAACTCATAAGAAATTTTCAAATGATTAGAACGTACTGACATTATTTGAATCATTTTGTGGATGGCAGAAAATACACTGAAAATTTAACTCTTATACTGATTTAATACTTCAGACGCTAATGATGTCATGACATGATAAGTTCACTGGTGGTCTACCTACCTTGTGGAAATAACTAGGTTCTTGTCCAGTTGATTTGCTTACATGCAAGGCTAGAATATCTGAAAATATTTTATATTATGCAGGCGTTTCAAGGAAAGAAAGGAGGAAGCTGCAGAACCAGAAGCTGATCCAGAGCGGGATCAGAGGACAGTGTTTGCTTATCAGGTCTGGTTCCATCTCTTTACTATGCCTGACTTCTTCATAATGGTATTGGTATTCTTGTTTGTGCAGTGTATCCTAGTTTTTTAGTGACATGGCGAATTTCTCTCTCTCGTCTGTTTGGGCTGTGATCATAGTATTCTTGGTTATTTTCCTCACAGATATGCTTGAAGGCGGATGAGAGAGACGTATATGAGTTTTTCTCGAGAGCCGGAAAGGTGAGTATATGTAGCTTCTTTAATTTCTGTATCAGATAACATTTACTAGCATGTTCCCAAGTGTGTGTACGTTGGTGGGTGAAAATGTGGTGTCTCCTTAGGCGATTGAACAAGGTTTGATTGATAATTACTTGCGAACTACCCATGGTTTGACCATACACCGGCCTCCTTTTACCAGTAGTTTGTACAGTAGATGCATGCAATACAAACAAATCTAAACACCAATCATTGAGATTTATTTGCTTCTTATTGCAGTAAATGCACCCATCTGCCTTCAGTGAAGCGTAGTATTATCTATTTTTATGGCTTCAGCATTCTATGCATGTGGTGAGTGTGAATTCATGGCCTTTATAAAAAGTGGATGGCCTGTATAAATTGGCTGGCCCATCATGTTGATGGCCTTGTCATTCGGTCCTGTTGGTTAGCCATGTGGTGCTGGAGTCCCCATTATTGTAAGTTTTAGCTTCCAAAATGTAAGTAAATCAATAAATTTGTTTCTGATTGTACTGAATTGCAATTCATACAGGTACGTGATGTGAGGCTTATAATGGACCGTAATTCCAGGCGGTCAAAAGGTGTTGGGTATGTAATTTTCTCATTAAATTCATCACTGGTTTGCTTAAAATACTACATTAGATTTGGTAAATTGACATTTAAGTAATACTGTGATTTTTTAATATAAATTGGGGAATTGGATTAATATTGGATTGATTTTTGAATCTAAACATTTCATTTGTAGGTATATTGAGTTTTATGATGCCATGTCAGTTCCAATGGCAATAGCATTATCTGGTCAGTTGTTGCTTGGTCAGCCTGTAATGGTGAAACCATCAGAGGCTGAAAAAAACCTGGTTCAATCAAATGTTGCTGGAGCTGTTGGAGCTGCTGGTGGTTTTATTGGGCCCTATTCTGGTGGGGCCAGAAGATTGTACGTTGGTAATCTCCATTTCAACATAACTGAGGATCAGCTTCGGCAGGTACACATTTAATTCTTAATTCAATGTAACTTCAGAGTGAATGAAATTGGTAAAACAAAAAGATGCATTAAATTGTTACTTGTTGATCTGTTTCTCTTTGGTGGATCATGGTATTCAGGTTTTCGAGCCATTTGGTGCCGTTGAGCTTGTTCAATTGCCTACTGATCCCGAGACTGGCCAGTGCAAGGGTTTTGGATTTGTTCAAGTCAGTGCTATTTTAACTTAACAAGTGTGTTTGGATGTGCTTTTTCTCGTGCAGTAGCTAATAATAAGCTAGTTAAAATTGTCTTGTGCTTGTAGTTTACAAAACTTGAAGATGCTCGAGCTGCACAGAATCTAAATGGGCAGCTGGAAATTGCTGGTCGAATCATAAAGGTTAGACGAACCTTTCAACGAATATTTTGGTGAAGCATTATTTACCCATTTTTTAGATTATCACTTGATTTATGCATTGGATTCTTGTATACAGGTGTCAGCAGTGTCTGATCAAGTTGGAATGCAGGAGTTTGGGGCTAATGCTGCTGATTTTGATGATGATGATGGAGGTGGCATAGTAAGTTCATACTGTTACCAAAATCTTAAACAAGAAGGGAACCAGAAAATTGAAGATTTTGAACCAGACTGCAACTGAGAAAAAATTATTTATAAATACATGAAATGTTAAAATTTTAATTTAAAAATTATATTTTTATCTACATCAATGAAAATCAAAACCATTAGATAGCAAATATTCAAACTATTCCTGATTATATGCCAATATGGTGAAAATACTAATAGTAAAATAACAGCAAGTGGGATACACATTTTAACCAAAATACTTGAGCGTAGAGGCCATAAAGGGCCTTTAGAGTAAAATAACATGCTACAACAAGTTACTATTACATATCATTAAAATCAATGATCAACTGAAAACAGTGCAATCAGCTTCAAGCTCATGCTGAATCAACTTTCATTGCCATAACTTGGAGAAAAAAATCATTTAACAATACATAAAATGTTAAAATTTTAATTTAAAAATAATATTTTAATCCACATCAATGAAAATCAAAACCATTAGATAGCAAATATTCAAACTATTCTTGATTATATGCTAAAATGGCATGTAAGGGTGAAAATACTAATGTTAAAATAACAGCAAGTGAGATAAACATTTTAAGCAAAATACATAAACGAAGGGGCCATAAAGGGCCTTTAGAGTAATATAACATGCTACAACAAATTATTACTACATATCATCAAAATCAATGATCCACTGAAAACACTGCAATCAGCTTCAAGCTCATCCTGAATTCTGACCTCTCTTAAAGATCTGAGAAGGGTGTACAAGGGTATTCTTACAGGAAACTAAAATCAACAGAACTAAGAACCTATACATCTCTGTTAGTAAATGGTAGAATCTGTAAACACATGCTGTAGAAAACAGAGAACAGAATCCAAACTGTTAAAACCTGTCACTGCTTCTGTTAATTCTGAACATGAAAAAAACTGCCTCAGGAAAAATACTCTTGAACTGCTCCTTACTAGAATCAAGACTGAGTAAATGCATCCTTACCTCTGCTCTCTCTTATAGATCTGGGAAGAACATACAAGGGTTTACAAAAACAGGTTTGCATGTGACAGCTCAGAAATATAATTTATTAAAAAATAAAACCAAACTGATGTTTATTTTGATTCTAGTATATCTGTAACTGGTGGCACATGTCTCTAAGGTTAGTTGATCGTGGCATGTGCCTTATCTAAGGCTATCTGCTACTCTTCCTATAGAACTCAAGATGATTCGTCAGATCTGTTGCTGTGGAAGACTGTTCATAGCTGTTCGGTGATGCATGTGCGCTATCCCTCTGTTACCTCTTATTGAGGAAAGTGTTCTCTACCACACCAAGCTGCTGTCTGAACGTCTCGAATTTCCCATTTGCAAGTGGCATAGTCAATATATCAGTGGTTCACTGTTCTATTGGAATGTTTTGTAGAACCACAGCTCCCTTTTGAATCCTGTGACTGATGAAGTGGTACCTCGCAATATGCTTGGATTGATCATGAACTAAGTGCCCAGGATTTGGATCTGCTAATTTTTTGAGAAACTAGGATCCGGATACGGCGAGTACAAATAATACAAATATATTTTTATAATTTAAAAAAATAAAATATATTATTTCTTTTGAGTATATAACTTTATGAATATTTATAATATACTAATAATATGTAATTTACATAAATTATTGTATATTCTTATAAGTATGCACATATTTTTTTTTTAAAAATTGATATTGTCCATTGACTAGAGTAGAGCCAAGTGGGTGTTGTCACCTCCAACATCAATCTCTCTCTGAACCCATTATTAAATTTCTTAAAACTCTGCAACTAGTTAGTGAATCTACTGAAAATCAAGGCAACTGAAAACTGAAACCAAGTTTAATTATCACATAGATACAGAGTTTCTTAACATCCAACATGCTGGGAAAATAGTCGAGATAAAAAACATATGCACACAAAATTGACACGCTTATTTTACTCAGGGAACCCAAACGAGAAAACCTACTTTCTTTGTTGTGGTCTTTTATTGATTGTTCTTTGAGCAAATGGATCTATTACAATTCACACTGCTACTGCAGCGAGCAATTTGTCACTGAAAAAGCACTAGGCTTCTCCTCACTATTCTCAACTCTATGGTTGTTCTTGGCCTGCTCTTGGCCCTTGAGAAGATGCTCTCAGCCCTGCACGCAATTCTCTGCTGAAGATAGTGTCAATTTCCTTTGCGAATCCTGATGATTGCTCCACAATCACTGCGCACTCTTGCTCCTCAATCTATGCACATTCCTCACAAAAAATGATCAATTAATTGTGCCTTCGTCCATCTCTTTCTCAATAGAATTTGATCCTGCAAGGAGGCCTAGTCAAATACCAGTTCACAATACCAGTTCCCACTAGTGTCACGAGTTTCCCTTGCTAGATAACTTGAACAAGTCCTAGTTATATTTGGACTAGCTCTCAGTTAACTAGCTCGAGTTGCTCCTTGATCTGCTCAGTTGTGATCCGAGTTAACTGAGGACTCAACATGTCCTCTCCTCACTTATCTCTGAAGGCTTAATTTGGCCTATCTGAACTTGTCACTGAAGTCTTGACTTGTCCTAACTGGACTTGTCACTGCCACCTCATCCTGTGGTCTAACTGAAGAAACTCCAAAGAACTGAAGCTCCGACACTATGCATGCAAACATGATGACTATTCCAGTAAATTGGAAATCAACTCATTGTAACTGCAAGTCCATCTCATGAGCTTGCATTCATGCTAGAGAAGACTAATTCAAGGTCTTCACTGGCTAAGGGACAAGCCTGAAGACGTTTCCCATCTTTACATTTTCAACACCCATGTCCAACAGAAAACATGATATGGATAATGAGATGGTTAATTACGCTAACATTATCTTGAGGAGATTCTGGATAAGAAAATCGATTCCACATACCATAATGAGATGTACCTGGAAAGAATGTTATTAATGCCTTTGTTGAATGTTAATTAGAATTTAATAATATCTACATTGAAAAAAATTATCCGTTAAGAATAGCATACCTTATGGAGTGCTACATCCTGTAATAAAATTTGCATGAAAAGTGACTATTAATGCCTCATAATGTGTAATGTTTATTCATGTCTGAAAAGTAAGTAATGCAAATAGTGTTATTAATGTCTGAATTTACATGAGAACTGGGTTAAGAGATTATTTAGTAGTGTTATCAATATCTCACCATGCTCTGGAACTTTGGTAATAAAAGTCCCTACTTGATATTTATGTTAATATAATGTTGTTGGTTTTATGTAATATCTTTTTGCGTTATCAATATATAGTTGTACCATGGAGTTTCTTTCAGTGAAAACAATGGAATATTAATATAATCCAACTACGAAAAATGGATTGAGATATAATTTTTTGATTAATGCTATTACCTGCATGTCATTATGACACAGAGTTACATAAAAAAGTAATATAATGCAAGTGTGAATGATATAATTGAGATACTGGAATTTCTTGCAATGAATCTCCTCTCAGATGTCCCAGGAGTTTCAACACCCTAAAATGGGGGGATACATTCTTTATTATTAAAATTCAAATAGAAAACTAAGAGCGTTTGTTAAATATTGACTAAATATTTTCTGTGCTTGCTATTTAGTGTTTGTGAAATTGGTTGTTTAACAAATGTCAAATTGAAAATGTCTTTGGTTTGGTTTGAGGTGAGTTTCATATTGATATTAGTGAACTGATTGTGGTCTCTTGTGTTTGCAGTCGCTTAATGCTCGTTCTAGAGCTATTCTCATGCAAAAATTGGACAGGAGTGGTATAGCTACAAGGTATGCTGGCTAATAGATCTTTTAATCATTTTTTTATTCATTCTAAATATTATTTGTGGTTGTGCTTATGATGATATGGCTGGATCATTGTACTCTTGAGCTCCAGTTTATGTCGGAATTGGTCTATATTAGCGTAAGGTGTTTCATTAACACAGATTATCCTTGCAGTCATTAACATAGATTTTAAGCTTAGAGTGTATATATACTCCATAAGCTTGGTGTGTGTGTGTGTGTGTCTCTCTCTCTCTCTATATATATATATATGTTAATGATTGCAAGGATAAATCTGTGTTAATGAAACACCTTACACTAATATCCTTGCAATCATTAACATAGATTTTAAGCTTAGAGTACAATATATATATATATATATAGAGAGAGAGAGAGAGAGAGAAGAGAGAGAGAGAGAGAGAGAGAGAGAGATCAGTAGTGCTATGGGATCACAGAAATTGCTATATAATGAAAAAACGTGGTACCCTGCACACCCCATGGCAATAGCAATAGCAATTACAATATTTACTTCCCTGTGGCACTCTGTGTACCTGATAGCAAGAGCAATAGCAACTATGGTATTTAATATTTATTTCCATACTCTAGGATTGGTCCCCACACCTATTTTCATATGCCATTTATGCTAATTCAAAAAATGGAAGGAAGAAAACAATACACGAAAATGTTGTATCAAATCAGAGGACACTGTTGTCATTGGCATCTTGTGCATATTTTCCTACTCTACAGCAGATGAGCTTTCCCACACTTAATGTCGATGTTAGTGCTTTCTTGTTGCCACACTACTATTATAAGATTTATGTTGTAGTATATCCTATATTGTGAAGTAAAAAATCTGCAGTTAGAGCACATATAACTGACAGTATTGATGAGGAGTCTAGAGTTAATTTTTGTAATAACAAAACTGTTAAATTTGGACAACTAGGTCCAAACTCCATGTTATGATGCTCAGATTAAGAGGCTAATATTTTTGTTGGAATCCTCTTTCGGAGAGGTGTAAAATCCATATATAATATGTCTTAATCCAATGAGCAGAACATTTATTTTGAATTTATTATTCTTAATAAATTATATGTGCAGGTCGGCCTTAAGGTTGCACGCCCCCAGCAGATGTGTCACACGCCCCAATGATGGATATAAATACAGGAAAAGTTGGAGAGCATTTCATCACAACAAAACTCACATCTTCCTCTCTCATCTGAAATAGTACGAGCTACCTGGAGGACGAGTTCAGCCACACGTGTGAAGGAGAAGGAGGACAAAACAGTACGGCTGAGTTGAAGGACGATTTTCTGCAACTAGGGTTTCGCAGAAAGTTTGACCAGCGTTGACTTTGGTCAACGCATGGTCCGATTGGGCTGAAAACTTGTGGGAAGTTCGATTTTGGAAGGCCGTACTATTTGGCACAGAAATCGAGGTCAAAGGGTTGACCAATCTGCTGTTGCGTTGACTTTTAGCTTGCTGCCCTGCGTTGACTTTTTCAGGACATCGTTGACTTTTTTGGAGTTGACTTGGGTTGACTCGTTTGCTGATTGGAGGACTGTTGTGACACATTCTGGGTTGGCTGACCAAGGAGACTTTGCTGGTTGAAGCATCCTGTTGACCGCCGTAACGCACCACCACATTTTTCCTGTTTCTGATTTGTCTTCTACAAGATCCACTTATTGTTCTATCTGCATTTTACTTAACTATTTGTGTGATTGCTGTGAGAAAAGTAAAGTTGCTCCAAGCATAGAACATCTACAAAAATTAACATGGTATCGGAGCTGAGGTGAAGACAAACTCTATCTTTAGCAATCACCACCCGGAAGAAATGGGTTCCACAAGTCTTGAATTCAAGGAGAATGACAAGTTGACTGGAAGGGATGACTTCCATGCCTGGAAGATGATATTAGATCTCAAATTGGAGGACCATGATCTCTTGGATCATGTGCTGGGTAAAATTCAAGAACCTCCATCCAATGCTACCGCTGCTGTTAGAAACAAGTATAAGAAGGGAGAGATCAAAGCAAAGTCGCTGATCAGGGAATCCATACATAAGAGTCTGGTTGCCTATATATCTGAACTAGGCACATCCAAGGAGATGTATGACAAATTGATCCTTATGTTCAAAGTAAACAATGTGAACCAAGTGCTATTCCTCAAGAACAAGTTGAAGAATATGAAGAAGGGCCGGGATGATTCTATTCAAACTTACTTTTTGAAATTGACCGAAACAAGGAACAATCTGCTAGCTATTGGGGAGACAATAGCTGATCGTGAGATGGTTCTCACCGCACTTGGAGGACTTCCATGTGAATGGCAAGTATTCACAACTACCATTCTCAACAATAATACCATTCCTAACTTTGATGAGCTTCTGTCTAGATGTATGCAAGAAGAAACAAGGATGAAGGAATTCGATAATGACAGAAATGCTGCCTATGGTGCTCATTCTCGAAAGAAGAACTCTGGTGGTCCTAAGGACAAAGGAAGAGCGAAGGCTCAAGAAAAGAAGGGCAAGTGTTTCACTTGCCATAGGCCTGGTCACTATGCTAGAGAATGCCCCTTCAAGAAGGATTCTCCCGATAGTGATGATAACAACAACAACCGAAGGAATGGGAATCGAAGAAATGACGGATCCAAAGGAAAGAGGAAGGCTCACTTTGGTGGAAACAATCAACCTTCTAAAAGGTCTAGAAATACCAGGTATGAGGAGTCTAATGTTGTTGATAAAAGAAATGAGTATATTCTTGTATCTGCTCTCTCAGCTGCATCTCCGCCCGACACTATGGATGTCTGGCTAATCGATAGTGGTGCCTCAAGACACATCATCGGATTCAACGACGCACTTTCTGACATGGTTGAAAGGGATACTAATCTAGAAATTATCCTTGGGGATAATGCCACATATCCCGTGAAAGGGACAGGGACTGTGACCCTCCACTTGTCTCAAGGACAAGTCCTTCGTTTGCAAGATGTACTCTATGTACCTAAATTGAAGAAGAACCTTGTGTCTGTATCAGCCATGGAAGACAAAGGGTTCAATGTAACATTCTCTGATGGAAAGGTGCTCATGTGGAAGGAGAGCTTCAAGGAAGCTATCTCGATTGGTTTTAGAGTTGGCACACTCTACCAGGTTGGAGGGAGTCCGCTGGGAGCAATGACATGTGATACTATCCGTCAAACCGAACTATGGCACCGAAGGTTTGGACACCTTCATTACAAGGCCCTTCCCAAAGCAAGGAAGGTGGTGACAGGGATGCCTGACTTTGGAAATAATCATGAAGGTGTATGTAAGGGCTGTGCCAAAGGAAAACATACAAGGGGACCTTTCCCCTCAAGTGTCACAAAGACATCTGATATTTTGCAACTGGTCCATTCTGATCTATCTGGTATGTTGCCGTGACATCCCTGGGAGGATGTTCCTACTACATGACATTCACTGATGACTTCTCTCGCAAAACCTGGATATACTTCTTGAAGAAGAAGGATGAGGCTTTCATGTGGTTCCGTACCTTCAAAGCCTTGGTGGAAAACATGACCGGAAAGAAGATCAAGATTTTGAGGACTGACAATGGCATTGAATATGAGTCAAATGAGTTCAAAGACTTTTGCAGAGAAGCTGGCATTAAGAGGGAGACTACCACTGCATATACTCCTGAGCAGAATGGTGTTGCTGAACGCAAGAATAGGACTATTGTGGAAGCTGCCCGTGCCATGTTATGTGACCAGGGTCTACCGAAGTTTCTGTGGGGAGAAGCTGCAAATACTGCTGTGTACATTCAAAACCGATGCCCTCATTCCGCTTTGGACTCCAAAACTCCCGAAGAGGTTTTCTTTGGTAAGAAACCTGATGTCTCACATTTTAGAATTTTTGGATGTCCTGTCTATTTTCATGTGCCGAAAGAAAAGAGAAGTAAGCTGGATGCTTCTGGGAAGAAAGGAATGTTTGTGGGTTACAGTGAGACTTCTAAGGCCTATAGAATCTATGTACCTGGTCAAAGGGAAGTAGAGATATGCCATGATGTCACTTTTGACGAAGATGCTTCCCTGAAGAAAGTAGTAGATCTTCCAAGATCTGAAGAAAATCATGAAGAAAGGCCTGGAAATCAAGAAGAACCGCAGAATGAGACAATGCCTGATATTGAAGGACCAATGAACCCTATTGATCCATCTCCTTCACTGGGAAAGAGACCATCATGGCTCGGGGACACCCTCGAAGATGCTGAGGGTCATGCTGCCCCAAGGGGGACATTCCGAGAAAGCAAGAAGCCGTGTAGATACCAAGGGTATCTAGCTGCCATGAGTACTATTGTACAATATGAACCTGGATCTTTTGAGGAAGCCGTAAAGCATCAAGTCTGGAAGGATGCTATGCACGAAGAATATGAGTCCATAATGAAGAATGATGTCTGGGATGTGGTCCCGAGACCGAAGGACAAATTTGTTGTCACCGCAAAATGGCTCTACAAGATCAAACATGGATCTGATGGGAGTGTTGAAAAGTTCAAGGCAAGGTTTGTTGCCCGTGGCTTCTCTCAAAAGGAAGGAATTGACTATGATGACATATTTGCACCTGTGGCACGATATACCACCATTCGATCAATCATAGCCCTTGCTGCTACGCAAGGATGGAGTCTTCATCGGATGGATGTCAAGACCGCTTTTCTGCATGGTGCAATAAAGGAAGAGGTGTATGTGGAACAACCTCTGGGATTTGAAGTTCAGAATCGAGACACTCATGTCTGCAGGTTGAAGAAAGCCCTCTATGGGTTAAAACAAGCACCCAGAGCTTGGTACGAGAGGATGGATAGTTACTTGATGAAGTTGGGCTTCACTCGAAGTAATGCTGATTCGAACCTTTACTTCAAGGTTGTGCAGGAGAAGCCTCTCATTCTAGTGTTGTATGTGGACGACCTCTTCCTGACAGGTGTTGACCCTCTCATTCATCAATGTAAGAGGGAGCTCGCTGCCGAGTTCGAGATGAAGGACCTAGGACTGATGCACTACTTCCTAGGCCTGGAGGTCTGGCAGAGACCTGGAGAGATTTTCCTTTCTCAAGGAAAATACATTGTGAAGCTTCTGGAAAGATTTGGCATGGTGGACTGTAAGTCCGTGTCGACACCTATGGAACTCAACTTTAAGAAGTTGAGTGGCAGCGCTGCTGGGCCTATCTTGGCCAATCCTACTGAGTATCGTCAACTCATAGGAGCTTTGATGTTCTTAGTGAACACCCGATCGGATATATGTTTTGCAGTGAACACTTTGAGTCAACAGATGGTTGAGCCTCATCATTTTCACTAGGTTGGTGCCAAGAATCTTCTGAGATATTTTCGGGGCACGATAAACCATGGGCTGAGATACACTGCCGGGAGTGTGATACTCCGTGGATATACTGATGCCGATTGGGCTGGCAGTGTGGTGGATTGTAAGAGCACATCGGGATGCTGCTTCAATCTTGGTTCTGCTTCGATCTCATGGATGAGCAGGAAGCAGAAGTCGGTGGCTTTGAGCACCGCGGAGGCCGAATAAATTGCTGCCAGTATGGCCTGTTGTGAAGCAGTTTGGTTGCGAAAGCTCTTTAGTGAGCTGTTTGGACATGTGCTAGATACTCTGTGATACTCTGTGATAATCAGAGTGGGATTCGTATGACTGAGAATCCTGTGTTCCACGACCGATCCAAGCATATTGATATCAGGTACCACTTTATCCGGGATATGGTACAGCGAGGCGCCGTAAGGCTCGATCATATAGGAACTGATGAGAAGGTCGCGGATATTCTCACTAAGCCCCTGGGGAAGGTCGAGTTCCTAACCTTCCGTGAGAGTCTTGGTGTCGTGGAAAGACCCTATGATGTGGGTCCTGTTGGACGATGAGCTCTGGGAGCTCTGGGGGGCTTTGGGGATAGCTTCTCGGAGCTATAAGCACTCATAATGCTTCTGCCCCACCCTTGTGATTATTGAGCTAGTTCGTCTCTCATTTATCTGTGCCCTGTATGCATCCTACCCATTGAGTTCAGGGCTCATGGGAAGTACCTCTCATTTGGCCAATGAGGTGGGAAAAGCTAGAGACTATTAGCAAAGACTGATGGACGCATCAGAGATTGCCGTACTCTCTATCTAGGATGGCACGGTCCAACCCCTTGATCTGGGATCAAGTTTAGTGAGGTCTGGGACCTCTGCCTGACTTCGGGTCAGATGAACCAACTTTGGGTTGGTTGGATACTCTTTATGAGTTTGATAGAGGTTTCGAACCTCTGGACTGATTATGTCAGTCGGGGGATGATGTCTTTGTGACTGACCCACTTCTGTTCTGAAATAAAGAGGCCAGCAAAGCAAGTTACGGCGGGATGACGCGCGATGTTTGATTGCACCGATGGATGGAGTTCTCCCTAGTTGAGAGGGAGTGTTAAATTTGGACAACTAGGTCCAAACTCCATGTTATGATGCTCAGATTAAGAGGCTAATATTTTTGTTGGAATCCTCTTTCGGAGAGGTGTAAAATCCATATATAATATGTCTTAATCTGATGAGCAGAACATTTATTTTGAATTTATTATTCATAATAAATTACATGTGCAGGTTGGCCTTAAGGTTTCACACCCCCAGCAGATGTGTCACACACCCCAATGATGGATATAAATACAGGCAAAGTTGGAGAGCATTTCATCACAACACAACTCACATCTTCTTCTCTCATCTGAGATAGTACGAGCTCCTTGGAGGACGAGTTCAGCCCACACGTGTGAAGGAGAAGAAGGACAAATCTGTACGGCTGAGCTGAAGGACGATTTTCTGCAGTTAGGGTTTTGCAGAAAGTTTGACCAGCGTTGACTTTGGTCAACGCATGGTCCAATTGGGCTGAAATTTGGTGAGAAGTTCGATTTTGGAAGGCCGTACTGTTTGGCACAGAAATCGAGGTCAAAGGGTTGACCAATCTGCTGCGTGTTGACTTTTAGCTTGCTGCCCTGTGTTGACTTTTTCTGGACAGCGTTGACTTTTTTGGAGTTGACTTGGGTTGACTCGTTTGCTGATTGGAGGACTGTTGTGACACATTCTGGGTTGGCTGACCAAGGAGACTTTGCTGGTTGAAGCATCCTGTTGACCGCCGTAACGCACCACCACATTTTCCTGTTTCTGATTTGTCTTCTGTAAGATCCACTTATATGTTCTATCTGCATTTTACTTAACTATTTGTATGATTGCTGTGAGAAAAGTAAAGTTGCTCCAAGCATAGAACATCTACAAAAATTAACAAAAACAGTAAGATATGAAAGACGAATTGACTACTTGTGAGTGCCATAAAGACAAATCCATAATTTCTGTTGTGTGTGGAATGTACTTAGTTTTTGAGTTTTGGTAATTATATTTCAATTCAATTTTTGTTTAGTATCTGTGAAATTTCAAACTTTTTCACATCCACATGCTAGTGTCAATAAAGATTAAATGATGTTACACAGTGGTCATCTGATTAATTATCAAAATGGTTGACTGACCTTAAATGACATTGCACCTTATTATGGTTGGGAATTTTTAGTCGTGGACTTGGGGGCATCTGTGAAATTTCAAGCTTTCTCAAGGCCACATCGCAGTGTTAGTTGGATTAAATGGCATTACACAGGTGCCGCCCTATTAAATGATATAACACTCAGATTACTATATTTTGTTATATTCAGATATATCTTCATATTAGATGCCTTATATTGTATTCCCTTCTTATTTAATTGAAGTAACAATTCCTATAATGGCTGGGGTATAAAGTGATTTATGCAGAATATTTGTCAAATTCACCCAAGGATGGTTTAGTGTTTCTGCCCAAGATGAGATGATGTTGCATCTCATTATGGTTGGAGAGTTCTAGTGGCTGGCAGTTGATTTTGTTAGATTGATCAACTACTCGTGGGCATCTGTGAAATTTTAAGCTTTCAGCATATGTAAAATTTTCATGTTTTTTTTATCTGAAGTATCAAGGTTTCTCAAAATTGCATGCAAATGTCAGTGGGATTAAATGGCATTACATATTGCCCGTTTGATTAAATGTTATAGAACACTTGGATTACTATATTTTATTTTCAGATATATCTTTGTACTAGATGTCTCACCTTGTATTCGTATAAGGTCCAAGGGGATAAAGTGATTTTGCTGAATTTTTCAAATTTGCCTAGTGTTTCTTTTCCCATGTATATACTCCACAACATTTATCCTCACTCAGCACTGTTGCAATCACTAATGTTAGATACAAAGTGGACAAGCTGAGTTTATTGCCTAGTACATTTTAGCACATCGTTAAGTTTTACAGTGTGCTTTGCATCTTGGTTTTTAGTTATTAATAAATTCTATTGGGACATTATTTTGACATGTTTCTTTTGTCGTGATTTATTGCAGTGTTGCTGGATCAGTGGCCCCTGTACCCCTAGCTAATCCATCTTTGAGCCTCCCAGGGCCTACTGTTCCTGGTATGTCTTCTGTAGTAGCACCTCTCGGTCCTTCTCTTGGACCAACTACTATGCCTGGCTATATGGGGGTACATGGCTCTGTGGTAGCTGCGCCTGCAGTTGCTGCTCCAGTTGTGGATCCTATTGGAGTTCCGAGTGACTGTTTGTTGCTTAAAAATATGTTTGATCCAAATAATGAGGTTTGTGAAAAGCTCTTTCTGTTTAACTTAGATATCTTTACCTGGAGTTTTGTTTTTCTTTGCATCCTGGAGTTTTGTTTTTCTTTGCATCTTTCCTTCAGTCGTCCAGGCTTTTCTTCTAAGAAACATTTTCTTAAATTGCAGACTGAACCTGATTTTGATTTGGATATTAAAGAGGACGTGCAAGATGAATGCTCCAAATTTGGTGCAGTGAAGCACATTTTTGTGGACAAGTAAAGTTGAACATTTATTTGAAAATTGATTTGTTTGAGTGTTTTTCTTTTACTGCTTGTTTGTTGTATACCTTTATGAATAATTGCTCATTCAATAGTCATATCTATTTGTTAAATAGTTTTAATACTAGACTATTTGATTCAGTTTTTGGAAGTCAGGATCTTATTTCTGAACCTGTACGGAGTTCTTTTTGTTTTTCACATACGATATTTCATTGATTGGCTTATCCTAGTTTGCCTTGTAAGATTCTATATTGTATTGCCTCAATTGAGTGTTTGTCAGCTGTCTTCTCACTTCATTCAGCTGCTGGGATTTTGCTATGTTTTGCTCATTAATTTGTATATACCCAGGCTTCTGAGCTTCTGTTGTTCTTGAAATACAGGCTATATAGGCCTCTGATAGACCGTCATGTCTTTGATGTTTATTAAAATGCAATGTTGCTAGGTGTCAACCATCTTTTGATGGTCTAATTAGAAAGCGGGTACAGGTAGATGGAGCTTTTCTTTTACTCTTATAAGACAGTGTAATATGTAGTTGTGGAGGTTTTGCACAACACAGACTTTGTAACTACTTTTATTTAATAAAAGTACGGTTTTTTTTTTTCTTCTGACAAAAAATTCTACATACCCACTTGTGATGTCAGATGTAGGGGCTATGACATGGTATCCCATTTAATTTCATCAATTGTGACATAAGATGTCGAAGCCTGTACTGTTATGATACAGTATCCTGCGTAGATTCTTGTAATTAGTCAGCTAAACTAGTATTGCTAGATATACATCTGTTCAGGGTAAAGTACTTGTAGGATTCCACTACGAATGCTAAATTAATATGAATTCATCTCGTGTTGTTAATTTCTTCCAACTAGCCGACTAAGCTAATTTTGCTTCATATAGGTTTCTGTCCATATTAAACAACTTGCAGGAGCCCACCTGGAGTGCAATACATTTCTTTTATTTATATTAAGCTAATTTTGCTTCATATGTGTTTCTGTCCATGTTAAACAACTTGCAGGAGCCCACCTGGAGTTTATTTTATTTATATGAATTCGTCTGGTTTTTCCTATTTCTTGGAATTAGCCAGTTAAACTAGTATTGACTCACACTCTGCATATCTATCTTAAAGAACTTGTAGGGACAAGTGTTTTAAGACCAGCCGAACTGGAACTCGAACAGGCTTGTTTGACCCTAATTAGTATTGACTCACACTCTGCATATCTATCTTAAAGAACTTGTAGGGACAAGTGTTTTAAGACCAGCCAAACTGGAACTCAAACAGGCTGGTTTGACCCTAAATTATGCTGTCGCAGGCCTTGAACTGGCTTGGTTACTAGTTCCGTAGCTAGCCAGCCAGTTCAGTATGGAACTGGTTACTGATTCCGAGTCTAATTCCAACTTTTGAAACTTGGTAGAGACCCACTAGGAATGCAAATATGCTCTTTCAATTTATATCAACATTTCTTGTGTTGTTTCATCTCATTTAATAATTTATACTGTTTTCTTCATGCAGGCATAGTGCTGGGCATGTCTACCTGCGTTTTGATGTTGCAACATCTGCAATTGGTGCACAGCGTGCTCTTCATGGTAGATGGTTTGCTGGAAAAATGATTACAGCAACATTCATGGTATTGTTTATTTTATTTTATTTATTTTGTATTTTTTATTAAATAAGATTTATTGTGGTATTTTTTGAGAAGTTAATTTGTTTTATGATTTATTTCCACCAATGTGATTTGCTTTGGCTTGTGTGCCTATTTCTTTTGCAGCCGTCTTATACGTACGAGGCAAAATTTCCCGACAGCAGATAAGCTGGTCCTAAATAAAATATATGGGCTGAAATGTCTATTGGAGATGCATATTTAGATTACTTTTCCCGAAATTAAAGATCAATTGCCAAAGTCTCTTGTGGTATTGCGTAATGACAACAACACAAATCTACGGATTTATTTTTTTTGTGACGAGGTTTCTACTTTCAAGGAGCATGTATGGACCAGTGAAGTTATTCTGGATATACAATCGAGATTAGCTTTGCCACATGATGATTTTGGTGGGAGATAAATTCTTTACGTGCCTGAACTTGGGCATCCTTAGCTACCTTGTGTATATTTTTAATTAAAATTTCCCTCTTTCTGTTCTTTTGTAGAGGGATTTAGTTTGTTCATTACAGTTGGGATTTTAACGAAAAGAGTGGCGGGACAGGCGTTTTAATGCCAGCAGCTACCAACGTCTGAACGCTTCTAGGCATCTATTGTTACAAGGAATGATACAAAAGTTGGTCATTGACATCTTGTTTTGGATTTATTCGCGAAAGGATTTGGATATCAGAGAATTTATGGCATTTATGGTCTGTTTCGTGATTTTTTTTTCAGCCATATTTTGTGAAGAAGTCTCTTCATAAAATATCGTGCATTTTATGTCAAAAATATTCTCGATAAACATGGTATACATGGGTTCTCGTTCCAGCATTTTATCCTAATTTTCAATTTTACTGTTGTTGAATGACTGTCCTGTATATTTTATTCTAATTTTCAATTTGACTGTTGTTGAACGATTGTCCTGTTTATTTTATTCTAATTTTCAATGTTATTGTTGTTGAATGACTGTCTTGTTTATTTTATTCTAATTTTCAATTTTACTGTTGTTGAATGACTATCTATGAAGGTGTATTAATGGGTATAACTCAGGTGCAATCAATCATTCTATATTTGTTCGAGAGAAGAGCAAAGTGACATTATTTATAGATCATCTGGTCAAAAAACAAATGGATATTGCCGGAGAATTTAATCGAATGGCACTTTTTGCCTTTTTTTTCTGACAACGTGCATAATACTGTGATTAGATAATTTGGTATCTATCGAGCGAAAGTCTTTTAATCTGTTAATATGATACTTCTTCTCTAAGAAGAGTTAATATTTTATGAACTTTAGGAAATAGTGCAGGCTATATATGTATATCGGTTCCATCAGCTGGAAGGATAGTGTACTTGGAAGATTCTTTTTATTTCTCTTGATATATTTTATTTTAATATAAATTATGTTTTAATGAAGATATAGCTTGCAAAGTTGATTTGTTTAAACCTGGAATACGTCATTTATTGGATTTACATTCTCTGTAAGTGAAAAAGAATAATGTTGTTTTTAGATGATCGTATACCTTTAAGAACATTTATATTTTATACTCTTAACGCATTCTTTTGTCGACGTATTTTATGAATTTGACTCGATAACTTTTTCAAAGACTAGACCAAATGGTGACTGGTATTTGGTGCAACTAGCGCATTGTTACGAAAAGGATTAGTAATAAAGGGATTCGTAGATAATTTCGAGGTCCTGGAATCCAACTCTAATACAAAATTATTGAAGTTATACATCACCATTCTATGTGAAGAATGAAAATGTGTGTTTATTGAGAAAGCGGAGCAAGCCACAAAAACCTATGTCCAGTATTTCACGTCGAGAAAAGAGCACAGTTGAGCCCTTGTATGTAGTGTTAGATCAATGTCAATCTCAAGTCAGTGATGAACGAATAGGTTGAAGTTAGATGATATCAGCAAGCCCAAGGAAATCTGCTAGGACGTATCGAGGTGCAGAGACTTTAAACAGATCTTGACTTCTATAATGGGGAGAAATGGTACAAATTATGAAACATGTAATATAGTTGCTAGCCATCACGGGGTCCATCATGGAGTTAAAGGTGGATGGGCTAGAAAATCACATTTGATATTTGTAGGGTGTATTACTATATTTTGAACACTGTTATGTATGCAATAGACTGTTTAAGCTTTTAATTAAAGAGATTTAGTGTTTGGGAGAAGGTAGTTTTAGAACTAGTGTGATACTTGACCATATGAGGAGGTTGTGGCAGTCATTGTAATGTAATGTTGTGTTCGTCCTTAGGTGGTTAGATTTAGTTGTGGATATGAGGTTTTTTTGTTTTTGTTTTTTCAACTGGTTGACTGCTATGAGGATTATGATGATTGAGATGTGAAAGGTTAATGTGTATGTTAAGGTAAAACGTTGTCTTTGTCTTTATATACACAGGTGGTAAAATAATGGGTATGTTAAGGTAAAACGTTGTCTCTATATGTATTTAATTCTGGGTTGAATAGGTAAATACAGTTGTCATGGAAATAATGTCCAACTCTGTTGACATTATTGCAGATAGAAAGAGTATGTACTGTGTTGTGGGTGTTTGTTTGTTGTAGAATGTAATTTTTCCGAATGTTGATGTCTCTTATCATTAGAGAAATCAACATGTGAAAATAGGAGATATGATTGTGTTTATATGTTGCTGAAGATGGTTTTGCCATGTTCTACGATGTACAGTGTTGCTGATCATTAGAGGAGCCAGTTTGTTCGTGCTTATTAAGAAGCGTTGAAAACTGGTGATAAAGTCACGAGAGATTCAGACCTAGCTGTATCACACAGTACAGGACGGATGTGTGTACCTAGCTGTATCACACAGTACAGGACGGATGTGTGTTGGTCCATGTTCTACGATGTGTCGACAGTGTTGATGATCATTAGAGAAGCCAGTTTGTTCGTGCTTATCAAGAAGCGTTAAAAACTCATGACAAGGTCACGAGAGATTCAGACATAGCTGTATCACATCGAGTAGAGAACTGATGTGTGTTGGTCGTAGTGTTAGAAATTATTTGAAGGGTTGGATTTTATAGTTGTGTTAAGTCAATCTCTACGTGACAATTTCTTTTTCTCTTATTGTGGCCATGTGAAGGGCCAACAGAGCACAACTAGTAAGCAACTAGTATGGCTGAAATTTGTTGTGGGTGTTTGTAAGTTGTATAATGTAATTTTTCCTAATGTTCTGTGATCTCTCTTATCATTAGAGAAATCAACATGTGAAATTAGGAGATATGTTTGTATTTATATGGTGCTGAAGATGGTTTTGCCATGTTCTACGATGTGTCTACAGTGTTGATGATCATTAGAGAAGCTAGTTTGTTCGTGCTTAGTAAGAAGAGTTAAAAACTCGGTCACGAGAGATTCAGACCTAGCTGTATCACATCGAGTACAGGACGGATGTGTGTTGGTCATATTGTTAGACATTTTTGAAGGGTTGAAGTGTCTAGTCAATCTCTACGTGGCAATTTCTTATTCTCTTATTGTGGCCATGTGAACTAGTATGGTTTACATTATTGATGTTGCTTGTCATTGCGTTATTAGAATGTGAATTGTCTCGGATTGTATTGAGTACACATTTGTGAGAAGTGGAGTAAATTAATATAAGAGAATTTTTATTTTTTACTTAAAATAACATTCATTAATCATAAGAAAACATTCATTAATCATAAGAAAACAATCACATAGGAGAAAACAATCACATAGGAGATATATCAGTGGTAAAATAGGAGAAACAATCACATAGGAGATATATCAGTGGTAAAATAGGAGAAAGATCACATATGAGATCTATTTGTAAAATAGAACCGGTGGTAAAATAGGAGGAAAAATATCACATATGAGATCTATGGTAAAATAGGAGAAAGGGTGGTGTAAATCAATATAAGAGAATTTTTGCTTAAAATAACAGTCATGAATCATAAGAAAACAATCACATGAGATTTTTCAGTAGTAGAACATGGAGCACAAGACATTTAATTTTTTTTTCTTATTAGACACCAATCCACTGTTACAAATATTTGTAGGCATTTTCACTGCTGGAGGCATCCATTTTCACTGCTGCAAATATTGAAATTCTTAGTAGGCACCAATCTACTGTCATAAATGTTTGTAGGTACTAGCCTTTTGGTGACATCCATTTTCACTTCTGCAAATATTGAAATTCTTAGTAGGAACCAATCTACTGTTACAAATATTTGTAGGCACTAGCTTTTTGGATACAACCATTTTCACTGCTGCAAATATTCATATTAGAGACTAATTCTCATTGTTGCAAAAATTCAGTCACCAATCTACTTCATCTTCTAGGTGCTTTTGCTTTTATCAAGTTGTCTCCTTAAACTAACCAGTTTTGGCCTTCCCAAAGGATGAATTGGCAGAGCATGTTTCATAATTTCTCATTTTTCATGTTGACATCATTTTCTATGCATCAAGAGCTTTTTGGTGATTGATATAAATATTTCCATTTTAAGTTTTAGACACAATCATTGACCTTTGGAAGTTTTCATATTGTCAGTGTTTTGACATGACAAACATATTGTTCCTTAGATGTGTCTATTAATTTCACATAATGTGTTGGTAAGGTTGATAACATTTTCTACTCAGCGAGAGCTTTTTGGCGATGGATATAATTATTTTTATTTTGAGCTCGAGACACAATCACAATCACTACTATAGAACTTTTCATATTATCAATGTGTTTTGTTGATGTGTTTCTTTGATGTGTCAATTAATTGTACTAGCATGGGAGTAAAATTGATTGTAAATCTAGAGAAAAACCCGGACCTTCAGCGCAAGAAAGGGTTGCATAAGGATGCTCAATTTTGGATAGACTATTGTGGAATAAAGGAGGAAATAATCTCATAGAATCTGAATAATATTAAAATTATTATCACTTCCAAATTTAAGGAGAAATTGTGTGAAAACAAAGAGTTAGAGGAACGAAAAATCTAATATATTACGAGGTGATAAACCCCAATCTCTAAAACCAAAATTATCTTTCTGTCTTTTACTATTGTTAAAAAAAACATTTCCAAAATAAAAATTAATTCACATGACCTTTAATGGATTCAATCATTGGTCAATTCCTAAAACACATCGATGTGAATTATATTATTATTTTATTTTATTTTTCTGGTCATTGTCTATTGACGAAACTTGGGCAACATGAATTTTTGGTGTTAGTTATCGGGGATACCCTAATATTGGAATATTAGACATTTTGTTTGCCTTGATTATTAAATCGCTCGCTAATTGCTTGCTAGAGTTTAGTGTCTGGGGGTTGGAATTTGGAGTTTGTAGGCTTAGTGGTTGGAATGAAGAGGCTTGATGGCTGGAATTTGGTAGTTTACAAAATTCAGGGAATGAGAATTTTTGGTGTTAGTGAAAAAGAATACTGAAATATTGATATACTTTGACTTTTTGTTTCTAAATGACCTGGTATTTAATGACCACCTTAATATTGAAATACCAAACGTTTTGTTGTCATGATTATCAAATCCTATGGTATTCTCAGGCCAGAATAGGGTGTTTCGTTTTTCGAATTAAGAGTTTGTAGGCTCCATGATTGGAATTCGGAGGCTTGATGCCCAGAATTTAGTAGTTGACAATATTTAGCCAATGGTTTTGACATGATTAGGTTAACGATATTTTTTAGCATCAATTAATGAGAATATCAAAATATAGGGATACGAGGTTTTTGTTTCTAAATCTCGATATTTGTTGGCTGGGATTTGCTACCTGGTGGTCGGAGTCCAGTACCTCAATGGGCGAAATTTAGTAGTCAACAGAATTTAGTTAGTGAAATTTTTTGACATCGATCAACAAGAATATGGGAATATCGGGATATTGGGCATTTTGTTTGTTACGAATTTCAGATTTCTAAATCTTCTGGTATTTAGTGGTCGAAATGTGGTGTTAAGTGCCTTAAACATGAGGCTTAGTGGTTGGAATTGATAGCTCAATTGAGAGAATATGGGCAATGGGAGTTTTGATGTTAGTGAATGATATCGAAACACTGGGATACTTGACATTTTGTTTGTTTTGAATTTCTATATTTCTTGGTATTTAGTGGTTAAAATCTTATCCTTGGTGGCTAAAATTCGCTAGCTCAGTTCATGAAATTCGATGGTTGATGGAATTCAGGTAATAAGAAATTTGTGTGAATTAACATGAGCATTTTGTTTGTTATTAATTTCTAAATTTCCCAATGTTTGATGGTTGGAATGTGGTGGCAGTGGTTGGAATTCGATAGCTTCATTAACAAACTCTGGTGGCTAGTGAGGTTTTTTTCTCTACTTCATATGTGTGTGTTAGCTTTTGTTTATTTTTAGTTTATTTTATGCATATATATTTTTAAAATTAATGGTATTGCTTGCAAATATCACATTACATGGTTGATTCTAGGCATAACATTATTGATCTCACTCTGCCATGCTAGAAATCAGAGATGGACACTGGTAGAAGAAAGTCTATGAAACTACTAAAAGCTAAATCGGCATCATTGAAATAAGGAAAACCATTGTTCAAGAAGTGCTGCAAAAAAAACCACTGCATAGTAGTCGGATCAAGAATCTGAAGAAAACATTGATCCACGTCATTCACCTTCGTACTAAAGGGCTCTTGAATCTTGAATTCACCCTAGATATGTTTTTCCATTTTCGGAAGATGAGTGCCCAACCTATTTAAACTGTCATGGATTTTCCACTGATTACTCTGTATGTCATTCAAGGAGAAGATATTATAATTTTTGTCTTCATTTTTTTCTTTGCGTACACAACCCATCAACATCTTAATCAACCATTGGAGGGTGATTGACTACATGTATTAGTTTCTTCTTACCCTGGTGTGTGTAGGTCAGAAAGTAAGTGGGATACCTCATCTAATAACTCATAATTTGAATGAGCAAGATGTTCCTTAGTGAATCGGTTTTCCAACTTATGTATATCCTTCATTGTCATAGGGGGCTTGCTGCATGGAACGCTATAGCAGCCTCCTTGACTTGCGCCTTTGCACATGGCTTGCGAGGGTGGGCATGTTGTTGATTGACAAGAGAGGGCAAAACAATAGAGTAAGGACACAAACCCGTAGCCCCACATATGTTTGAAATGCAACACCCCTTCACACACAAGCAAAGAAAAACAAAAAACCAGAGAGGCTTTGATATCTCCAATCAACACCAACACAAGCAAAATCCCCACACAATCAAATGACCATGGACATAAATTCTAGAAAAACAAATTTCTCCTCAACAGGGTCACATCGCCTCCACTAGATAGAGATAACACCTGGGACGTACCATGAGTTGGCACCCCGGCACCCAAATAACACAAAACCACTGGAGAGACAACTGGGCTTATACAAAACACAACCATTGCACCAAATTGCAACTTGTTTGAAATGAAACCAGACACATGAAAAAGCAACATACAAAACTGAGGAGGGGTAATTACTCAAAAAAAGAGTTGCTTCGCAGACAAAGTCCATAGGAACAAGAGCAACATTCTATCCCCTTCACTGCCGAACCCTGTTGCTCACTTAGAAGAAGCTCAATGTGCCCCAAGCCAAGCTTATGATCCCCAAACTATTTGTTTCCTTCACCAATGGAAAGAGAGACCACCGAATAAACACACATAGTTTCAATGTTTACAAGCACCAACTTGAAGGAGGCTAAATCCCCCTAGTTTACCAACACATACTAGGAGGCACTAACCTCTTAATTTACAGAATTCAACCCGAAGGAAGCTACAACTCGCTTGCCTTGAACCACCTTACCACCCTCGCTTTAATAAAGAGAGATAAGGACTCTTGTACTAGGGATATTGGCCCTCTCACACACACTTCAATATGGATCTGCCTTGCTCCTAAAAGTTGTACCCTTCAAGAGAAGCAACTTGGCCTACAATATAGTGATGAAATATTCCAATCCACATTGCTCTGAGGGTACTGTTCTCCTCCAAGAAATAATCTTTGCAAGACGATCCTCAAATTAGTGTAAAACAAGCATAAAAACCCTTAAACATGTGCAAAAAATGTTTCTAAGAAAATAATTTCAAATCAACTCCTCTTTGCTTTTGGTTCATGAGCTATGAACCTTATAAACCCTTCTTTTAGGTGATTCCTTGAACATATCTGAATTTTCTTAAGCAAATGAGTTGAAATGCTCCTTCTTGCACCTATTTATAGTGCATTGGGGGTCTAGATTATGTCCCCTTGTCCATTGGTTGGATTAACTTGTGTAGCTAGCAGAATGCATATTGAATATAAAAAAAAATCTCTCCTTAACAATGCAGAGTTAGAGGGAGTACCATATATCGTTGGAATGACATTTGAATAAGCTTTCCAACCATATATGCTATTCTTCTATGTGAGCTAGGTAAAAGGATTAAACATGCATTCAAAGATAGGGTATCCAAATGGCGCATCAAAAATCCAAAAATAATTTCTCCTCAACCGTGAGGAGTTAGAGGGAGTGCCATATACAATTGGAAATGTCTCAAAATAATATTTCCAACCATCCATGTATGCTTCCATGTGAACTAGGTGAGTGGAGTAAAAATGCATTATTTTTTCTTGGACAACCTTTGAAATAAATGAAAATTTCTTTCAACAACCTGTGCCTTTTTTATTGATGATAACTAATATACTCCCACTAGGATCATGCTCCCCCTATCTCCATGCTTCCTAGTTTTCCTCTCCCCCTTTGACATCAATGTGAAAGGATGATTCTTCTCTTTGGGGCTGCTCCTTTTGAACTTATGGTACTTAATAATACTTCACCTTTATTTTCTGTCTTATCCTTTCCTTGTTATCCTTGGAGCTCTTTTGCATGGATTCAATCTTCTTGCTCTCCTCCTTGTCTAGGATGTATACGTTATTTGATCTCGTTGTTGTTGCAACCAATATTTTGGATTCTTCTTTGATTTCACATCTTCGGGAATAAAACATGACATTGTATCTTTGATCACATATTTTCCTAACACTATAAGGATATTATGCTTCAAATCTTCAACCAGTAAAACATTCAATGCTTTCACATTTTCACTTCCAAGTCTTACCACACTCTTTCCAAGTATGTTGATAGAGGATTCATTTCCAAATGCAACATTGCCACATTTTCATTTATCCAAATTGATGAATTTGTTTTGGTCCCCAGTCATATGTGTCAACCACCCACTATCTATGTACGATTCATTTTCTTTATTTTCAACAATCAATGCTAGTCTGCAATTTTCGTTCCTTTTCTTTTCCCATATTGTAGTTGGTTTCTCTTTCTTTATAATAGGAACATATTCTTTTATATTTCTGCAATCTTGTGCCTTGTGACCGAGATTATTGCATTTGTAGTATACAATGTTCTGATCCATTAGTGGATCAAATAGATTGTAACCTTTGTTAACAAATCCATGAGCATTTCTAGGTCTATGGTCATCATTTGCATATCCATAAACATTTATTTTTCTTGTATAGTTGTTTTTACCTACGAAAAAACCGTACTTCCATTCATATTTGAAAGAAAATACATTTTGCATATATATACTAGATGTGTGCATTCACCAGGATTTGCCCAGATCCTTGTGTGGTGAACATAGAAATAGAAACAAAATAATGGAAAACAAATTACATTTACATATGCTTATAAGCATTCAAAAATAGCAACAAAAAAGGCCTTGAAGAAAAGCAACAACTAAAAAAGAAGAGAAAAATAGAAATACAATACAAAGAGGAATATCAAGTAATGTAGAAATCACTTATCTTCCCTTTCTTTCCTTTATTTTTCTAGACCTGTTTCCATTCCCTAGCTTTGGAGTTGATTGGAACTAGAACCATATCGCTCACAGATGTCTCTAGAGGGTGCTCTTTCTCTGAATCAAATCTTTCTGATATGTCGACACGCTTTGTGCCCACTATGCCATCTTATTTTTGTTCCATATTTATTTGATGATTTAATTCCTTACTTGCTACTGGATCTGTCCCACTCTAATAGAGAGTAGTATTAACATTCTTATCCTAGGTGTATCCATATTATTTTTCTGGATTCTTCATGATTTATTCTTCTACTTTAGAGAGGTGTGGATCTGTAAACTGTGATCCTTTTGGCTTGGGTGCCTTTTAATTTTTTAGGTTCTTTTTAGTCTATGGGCATGCGTTTTGCTAGTGTCCAGTTTGAAAATAGAAACGAAACCTGAATGTCGCATTCTCAGGGTCTAAAACTTGCAACCACTAATTTTTTATGTTTCAAAATAATGTGGTCTAATAAACCTTTTATAATCTTTATCTCCACATTTATTTTAGCAGAGGTAAACATATATTTCTCTGTACTTTCTATATCCCTCTTTTTGAACTTCCCAGAGTTTTTTCAATATCCTTTAGGACCCGATGGTGCCAAAAAGGAAGAGGGAGGTTTGAGAGTCTCACCCAAATCGACAATGTTGTGACTAACATTTTTGTTGCATCAAAATCTGGAAACCATGGAATAATAAAGAGCCTAGTTCTACCTCAGAACCATGGCCCTTCATTAAGAACGAAATCTAAATATTTATGTGTCAAATGGTACAATGAAGAAACCTTTGGAACATAAATAAATGTCACAGTTGGGTGTCCAAGAATTAAAAAATCCATTGGGCTAGAAGCCATTGAACCTATAGATAATCGCCTTGGATTGCATAGCCATGAATAAAGAATCTACCTTTGGAAGGTTATCTTCCATGGATGGTGGATGCGCCATTTGATCTATATTGGGTTGAATTTTCAAAGGAATTTTTTTGGGTTGAATTTTCAAAGGAATTTATTTTGGGCTGAATTTTGAAAGGACATTTTTTGAGGGTATTTTTTAAAGTGACATTTTTTTACAGTAAGTGTTTTAGGTTGAACTAAATATTTTATAATCATTTTTTAAAGTGAGATTTTTTTGCAGGATTTTGAAGGAAATATTTTGAGCTTTATTTTTAAAAGACATTTTTTTGGGCGGAATTTTTAAAACGATTTATTTATTTATTTATTTTTTTCTTTTCTTTAAGTGTTTTGGGTTGAAGTATGTCTTTTGTGCAAAATTCTTAAAGTGAGTTTTTTTTGAAATTATATGTTTTGTGATGATTTTTTGAAGTAGGTTTTTGTCTATATTTTGATAGTGAGTTTTTTTTGCAGGATTTTGAAGGAAAATCTCCGAGCTTCATACTAAATTATCATGGGAAATCAAAGAAATTGCAAGAGAAAATATGATCGAACAAGAAACCTTGAGGCTCGTAGATAATACATGAGAGAATATAGCAAAAAAAAATGAGAGAAGAACACATGGAAAATCAACTTCAACTAGAAGTTGAAGTAGGTATGTACATGTAAATATTATAAATGATATTTTAAATGTAACTAGTGTATTGTGAAACTTAATTCTTATTTGATGAACTAATTTGAAAAATATTTTGTAATGTAAACAGAGAGAGATATTCCTCATAACATTGACGATGAGATAGAAAATGTTGAAAAAGAAAGTGAAAAAGATATTGAACCAATGATTGAAGATGTTGAAAGAAATTCAAGTGAAGAAATTGAATCGCTAGGTATGTAAAAGTTATGTTGAATGTGTATTATGAAAATTATACATATTTATTAATTTTTCAGTTTCATTCAAACACTATTTTTTAATTTAATTATTTATTGAATATTTAAACTCATTTTGTACATTTAATTCTCATATGTACAGATGAAATCAATATCGACGATGGGATGTTAGAAAATGTTGACACTGACATATATGGAGATAAAAAAGTTGACCATGTTATATGATATTGTGTTAAGCGCATTATTGATATGTTCTTCAAAGATGAAAAAGTGGTAGTTCAAGCCCAAATTTTGAGAAGTCTCTTAACATCAAAGAAATTAAAATAAGCTACGACTCTATTGGGTATTCGAAAATCAACAAAATAAAATGAAGGAAAATGATATACAAAATATAAATAGTGCTCTAAAATCAATTGGAAGGTCTAGAAAGATAAGTGATTTAGATGAACTTAGAGCAATACAAATGGCAGTGGTTTTATCAAGTACTAAAGAGAATCGTTTGGTAAAATCTATGACACAAGCATTAGGGACCTCATGAAAAACATTACACAAACATCAGAAATTTTGAGTGCAAATAGATATAAATGATGAACTCGCTTGTTAGACAACTATTTGTAGGGAACCATACAAAGACAGACTCGGAGAAGATGTTAAAAAAATAATATATGAATATTGGATGAAAAATTCACGTGTTTCACCAAAAGCAACAGATGTGATGTGATGAAAAATAACACGAAATCAGTACGAAGAACATGCAAAACATATCTTGGACACCACTCAGATAGAGTTGTTCAACAAGTTCATAGAAGAGAATCATGGAATTAATGTCACAATCAGTGCTTTTGTGTAACAAAAACCATGGTATGTTAAACCTATCACTGTACACGACACTTGTTTTTGTCGTTATCATGTCGAATTTTAGTTATATTATGATACATTCCTTAATTTTGGTAAAACATTTTGGAAAAATTCACCTCCTCCTTCCACTATCTATGATTTCATATCCCAAATTCTATGTGCAAGAGAAAGCCATGAATTATTTTACCAAAAGAAATGTGTTGGTGGTAAAAAAAATGCGATCATTGTGGAAATTTGACTTTATTTCACACAAAATATCATATTTATATAAATGATCAATCATTGTCTAACATACAAGTGAAATGGAAGATATATGAATATATTCATACATCGATTGGTTCAAGTAGTACTACAAGTGTTAAAAGGATTGATTTACAAGAAGAATAAATTTTTGTGATAGAGTTTTTGAGAAAGTTTGAGTCAAAAATTTATAAATACACCAAGCATTCCCGTAAAGCTCGATGGTAGGACTTGCAACTCAAAAAATCCCGTGAATTTTTTCCACCAAGGATCATTTTGTCAATAGTTGATTCTGCAGAGAATTACACATTTGTTCCACAAAATGAAATGCAAAGTGAATACTATCATTCTGACCAAGTCTTTATGCTTGTTCATATTCTAATAGACACACTGAACAAAATGTTGATCATATAGAAAGAACCAGTGAAAATCGACATGTTATTAACGAATATCATTTTTATATCAGTGATGATCGTACACATGATACACATTTTGTACAACATTGTTTTGATAAGATATATGACTCATTGAAAGGTCGTGGAACATTATTCATTGAACATTGGATATGGTCAGATGGATGCGCAGGTCAATTAAAATATTCATGATCATTCTTTTGGTTGTGTTGTCTTAATATGAAAACCCACATTAAACATTGTTGGAATTTATTTAAGACTGGTCATGGAAAATGAGAACATGATGGTGCAGGGGCATGTATAAAACGAGCACTTCGAAGATATCAAATGGACCACTTTGTACACCGACTTGTCTCAGCTGAACAAGTTGCTCAATGGTGCATCGCTGCACTAAGCCATGAGACTAACCGGTCAAGGAAAGTACAAAAGTACATGTACATATATACAAATTAACTTGCATATATATATACATGATCTAATTTTTATTAATTTTCTAATTTTAAACATTATTTATCACAATGATTATCTTTGACTGTATTTTAAATAACATATTTATATTCTTGTTTGAATTTTTCATATAGATTTTTTTGGCATATTGGGGTCCAATAAGTAGATAGATCGATTGGAAATTACAATAAAAGGGGTCCAAAAATTGCATTCAATTAAAACAAATGAGTGCCAAAATGTGTTTGCATTTGATAAAATAAAATATTCTTGTTTTTGTCATGTTTGCATAGACAACACAAAATCCATTGATGTTTGTGAAAACAATATGTATGTAAAAGATTTGCAACATACAAAACTAAACACAAAGGGAAAAATGTCTGTTGCAAACTTTGAAGAGATGCAATCAGAGGAGACTATAGTACCATCTGAAGGTGATCGAGTTTCTGATATCGTTAGAGAAGGTAACATTTCAATTGCTTTCAAATGATAGAGATCTAGAAATAGATAATAAAATCAAGTACACATGTTAATTTTAAAGTTAAATTTTCATGTTAATTATGATCTAAATTTATATATATATTTTTAATTGTGCAAGAGATGTTTTTGCTGTAGTTGCACCTGCTAACAACGTAGAAAATGTCAAGTATTATTTGCTGCGTTGCATTGAACGAAAGATGAAATTATTGGAAGACTATGATGATAACAGGTTTATATATGACAAAAGGTCTATTATACTGAAATTTTATTTTTTTCCAACAAACTCATCAAAATCAGAATATTGTTTACTTTCAAGACTATGAACCTGATGTCATAAGTTGTCAATATAGTCACTTGGTGTGTGCAGCGCGCATAAAGTTGATAGAATTTCAATCAAAGAAAAAAATGAAAGTTAAGAAATGGAAAATGTCAAAAGCTGACCATGAATGGATCATTGAAGATGACACTCCATTAGAATTTTTTTGATTGAACTGCCCAACAATTTCTTCTCCTTGGATTCATCTTTGAGAACTTACATAACTCAAGTACAAATTGTTAGCCTTTTTTGTGCATTCTTAAGTCGTACATTCTTATATGTATATTTGATGTTATGTACAAGTGTATCGAAGATTTCATTATATTTATAAACTGTGTTTGCACATGCACACAACAGGTAATTTATACATGTACATTCTCTGGTCTTAAACGATTTCATACATTCTTTGATATGAGCTAGTTAATTTGATGTCATTATTGAAAAATCTATATATCTAAGATATTTGATATAATGAAAATTTTAAGTTATGATCTTGTTTTAGACATCTAAAGCAAATTATGATATTCATTTAAATGCAAAATGTGTACCATGTTTTGTAATTTCCAGTTTTATTATATTAAAGTTGACTATCAACTGACATCCATAGTAGCCTTACTATGTACATTATTGAAAAATGTTGTATACCTTATTTTTTAATGCAATTTTAAAATTTTTATGATTGTTTGACACATCTATGTAAGCCTAGAATTTTATGATTGTTTTTAGATGTACATCTACATGTATTGTATATTAACATTATAAGAATGATTTCAAATGAAAAATGTATGAATTAAATGAAAATTTGCTTTCATTGCTATATATTCACGAACTTATATATATATATATATATATATATATATATATATATATATATATATATATAAACTTTAAAAGAATCAAAACATATTCACACCATGAAAATTGTACATGGTCATGTTTTATAACTTATATGTTTATGCACATGTTCATTTACAAATTTATATTAAAAGTTAACTATCACCTTTAATAGACATATGTACACATAATTATATAATATTCACCCATTGTTCAAATGCATAACATGTACCGCATGTATTTTTTAATTTGCAATTTCAATCTAGATTCATTTTAAATAACAAGTATCAAAACAACTTGAGCGTTAAAAACAAAACATTTAAATCTAAGATTGAATCTAAGTTAACATTATAACAACATGTCATAATGTATGCAAAATGTAACAACTAAATGCAAATGTACTTCAATCATTGTTACATATTCATGAATTTAAATATGTAAATGACACGATCATGTGCAAAATGTACCTAAATATCAATTTTAATAGATGTATGTCTTAATTATATAACATTCATACATGTTCAAATGCATTTAACATGTGCCATGTGTTTTGTAATTTGCAATTTCAATCTAGATTCATTTTAAATAACAAATGGAAAAACAACTTGAGCTTTAAAAACAAAACATTTAATCTAATATTGAATCTAAGTTAACATTATAACATGTTATCATGTATGCAAAATGTAACAACTAAATGCAAATGTACTTCAACCATTGTTACTTATATTCATGAACTTAAATATGTAAAGCCATCTATGATTGTTTTAAATGACACATGATCATGCAAAAGGTACCTAAATATCACCTTTAATAAACATTTACACCTAATTATATAACATTCACACTTGTTCAAATGCATAACATGTACCACGTGTTTTGTAATTTGTCATTTCAATCTAGATTCATTTTAAATAACAAGTGACAAAACAACACGTTTTAAAAACAAAACATAATCTAAGATCATCTAAGTTAACATTATATAACAACACGTGATCACATGCCAAATGTAACGACTATCCAAAATTTAAAATCATTCAATAAAAATAAATGTAGTTCAACTATCCAAAATGTAAAATATGTCCAAAATTTATATCATTAAATAAAAGTAAATATAATAATGTATCAAGTGTTACAAGTATCAAGTTATAAAGAAATGTAAATATAACATGTAATTTATAAAAAGACTAGATCAAATAAATGTTGTGTGCATCAATTAAATAGAGAATTTGGCTGCAATGTATCTTCCAACAGTTTTTTTGTGCTATCATCTGAAGAACGGGAAACCTACACAACGTGTAATTGCATATATTTACACATGTATAAGAAATTTATGTACATGTATTAAAATCAAAATGTTTTAAAATTGAATGAGAATTTAGAACTTCATAAAAAAACAAAATGAAAAATAAAATAAAATTTCATGCAATACCTCATGTAGTTCCCCATCCACTGTCTCGTGTTGGCCCTATACACACACACACACACACACACACATGTATTAAAAATTTATATGTATATATTAAAATTAAAATTTAATGTTTTAAAATTGAATGAGAATGTAGAACTTCAATAAAACAAACTAAATGAAAAAAATAAATAAAAAAATCATGCAATACCTCATGTAGTTCACCTTCCATTGTTCCGTGTTGACCCTAATTTCACACACACACACACACACACACACACACACACACATGTATACAAAATTTATATGTATGTATTAAAATTAAAATTGAATGTTTTAAAATTGAATGAGAATGCAGAACTTCAATAAAACAAATTAAATGAAAATAAATAAATTAAAATTTCATGCAATACCTCATATAGTTCCCCCTCCATTGTCCCGTGTTGGCCCTGCATCAATGCATCCTCCAGGATAAAGTGTACAATATATATATATATATTAAAAATTTTCAAATGAAAATGTATAAACTAATGTAATAATATTAAAAAAATGTTAGACAACTTCTTCTTCAAATTGTTTGGATATTTCTATCTCCATCATACACTCAATTTCTAAAGTCCTTCGAGAACATAAATCATTTCTACAAACCTAAAATTCAAAAATTTTAAAACTGTAAAATAACTCAAGATATAGATCTCATTTTTTAATGAAACTTTCACTTCAATTTATAACTTGAAATATACTTGAAAAATTGAATACTTGTGACGATGAATTATTTGGCACATCCAAAAACATCGAACGAAATCATAATCTGTTAACATTTCATTATATACACGTGTACACATAATTATTTCTTTTAAAAATATAATAATAATGATAGTTTGATATAATAGTAGAATAATAATTGTACATCAACATCATGAACTCTTATAAAACACTAACATTTCCCAAAATATCATTTGGATTGACAGAACCTGAACCTTGGACCGGAATATTATCAAAATTCAACATGCGTGTAAACTGCAAATGGTGAACATATGATACATTTATGTCAGAATAACACACACACACACACATAAATGTAAATTACAAATTACAATAAAATATTCACCCTAACCATTAACACATACCGATCCCACACTCTCATCCTCATGAAGAATTAAGTCCTAACAACCATTGCAACAATGCTTTGCATATGTTCTAATCTCTTCAATACTCATGTTGTCTATCTCATCATTTGTACTATGCACAAAATTAACACTTGCATTATCTCATGCTCTTTTTCGATTCAAACCAATATCAATTCCACCAAGTCTAGTCTGAACATTGTCTATGATGGCATTCCTTGCTTCTCGACTAATTTGAGAAGTGGCATACATCTCTGACTGCAAAGTTTCCACACGAGGAGGTCAGATTACCAATGGTGGCTCAGGGCGAGGAAACTTAGCATCACGCTTAGCACCCCTATGGTGACATAATAGACCTTTCCCAGGACCAAAAAATTCAGAAGGAAGGTCATTATAATTGGGTTTCATTCCCAAAAATAATTCCGCATAAAATAATTTTGCAAAATGAACAAGAACCTTATCATTCCATGGTAGTCTTCCATAGGCTGCAAGGTGCCTATCATACAAATGGCAGGCTTTATTAGGGTGCTTGAAATATTGCACCTTTAGCATCTTTCTTTTTGACGCTTCTTTGAAATTAAACATATATTTTTCCATTTCTTTTGTAACTCTGTTTTTAACAATGTCCCATGTATCGAGACCCATTACTATTTCCTTTTTTTTTTTCCCTCATCAGTTCTACAAAATTATCAATGGTTGGACCAAACTTTTTGTAAACATCTACAAATGCGCTTAGAGAGTGCGTAACTATTTGTAAGCTTTCTCAACTCTCTGCAAGGAGTTTCAAAGACAAGATCTTTTCTCAATTTTGAATAAAGATATTTGCACTTTTTTAATGTGCATTGTTGGATGTTTTTTCTCAAGGTAAATAATCAAGAATTTCATAAGGATAAGTCATGGTTGGTGTACAAAATTCTTCTTGAATCACACGATCTCGTCTATGTTTTTTTCGAGCAACATTTTCACCTTCTGCATCGATATATAAAATTATGTATAAATAAAAGAACATGTGAACAAATTTGTACAAATTTTATTTTTAACCATAAAAAAATTATATAAATAATTTAACAAATTAATAATTGAATGATAATAATATTAAGATTGATGGCCACCTCGAGATGGCTGAGCAACATCATGCCCACCGGGATATGGTTGAGAACCAGAATGACCACTCATTGTTTGACCACCACCCATTGGTTGATAACCAACATGGCCACCCATTGATTTTCCACCACTCTCACGCGATTGGCCAGCACCTATTTGTGTACCACCACCACCGTCACGCGACGAGAGCGAAGCTTCATAAAAAAATATGAATTTCTAATCAATTCAAATATACATACATGTATATACATATATATGATTGAGTAGATTGCGTGAACCATACCACGATTGCGTGAAACATGGTTAGGCTCCATTGATTGAGTAGATACTCTTTTCCTCCGAACTCCTAAAAAATGAAATTTATTAAAAAATATTTTAATTCAAAAAATTGATAAAAATCAATTCCTTATGTATGCATGTATGTATGGGGATAAGATTATATATTCAATAAAAAATCAATTCCATATGTATACATGTATGTATGGGAATAAAATTATATATTCAATAAAGAATCAATTCCATATGTATACATGTATGTATGAGGATAAAATTATATATTCAAATGTCATTGAAAAACTTGCACATTTAATATAAATACCATGAACACGATGGACATCCCCGATCCATGATCCCCCTCTCTTGTAGAGGCACGAGACTCTATTGATGTTCATCTCGAAGAATCACATGGCAAATGATCATCGTACACACACACACACACACACACACACACACACACACACATGATGTTTAAAGCCTCGAAGAATCATGTGGAAAACGATCATCCATGATATATATGGATATCTACAAATACATAGATACATGATGTTTAAAAAGTTACCTCGTGCATTTACAATTATTTTTAAAATTACTATTTAAATTTTTTTCAAAAGAATTCAAAAAATTGGTGTAATTTACACAAATGTTGGAGCACAACTTGAACACAAATTATGTAAAACACAAAAATTTCAAAGCGCAAATTGATGTGTAAAACTCACTTGAATATTTAACAAAAAATTGTTGAAGTCCTGCACATTTTGAAAATTAAATACAAAATTTTCTAAAACATGAAGTTCACCAAGTTGTGCGTACATAGTGGGTGCACCTTTTGAAAATTAAATACAAAATTTTCTAAAACATGAAGTTCACCAAGTTGTGCCTACATGGTGGAAACACAATTGGTATATAATTGAAAAAAACACATGGTCATTAAAAATGACACATTTATAATTAAAAAACACACACATATCAAAGATATCTTACAATGTCTATCAATAAATTTTGATGGAGAGCGTCTCAACACTAATTCATCTTTGACAGATGAATATTGAATTAGAATTGCCCCATATAATAGATCACCAGACATCTTATTAACATTTGAACAATGTCTTATATTAAATGATTGAAATTGTCTAACGATATTGTTTGCTTTTATATGCATTTGTTTTAGCCTCTCCTTCCTAACTTGGTACACACCTTTCATCTGGTTGCACATAAGTTTAGAATTGGTGAAAACTACAATTCCATTGGATCCATACTCCCTAGCTGTTCCCAAGCCTTCTATCGAGGCAATATAATTTGCTTCATTTTTTTTTGCCTTACATGTATATTCATTTTCCTTCGGAGGACTTTGTTAGTCGCAATATCGCATAGCACATATGTAATCACTGTTTTCTCTGGATTGGGATAGCAAGAAACATCTATGCATAATATCCATTTTTCAACCATGTTTAGTGGGATTTTTGATCCCTAAAAAAAACAAATTCAATAAAATATTAAATGAACTTTTATTGCAAATGCCTTAAAGTTTATGGGAGAAATGACATGTACATGGTTTCCAAAAACACTAGGACCGTCCCTACATTTAGGGAAAAGTTTTATAATAGTTTATTGCCAATGAGAATGAGTAACAACACATCCTAACCATTATGGTTGGTGAGGTGATAGTGGAACCCTATGAGGTGATAGACACAAAACTAGTATTTTATTGATTATAACATGCTAGAATTTTTTGATGAAGAGCTTGCTGCTTCAGAGCAAGGAAAAAGATACTAGCATCACACATGTGATTTTGAAAGCATCATTGTTATTAAAAAGGACAGGGCTATTGGAAATCCTTAGCGAAAATCCAAATACCTCCTTCAGAACATTGGAGCTCACCAGATCAAAGAGACAACGTGGAAGATGATGTCCCAAAACATGATAATAATGCTGCTACTACACTAAATGATTTTTTATGCCCAAAATTCAAGAAGAACAACACTGCTAACATTATTGAATAAAGTACTGCAAATCTGAAAGAAAAATTCCACATCAAACCTGATTCTCAAATGAATTTGGATCTGTGCTTTCAACAAAACAGAGTTAGATTAGAGGCAAATCATAAATACTATGTTTTAATAACTAACCAGTTTATGGTAATTTTCATATCTCCCTTCCCAAAATTGAATTGGGTTTGTTAGAGGTCTGATTGCTCAAAAAAACAACGAGGTTGTGCAGAACATATTTTGTACTCGGAGTTTGAGAAAAATAGTATTGATTACTTCTAAAATGCACCATCCACTAAAGATATGGTTTTTAACCATTGGCAAGATGATGATGACAAACTTGAAACCATAAACTGGCAAGCTTGTGTGACAATTATGACAATGATAACAAAGAATATGGTGTTGCGTTTAGGCCATGAAATACAAGATATGGAAGTGAGGAATTCCAAAGAAATAACACAGCCAAAACTAAAGTTTAAATAAATGGAAGATGTTTAAAAGAACAAGATAGATGTTGCACAAAACTATGATACATATGCAGCTGGTGGCACTGTTGATGTCAACAATGTCAATGGTGTTGTTGGGCACAGGTGATGATGAGTTTCCTGAGGTAGAGGATGGAATTTTACAATCACCCATTGATAAAACTGATGATAATCTAGGTTTGTGCCTACAATTTTGACAGGGTAGATGTTATGAAATCAACTCCAAAAATAGATTAAAAGATAGATCAATGCCTTATAAATAAGCCACTTCGAGGGGGAAACCTCCTTTACATTACATAAATGAAAAATTCTTGGATGATACAAATAACAAAACCTCCTTCTATATATAGGAGTCCATGGGGTCACAATATAATCCTAGCCTACCTAACAGTAATCATGCAAGGGCACAATAATAACAATATTGGGGTTACAAGGGTACAATAATAACAATAAGGGGGCTGCACTAACAAAAATAAGGGAATACACTAGTAATATAAGGACCTAACATGCCCCTCTCCCTCAAAAAAGTGTTGTCCTCAATGCTTGAGTATATTTGGATGCTTTGTATAAAATTATCATCCCCCCATGTAGAATATTCAGTGGGTAAGTTCTTCCATTCACATGGAGATAATTTCCAAACTGACCTATCTTGTGCTCGTAGTTTCTGCATATTTCCGTGATTGCTCAGCAGTTCCACATGATTTTTCCTTCTCATCAAGTTCCAAATATTGCTTGAACCTGAAGCCTGTCACCCATATTTCTTGCTGCTGCCAGTGTTAGCACCGTACGCACTCGTTGTTGGGTTATAAGCTCCAATCAGATGCCATGGTACCGTTTTCGTAACACCTTGTAAGGACCATAGCACTTTGCATATAAATTTATTATCCTTCTAGTTTGCTTGAGGACATTTGTTTGTATGGCTGGAATGAAATGATTTCAAATTTCTCCACATCAAAATCCCCTCATCAACGTTGATCCTATTGTTGTTTCATCCATCATGTCAAATTTAGTTATCCTTTTTAAGATTTGGAACTCTTTGATGCTAGATGTGATTCTCCACTGCTTGAACCTTCGAATTTTCCCTTAAAAATGATGTGATGGATGGGGGATGATATCCATAAAGTGCCATAAATGGGGTCATTTTTGTTGCAGTATGGAAGGAAGTGTTATACCACCATTCAGCCAGAGGTAACCACTTGACCCATTATGCTTGCTTATTAGATACAAAACAACGAAGATATCCTTCCAAACATTTATTCAATATCTTTGTTTGACCATCGGATTGAGGATGATAAGGTGAGCTATGAGCTAGTTGAGTACCCAAACAAGAAAATAACTCTGTCCAAAAATTTCCAGTAAAAATGGGATCTCTGTCGCTCACAATAACCTTTGGGTTTCCATGTAGCTTTTGAATTGTGTCCATAAATGTAGTAGAAATTGTATTTGCTTTAAATGGATGAGATATTGCACAAAAGTTTGCATACTTGGTAAGTCTATCAACTACCACTATGATGACACTCTTTCTTCTTACTTAGGCAACATAGTGATAAAAAATCTATTGAAATATCTCTCCAAAATGTTGACTTGGAATGAATAAAGTGTTTCTAGGGTGATTTGGGGTCTTAATTGTCTCAACTTTATTTGTCGTAGTAATCAAACATTTCGCTGCTGCACCTTAATGAACATTGGTATTAAGGCCATCCCAACAAAAATTTTTTCTTTCACTCTATGGTAAGTTTTTGCAACTTTATGTCCTCCATTGTATGAGAAGTGCAATTCCAAAAGAATATTTTGTTTTAGTTGGGAATTCCTACAAAGATATAAGCGATCTTTGTACCACAAGGAATCAATTTTCCAACTAAATGTATCAGATGTACTAGGATCTTGCTGCAAATTTTGAATGAGTGTCCACACTTCTTCGTCCTTCTTCCATTCATCCCTTGCTTCGGTTATACAAGTTGGTTTGATAATAGAAATGGCACAAAGCAATGCTTCCACCTCTTCATACTTTCTTGAGAGTGCATCTACAACAACATTTAGCTTCCCTTTTTTGTAGATGATTTCAAAGTCATAACCCAACAACTTTGTGACCCATTTTTGCTACTCTTCTGAAGATAATATTTGTTCCAAAAAGTGTTTAAGACTATCATGATCATTTTTTACCTTGAAATGTCTTCCCATTAGGTAAGGTAGTCATTTATTTAGTGCATGTAGTATTGAAAAAATTTCCTTCTCATAAATATCTTTATGTAAATACTTTCCTTTGATTGGACGACTTTAAAAAGAAATGGGTCTTCCTTCTTGCATTAAAACGACACCAATACCATTTCCTGAGGCAGCACATTTCACAATAAAGGTTTTTGTGAAGTCTGGCGTAGCTAAGACCAGTGCTAGGCACTTTTACCTTTAAGATGTTCAAAGGCCTTAGTTGCTTCATGATTCCATGAAAATGCATATTTCTTCAATAATGTTGTTAGAGGTGCTGCTATTCTCCCATAATTCTTACAAAATTTCGATAAGACCCTGTTAACCTGAGAAATCCTTGCAAATTATTTATGGTTGTGGGGAATTTCCATTCCTTAATGGATTTAATTTTGTTAGGGTCTACCTTAACACCCCTGTGAGATACCATATGACCCAGATATTCCACCTCTTGTACTCCAAATAAAATTTTGGAGGTTTTTGTATATAATTGTTTCTCCTCTAATAGTTTGAGCACCCTGTCAACATGTTGAACATGATCCTTCCAAGACCTATTGTAGATTAGTATATCATCAAAAAAATACTAGTACAAATTTTCTAAGGAAGGGTTTGAAAATGTAATTCATCAACCCTTGAAATGTATAAGGTGCGATCCTCATGAGTTTGAAATATCTTGAGTCTTCATTATAATTTGATGATATCCTGAATGAAGATCCAACTTGTTAAAATAAATTTCTCCATGTAATTCATCCAATAATTCATTAATCACAGGAATGGGAAATTTTTATTTAATAGTGAGCTTATTGAACTCCCTATAATCTGGACACATGCGCCAATGATCCATCCTTCTTATGCACCAATACTACTGGAGCAGAGAAAGAACTTTGAATAGGTTGAATTATACCAGCCTCTAACATTTCTGCAATCATACATTCAATTTTTCTCTTTTGGACATAAGGATATCTGTAAGGCCTGATGTTTGGAGGAACACTTCCTAGAATCAAATGAATCAAATGATCATGATCACGAATAAGTGGGAGTCCTTTGGGAGTTTCAAACACCTTGGAATGATTGTCCAAGAATTTTTGGAGATCTAGATAAATAGATGATTTTGAGGTTGGAACTTCTAGTGAGCATAATTGTGCAATTACACCTCATTGTTATTTCTTCAGAAGCTTTGTCATGAAATTAGAGCTTATTATCATTCTTGGCTTCCCTGTGATACCCCGTAATTCGATTTCCTTTCCTTCTGAAAAAAAATTCAAGAAAATTTCTTGAAAATTAAAAGCTACCATCCCCAAAGATTGTAACCATTGTACTCCTAGTACAACATTAGCACCTCCCATTGGAATATTCAATACATATTCCCCCATGGCTAGCTTGATATTATGGAATTTTCCAGAGAAATTTATAGTTCCTCCATTTGCAACCATCACTTGACATTGTGGTGCTGGGTATAGGAAGCAATTCAATTCCTTGGCTACCTTACAATGAATAAAATTATTGGTACTACCCGAATCAAGCAGCACTATTAACTTTTTCTTCTTGATATGTCCTTCTATCTTGAGATTTTGAGGAGTGGTAATTCCTGCCAATGCATTACACGATATGGTCAGACTTATTTCTTCTTTATCTAGGGTTGGTTCCTAGTGTATATCCTCTTCTTTTGAAGTTTCTTGTTCATTTTGTTCATCCTCTTCATAATATATGTAAAATAATTTTTTCTCAGCACACTTATGACCTTTAGTGTATTTTCTATCACAACTGTAGCAAAGCCCTTTTTCTCTTTTTTCTTCCAATTTTTGTGGTGTCAACCTTGTAGGTAGTGGAATTCTAGGAGTAGCAACACTTCCATATTTATAGATGTGAGTGGTAGGCTTCCTTTTCGCCATAATTTTACATTCAATTTTTCTTGCCAGCTTGAATTCCTTCTCCAATGAATCAGGTTCCCAAAGTCTAACCTCATGTTGGATGTTATCCTTTAAAGTCCCTATGAATACATCAATCTCGTGTTCCTCTAGAATATCAGCTATCCTTATATTCAATTTTTGGAAGTCCTCAATGTGCTCCACCATTGAAACCTTTTGTTTTAGATTTATTAATTGGATAAAGAAGGCGTTTCTCTTTATATCCTCATAATGTGCTATCATTTCCTCCGTAAAAATTGACCGAGTGACAATTTTTTTACGAGGGCAAAGCCATCGATACAATACAAATGTGTTTTGTTCTAAATATAAAGTTGCAATGCGTACCTTTTGTATGTTTTCCACATTATTGAGATCAAAATATTGCTCCATATGTAGTATCCGTGTTACGAGATCCTTGCCATCAAACTTCTTCATATCGATCTTTGGAATATGGTGGGTCTTCAATCCAACATTAGAGTTTATGAAATCACGATTACCATTTATTTTGTTCTCATCATGAGTTTCCTATACTATATTTTTGCCATTAGGAATAATTTATTGTATCAACCTTGTCAAACCTTCCTTAAAACCATCCATGTCTGCTTTTAGATCATTCTTCATGTCTTCCATGTTGTCTTTCATTTTTCATCGATCTTAGCTTCCATGTCATCCATATTAGCTTCCATGTCATCCATCTTAGCTTCCATGCCATTCTTCAAACCATCCGTCTTAGCTTCCATGCCTTTATTCAAACCATCCATCTTATCTTCCATGCTTTTCTTCAAAAGATCCATTTTGTTTTTTGTTACTCTTTGCGAGAGTAAAATTTGGTGCACTTGCTCTTGTAATTTTGATATGTCATGTCATACTTCTTCCTCTTCATGAGTCATAATAAAGCCTTCAGAAGGCTTAATGGGTGTTGATTATTTTTTAGGTGGCATTTTAAAACCCGATACTGATATTTATGTTTCAATATTCCCTTGGAATCACTTCAAACTGATTTTTCAAACAAGACTTCTGCAATTTGAAAAAAAAAAATACACACATTTTTCTTGCTTTTGAGGAGCTTAATATTGAAACTGATGTATCTATGTAATTTCAGATCTTCAATATCTAAAATTCAGTCTTTTAGTAGCCCTATGAATCTTATTTCGAATGCCACAACTCTGACATGATTTGGATGCTTCAAGTTAAATTTATGCCCAATCTCCCATAATGACCTAATTATGGATTGGTTCAGTAGAGAGAACTTGTACGATGTGCCACGTTTCACTATTTCCCCCTTCGGTTCTGAAATTGATACACTGGAAACTACAGTCTGTGCACTTTTGGCCACTTTTTACATAATTCCAATCCGATGCTCAGAGAGAGAGTAATGGAGATTTAACCAAGGTCACCTCTTTTAGATGAAATTTGGGAGCCTGCAAAAACCCTAAATTCCACAGATCATATCTCTGAAAATATTGCGAACCAAGATCTGAGATTGTTACACGAAGTTCCTCAATATTTCTTCTTCGTGTGATAAAAATTTCAGATTCTGAACCTTCATAGAAAAAACGTTATAGTGAAAATGTCACGATGAGCTGTTTGGAGCAACGAAACCCTAGAATCCAAAGGTTTGATACCAAATGTTATGAAACCAGCTCCAAAAATAGAAGAAAAGAGAGATCAACCCCTCATAAATAATCCACTTTAAGGGGGAAACCTACTTTACATTACATAAATGAACAATTATTAGATGATACAAACGAAAAAACCCCCTTCTATATATAGGAGTCCATGGGGTCACAATATAATCCTAGCCAACCTAACAATAATAATGTAAGGGCACAATAATAACAATATTTTGGTTACAGGGGTAAAACAATAACAATGAGGGGGCTACACTAACAACAATAAGGGACTACACTAGTAATATAGGACCTAACAGTAGCAAAGCTTCCAACGAAATGGAGTTGTCACCAAAGAGGAGGGTCCAGAAGTCCTGCAGACCTGGAATGTAGAAGAGGAAGGTTTCAAGGAAAACGATTGAATATCGTGAAAATTTTACCTTCTGTGAAATGGGAATTAACTATGTCAACTTCCAGTGTTTCTCAGAGTCCAAATAAAGTTTTGAAAGGGATGACAAGCAAACGAAAAATGCAAAGTTGTACTGTATGTAAATTGTGTAAATTCAGGCATTGTAAACATAAGTATGGTCTGGACAATATGACAGGAAAAATGCCATTGGTTTATGGTAAAATTTTAAACAAGAATAGGTGAATTATTTATGCCGAGTAATAAAAGTTAATTCTCAATTTTAAACATGTAATTTAAAAATTTAACGGAGTTAAATTTTAAAGAAAAACAATTTAAGAATTAAAAAAAAACAAATATGCATACATATAAATGCAATTTTTGAACAACAAAATAATAGACTTTAATTGTAATTTTTTTTTCTTTTTCGAATTGCACAGTTAATATATATATATATATATATATATATATATATATATATATATATATATATATGTTTAATTAATTAATTAATTAATTTTTTCATGGCAAAAATTAAAAGCTGAAGAATAGTGTGGCTTGGCATGGCAATGAATACTTCTCAACTTGGTGACTATAAGGATGCAAAAACGTAACGAAGTACCAAAAGTCGTTGGTTTGTTAGTGGATTATGTTGTTTAAGTCGTCATTAGTGGGGTACTTATTCAACTTTGTCAATTCCAAATGCAATCGAATCTATTGGGCAAAGGCCTATCAATTTAGTAGGTAGTATAATTTTTCAATTCCAAGCACAATGGACCCTGTAAAGTGAAGGTTATCGATTCATTGGCTGGTAGAATTTTCATTACAATGTGATATCAATTTTTCAACCAATGAAATGATAACATTATTCAAATTTTTTTAGAGTCAAAAAATATATAGACTTTAAGTTATATAATGATGTAGGAATGGAATTTAGAAAAAAATATTTATCTTCAGGAAAACATATGTCCATTGTCCATTAATCAACAAAGGGACTTTAGATGATAAGGTAACATTAGATATATTGATGGAAACCATACAGGTATGAATTTTCATGCCAATATAAAACGTGAGATGAAAGGAATTGGGTAAGAATTCGTCGAGTTATGCTTCAATATCTCAATTGATATGAATGCGATGAAATTTGAATGCATGTATGTGAATTGATACCTAGGTAGGGGTATGGTAAAGGAAGGAAGTCTAGGAAATTTCAAAATTGTGACAAAATATTTTTTTATGCATTCATATGATAATATGTCATGTTGAGTTGGTAAAGAGAAGGAAAATTTTCATGAGGGACTGTTCAATAGTGAAAGGAAGGGCTCTTTAGGGATTTTTGAGCAATGAAGGGAGGGTAAATTCCTCGTGTGTGGTGATTGAAGAAGAGGGTGTCCAGATGTGTTAAAGAGTTGAGTGAATTTTGAAGTTGATCATGGAGGATGGTATGAAATGGGATATAGTGTAATTATTATAGAATATGTAAATCTAGATGCCTGAAGGATGTATAAAATTTATAGGAAGTGAAGATGATGAAGACAATGATACAAAGATGTACATCTAGATGCCTGGTGGATGTGTAAAATTTATAGGAAGTGAAGATGATGAAGACAATGATACATCGTAAGCTAGGATACATATATCAAGATGGATTGAGTATTGAATGCAACATGGGATGGTATTCAATGTCGTGCAAGGGTGTAGTGAGTGAGTGAGTGTGGTGAATGTGAAAGAAGTATGAATGTGCATGAAGTATACTATGCGGATGTGAAAAGTTTGATTGTGTATAAATGAGTATTAGCGCATATGTTTGAATGCATTGTCTGACTGATTTTCTATTATAGTAATGCATATATAGTTAATGAAACTTCATTGCATTTAATATATTTATAGCTTAAAATAATGGAATGATCATTATTTCATAATTCTAATATCATTTCAAATGCTGCTGGAAATATGGAAATGAAAGTTTATATGCTTGAATACTCACAGTTGTTCGGCTGAATGAATATTCTGTTAGGGAGAACAAATTGCACGTAGAAATTGATTGGATATGTAATCCCATAATGAATACTGGTTGTTACTACATACAAGCGCAAGACATTATGATAATAATCTCATAGTTGTTCAATCTGGTTTCTAAATTATATAGATTTAAATTTTTTATTTGAACATCTCGTGGTGACTTTATGTTTATGATATAGGTGAGATGATGAATATGTATAGTATGGATATATGATGGCTGCTATAAAATAGGAAGCACGTGGAGAATGCTACTATGATGACACTAAAACCCTGTGATATGCCTTGATTTCACTGAGCTATTGAGTGACTAGAGGCTTCTAGTGGGATGATTTGGCAGTAAGACTCTATACGTGTCTACACTTCATGAAAGGGTGAATAAAATGCCTTCCCCTTCTCTTCTTGGCTGAAGAAATAGGATTTCAAAGGAGGACAAAAACACTATTTTGTAAAGATAGTTTTATGTAGATTTCAAAATATTTTTGGAATCTCATAAATATAAAAAAAAGTTAACTATTTATTTAACTTCACTTATAAATATATTTTTTTAAATATGCTAGAATTTAGAATAAAATTACATAAATACTAAACAAACTATCCTTGTGTACGACCATTAAGATAATTTTGAATTCCTACAACATTTTTGTTTTCTTATTTTTTGGGAGGCTTGAAAACTAAATTGCTGAGCTGATGCTTGTATAATGACATATAAGTTGCTAAGCTGATAAAAATAAGCTATGGGTCGATCCAATGCTACCTATTCATATCTCTCTTGAAACAATTTTATATCATAGTGGGTAAATGAATCTGGAAAATTTATTTTACTCAGGGATTTCTTCCCAATAAATCAATCCAATTTTTTTTTTTTTTTTTTTTGACATAATCGGGTGCTGTTTGTATTCGAAAAGAGAAAATTGGGAGTCAAAGCTCCATTGTTATAGGGAAATATGTTGGAAAGAAGAGGTAGAGAGGGACATCAGTATGAGCAGTTTCCCCTGCACTCCGACTATGTTTGACTGTTGCAAAAGCTGAGCTGGTGTAGAATCGGACAAACTGTGACAATAAGAAAAGACATTTGCAGAACATGTTAAAGGGAAGTTGTTTTTGGAGCTTGTAGATCCTGAAGTAAGTTGCCTTCAAGGCCTGTAGATCCCGCATTTTCTGTGCTGAAACTGGGCTCAATGTTGCCAAAAAGAATCCTAGTTTCCATCGAATTCTTGGGCATGGAAAAAAAAAAGCCACAGCAGGCGATCTAAGAGATTTTGTCCTGTTCATGGCAGAAAACAAAAAGACTCACAAGCGTTGCATTTGAGGCTGCCGAGAGGTTTGTGACAGGCTTTGTTTTCTTGAGCATCGGCCTCCTTATTGAGGGAGCGAAGGACATGAATAAAACGAGTTTCATGCATTAGCTGGGAGAGCGCATGACATCGATTTATTATTTGCTGGAGAGCTAGATTGGTGGCTGTCCGATTGTGAACCATTAAGATGATGATGATTGCTGAATCCCCGATCACAGTTGCTGTGCGAATGCCGAGAACTTGGAGCTGAAGGAGGCCTTGGTATAGAGCGAGGGCTTCAGCTCTGTTGTTGGAAAGGGGGCCTAATCCCCATTCGTAAGATAGAATGATGTCTCCGTTGGCGTTGCAAATAATTCCGCCCGCCCCAGCCTTGCCAGGATTGGACTTGGAGGCACCATCAAAAAATAGATAGTGCGTGTTACAGCTTCTAACCCAGCCTGCAAACTCTTTATCCTTCATTCTGATTTTCCAACTGCTGGTAGGGATTTGTTTACTGCTGGTATCATTTCTGTTTTGACCATAATTTTGACTCCTGTTACTTTGATCGAGCAGGCATCCAATATAGTTTCGCTCTTCAACGAAGAGGTCAGCTGCATCGATTCTCCTTTGGCACTTGACAGCTATTGTTTCCAGGGCGAGTCCTCTGGCCTTGTTATATAGCTTCCTGATATCGATTTTTTTGTCTCTGAAGATTATTTGATTGCGTGCTAACCATATGCGCCACAACATAGTGTGAGGGAGTGCGTTCCAAACTCTTCTTGCTACGTTGTTCTTCTTGCGCTGCCAGGGGTAGTTCTTCTTCCATAGATGTAAGAGATTGGCAGTGGTGCTGTGGGCACCCCAGGGGAGCTGGTCCTTCAGGAAGGCTTCTTTCCAGCAAGCTGTGGCGAAGGAGAAATCTATGAAGAGGTGCTGGATAGTTTCCTCAGCTGCTTGACAGTTTGGGCAGCGGGAGGGTCCAAGAATGCCACGCTTTTTCAGATTACCAGAAGTTAACAATTTTCCTTTCAGAAGAACCCATATGAAAAATTTGATTTTTGGAAGAGTCTCTGATTTCCAAACAGTTTTCCATGGAGTCCATATGGGCATGAGCCGATCACTATTACAGATTTGACGGTAGGCAGTTTTGACTGTGTATTTGGTGCCTGAAGGGTCCCAACAGAAGCAGTCATCTTCGTTTTGTTTGGTGGGGGCGATACCATGGAGCTGAGTCTGCAGATTTTCCAGGCTTGAAAGTAGCTCGTCAGGGATATCAGGAAAATGCCAACTAGTCCAGAGGTGAGTGTGAATATCCCACTTGGATATCTGGCTCAAGCTGTGAATCCCTTTGCTGTCAAGGTAGGTGAGGATATGATGAGTTCCAGGCTTGCTGCTGATAGGTAGCTGTCCCAATATTTTATCAGCCCCTATTCTATTGCTGTTACCTCCCTTGGGGACCTTAGAAATGTTAGAAGCAAGGATGGGAATTGATTTTTTGCACAGTCCCCAGATTTTGGTGCAGGCTCTGAGAGGTATATCGTGGTCTAATAGAAGTTATCTCTGAGAATTTAGATATTTGGTTTCCAGCACTTTTTTCCACCACGCAGATTCTCCATTGATAAGTCTCTAGATTATCTTGCCACCAAAAACCAGGTTTAGAAGTTGTGGGGATCTGATCCCCAGCCCTCCATAATCGTGAGGTTGAATAACCTGCTTCCAATTTATAAGATTGTATTTCTTTCTTTCAGTTTTTCCCCCTTGCCAGAGAAAGTGACGTAGGATGGCTTCCACTTTGTGATGAAAGCTGGTTGGAGCTTGCAGGAGAGTGAATTGATACAAGGGCAGATAGGAGAGACCTGATTTCAAGAGGGTTAGGCATCCTGCTGGGTTAAGCCAAAAGGAGCCCCATTTCTGCACTTTCCTTTTCATTTTGTCGATAATGGTGTCCCAAACTTCAGCTTTTAGAGAACCCACACTCACTGGCATGCCCAGGTATGAGAAATGCCCCCAATCTAATTTGCAAGAAACCCCGAAGATGCTGGCAGTGCTTTGGAGAGTTTGAGCAGTTGTGTTCCACCCATAAATGCAGCTCTTAGGGTAATTGACCATGCCTCCGGAGTAACTCAAAAAAATTTCTAAGAGCTTTTTGAAACGACGAGCTATAATGTTGGAGGCTCCTCCCATTAACAAGGTGTCATCAACAAACTGGGAGTGGTTTATATTTTTGACTCCATTCCAAAATTTAATGCCAGTGATAAGGCCAGTGCGGCATTTGTAATCAAGAGCCCTGCTGAAGGATTCAGCCATCAAGATGAAAAGATAGGGGGAAAGGGGGCAGCCTTGACGTAATCCACGGGAAGATTGGAAGGAAGGCCCTGGCTTGCCGTTGATGAGAGGGGAGATCCAAGGGCCGCAAATGCATGCTTGGACAAGGTTGATGAAGGGTGGGGCAAATCCCATTTTCTTTAGGACAGCGAGGAGGAAAGAGTGTCGAACTCGGTCGAATGCATTGGCTAAATCTAGTTTTAAAATGAAACCTTTTTCTTTTCTAACTTGGCTGGAATGAATAGCCTCTTGCATAAGCAGAATGGAATCAGAGATTTGTCTGTTGGCTAAAAATCCTCCTTGATTCTCAGAGATGAGTGAGGGAAGGATAGGTTTGAGGCGAGTAGCTATGATTTTAGTCAAGATTTTGTATGAAGAGTTGCAGAGGGAAATGGGCCGGAAATGAGAGAAAGTAGAGGGTCGTTTTTCTTTAGGGATAAGGGCAATATGGGTGGCATTGGTGAAGCCTCCGATTTTGTTCTTGCATTGGGCCCATTTTATCATTTTGACAAGGTCTTTTTTTATTGTCCCCCAGTGAGATCTGTAGAAGCTAATGGGAAAGCCATCAGGGCCAGGGGCCTTGTCTGGCTGAAGTGCCCAAATGGCTCTTTGTATTTCTTCTTCTTCTATATCCTTGGTGAGATCAGCATTGGCTTCATTGTTGATTTCTGTGGGCAGATATTGGAGCAGATTTGAATAGTCTTCGGCGTCTTTGGTTTCAGTTAAGAGCACACTATAATGCTTTGAAGCGGCCTTTTTAATTGCATCTTGGGAAGTTTGGAGTTGACCCTCATCGTCAGTGATGGAGGTGACATTGTTCCTGATTTGTCTGACTGTAGTCTGCTTATGGAAAAAGGTGGAGTTTTTATCCCCACCTTGCAGCCACAGTTGGCGTGATTTGATTCTCCATTTCTGCTCCTCCATACGGTTGGCACGATAACGTTGGAAGTAAAGGTCACATTCTCTAGCTTTGGTTTCTTGGGACAGTCCCTGTTCCTCTATGGTGCTGTGTACCTGCTCCAAACTGTTTTTGATCTCTGTTTTGATTTTTTCCGGCTCCTTATAGTGGTTTCGTGCCCAGTGTTTTAAGGCACTTTTAGTCCTTTTTAGTTTGCTTTCCCAAATGAACCCTGGAGATCCTTCAATGCGCTGGCTCCAAGTGTGTTTGACGATTTGGTTGACAATGGGTAAATTGCTCCATAGAGGGCTGTACTTAAATGGGATGGGACCAAGTGTACTGTGAGCTTCAAGCATGAGCACTGTGGGATAATGATCAGATGTTGAAAATGGAAGAATAACAGAGTAAGCCGTGGAGTAGGAGGTAAGGAGGGAGACATTCACCAATATTCTGTCTAGCCGCTCCATAATATTGTCTTTGCCCAACCTGCGATTGCTCCAGGTGAACCTTCGATTCTTGGGCACAACATCTATGAGATCGTGATCCTGCATTATATTTTCCAGCTGCGTTCTGCAAGGGTCATGTGTGAAACAACCCCCCCTCTTTTCATTAGCATGGAGTATGAGATGGAGATCTCCTCCAAGTATGATATTGCTACTGTCTTCTGCATCAATGTCGGTTTGGAGAGAAGTCCAACATTGTGCTTTATCCCTGTAGTGGTTTGGAGCGTAGACATTGTAGATGATGATTTTTTGGTTGCTCGTTAGACTCTCTAAAGTAATTTTAATCCAGAATTGGTTGATTGTATCAGTTTGGTGCTTCTAGGCAGTGTGGGTCCAAAGAGTGACAATTCCCCCTGAAGCTCCCCTAGATTCGCAGATGCTTCCTTCATATTGCTTGAGGCGATCAATAATCCCTCTCATTTCTTGGTATCCTTGCTTTGTTTCTTGTAGCAGTAATATTCCTGGTTTTTCTTGATTTATCAAATCATTCAGGGCTGTGATTTTAGAGGGGTGCCCTAATCCCCTGCTGTTTCAGGATAGGGCTTTCATCATTGGGTGAGGGGGGTGCAGAGAGTTGCTCGCCCTCCCAGGTCTCTATATGCCGCTTCTTTATTGTTTTGTCCCAAGATGTAAGTTTCTATAGGGTTTTGAGTGCCCATGGCAATGTCTTTTTGGGCATTTTCTTCTTTCTGTTGTTTGGTCAATCTCCTGCCTGGACCTTGCTTCCTATGAGCGTCCAGATTGGCCCCATGTTCTTTGGAAGAGCTTCTGGTTGATCTTGGTGGGGGAGGGTCATGGGAGAATGAGGGAGAAGGGTTTGCAGGGGGAGTGGGAGCAAGAGAGCCCTCCTGAGATGAAGGAAGAGTGTTGGGGGGGTCATCGTCAAGGGAGATGGAGGAGAAAGGATTAGAGGACTCTGAGGATTTCATGGGAGGGGAGGGCGGAGGAGTCGAAGAGGAGGAAGGATTAGGTTTGAAGGGAGCAGATTTGGGAGCAGATTTGGAAGGAGCTTCAGCTAGCGGGGCAGCAGCAGTATTTTTCCTCTTGACAGTTTCCCTTTGGTTCTCGGCCTGAACATTTTCATCATTAACAAATTTAGAGCAGCGATTAGAAAAATGTCTGTACTTGTGACATACCTTGCATTTAAATGGGATTTGTTCGTAGTCCAGCTGCTGTATGTGTGTCCAGTCATCCACCTTCAACTTGATTTCCTCTCGGAGACCCTTGTCGAGGTCAACTTCAACGCAGATACGTGCAAAGCTTGCATATTGTCCTTGGGCTCACTCCTATCGATGTACTTCCCCACAACATTGCCAATGGCGCGAACCGAGTCATCTCCCCAGCAATGGAGCGGGAGATGCGGAAGCCGGACCCAGACCGGGACAGCACTAGGGACATCCAGCTCGGGATCGAAGTCTGGAGTCCATTTGTTCAAGTACAACCCTCTGGAGTCCATGAAATAAGGACTGTTTCTAAAGATTAAGTCCTTGTCAGCTTTTGTTTCAAAATGAAATGTGAAGTAACCTTTCCCACAGAAACGAATGGAAGTTTTTCCACTGACTTTGTCCACCTAGTTTTTCTCGATCCAACGTTGAACAGTTTTGGGAGATGGCCATAATCCAGTGAATTTCCTAATGAGCCCCCGCTTAGCAAGTGAAAGAGCAGCCATTCTTGGCAGAGCAGGGGGTAGGACGACCTCTTGCAGACCATCCAGCTTCTTGACAAACTTTGAGAGGGATGGACGAGGGCGTTGAAGAGGTAGTGATTTGAAAGGGCAGAAAACGCAGTTTGAGCATCAACCCCCTCCATAGCACCGTCCGGAGGGGCCATGGCTGGCCAGAGACCACGAGAACTAGAGCTGCGATGCTAGGTCAAGCATGTAGATAGGAGCGTGATCCATTTCCTTGAATCATAGGAGGCTGATTCGCGTTGCAAAGAAGGCAGCAAATGTTCTGGGCCAGTGCGCCGCGCGCACAACCAGTGCGCCGCACCAGAACAAAAAAACACAGTGGAGGGCGGCTCTATGCGCCGCGACAGCACCCAACGTGCCGTGACAGGAACTCAGCTTCGGCCTTCCAAACCCTATTCAGCGCCGCGCCGTTGTTTGAGTAAAAAAATTGATTTTCTTTATATTAATAATCAATAAATCAATCCAATTATTACAACTAGATCTAATAATCATTTAAACTAATAAATTATTATACAAAAGTTCTCATTCTAAAATAATATTTCAATTCAAGAATTATTTTTTCTCAATAAAACAATCCATTTTTTACAACCAGATCTAATAATAATTTAAATCAATAAATTATAGTATACAAAATTTCTCATTCTAAAATAATATTTCAATTCGGGAAAAATAATTAAATTAAAATGAACTGCAAAATACCCGCTCTTAATACCTAGTTTACTGAAGACCAAGTCACACTGAAAAAGCATAAAACAAAGATAAAAGTTCTTTTTTTTCCCAAGGAAAAATCATAATTTTCATTATATGTGAAAATTACATGTTGTAGATGCATGTGCATATGCATATTTTGTGACTGTAGTCACAACATTTTGTTCTATCAAAAATCACCCAAGGGGTGTACAGCTATAGCAGTCATAATATATACAATAAATACAATAATTTAAAGCCAGTCATATTGTTCCATTTAAAATTAGTCAAAATTGTGCTAGTATCCCTTTGTCATATGTTTGGATGGTCAATGAAAGGTCGATGATAATAGTTGTAGTGTTGTAGGTCCTTTTGTTCTTCTATGTGCCATAGCCCCCGATTCTGGACCACTGCCTCCTTGGATAAATAGTCGGAAATGTTGTTTCTTTCCCTGTAAATATGAGAACAGGAAATCGATAAAAAATGTGCCTTCAGAAGCCAAAGATCCTCTAATATACTCCGAAGTGTGTGCACGTGACATGTAGCAGATTTATTGAACCAATTGATGATGATTTTAGAATCTCCAAATATTTGTAAGTGATGAACATCATGCTCTAATGAAAACTGAAGAAGACGGTGAAGTGTGATGAGTTTTGCATAGTTGTTTATGCCCTGTCCTAATCCCATCTTTATTTTGAAGGAGTGCTGTGGGTTGATATGTAGGATAGCACCACCTCCACATCCCTGGGGTTGTGCCGAGCCATCAAAGTATGCCCAAGGTTGATCATATTTTATGACTTTAGGTGTAATGGTCCATGGGGGGCACTGAGGGTCATCTTCGAGGATGCTATTATAGGTAGATATGATGCGGGAAGCGATAGAGTGCTAGTTGGGTGGACGGTCCTGAAATATGGAGCTATTCCTGGACAGATAGATCCCCCAACAGATAAGGAGAGGTAGATTTCGTGCCTTATGCGGGGAGGCTGATTGCCACCAGCTTTGCCATGCCCCCAAAATATTCAGACCTGACCACTGAGAGTTGATATGCAACTCAGATAGGATTGATGACCATAATTCCTGAGAGGTGTGACAACTGAGAAAAATATAGTCATTTGTTTCTGTGTCCTGTCGACATAGGGTGCACCAGGACGGGCCTTGTATGGTCCTTTTGTGAAAATTTCCATAGTGGGCGCTATGCCTGTAAGGATGCACCACATAAAGAGCCTGGTGCATGGCGGGGCTTTGAGTTTCCATAAGCACCTCCACCACCCTAGTAAACAGTTGTGGGGAGTGGTCCGAGTATATGTGAAAATAGCCATCTTTGGGAGAGTATTGCCCAGACTTGGAAATTGCCCAAATTAATTCATCATCCCCTGGATAGATACGAATCTGGCCTTATGATAATGCTGAAGTGTAGGTCTGCCATATTTTATGCAAAGGGCAGGGAGGCCAATTTGGTTTGCTGTTTTCCAACCCTGCAGATAGAGTGTCGTGGAATGTGGATCAGTGATCTGTGCAATGAACTGTATGCCACGATTTGATAGGTGATTTATGATTTCACAGGGGAGAGTGTGCATGTTCCCACTCCTTGACCATGGGTCAATTCCAACGTGTTATCACCGGTGTTTTCCCTAGAAGTTGTGTAAGAGGAAAGTATACCCGAGGTAACCACAAACCAACCTTTTAGATGCAGAATCTAGCCAATCTGCATCCAGAGAGGGCTCTCTCTTTATGATTTATCTTTGTTCTTGGAAGGTTTTAGGCTAGTTATAGTTTCAAGAGTTTGTTTTGGGAAAATGGTGGAATCCACAAACTAAGGGCAAGGTTGAGGGCTTTCAGTCCATTGGGCTATGGAGTCAAAGGATGGCTTTACTGGATTTCTATTCTAAGCACAAGATGGTATTATAGGGCAAGATAGCTAGACAGAGAACAATCCTTAAAATTTAAAGTGGATGGGATGATCTTGAAGGAATGAAAGGCAGCTAAGAATCTTTCACCATGTTCAAAAGAAAGAAATGAGATGACTACAAACAAAGAGCAATGAAGAATTCTTTATTATAGTAATCAACAATGTTTAAATTAGCAAAGCAAGAGCATTTAAGACTTCATGCTTATAACTAATTTAGAAGAAAACATTAAGAACAACCACATTTGAAATCAGAGTACAATTAAGCAAATTCTGATTCAATCCTTTATGTAAATTATTCAGAAATGGATAAGATGGTATTAAAAACTAATATAAAATTGCAGACAAAGGGTAGAAACACTTATTGAACTGTAGTCCAACACATGAATCCTGCAACAAGTCCAGTGCTTTAAATCGTCATCCAGCAAGCCACAAGTAAATTTCTCCAAAAGCTTTTATTCCGAAAATCTCAATGTTACAGCAGAGTAATAGAATCCACCCTCAATACTCTCTTTGAGGGTTTATTTATACACAAAATAATCTAAAACAATCTTACACTAACTTAGCCAATAACCTAGGCTGACTTAAAGCATTATTTACAAACAAACGGATTTGACTGGTCTTGATAGAATAATGTGTAAATCGCCGACAGGCCGTTCCTTCGCGGGACGGGTCGGAGGTAAGGGCTCAAAACAGGGTCTGTGGTCATTCTTCATGATTTTTATTGTTGACACTTTATTCTCACTATATTTTGAATCTTTTAATTATACTCTTTCACTTATTTTTTATTTATTTTTTTTTTTTTTTTTTTTTTTTTTTTTTTTTTTTTTTTTTTTTTTTTTTTTTTTTTTTTTTTTTATATATATATATATATATATGAAAAAATCTCATCCCGAAACAATGTATGTCTTCCAACATTTCTTTCCACCATCGATCATCTGGTATCATAGTTCTTCTGAGCTTTCTTAAAGTTTCATCTGCTTCAGTAAGTTTATAAAAGGTGGGCTCATTCGGAAATAGATATTTTATTTCATGTTCAAGATGAAATAAATTCCTCACTTTATCATAGATACTTTTCCTTGCCAGTAATGTTGATCTCGACGAGCTAGTAGTAGAAAAATCGTTGGTGGTTTTTAGTGATGAGCCTTTACTCTCCTCATAGGTGTCTAAGTCTGACTATTTGATCTTCTCGTACATGACCTGGTAATCTACCATTCAAACAAAGCTTGAAATTTCTCTCTAAAAAACGTTGATATAAACCAAAATGTTCCAGACACTTTTTCAAATTTTGCATGAAAGTCCTCTGCAAAACTTTGCTTTCCAAAATCGCGCCTCTCGTTCCGTCATCAATTCCCACCATCGGCAAGTCGTTGTTTTGTTCTCGAGTTCAAAAATTGATTGAGCTGATTGGCCTCGCTCGGGCTTCCGCTCTTTAATTCACTGGTCTCGTTATTTTTCTCGTTAAATTTGAACCAAATTTCATTTTGTTCAAAGACAGCTTGAATCTCGAATGGAGGGCCATATGACCCTTATTAACTCTATGATGTTACCCCAAAGAATGTCATTTATTTCCTTTAGAGGCTTTTCTAAAGAAAGATCCTTTTCCAAAGCCTCAACCAATTTTTCCAATCTTTTTATCTCTCTGGTGTTATCAGCAGCTGTCTTTTTGGATGTGTCATATTTTTCCTCCAATTTTGTTAATTGCAATTTTGTTTCTTGGAGTTCTGTGACCCTCAGTTGCAAACTCTCCATTTGTTTTATTAAGTCCTCGGAACTTAAGCCAGAAGTGTTCACCTGAGATGGCTGTATCTGCTGTCCTGCTGTTGTAGTACCTATTGCTGATGTCTGCTTGATAATTTCCTGTTCCTGTAATGCTTTTTCCAACTCCTTCTCTGTTTCATTAAGTCGCTCAGTCATATTCAGGAGAAACTCCATCATTTCTTCCTGTGAATTTCCTTTTATAACTTCCTGGGTCTGAGGGTGCCTCGAGGCTGGTAGTTTTAGCTGTTTTCTGAGTGCAGCTATATCATCCTCTTTTTTCTTTACCAATGCCTCAATACCTTTAATGTCTTTGGGATTGTGACCCAAACCAATGATTATCTCTTCTAGAGACTTTATTCTATTATCCTTGGCCTGTGAGGAGGACTTCTCAATTTTCAATTGTGCAGTAGTGTTATTCAAAGAATCTTGCAGCGTTAAAGCTGCCATGGCCTTGTTGGTGAGAGTAGAATAAACCATTTCCCCAGTCTGTCTATGTAGCTCTATCTGGTCCAGGGGATGGATATCCTTTGTTAAAACTTCAAAATTTGTTCTGATGTAATCTGTTGCTGAAGTTGGCTTTGGCACCTTTGCTTTGAAGTGGCTCATTAGCATTTTACCTTGGGAAAGGTCAAACGCTGACATTAGCCTCTCTTGATTATGAGGAGCCATCTTCATATACTGATCATATACCTTCATTTTCAATGGATCATTCTTTGTTTTAATATTAATGAAGGTTCTTTTAATGTCTCCAGTATCTGTCTTTGGCGGTCTGAAAGAAGATACTTCAGTGCTTAATTGCTTTTGTATCCCTTTCCGGCTTATGTTTGTTTCACTTGCTGTGCCTGTTTGCTGACTATCTTCCCTACCATCATCAAATACTTCATCTATAATTTCTACATCTGGAGGTGGATCAGATTTGTGTTTTTTAGCTTGATAAACCTGTGAGGCTCCTTTTGAAGGTGTGGTATCTGGAGCTAGCCTCTTTTTCCCTATTTCCACATTCAGTGGAGTTTGCATCTCTGGGACTTGGATGTGTTTTGCTGGTGTGGGAGAAGCCTGAGTTTGTTCCGGTGCTTTGGAACTCTGTGGTTTTTCAGCCATGACCAAAGTTTCAATAACCTCGATTACAGGTTCCTTTCCTTTACCCTTGGGTTCTGCTGCTACTGATGGACTGTCTTCCTGTAATGCTTGCTGTAGAGTGGCTGCTGAAGATGTGCCAATATAGGGTACCTGCATTTGACCACACGTTTCTAGGTCAAAGTTCTTCTCAACATATTTCATAATCTTATTCATTCTGTCTGCTTCACTTTCTTCTTCAACAACAGTTCCTTCAACCCATTCATCTTGATTTGCATACTGTTCTAGATCAGGAATCTTGTGGTGTATATAAGGAGATGATTTATTTTTTAATCTCTTTTCACAAATAAAACCAAAGGGGTCATAAGGAACCCAACGGAAAGATGTCTGGAACTTTTTCTCTAATAGAAGTTCTGCTTCTCTCTTAGCCTCCCTAGAATTGCAGATGAAAGGACCTAATTGGCTTTTGATCCTTAACTGAGCTTTCTTCTTTACATTGCAGAAATGGATCACATCTGAATTGTTCATCTGTCTAAAGTATTCCAAGGCAAAAATTCTCATTGGTACATATTTGGGTAACTTGAATGGACGTAATTCACATCCATAAATCCTGATGACTGTATGGTTTTGGTATAAGTACCAATCCCCAACCTTATAACTCTTTGACAGTTGCAAGGTCTTTCTAATTTCATTGCTTAGTCTTGGGGGAGAAATTCCTGTTAATAAAGTTGTTGCTGGATATACAAAATAATCAATGAATTCTGAGTAGGAGTAGGGAGAATCAGAGGAAAAATGAATGATGGGGGACCAAAAAATGACTGACCTGGGATTCTTCTTGGCATCAAGTTTCTGTACAGGGAAAGGGAACCTTTTTGACTGATAGAAGATCATGAGATGATAGATAACTGAGGAGTACTTAAAAACTTTTTCAGTATCTAACCTTAAGAATTGATCATGGATTTTGCTGGCTATGAAAGAAGCATAGTCATATTTGATCTCAGGAGGTTGCCCAGGAGTGAAAATGGATAGCAGAGCCAAGGTTATCTCATCTACATATTCACTGGTGTTAAATCCTAGGACAAAAGATATTATATTTACAATGAGCCTTCCCAATGTATTGAAATAGTAAAAACCATAGGGGGGAGACCCTTTTGGCTGATGCTCAGGTAACATGAAATGCTGGCACATGGATTTTAGCTTTTCTGGGGTTAATTTCCTGGTTTTCTCAATTAATCCTTCCATGGACAATGGTGCTAATTCTTGGTCTGTTTCAAAGTGTAACATGGCATTGATAGCCTGGGGAGTGATGGGAAACAGAACACTTTGATCAGGAGCTAATACAGCCCTCTGTGTGGGATCATAGTTTGAATGACAGTAATGAATGATTTCTGGGAAAATAAGGACTGAAGGAATGAGATACCTTGGGAGATTGGATTCCCACAACCCTATAAGATCTTGCCCCTTTGAGTATTCGTCTCCGCAGCGACAATAGCTCAATAGGGGACTTTCATCAAAATGCAGGTCTTTAATTGGAAATCTTCATCTATCAAAGGTAAATAGTCTAATTCACGGTGAGGAGCATTCAATGGAGTGATATTAAGAGCTGCCGGGGCCTCCATTTTGGTTCTTGTGGATTCAAAATGGAGGTTTTTGGTTTTCTTCACGGGCCGGGCGGAATTCTTGAAATGAAGGAAATTGGAACAATTTACAGGTTCGGGGAGCAATTTCACAGGTTTTAAAATCTCCAGGGAGAACTCAGTGATGATTTTTAACCACTTTTTCAGCGAAAAAACAAAGGAAACTGAGTTTTACTTGCAGTCGGGCGTAAAGGATAAATACCTGCTTTTAGACGGAAACTGGTTCTTTCACAGGTAACAGGCAATGGCGGGACTGTTCTTCAACACGGGCGCAACAGAATTTTGGGGCGAAATGATCAATTACAGTGAAAATTTGAAAATCACAGCGGGAGCTCTGTCGTTTTCAGAATAACGAAAAGAACAGGAAAAACACGAAAAATGGCTTTATTCGCAAGTTAAAAGTATTTTTTATTTTTTCGAGGTGATGACGTCATCGAAGTACGGGGTGACGTAAACCGGCAGTAAGCGGTAAGCGGTAAATGGTACTCCCGCACTGCTTTTGGTCGAGGATGGTTTTCAACGGAGGGGCAGCGATTCCACAGGTTTCTTGCCACGTGGATGAGTTGACTGTTCAAAACCACCCATCCCCCGCGGGTTAAAAAACTTACACGGGATGGGCAGCGGGATCAACGCTGGCCGTTGATCTGCGGGAGGCTGATCCAACGGCTGGGGCGATGGGAAGATGGGCGGAGATTTCATGTGGGCCCCGTCGTACTTTTAAACACTTTTAAATGTTTTTAATCGCTCTGGGGGCTTTTTAACCGGCGGAAATAGTTATTAATTAGTCCAGGTGACTTAATTAATCCCGTATGCAAAAGAAAGGGGTTGCGGCGGAGTTGGCTAGGTGGAATGCCACGTGGACGGACCACGGTGGCGCAAGACTTTCGCAAAGTTTTATTGATATGTTTTGGTATTAAACATACATATTGTATGTCTAAAGTTTTTATATATATTTTTTATTATATGATGATTTAATTAATACAATTATTTCACCATAGGGGCGGGATTTATATTATAAGGATATATTTAACCAAAGGGTTTATAAAGGGGGGGTTTTTTACTGAATTATGGGAAAATAATTACTTTGGTTAAACTATATAATATAAGGGTTTTTGGGATATTTATAAAAAGGGAGTTATATACTTAGGATAAGGTATTTTATTTAGGGATTTAATACAATAGAGTTAAATGTTAATATGGTAAAGGACAAGGAAAATCAAAACATTTTTGTACATCTAAGAAAGTGATAACTTGTGAAGTAAATTGCAACATTTTGTCTTCAACACTTAAACTTAGAATAACAAGTTATTTTGAGGAATTTTTATGGAATTTTGCATCACTTTCCTCAGTAAAATAGGATTTTACTTAGGAAAAAGTTAAAGATGGAAGATAACAATGATGAATTATCTCAAGTGCTTAGGTCTTTTTGATCATTAGGCCGAGGGTCCGGTCCCTCCATAAGTCAAGGAAATGCCTTGAGCCCTTTTGATCTCCAAATACCTTAGTACTTTTGGGGGGAAATTAGTAAAACTCTTGAGGGGGAAAAATGATGAGGGAGGTTAATGAATTTGACTTTGCTTGCTGTGATTTTCCAGTGTATTTCCTGCTTTAGTACTTGTGATGAAAGTGAATGATCAAAAACATGTAGCAACATCATTCATCAGATAACATTTTGCAGCACCATCTACCTACCCTATCTACTTAACACTACCATTTTCTCTTCTTTATTAGGGTGCATTTAGACTTGCAAACCCTTTTCAATCTTTTTCTTTTTACATGATAAATCTATCTATTTCTACCCTTATTACATCCAAGGGCTCAGATTAAACTGTTGAGCACCTCTTATTAACTCTACCTATCTACTTATCTGCCAAGATTAAACTGTTTGGTCAGATATTTATTCTCTAATCTACAACATAAAATTGAAATATGAGTAAGCCAAGTTTAAACAGTTTGACTTATTCGTGAATTGTGGCAAAGGTTTGACAAGCTGCACACAATTGCTTTATTGCAAAAATGAAATAGCAGTGGCATTTGGATTTGCACACTTTTCTTGGTCTATTTTTTGCTTGGGGTTCATTTCCTTCACTTTTTTGACCATTTTATTCTTTTTACCCTTTGATCTTTCTTTTAGGGTATACCCTCTTTACATTTTTTAACTTTTTTGATTTTTTGGTTTTTTAAGAATATGGAACACCTTTGCTCAAGTAAGAAGGTTTGAACATATTCCATACTTCCATCAAGACAATCATGAAAGATGAAACCTATTGATATAGGAGGCTAACACTCGCTCCACTTGGGGATGGCTTTTCCTTGTGGAAAGTCAAGAACAGCAGGTCAGATGCCTCAGAATGTCTTCAAACTGAAAGTATGAAATCTTCCTTCTTCTGATAGCTTTATTTTATATATGATAGTGAAGCTTTTGGAACTTAGGGCCTTCACTTCGGGCTTCAATTCCAAGAAGTCACCATCCAATCCAAACTGCATTAACAAAAATAAAACAAGAAAACAATATATTATGTACAAGTTAGAAACATTAAAACACTCTAGTAAATTGGATCAAAATAATGCTTGAGCATTCGACCATTGACTGGTCCTTCTTCTACTTCTGAATTGTCCAACTCTTTCAAAAAGTAAGTGTTGTTTCCCTGCAAGGCATGAATGATATAAGGCCCTTTCCACAAGAAATCAAACTTTCCATGTTTCCCTTTTTCTTCTCTTCTAGAATCCCATCTTAGGACCTTGTCTCCTAATTGAAAATCCTCTTCTTTAGTCCTTTTATCAAACATTTTCTTTAGCTTTTCCTGTAAGACTTGTGATCTTTGGTATACCTCTTCTCTGGTTTGCTGCAGGTGGATTGTTTGATTAATTCTTCTTTGAATGTCATTTGGCTCCACTTGAGCCTCCTGAAGTAATTTCATGACAGGGATTCCTAAAGATGAGGGGAATCTTGCTTCAATGCCATAAACTAACTCATATGGACTAGTCCCAATGGATTTCTTAGTTGTAAGTCTGTCTGCCCACAATGCATTGGTCAATTTCTTGTGCCAATTCTTTTTGTTTTCTTCTAATAACTTTTTGATGATATTGATAAGGCTTTTATTAGAAGATTCTGCTAGTCCATTACCCTGGGGGTAATAGGCTGTTGAATGGCCTAGAGTAATATGATATTTGTGGCAGAAATTAATCATTTTCTTTGATTTAAATGCAGCAACATTATCTGTTATAATCTTTTCCGGACAGCCAAATCTTGAGAGTATGTTTGTTTCTAAAAACCCTATGATCACAGAATCATTAGACTGTCTACATGGGATGGCTTCGATCCATTTAGTGAAATAGTCTGTAGCAGTTAAAATCCATCTATGTTGCCCTGAAGAAGGGGGATGAATTTCTCCAATAAAATCTAACCCCCATTGTTGAAAAGGTCTTTATGTGGAAATTGGTTTTAAAGGCAGAGGTAACAACTTTCTTTTACCCTCAAATATTTGACATTTATGACAAGTTGTTACAAATTTCTTAACATCAGAGAATAAATTTGGCCAGTAAAAGCCAGCCCTTAAGATCTTGTCTGCAGTAGATTTCCAGTAGAGATGTCCTCCACAATCCCCTGCATGAAATTCATTAAGCACTTTATCAGCTTCATCTTTTAAGAGACAATTCAACAAGATTCCTTCATGATTTTTCCAAAATAAAGTGTTATCTAAAATACAATATTTCAAAGATGTCATTTTTAAAAATCTTCTTTTGGTTCTGGACAACTCTGGAGGAGCCTGCAGGTTTAATAAAACATGAATTATATCGGTGTACCAGGGTGAATCTAAGAAAGCTTGACTGATCTGAGGAGTCGCCATCTCCTCCTCGTTATCCAGTTCATTGATGTCTAGGGCTTGGCAATTGGTTTCTGTCATGAGTTGTGCTAAACCTTGGCCTTTTATCAGTTTTGTTGGCTTAATCTCAATATCATATTCTAAAATGGTAGCTATCCACTTACCTCGTTTACCTTCAATGTCATCTTGAGTCAAAATATCTTTAACTACTGCATTAGGCACATAAGCTATCACATGAGAATATAATATGTAGACTCTGAAATCTTTGATTGCTTTTACCAATGCAAAAGCCCGTTTTTCCATAATATTGTATTTTAGAGATGCATCCCTCAGTGCTTTACTAAAAAATGCTATTGGCTTTTCACACCCTTGGTCATCTTTTTGAAGTAAAACAGCTGCAATAGTATGTTCAGAAGCAAATGAAAAAATGATAAAGTCTCTATCAAATTTAGGACTGGTCAGAACTGGTGTCCTTGTTAAAGCCATTTTAATTTCCTCAAATGATTGTTTGGCTTCTACAGTCCAGTCAATGCTTGAATCTTTTCTCAACATGTTAGTCAGTAATCTAAGTAACTCTGCTAGACTAGAAATAAATCTTCTCAAGAAATTAATCTTTCCTATGAATGCTTGCAACTCTTTTATGTTTCTGGGGTGTGGTATTTGTAAAATTGCTTGAATTCTTTCTGGATCAATCCTAATGCCATCTTTAGAAATAATGTGCCCTAAAAGCTTTCCTTCTTCCAAACCAAACAGTGACTTCTTAGGGTTTAAAGAGATTCCATATCTTCTGCACTTGATAAATACTTGCCTTAGGTGATCTAAATGCTCTTGATCTGTTTTAGAAAAGACAGTCAAATCATCTAAATAAATAACCAGAAAATCATGTATCTCTTTAGCAAAAGCAATATCCATTGCTCTTTGAAATGTAGCTCCTGCATTCTTGAGCCCAAATGGCATTTTGACATATTTAAACGTACCCCATGGTGTAGTGAATGCTATTTTATGCTGATCATCAGGATGAACCAGAATCTGGTTGTACCCTGAAAATCCATCCAGTAGTGATATTCTCGATGATCCTACCACCCTTTGCAGAATGTGGTCCATTTTCGGCAGAGGATAGTTGTCTTTTAAAGAAACTTTATTCAAATTTCTTAAGTCGACACAATCTAATTTCTCCTATCTTCTTTCTTGTTGGTACCAGGTTAGAAACCCATTCTGAGAATCTGATAGGAGCTATAATCCCTGCTTCAAACATCCTTTTGATTTCCTTTTCAATTGAAGGTAATAAAACAGGATTTATTCTCCTAAGCTTTTGTTTAAAAGGTTTCTGGTCAGGTTTCAAAGGTATAGTGTGTTGAATGATGGATGTATCATAAGATTTGAGGTCTTCATAACTCCAGGCAAAAACATCCTGAAATTCTTTTAATAATTCAACATATTTAACCTTCTGATCTTTTGGGAGAGATTTGGACAACTTGACTATTTTGGGATGTTCTGGTGTTCCTAAGTTGCATTCTTCCATATCAGCCTTAACAGGTTCCATTTTTGGTCTAAATGGAATATCATTCGAGTCAAACAGATCTTCCAAAGGAGTTAATCCTTTGGGTAATTGATTATCTTTTAAATTGATGATTTCTGTTTCATCTTCTATGATCTCATCAAATTCCATGTGTTTCAAATTTTGCATGTCTTTTTCAGTAAATGTGGTTGGATGCAGCATATGAATTGCATTTTCTCTCGAAATTTCTATTTTTTTTTCTTTTTCTTGATCAAATTCATCAATAGTTATGTCTTCATCTATATTACAGTTAGAAAACTCATCCTGAAGTGTCAAGAAATTATTGATTTGATTGTTATTCGCAAACACTTGCCAATTCAGAAGATTGTCTGGTATTGCAGGCCTGTGCCTAATCTCAGCTGAAAACTGATGATTGGGGTCAAAAGGCAACTTGCATGTACTAGCAAACATTGCTAAACTGTGGGCATGCAGATTTTGTTTCCTGGGAATCTTGGCAAGTTGGGCTTGTAGAAATGTGTTGAGAATTTCCACAACTGTCTCTCTGTATTGTTTCAGTCTCAAGTCTTTTGTTGAACATTCTGCATTAATCTGTTGAATAATTAGTTCGGAATCTCCTATGATTGATACCCTAATAGCTCCTAACTGCTTGGCATGTTTAAGCCCTAATAAAAGAGCTTCGTACTCTGCCATGTTGTTGGTGCATTTGAAATTCAACCTATAAGCATGACCCTCCGCATGATTATTTTCAACATTATGTAACCAAATCCCAGCTCCTGCCCCTAGTTTGTTTACAGAGCCATCAAACTCTAAATGCCATAGAATTTCATGTTCATAATCTTCATCAATTGTTTTAACGTGTTTCTTGACAGGAGCTAGTTGTTTAGTTTTTTCAGGTATTTCTTGATCATCTGGTGTTTCTTTGTTTTCAGAGATTTCTTCAATTTTAACAGTGGTTTTTTTCATGGTTTCCAATTCTGGAGCTTCTATTTCAGTAGGAAGATCTAACTCAGCATTGTATAAAATAAAAGAATCCATGTCAGAATGTACAGAGTAAACAGGGAAGTTTTCAGGCTTCTCATGGCTACTAACTAAGTACTTCATCAAGGTTTCTCTATATAATCTTTTAGGCTGACCAAATACTGAAATCGTTGCATAAGACATGTCTAGTTGAATAGATCCTTCAAGTTTAGCACCCCAAGATCTAGACAATAACATACCATATTTAGGTGGAATATCAGCAACTACTATATCCATTAAAACAGACTTAGCAGGGTATTGGACCAAAGTGACACACAGATCTTTAATCAAACCTAAACATTTTACCTGACTGGAATCAAATGAAAACAAATCTTTATACGGTTTGGTAATATCTAGATTCAATCTTTCCATTACTGCTTTTGGCATCAAGTTGTGAGATGCTCCAGAATCAAGCATTGCATTATGGAGTATCTTGTCATGAACATTAAGGCTTACATAAAATGGAGGAGTTCCTCCACTTTCTGGTTTGCCATTAACCTCAGGGCCAAAAAGAAGTTTGGGTTGATCATCAAGAATGTTTACCGAATCATCCAATCCAGTAATGTTAATGTTTAGGGACTTGGTAATCTGACTCCTATAGACATCATGTTTAGCCAATTCTGATAAAGGAACAACTATCTTAAGTTTGCCTATTTCAGCCTCTAGATTGAAAGGTTTTTCTGTTTGAGTTTTAGTGTTTTGCACAGTTGGGTTCTCTCTGTTTTTTGGGTCTTCAATGTTTTTCTCTTTTTCATGAATGAAGTTTTGTTTTGAAGATGTTTCAGGACTAACTTCTACTGTTTCTTCTACATTTCCTATATGAGGAGATGTATTGGATTGTTGTTTGTTGATTGGTTGGTTGTCAGAGACATCTTCAATTATTGGATTTGAAAAGTTGGGAGTTATCCTAGAAAAAATTTGTACTTGGGGACTGTTTTGTACAGGGGGAATGTTTTGTACAGGGGGAATGTTTTGTTTACCTTTGACATTTTGTTTTGTGGTTTTCTGTTTGCTATTCTCTGGTACATCAATCCTTCTACTTCTCAAGTTGTACTGTTTATGAACCTCGTAGATTGTTGTGTCATAGCCTTCCTTGAAATCAAAAGTCTCACCCGAATGAGTTTGGAACGTTTCAAGGATATGATTCTCTTGATCATCCTGGGATAGGAAGACTTCTGGTTCATTTTTGTCATCAGTTACATTGTTTATTTCTACATCTTCTGTAGGTTCTTCAGAAGTTGAACCTTCAACAAATTTTTCTTGGAAAGGTGGCCTAATGTTCTGGTCAGGAACATTCTTTCCACTATTTTGATTCAGATTCCTCCTAAAGTTTGGGTTTCTTGCAACATTCTGATTGTCACTAGAAGACTTTCTTTCAATAGTTTCCACTCTGTCTCCTAATCTTTCCATACCTTTAATGATTACATCCAGCTTCTTTTCAAAAGCTGAAGGTTCTTCATTCATAGGCATTCTTCTTTCTTCCCTAGCTCTGGCTCGTTTTTCTATCATATTTGCTTCTACACTCACCACTATGCTTTGCATTTCCTCTAGTGTTTGAGGAGCTCTTTCCCTGAGGGAATAAGCTATATCAGAGTCAAAACCATCTGGAAATTTAACCAACACGTTGTTGGGTGGGGGTCTTAGGTTTTGAGGAACTGCATTATAAGATTCATTGAATCTTATGATGTAATCTTGTACGGTTTCGTTTGGTCTTCTTCTTAATTTTTCAAATTCTGACAGGATCTGAAGAGGATCCTTCTTTTTCTCCCATTTGTTCAAGAATGCCCTATACAAGGCTTCTAGATCAGCAATACTGTTCGGGGTAAGAGCCCTAAACCAAGTTCTAACTTCTCCAGTAAGACTCTGAACGAAAATTCTCATTCGGATATTATCAGTATCAATCTCATAAAACTCAAAGTAATCAGTCATCCTTTTGGTGTGTTGTTGAGCTGTGTAAGTACCTGATCCGTCAAAAGGTGTGATCTTACTTTGGTAGTCCTGAGGTAAAGCTGGAGGGTTGGCTGGTAACTGTAAAGGGGCATATCGATTGGCCATTGGAAGATAAAGTGGAGTGACAGGAGTCGATGGTCTAACAGGAGGAGATGGAGGTCTAACAGGTGGAGATGGAGGTCTAACAGGAGGAGATGGAGGTCTAACAGGTGTTTGAAAAGTTTGAGGAAAAGTGACTGAGCTTGGAGATGCTTCAGTAATCACAGAAATGTTTGAGCTTTCTTCAAAGGTTTGCTCAGACTGAATAGAGTTATGCAATTCTCTGTCAAGATGATGTGAAACAAATATGTATTGCAAATCCTCAAAGAACAAAGTATCGGGAACTAATCTAGATAATTCAGTCTCAGAAAAATTCACAAACAAAGATGTTTCAAATCGTGCATCAAAAGGAATGTCATCAATATAAATAGTTTTCACAGGACAAGATGCAGATCTAGAAAGTGGTCTAGAACTTCCTGTACTTTCTTGACTTCCTATTTCAGAACTTTCTTGACTTCCTTGTCTTCTAAGAATCCTAGGAATCAGATTAGGATTTTCAAATATTGGTGGTGGATTGGGGTCAGGGTTTGACCTAGTATGTCGAATCCTTTCTGAAGCCAGTTTTCTTAGACTATGTGTTTTTGGATTTTTTGGATTTTAATTGAAAAATAAATACAACTTCTACAAATTCTTTAAGAAATAATGATATGTGATTAAGATTTTCTCAAAGATCTGTTAAACTAGAGAGTCTGATTGAAATTTTTTGAAACTAAGGTTCAGTATATAAGCTAAATCAGAGATAGACTGAAGCAGCTTTTATTTACTTTTGCATTTGCAGAGAAAAAGCAATTTCAAAGGCTTCCTGGCTGATCTTCAGACTCTTTCTATAGCTTATATTTGAATAATAATAACAAATAAAAATGATTCAGATCCCCAGTATGGTCGCCACTATGTTATCACTCAAGTTTTCCTAGAAGTTGTGTAAGAGGAAAGTATACCCGAGGTAACCACAAACCAACCTTTTAGATGCAGAATCTAGCCAATCTGCATCCAGAGAGGGCTCTCTCTTTATAATTTATCTTTGTTCTTAGAAGGTTTTAGGCTAGTTATAGTTTCAAGAGTTTGTTTGGGAAAATGGTGGAATCCACAAACTAAGGGCAAGGTTGAGGGCTTTCAGTCCATTGGGCTATGGAGTCAAAGGATGGCTTTACTGGATTTCTATTCTAAACACAAGATGGTATTACAGGGCAAGATAGCTAGACATAGAACAATCCTTAAAATTTAAAGTGGATGGGATGATCCTGAAGGGATGAAAGGCAACTAAGAATCTTTCACCATGTTCAGAAGGGAGAAGTGAAATGACTACAAACAAAGAGCAATGAAGGATTCTTTATTATAGTAATCAACAATGTTTAAATTAGCAAAGCAGGAGCATTTAAGAATTCATGCTTATAGCTAATTTAGAAGAAAACATTAAGAACAATCACATTTGAAAACAGAGTACAATTAAGCAAATTCTGTTTTAAACCTTTATGTAAATTATTCAGACATGGATATGATGGTATTATAAACTAATATAAAATTTCAGACAAAGGGTAGAAACACTTATTGAACTGTAGTCCAACACATGAATCCTGCAACAAGTCCAGTGCTTCAAATCGTCATCCAGTAAGCCACAAGTAAATTTCTCCAAAAGCTTTTATTCCGAAAATCTCAGTGTTACAGCAGAGTAATAGAACCCACACTCAACACTCTCTTTGAGGGTTTATTTATACACAAAATAATCTAAAACAATCTTACACTAACTTAGCCAATAACCTAGGCTGACTTAAAGCATTATTTACAAACAAACGAGAGACAAATGGTCTCGTGGATAGAATAATGTGTAACTGCCGATGTGCTGTTCCTTTCTTCGTGGACGTGCTGGAGGTAAGTGCTAAAATAGGGCTCTGTGCTGTCCTTTGCGTATTTCTTTGGCTTGTTGGACACTCTTTATTCTCACGGATACTCTTTAACCTTTTCACCTGATACTCTTTCATCTATCTTCCTGTTTTTACCATTTACTTGATAGTAAAGATAAAATCTCATCCTGAAAACAACTTTTACATAATTTCCAACATTTCCTTCCACCATTGATCATCTGGTATCATAGTTCTTCTGAGCTTCCTTAAAGTTTCATCTGCTTCAGTAAGTTTATAAAAGGTGGGCTCATTCGGAAATAGATATTTTATTTCATGTTCCAGATGAAATAAATTCCTCACTTTATCATAAATACTTTTCCCGGTTGGTAATGTTGATTCCGACGAGCTAGTAGAACAATCAGTTGTGGTTTTAGCATGAGCCTTTATTCTCTTCTCATAGGTGTCTAAGTCTACTATTTGATCTTCTGTGAGCATGGGACTTGGTAACCCACTATCCAGCAAAGCTTGAAATTTCTCTCTAAAAACGTTGATATCAACCAAAATGTCTGTACACTTTCTTTCTAAATTTTGCATGAAAGTCCTCTTAGTGAAAACTCTCTTTGCTTCCAAAACTGCACCTGTCCTGTCATCAATTCCTAACAATGCAAGCTGTTGTTTTGTTCTGGAATTCAAAAATTGAATGAGCTAATTGGCCTGCTCAGGCCTGCCTCTTAATTCATTTTTGGTCCTGTTTATTTCTTCTTGGGCAATTTTAACCAGCTCATTTTGTTCAAAGATAGCTTGAATGGAGGGCCATATGACCTTTATTAACTCTATGATGTTACCCCAAAGAATGTCATTTATTTTCTTTAGAGGCTTTTCCAAAGAAAGATCCTTTTCCAAAGCCTCAACCAATTTTTCCAATCTTTTTATCTCTCTGGTGTTATCAGCAGCTGTCTTTTTAGATGTGTCATATTTTTCCTCCAATTTTGTTAATTGCAATTTTGTTTCTTGGAGTTCTGTGACCCTCAGTTGTAAACTCTCCATTTGTTTTATTAAGTCCTCAGAACTTAAGCCAGAAGTGTTCACCTGAGATGGCTGTATCTGCTGTCCTGCTGTTGTAGTACCTGTTGCTGATGTCTGCTTGATAATTTCCTGTTCCTGCAATGCTTTTTCCAACTCCTTCTCTGTTTCATTAAGTCGCTCAGTCATATTCAGGAGCAACTCCATCATTTCTTCCTGTGAATTTCCTTTTATAACTTCCTGGGTCTGAGGGTGCCTCGAGGCTGGTAGTTTTAGATGTTTTCTAAGTGCAGCTATATCATCCTCTTTCTTCTTTACCAATGCCTCAATACCTTTAATATCTTTGGGATTGTGACCCAAACCAATGATTATCTATTCTAGAGACTTTATTCTATTATCCTTGGCCTGTGAGGAGGCCTTCTCAATTTTCAATTGTGCAGTAGTGTTATTCAAAGAATCTTGCAGCGTTAAAGCTGCCATGGCTTTGTTGGTGAGAGTAGAATAAACCATTTCCCCTGTTTGTCTATGTAGCTCTATCTGATCCAGGGGATGGATATCCTTTGCTAAAACTTCAAAATTTGATCTGATGTAATCTGCTGCTGAAGTTGGCTTTGGCACCTTTGCTTTGAAGTGGCTCATCAGCATTTTACCTTGTGAAAGATCAAATGCTGACATCAGCCTTTCTTGATTATGAGGAGCCATCTTCATATACTGATCATATACCTTCATTTTCAATGGATCATTATTTGTTTTGATATTAATGAAGGTTCTTTTAATGTCTCCAGTATCTGTCTTTGGCGGTCTGAAAGAAGATACTTCAGTGCTTAATTGCTTTTGTATCCCTTTCTGGCTTATGTTTGTTTCACTTGCTGTGCCTGTTTGCTGACTATCTTCCCTACCATCATCCAATACTTCATGTATAATTTCTACATCTGGAGGTGGATCAGATTTGTGTTTTTTAGCTTGATAAACCTGTGAGGCTCCTTTTGAAGGTGTGGTATCTGGAGCTAGCCTCTTTTTCCCTATTTCCACATTCAGTGGAGTTTGCATCTCTGGAACTTGGATGTGTTTTGCTGATGTGGGAGAAGCCTGAGATTGTTCCGGTGCTTTGGAACTCTGTGGTTTTTCAGCCATGACCAAAGTTTCAATAACCTGGATTACAGGTTCCTTTCCTTTACCCTTGGGTTCTGCTGCTACTGATGGACTGTCTTCCTGTAGTGCTTGCTGTAGAGTGGCTGCTGAAGATGTGCCAATATAGGGTACCTGCATTTGACCACACGTTTCTAGGTCAAAGTTCTTCTCAACATCTTTCATAATCTTATTCATTCTGTCTGCTTCACTTTCTTCTTCAACAAGAGTTCCTTCAACCCATTCATCTTGATTTGCATACTGTTCTAGATCAGGAATCTTGTGGTGTATATAGGGAGATGATTTGTTTTTTAATCTTTTTTCACAAATAAAACCAAAGGGGTCATAAGGAACCCAACGGAAAGATATCGGGAATTTTTTCTCTAATAGAAGTTCTGCTTCTCTCTCAGCCTCTCTAGAATTGCAGATGAAAGGACCTAATTGGCTTTTGATCCTTAACTGAGATTTCTTCTTTACATTGCAGAAATGGATCACATCTGAATTGTTCATCTGCCTAAAGTATTCCAAAGCAAAAATTCTCATTGGTACATATTTGGGTAACTTGAATGGACGTAATTCACATCCATAAATCCTGATGACTGTATGGTTTTGGTACAAGTACCAATCTCCAATTTTATAACTCTTAGACAATTGCAAGGTCTTTCTAATTTCGGTACTAAGCCTGGGGGGAGAAACTCCTGTTAACAAAGTTGTAGCAGGATGTACAAACTGATCAATGAATTCTGAATAGGAGTAGGGAGAATCAGAGGAAAAATGAATGATAGGGGACCAAAAAATGACAGACCTGGGATTACCCTTAGCATCAAGTTTCTGAACAGGGAAAGGGAACCTGTCTGACTAATAATAGATCATGAGATGATAGATAACTGAGGAGTACTTAAAAACTTTTTCAGTATCTAGCCTTAAGAATTGATCATGGATCTTGTTGGCTATGAAGGAAGCATAGTCATATTTAATCTCAGGAGGTTGCCCAGGAGTAAAAATGGATAGCAAAGCCAAGGTTATCTCATCCACATATTCACTGGTGTTGAATCCTAAGAAAAAAGATATTATATTTACAATGAGCCTTCCCAATGTATTGAAATAGTAAAAACCATAAGGGGGAGACCCTTTTGGCTGATGCTCAGGTAACATGAAATGCTGACACATGGATTTTAGCTTTTCTGGGGTTAATTGCCTGGTTTTCTCAATCAATCCTTCTATGGACAATGGAGCTAATTCTTGGTCTGGTTCAAAGTGTAACATGGCATTGATGGCCTGGGGAGTGATGGGAAACAGAATACTTTGATCAGGAGCTATTACAGCCCTCCGTGCGGGATCATAGTTTGCCTGGCAATAATGGATGATTTCTGGGAATGGAACAACTGAAGGGATGAGATACCTTCGGAGATTGGATTCCCATAACCCTATAAGATCTTGCCCCTTTGAGTATTCGTCTCTGCAGCGACAATAACTCAATAGGGGACTTTCATCAAAAACCAAGTCTTTAATTTGGAAATCTTCATCTATCAAAGGTAAATAGTCTAATTCCCGGTGAGGAGCATTCAATGGAGTGATATTAAGAGCTGCCGGGGCCTCCATTTTGGTTCTTGTGGATTCAAAATGGAGGTTTTTGGTTTTCTTCACGGGCCGGGCGAGATTCTTGAAATGAAGGAAATTGGAACAATTTGCAGGTTCGGGGAGCAATTTCACAGGTTTAAAATCTCCAGGGAGGACTCAGTGATGATTTTTAACCACTTTTTCAGCGAAAAAAACAAAGGAAACTGAGTTTTACGTGCAGTCGGAGCGTAAAGGATAAATACCTGCTTTTAGACGGAAACTGGTTCTTTAACAGGTAACAGGCAATGGCGGGACTGTTCTTCAACACGGGCGCAGCAGAATTTTGGGGCGAAATGATCAATTACAGTGAAAATTTGAAAATCGCAGCGGGAGCTCTGTCGTTTTCAGAATAACGAAAAGAGCAGGAAAAACACGAAAAATGGCTTTATTCGCAAGTTAAAAGTATTTTTTATTTTTTCGAGGTGATGACGTCATCGACGTACGGGGTGACGTAAGCCGGCGGTAAGCGGTAAGCGATAAGTGGTAATCCCGCACCGCTTTTGGTTGAGGACGGTTTTTAACGAAGGGGCAGCGATTCCACAGGTTTCCTGCCACGTGGATGGTTTGACTATTCAAAACCACCCATCTCCCGCGGGTTAAAAAACTTACACGGGATGGGCAGCGGGATCAACGCTGGCCGTTGATCTGCGGGAGGCTGATCCAATGGCTGGGGCGATGGGAAGATGGGCGGAGGTTTCATGTGGGCCCCGTCGTACTTTTAAACACTTTTAAATGTTTTTAATCGCTCCGGGGGCTTTTTAACTGGCGGAAATAGTTATTAATTAGTCCAGGCGACTTAATTAATCCCCTATGCAAAAGAAAGGGGTTGCGGCGGAGTTGGCTAGGTGGAATGCCACGTGAACGGACCACGGTGGCGCAAGACTTTCGCAAAGTTTTATTGATATGTTTTGGTATTAAACATACATATTGTATGTCTAAAGTTTTTATATATATTTTTTATTATATGATGAATGAATTAATACAATTAATTCACCATAGGGGCGGGATTTATATTATAAAGGTATATTTAACCAAAGGGTTTATAAAGCGGGGTTTTTATTTTCAATGTGCGGGGATATAATACACTTTGGTTAAACTTTATACTAAGGGGGTTTTTTGGGTTATTTATAAAAAGGGAGTTATATACTTAGGAAAGGGTATTTCACTAGGGATTTAATATAATATAGTTAAATGTTAATATGGTAAAGGACAAGGAAAATCAAAACATTTCTGTACATCTAAGAAAGTGATAACTTGTGAAGTAAATTGCAACATTTTGTCTTCAACACTTAAACTTAGAATAACAAGTTATTTTGAGGAATTTTTATGGAATTATGCATCAGTTTCCTAAGTAAAATGTGATTTTTCGTAGGAGAAAGTTAAAAATGGAAGATAACAATGATGAATTATCTCAAGTACTTAGGTCTTTTTGATCATTAGGCCGAGGGTCCGGTCCCTCCAGAAGTCAAGGAAATGCCTTGAGCCCTTTTGATCTCCAAACACCTTAGTACTTTTGGGGGAAATTAGTAAAACCTTTAAGGGAAAAAATGATGAGGGAGGTTAATGATTTTTTGACTTTGCTTGCAATGATTTTCCATTGTATTTCCTGCTTCAATACTTATGATGAAAGTAAAGGATCAAAAACATGTAGCAGCATCATTCATCAGATAACACTTTGCAGCACCATCTACCTACCCTATCTACTTAACACTACCATTTTCTCTTCTTTATTAGGGTGCATTTAGACTTGCAAACCCTGATCAATCTTTTTTCTTTTTACATGATGAATCTATCTATTTCTACCCTTATTACATCCAAGGGCTCAGATTAAACTGTTGAGCACCTTTTATTCACTCTACCTAGCTACTTATCCGCCAAGATTAAACTGTTTGGCTAGATATTTATTCTCTAATCTATAACATGAAATTGAAATATGAGTAAGCCAAGTTTAAACAGTTTGACTTATTCATAAATTGTGGCAAAAGTTTGACAAGCTGCACACAATTGATTTATTACAAAAATGAAATAGCAGTGGCATTTGGATTTGCACACTTTCCTTGGTCTATTTTTTGCTTGGGGTTCATTTCCTTCACTTTTTTGACCATTTTATTCTTTTTACCCTTTGATCTTTCTTTTAGGGTATACCCTCTTTACATTTTTTAATTTTTTTGATTTTTTGGTTTTTTAAGAATATGGAACACCTTTGCTCAAGAAAGAAGGTTTGAACATATTCCATAATTCAATCAAGACAATCATGAAAGATGAAACCTATTGGTATAGGAGGCTAACACAATGCATGCTTGATTTCCAGACTTGATGCTCCAAGTTAGACAATTCTAGGTGTACGACAGAGAGGCTAGAAAAACCTTCCAAATTGATGAAATGTTTCAGTGGCTCCAAGAGGGACGTCTGATCCAGTTAATAATATTCATGGGCTGAATGTATTTCATATACACCACCTGTGTCCAGGTATTTATGGAGGTCATAATTTTCCAACCCAATTTTGCAACAAATGCTTTGGAAAAAATGTCCATATTCTTGATGCCCCATCCTCCCCACTTTTTTGGAAGGGCGATACGATCCCATTTGATCCATGCAAATGTATGTCCTTCCCGATTCCCATTCCAAAGAAAACGACAACATTATTTTTTAATTATGTCAATGATGGCACAGGGGATCCATGCTAGAGACACCCAGTAAACCAGAGTAGCTTCTAGGAGAGATTTTATCAAGGTGAGTCGCCCGACCTGAGATAACCATATGTTGTGCCAACTAAATATTCTCTTTTCCAATTTGGCAATGAGCCATGTCCAATCTGCAATGTGTTAATCATAGGGTTTTAGTCGAAAACCAAGATACCGAAGACCATCAAGAGGGTCCAGTGTGGTGAACATAAATCTATTCATGGCAAGTCCCCTTTCCTGTGGAGTGCATATGAATATTGATATGGTCGATTTGTGAGCATTGCAGACCATGCTAGTGGCTATGCTGAATGTGTAAAGTACTGCCGAGAATGATAGTATTTTGCTGATGGATCCATTAAGAAATATGAGAACATCATCCACGAATAGGAGGTGGGAGAGTGTGCATCCCTTTGCTATTTTGATGCCCTATAGACGCCCCTGATTCTTTTCGTCCATGATTAATCGACTTAATGCTTCCATGATGAGGAGGAAGAGGAGTGGAGATAGGGGGAAACCCTGTCTAAGCCCTATTTCCGAGTGGAAGAAGGTGGAGGAATATCCATTGATGAGAACACTGAAAGATACATTAGTGATACAACACATGATCCATTTGATGAAACTATAGGGGAAGCCCAGATGGGTGAGGATCATGAAAATGTAGAGCCAATTAGAGTGATCAAATGATTTTGCAAGGTCCAAATTTAATATAATGCTCCTGAGCTTTTTTCATTTTATGGAGTGAAGGACCTCTTGAGCTGTGCTGATGGCCTCATGGATCTGGCGGTGGTGGAGGAAGGCAAATTGTTTAGATGAAATGTGATCAGAGAGGATGGGCTTAATGTGATTTGCAATGATTTTGGAAATGATCTTGTATATGCAGTTACAAAGGGAGATGGGACAGTAGTTAGAGAAGTGTCTGGGGGCATCATATTTGGGGATGAGGGCAATGAAGGTGGAGTTGTAAGCATCATATAATTTTCCAAATGTTCAGCAATATTCGACCACATTGAGTATATCCTGACCCATGATCTCAAAGAAATCCAGGTATAATTCAATAGGCCAGCCATCAGGCCCAGGGCTCTTGTCTTTCTGGAACCATTTCAAGGTGTCCTGTAGTTCTTGCATGGTAACAGGATGAGTCAGATGTTCTTAATCATCTTGATCCACGAATCTAGGAAATAAACCAACAACTTTTATAATTTCAGCCAGATTGGTGTTAATAGGGGCCTTGTAAAGGTTGCAAAAGTGTTCCACCCCCATGTGGGCCAACTGTTGGAAATTTTGGGCTTGATTTCCATGTTCCTCCAGTGTCTAGATAGAATTGATGGATTTATGGCCATTTGCAAATTGGTGAAAGAATTTAGAGTTTTCATCTCCAACTTTTAGCCATGTATCTCTGCTCCTAAGGTGCCAGGTTTCCTCTTGTTCCCTGAGTATCCGAGACCTATCTACTTTAAGAAGAGTGAGTTGTGTTCTGGTGGCTTCCGTGGACGGGCTTTCCATCAAGGAAAATTCAATCTCAACAATCTCTAATTCAAACTTGCGAAGTGTTTCCTCATACTTTTTCCTCTGATACCTGGCTCAAGTCTTGGTCAATTTCCTGACAACAGACATCTTAATAGAGAAGGTCACCGAGGGAGAGGATCCAGGGTCTGAGGGATGGGAGGTCCAATATTTGGATACCAAATTAATGTACTCCGGATGGGAGAGCCAAGTGGCATTGAACTTGAAGGGGCTGTAGGGTTTCCCACGGGTAGTGGAAAAATCCAAGTAGATGGGGGAGTGGTCAGAAAGTCCCCCAGAGCCCACCCATTGACGATAAAGTGGCCCAGAGCTGGTTAAGAATTCATGTAGAAGAAAACAGTCCAGCCTACGAGCAACATAGGCCTCACCAACCCTATGATTTCTCCAAGGGGATGGATCCGTGGCATGGGGATGTCAAAAAGGTGATGATCTTCAATGAGATGAGAAATATCAACAGATAGGGGGTCGGGATGTGAAAGGGGTCCCTAGGATTCATCTAGGCCCAGGGAGAAATTAAGGTCAGCTTTGAGGATAAGGTTGTGAGTAGAAAGGAAGGATAGATAGAGGAGATGTTTCTAGAAGGGAAGTCGAGCGCTGCAGGGTCCATAGATGTTCATCAGGCGATATTCGAGCCCAAGGTCGGAGGAGAATACATCCACACCCAAGAATCCTTCCCCTCCCTAGTAATTGAGAACCTTGATTGATTGAGGGTTGGTGCCAAGTGAAATTCCCCCAGAACGACCCTGGGCATCCATGGCTTGAAAGTTCCATCCTAGGCAGATGGCTTGAAGGAATGATATAACATGTTTGGAGGAGTCTAGGTTTTATTGCAAAAAAATGATGTTGACCAGGGTGCTAGACAACAATCTGCGAAGGGCCAGATTTTTAGCGGGGCTGGCCAGATCGCGACTGTTGAAGGAGATGATCTTCATGAGGTAACGAGGGGGAGGGTTTTCCATGCTCTAAGGACCCTTTCGAGTGTATTTTTTTTACCATCCACAACTTCTTGACCCGCTTGTATGATTGCCGTAGATATGTTTGAATGTCGTCCCCTACCTAGTTTAGTGCGAATAGGGTCCAGAATACCTAGGCCACCAGATCTAGAGGTGGGAGGGTGGGAGAGAGAATGGAGGTGGTAGGGATGGGGACCTTGAGAGTCCAATGAGGATTGAGTGGGAGGATCAGATGGGGGGGAGTTGGGGATGGGGATCCCGAGAGTCCAATGAGGATTGAGTGGGAGGATCAGATGGGGGGGAGTTGGGGATGGTGGAGGGAAGATCAACAATGGTGGGCAGAGGAAGGGAAGTTGGACGAGAAATAGATAGGGGAGGTTGGGAAGATGATGAAGAGGGAGCAGTGCAGAGTGAAATCAAAGATGATACAGATGCAAATGATATAAAATGTAAAGCGGGGGATGAGGAGTGAGATGTACATGATGCGAGTTTGTCCACCTCTTCCCGAGCCCGTGTCATCCGGGGAGATGGTGGACCTGGAGATGCAGAAGTGGGTTTGGGCCCCGAAGCAGCTTTCTTGCCTTTGCGTCTATCAGCCGATATGACCAGAGGAGGGGGATTGATCGATGCATCATTGGAATGAGTTCGAACAGATATATCAACATCTTACGATCATTTGAGAAGGAGGGAATCCTTGTGGAAGTGACCAACCGCATGACATCGCCGACATCGTTAAGGCACACCGTCATAATTCAGGGTCTGAATGCACACAAATTTCCTCCATAGAAGTTTGATGGCTTCTTCCAACCCTTCACGAGTGTCCAGGTGAACCAAGATCCTGGCCATTGTCACAATGCCCGTGGATAAATATGATTTTCCATAATCCAAGTAGGTGCCTAGAGTATTGTTGATATACCGCATGATATCCTTTGACCAGAAATGGAACGGGAGGCCCGATAGTCTAACCCAAATCGGCCCTGCTTTGAGCTATTCTCTCTCTAGGTTGAAAAAAGGGCTCCATTGTTTGGACATAACCAAAGCCTGTTCAATTTTCCATAGATTTGAAAGTACCAATGCTACCTGCTCCGGGCACTAGAATTGGAGGGTAAACCATCCCCGAGGGAGGATGACTACCATTGAGAGCTCCTCCATGATAGGTCACCAGATCTCGTTCAACCAAGTGCGCAGGTGATTAAGGTTGTATCTACGCCCCCGTACATTTAAAACCATCACCCTATCATCCGTATCCATAACCTATCCAAGATGGAGCCCGTCGCTGAGGTTAATATCAAAATTCCTGGTTCCCCTCTTGATGCACTTTGAGCGCCTACTACCCCATGCAGCCAAGCTAGGTCCCGTTTGGCCGTTGTCAGATTCAATCCCTAGATCAGAGGTGGTCGGGTTGTGTGCATTCGGAGGAGGGACAATAGGAGGTGCATAGAAACGTTCAGAGGATGTGTGCCCAGATTGTGGGGGTGGAGCATTAGGTAGGATGAACGAAGTCGACGCAGAAGATTCTGGAGGGTGCTCTCCAAGGGAACCTTGAGATGACGGGATGAATGGATGTTGGAGGAAGGCGGTGAGGAATTGAAGGGTATCCAGGGAGAAAAAAACTGTGTCTGTTGACGAAAAGGTTCTAGGGAGTATGGGAGACAAATCAGTTAGCGAAAATGGAGGGGAATCAGAAAAGAGGGGGAGGTCAGTGGGTGGAGGACCAAGGAACAGATGGGTAGATGACAAGGGGAAGCAGGGGCCATCAGATGCAGAAACAAGTAAGTTGAGGGCCAACAGGGTGCTAGGTGACATAGGATAAGGAGGGGAACCCCAGATCTCGTGAGAGGTTCCGGGGATTAGCCGACTAATTCCTCCTCCATAACTGGCACAAGATGGAGTTAACTGCTCGTGATCGTTGCAGGCCTGTCGACATCAGACCCGAGAGAGAATTCCAAAGGCGGTTAGAGAGATGCGTGGGCAGTTGTTGGCGAGAGAATAGGTCTCGCAGAGAAGACCCGGGTTCAGGTTAAGGGCCAACAAGGTTTTCCTCTATAGTCTAGCTTCATGCCGGCATTTTCACCCTACTCCGAAGAGCCAAGAGTCTCACCCGAGGCGTGCCGTGACCTTACTAAGGTAGGGAGTCGATCGATATCAATCCAACGACTTTGATACGGGTAAATCGAAGTTATGTTAAAAGTCTAAACAACTGCAACACATCGTTCCATGACATATATCTCTCAGAAATGCATTCAGACTTGTAGTCAATAAAATTTTAAAAGTGCTTGCAAAACCATTCATTCAAGACCATAACAGTCATCCAAAACAATAATTCTGATTATATTAAGCATCGACTATCAGTGACAAGCTATTACAGGGCTCAAATACGTGAGCATGAACAGAACATAATACAAGAAGTCCTATTGGACAGAGAGAAATATAGAAATACAGAGGAATGGAGAACAGTACAACACAGACGAAGCTCTCCTGTGGCTCCCTATTGCCTGATCCCGTCTGCAACAACCACCCCTTTCCACTGGCCGGCTTCCTATTTGTTCCGCTGCCAGCGCGACTGACAGTTCCTCCCTTCTTCCCGCTTGACTGTCTTCTGTTTCTTTCTGTTAGTCGGGAGTTCTTCTACTCATTTCCTTCCGCACTCTTCCGTCATCTGTGCTTTCTCCCGCAACAGCCGTGACACCTGTACTTTACTCTTTCGCAACCTTGACACCTTTCTGCTTACCTGATCTAGGAGGATCTTGATCAGTGCAAGATCAGCAGAGTTCCAAGTAAACTCCAATAGTTCGATGTCCAGTTCAGTCTTTAGAATCGTCAAATCACCAATGGAAGCTCCGTCAGTATCATGGTTGTCATTTGTGATACGATGTAAAGGGTTTTTAATCCTAAACTAAGGTTAACAAGGACATTGTGAAAGTCTAAGGTTGAAATTTATACCTAGACCTAAAACCATAATACCTTAGTCTAAAACCCTATCCTCATCATCAAAAACCTAAATGATCACCTAAAGCCTAATCCTAAAGGTATAAATCACTCCAATCATATGTCAAAAACCTAAATCCTAATGCTAAAGTCCTAGCGCAATGTTTAAGACCTATCCCAAAAACCTTTTATAAGGTTCAAGTTATATTAATTAATACCATAAACCTTTTTTAACAAAGGTTCGGAAAGTTGTTATTAAAAACCTTTTCCAAAAACCTTATTCAAGGTTCGGACTATGTATCAAAATCGGAATCATAGTGGGGGTTTAAAACTATGGCATAAAACTTTATAAAAAGGGTTCGGGTCATGTTTTAAAACATTGTATTAAAACTATAATAATAAACCCACAGTGTTATGTTAACCACGTTAGAAGACGGAATACCATGTGACCTGTGTTGTGTAACCAGCTCCAAAAATAGAAGAAAAGAGATGTCAACGGCTTAGAAATAAGCCACTTCGAGGGGGCAACCTCCAATACATTACATAAATGAACAATTCTTGGATGATACAATTTACAAAACCTCCTTTCTATATATAGGAGTCCATGGGGCCATAATGTAATCCTAGTGGGCCACAATGTAATCCTAGCTGACCTAGCAATAATAATTTAAGGGCACAATAATAACAAAATGGGGGTTACAAGGGTACAATAATAACAATAAGGGGGTTACACTAACAACAATAAGGGACTATACTAGTAATATAGGGACCTAACATGCCCTCTCCTTCAAAAAAGTGTTGTCCTCAACGCTTGAGTAGCTCTGGGTGCTTCTGTATAAAATTCTCATCCTCCCATGTAGAATCTTCAGTGGGTAAGTTCTTCCACTTGATGAGATACTCTGAAATTGATCGATTCCGTAGTTGTCGAGTTCTTGTTTCCGTGACCACTTCCGGTTCCAATATGATTTTTCCTTCCTCATCAAGTTCTTCTACTATCTTTTCACCATTAGGAAACATTTCTTGTATCAACTTTGTCAAATCTTCGATGTTTGATTTTAGATCATCCATCTTAGCTTCCACTGTAACTGTGTCATCTTAGCTTCACCATCATAATGGCTTCCACGCCTTTCTTCAAACCGTCCATCTTCACTTCCATGCCATCCATCTTAGCTTCCATGCCTTTCTTCAAACCGTCCATCTTCACTTCCATGCCTTTCTTCAAAACTTCCAATTCATTTTTTGTTGCTCTTTGCGAGAGTGAATTTTGTTGCACTTGCTCTTCTAATTTTGATAGATCATGTTGCAATTCTTCATCTTCATGAGTCATGGTAGAGCCTTCTGAAGGCTTAATGGGTGTTGAATTATTTTTAGGTGCCATTTTAGAATCCAATATTGATACCTATTCTACAATATGCCCTTGGAATCAATTCAACTTGATTCTTCAAACAAGACTTATGCAATTCGGAAAAAAAAAATACACACCTTTTACTTGCTTTGAGGAGCTCGATATTGAAATTGAATTATCTCTATAATTGAAAATCTTCAATATCTGAAATTCAGCCCTGTAGTAGCCCTCTGAAGCTTCTTTCAAATGCCACAGGTCTGATCTAATTTGGATTCCCCAAGACAAAGTTGTGTCCAATCTCCCACAATGACCTAATTTTAGACTGGTTCAGTAGAGAAAACTTGTAGGACTTTCCACGTGTCACTGTTTCGTCCTTTGTCTCTGAAATTGATAGCCAAGAAACTAAAGTCCGTGTACTTGCGACCACTTTTTACGACACTCAAATCCACTGCCCAGAGAGAGAGTTATTGAAATTTTCCCACGATCACCTCTTTGAGATGAAATTCAGGAGCCTGAAAAAGCACTACCTTCCACAGATCATATCTCCAAAAATATTGCGAACCAAGCTCTGAAATTTTTTGAAGAATTTCCTCAGGATTTCAGCTTCGCACCATACAAATTTCAGATTCTGAACCTTCGTAGAAAAAATTTTATAGCGAAAATTCCACGATGACCTGTTTAGGAGCTTGAAAAAAGACCTAACTTCCACAGATGATATCTCCGAAAATATTGCGAACCAAGCTCTGAAATTTTCAGAAAATATTCCTTAGGATTTCAGCTTCGCACCCTAAAAATTTCAGCTTCTGAAACTTCGTAGACAAAAAGTTATAGCGAAAATTCCACGATGACCTGTTTGGAGCAGCGAAACCCTAGAATCCCAAGCTCTGATACCAAATGTTGTGTAACCAGCTCCAAAAATAGAAGAAAAAGATGTCAACGCCTTAGAAATAAGCCACTTCGAGGGGGAAACCTCCAATACATTACATAAATGAACAATTCTTGGATGATACAATTTACAAAACCTCCTTTCTATATATAGGAGTCCATGGGGCCATAATGTAATCCTAGTGGGCCACAATGTAATCCTAGCCGACCTAACAATAATAATTTAGGGGCACAATAATAACAAAATGGGGGTTACAAGGGTACAATAATAACAATAAGGGGGCTACACTAACAACAATAAGGGACTATACTAGTAATATAGGGACCTAACAACCTGAGATGTAAACTGCGGCTGAGATATGTTTGACAATTGTTGTGACCACATATAATGCCGCGTTGATAACTGTCGGGTTGAACTGCGCCACCGTGACCGCCGAAGGAAAACCTTAGCTGTCACGCCCGCTCGCCTGATCACATGCGGACGGTTAGGACCTCTGCCTGGTTAGTTAGCCATCGGGGCTAAAGTTATAAAATAATGTTTTAAAATGGGTTTTTGCAGTTAATGTCAGCGCTATGGTTTGGGAATCAATCCCTAAGGTTCAGGCAAGAGATAGGATTCGATATCCTAATCACAAATTTCACTCAAACACTTGCTAAATTTGGTTCGAATGCAGCCTATTTTAACCAGATAATTGGCTTATGAATGCAGCTTGGGGGATCTTTGTTTTTGTGGGAAGACATTGAGTTTTTGAGTGCAGTTTCAAGAGGAGAGAGGCGATTTTGTTCGTGGCATTGCTCAGTCGTCGGTGGTCGGAATTGAGCACGGAGACAGGCGTCGGAAAGGCAATGAAGAGTAATTTCTGTTTACAGAGTTTAGAAGTGCCTTCGAGCACATTCATTATGATCCATTTCAGTCTAAATATTCTTCAAGATCAATCCTAATAAAAACGGATGCCCACTTAAAAGTGGACCCGGAGATGTAGTCCACGAGGGACGAACTCCGTCATTAAATTGTTTGCCTCTTCTTCTTTCTGATTATTGCTGTTATTTAATTCATTTATGCTGCTGGTTTATGTTATGTTTCATTAAAGAATATTTCAGTTAACAGTCAATCTAAAGGACAAACTAATCAAACTACCTCAGCACTTTATTCGGTCAATTTCAGATCAAGTGGTATGAGAGCAGGTTGTGCTTTGTAGTTTTTTTGTCAGTGGATGTAAACCAGGTTGGGATTGCAACATGGAAAAGGCGAGCTTGAGGAATTCTATCCAGAGATTAGAAAATGGAAAGTCGTTCATCAATCAACGATGACAGGGACTGAGAACGTTGAGACTCCTGAAGGTACTGAAACGAAGCCCATGGATGAGACTCAAATCCAGCAGATGTTTATGAAAATGCAACAAATGTTGGCAGAATTATATGAAGACAAAAAGAAGAGAGATGAAGCCTCAACGTCAAAGGCATCAAAGAAAGGTAAAGGCAAGGCAGATAAATCTCCTCCTTCATCTCCATCATCATCATCTTCTTGTTCTTCTACGTCTAGTTCTGAATCAGATAAAGAAAAGAAACTTAAGAGTCCACTTTTGAAACTTGATGTTAATTTCGAATTACCTGTGTATGACGGGGAAATGAACCCTGAAAAATTAGATAATTGGGTAAAACAATTAGAAGTCTATTGTCGTATTCAAAATATTACTGTTGATAAGACAAAGATCCAATTAGCCACTCTTAGAATGGGGGGTACTGCTTTAATCTGGTGGGAGAGTAAGACACAGATAGATTTAAAGCGTAAAGGAAAAGTTATCACCTCATGGACTAAGTTTATAAGGGCTCTAAAGAAAAAATTCTATCCCTTGGGTCACACACAACAAGTTGTAATGGATTGGCAGCGCTTGTGACAAGGTAAGGGACAGAGTGTTCAAGAGTTCACACATGAATTCAGAAAGAAGGCATTAGCACTTGGTATTTCTTTGGACACAAAAGAAACTTTGTTGATTATATAGGAAGTTTGCATTCATATTTGCAGCATACATTATTAATTTTCAATCCTGATGATTTTGATGAATTTTGTGTTCAAGCTATTCATGTCGAGTCAGGTGGTAGACCATTCAAGTTTACACCAAAGACATCCACATAGATGGAAACTGAAGATAGCAAAAAGAAGGGCAAGTCAAAGGGAAAGAAGACTGCCACAACTCAGAATGGAGATGATAGACCTACTTGTACACATTGCCAATGGATTGGCCATGATGAAGCAAGGTGTTGGAAACTTCATCCGGAATTGAAGCCAAAGAAGTTCCAAATGAGAAAGGGTGAAAAGAAGGCTGAAACAACAATCCAGCAACGCTTGGATTTGGGATCCGATTCAGGTGATGAAGGTAAAATCACTGTTATGGCTACAATAGGTAAGGTTTCTGAAGCTAGTACTTCTGCTTCTCCTAATATCACACAGTTGAATGAAAGAAAAAGGATCGAGTTATTTCATATAAGGGTAAATTTAAAGCATACTAAGATAGATACATTGTTCGATACAGGATCATAGGAAAATTTGATTTCTGAGTCATTGGTTAAACAATTGGGTTTGAAAACAATTAATCATCCAAAGCCATATCCTTTAGGGTGGTTAAAGGAAAAATCTCAAATTCATGTTACCAAACAGTGTCGGTTAAAAATTGCAATCACATCTAACTATATCGATGAAGTAGATCTGGATGTGATACCGTTAGACATTTGTGGAATTGTCTTAGGTAGCCCTTATCTCTATGACCGTGATGCAGTATTTTATAGAAAGGAACATATGTATCATCTCATAAAATATGGCATTAAGTACATCGTTTGGGCACATAAAACTCAAGATCACTTGAATTTAATTAATGCTAATAAGATGAAGTGCTTAATTAGTTCAAGTAAGAGGTACATACTCATGTCGATAAAAGAGCAACATAAGGATCTTAAGGATACTTGTTCAGGTTGTGAATTTCAGTATGAAAGTAATTTGGTTAAAAAATTAGATTCATTACAAGATCTAGTTAAGGAACCAAAACATATAATTCATAATGAGTTAATATCACATGAGATGCAATTGATGCCTGATGCCTCTAATAATGGAATGTGTCACAAGTCAGTTGTAGAGCATAAATAAATAACGCAATTAAAAATATTTGTAATCATGTGTGTAAAGGAACAACATAAGAGTCAACCATATGTTAGTTCAAGTTATGAGTCCCAGTTTAAAGATAGTTTGATTGAAGGAAACAAACATCTTACTCATAAGCAGGGAATACAACATGTATTATAGATGATGCCTAGATCTTTTCTTTCTAATTTCAGAATGAATCAAATCAGTTTAAGTTTGAAACTTAACAAATGCAGGGATACAGGTCAGTATTGGGGAAAGTCAGTGTTTGATTTATCTTGTATTGTGTCACCATTAGAAGCCTCTTTTCAAGTGGAGAGGGAGCATTTTTGTTTTCATATCAAAACCTTTCTAAAATCAGTGTCAAAGTATTCAGCTTATGCATAAGGGGAAAGTGCTAATCAATGGAAACATCAAATAGTGATGTCAAAAATGTCTTTAATAGTCTCTTTCATTCCGCAAAATAGATTGTTAATACAAGTCAATGGTATTGAAAAATATTCTATAGAGACTGTTTTCAAAGATTTTGAAATACTAATTCATGGTATCTTGTGGAAAGAAGTCAATTGCCATGTTCATAACACGTTGTTTCACCATCATCACAAGTTGTATATACTGCAAAAATGTGGAACAGGTCACTAGTTCAAAAAGTGCCATGGTCATCATGGTCATCACTTGCAGTTGATTGATCGAATGTATTGGTACATCATCAAAGTCAATATGAAAGTGGGAGAGTTATATTCTCACTTATTGTCAGTTCAAAATTAAGCTTTGGTGGTCCAAAATATTTTTAAGTGGAGATGATTAATCCAGGAGGATCTTGATCAGTACAAGATCGACAGAGTTCCAAGTCAACTCCAGTAGTTCAATGTCCAGTTGAGTCTTTGGAATCGTCAAATCACCAATGGAAGCTCCTTCAGTATCATGTTTGTCATTTGTGATATGATGTAAAGGGTTTTTAATCCTAAACTAAGGTTAACAAGGACATTGTGAAAGTCTAAGGTTGAAATTTATACCTAGACCTAAAACCATAATACCTTAGTCTAAAACCCTATCCTCATCATCAAAAACCTAAATGATCACCTAAAGCCTAATCCTAAAGGTATAAATCACTCCAATCATATGTCAAAAACCTAAATCCTAATGCTAAAGTCCTAGCGCAATGTTTAAGACCTATAAAAAAAACCTTTTATAAGGTTCAAGTTATATGAATTAATACCATAAACCTTTTTTAACAAAGGTTCAGAAAGTTGTTATTAAAAACCTTTTCCAAAAACCTTATTCAAGGTTCGGACTATGTATCAAAATCAAGATCATATTGGGGGTTTAAAACTATGGCATAAAACTTTATAAAAAGGGTTCGGGTCATGTTTTAAAACATTGTATTAAAACTATAATAATAAACCCACAGTGTTATGTTAACCACGTTAGAAGACGGAATACCATGTGACCTCAGATGTAAACCGTGGCTGAGATATGTTTGAAAACTGTTGTGACCACATATAATGCCGCGTTGATAACTTTCGGGTTGAACTGCGCCATCGTGACCGCCGGAGGAAAACTGTAGTTGTCGCGCCCACCTGCCTGATCACATGCAGACGGTTAGGACCTCTGCTCGGTTAGTTAGCCATCGGGCTAAAGTTATAACATAATGTTTTAAAATGGGTTTTTGCAGTTAATGTCAGCGCTATGGTTTGGGAATCAATCCCTAAGGTTCATGCAAGAGATAGGATTCGATATCCTAATAACAAATTTCACTCAACCACTTGTTAAATTTGGTTCGAATTCAGCCTATTTTAACCAGAGAATTGGCTTATGAATGTAGCTTGGGGGATCTTTGTTTTTGTGGGAAGACATTGAATTTTTGAGTGCAGTTTCAAGAGGAGAGAGACGATTTTGTTCGTGGCATTGCTCAGCCATTGGTAGTCGGAATTGAGCACGGAGACAGGCGTCGGAAAGGCAGTGAAGAGTAATTTCTGTTTACAGAGTTCAGAAATGCCTGTGAGCACAGTCATTCTGATCCATTTCAGTGTAAATATTCTTCAAGATCAATCTTAATAAAAATAGACACCCACTTAAAAGCGGACCTGGAGATGTAGTCCACGAGGGACGAACTCCGTCATCAAATTGTTTGCCTCTTCTTCTTTCTGATTATTGTTGTTATTTAATTCATTTATGCTTCTGTTTTATGTTATGTTTCATTAAAGCATATTTCAGTTAACAGTCAATCTAAAGGAAAAAATAATCAAACTACCTCAACACTTTATTCGGTCAATTTCAGGTCACTACCATGGTTGCATTCCGCCACGTACTAGCCGCAACTCAAAAGATGTTGAATTTCAAAACAAGGGCTCCAACAGGCCCCGAACACATCCTATTGAATCGCCCCGAGTAAATTGTTTTGCACTGTATCTACTTCCATGGGTCCACTCGGCCTTGCGCCCTACTCTGCATGCCTTCCTTCTCTCGGTTGTCCAAACAAGGGCCCCAACTCTGGGACCTTGGTTAGAGCTGATTCCTTGAGTTCTTGGAAGGTTTTCATGGCTTGCTTCCATCCTTGCATTAGCTCATCAGTCTCGGCTATGATCTTCGTGACAACTTCTTCCCCTACAGTCGCCGGCAGGTCACCAAACACGGTGTTGATTTGAGTATTGGCCTCAGAGGCCAATTGTTGCATGTCTGTGAAATGACTTTTATGGGCTGCCGGAGCTCCCGGATGGCTTGTTTGGTCGCCGTGGAGTTCTCTTCTATACGTTTTATCTGGACTTCTAACATGTTTTCTTGTGCATAGAGTTGGTTGAGTTCAGTCAGGTCCGTGGCTTCCTGGATATTTCTTGATTTTTGTTGTAGTTGTAGCGAGACCGGTTGTGCCTTTAGGGTAATGGCTATCGAGCATTCCTGTAGACCCTTTAGTAGGTCGTATGCTTCTTTTGCTGCAGTACTTATAACTTTTTGCATTTTCGTTACTTGGCCCTGTCTCTCTGATATCTGTGCCGAGTATACAACCATTGGATCGGGTAACGTGGGTTGGGCTGCCAATGCTGCCTTGAGTTCCACATTTTCTTGCTGGAGATTTGAATATGCGACCCTGAGGTGGACCGCCCGACTGACTACATCGGTTTCTTGTATCTCTTCTGGTATTTGGATGCTGCTGGCCGTTACTGTAGGCCAAACATCCCGAAATACTCTGTTTACCATCTCCGGTTGTTCCTGTAACTGCCCCTTTTCTGTCTTCAACTGTTCCCGCTCTTTAGTAAGCATGCTTATCTGTAGCTGTTGCTGTTCGAATTTCTGCTGGAGCTCCGAATGAAGTCTCTCAGCTTGCTGTGCTACCCTTTGAATGAAATGGTACAGTTGGGCTGTCCCCCATGTTTCCATGCTTTCTGCACTGGAGGTACCCTAATTTGGCATTCGTGCATGGAGTGGCTGTCCACTAGTGACAAATCTCGCTGACTGGTCCTGCGGTGATTATGGCGGTGTTTGGTACAGTAGCGGGTTGCTAGAGTCAGCCATCTGTAGATCTGGTTGCCTTTCTTGACCTGTTAGGTCAGTTGGTTGGAGCGGAGTCTACTCAGGGAGTGACCCAGCTGTTTCTTCCATTGACTGCTCTATCTGGTTAATAAGAATAGTAAAGGTAGTTTGTGGAATCAGGGTTTGGTAAACTGGGGGTACTTCTTCTATACCCGAGTTAACTTCCATCCCGTGGTCCCCATTCGTTCTTCTTCTGACTACTGGGTTGGACACGGTGGCTGATGAAGTGGAGGATGTGGAAGTGTGGGGTTCTCGGGAGATGGATGAAGTGGTGCGTGGTAGTTGGTGGGTGCGGGGTGGTGAAATGTGAATGTTTAAGAAATAGAGGGGGTATATGGGGTTGTGGGGTGGTAACCCCCTGGTCCCTTTGGGCTTGATGATAAGTTCTTCTCTGATCGGTACTCCTATACTCAACTGTCGAGGTGGATCCTCCCCTGTGAGGTCGACCACCAGGCTAGATCCTGCGACCTTGGCCCCTTTTGCCTTCGATGACGCTGCTGGTTTCGCAGCTTTACTCTTTCTGAACAACGTTGTAGTAGCTGGGGGTGGTGAATTAAACAAAACATTGGGTATTGGCGCAAATATGGATGGCGTGCTAGAAAATGGATTGGAATGGGATGCCTGAAACTCTGAAAATGTTGGAAATGTAGCGGCATCGCGTACTAGTACTTGAACTACTCTATTAAAACTTTTTACCTTGGTGTTCAGCTGCTCAATGATCAGGAAAAGCTGTAGGTTTGACATCCTGGTCGCTGCTTCTTTTGAAGTTTCTCCCAGCAGTGGGTTTGGCAGCATTCCGTCGAATAAATACGTGTAGACTCCATCCCTGACCTCCATTGCCACTCCTGGCCATGAACATACCTCCATGTGAAAGGCCGCTTCGTCAATCTGCAACTTCAAGGGCCTCATCTTGAACGTTGATTCTGGTACACATGTAGGCTTGAGAAAAGTCTACTTGTGGGTAACCCTGAACCATAACTGCTCGCTGTATCCATCTAACAGACTTATTGGAGTTCTTTGTTGACTCATCGCGATGTCAACCATCTGTCCATACCAGACTCTGAAATTTTTTTCATTCACCTCTTTTGTGTTAGGGTCCCAGGACACTTTCCAAGGCACAAAATTCATTGCCACAGGTTGGTATTTTTCTATCTTGACCGGTATTCGGATGCTTGGGAAGGTCCATTTCCACATGGTCAGTACCATGATCAAATATACATAAATAAACCCGGTTACTCTCTTGTAATTGTCCTCGCAAGCTTCGAACAATTCTTTTAGCAAGAAAGAGCACCAATTCAGCCTTGTCCCTTGGACACAGTGCTCCGCAACCGAAATTGTATCTAGAGTGCACTCCCCTTTGGTATAGTTTCTCATTGTCTTGTTAGAAATTAGGTAGCAAGTGAACTTGACCACCGGTCTGTTGATCAATTCGATCTTTTCTCCTTTCCCTCCTTTTCTAGTGCCATAATTGACGTATTAGTCCATGTCTCCAGACTTCTTCACCCTCTTAGATATAGTTTGGAACGCTGATGATACGTCCCTTTCCTCCTGCGACAGTCCAGTTAATCTGTGGATGCCTTCTACATGAATTGGGATTTCCTTTCCCAGCCATAAAGAGCCGTTCTGGATCCTGCTTAATAGAAATTTTGTGCACTGCATTGCAGCGCCTATAATCCCGAACACTGGTAAATTCCTCAAGTTCAGTATCGTGGACTGTTGGATGCCCCTAAACTCTGGCAGAACTCTTGCTGCTTCCCACCCTGCTTCTGTTGCATAATTCTATATGTACACCTGCCTTTTTAGTGTTGGAAACTCAAAATAATATGTAAGGTCTATGTCAATCAAGGTTGCACTGTCGTATTTGCCCACAAGGGACTCCATCTTTTGAATTCTACTATCAATCTCCTGCTCCACAACCGCTGGGCTTACTCTGGTCATTCTAGCTCATCGCTGGTATACCTGTAGAACAATTCTCTCTATTTTCTCTTGAATTCATTCTCCTGGATTCCTTCTCTGTTCTAGTTCTGGTTTGGCTTCCCTTGCTCTTTTGGATGTTTCTGATTCTAACTTGGATTTTTCCAGCATTTTCGCGCTTCTCTGCATGCGGGTTATGTAAGTAACCGGCATGGGTGAGGTTGATGAGACCCCATAACTAATTAATTTTTCCCTGGCTTCTTCCGCGGCTTCAATCGTGCAATTAGTTAGCTACCGAGGTGGGTTCTTACATTGCTGACTGTGGTTTTGGGATTTGGGCAGATGCGATGGCTGGTGGTTATGTCTAATTATGGAAAATTTATTACGGTATGGGTGATGCTAATTATGGAAATTATTTCCAAATCTTGGTAATCCTACAGAATGACACTGGTACTATGCGTAATGATGATGGGATGATGTTCGGCACGCTTTTCTATCTGACGTGGATAACACGCTAGACACTACCCCTCCTCGACCAAAATTGGTTGCATTGCAGTCCACGCGACTCAACTGGAGTTACCCTTATTATTTCTGGTTTTGGTAAAGTGGGATCCTATCTATGCTCATCTCGGGTGTGAGATATTTATTGATGCTATTCTACCCTACTGACTCCTCTCGGTTGCGAGAGTTATTGAAAATGAAATGATTAAATTACTCTTGGTAGGGCTTTAGGTGTGAACCGTTGACCAATCCCTGTAGAACTTGGCCGTTCAATTGTGCCAATCGAACTGCTCCTGAATATTTGATTTCTATGACATGAAATGGTCCTAGCCAATGCATCTGCAGCTTCCTAGGGAATTTCTGGTATTTTCTGTCATAGAGTAGAACTTTCTCCCCGACCTGAAAAGTCTTGTTCTTAATATGCCGGTCGTGCCAAGCTTTTTGCCTCTCCATTTGTACCGTCTGGTGAAATTCCGCAAGAAATCATCCTTCTTCAAGTTCTTGCAGCTCCTGCAATTGCTCCTTTAGCGATTCTTCTTCAGATAATTGTAGTGTTGTTGCGATTAGAAGGCTTGGTATTATGAATTCCGCTGGGACTACCGCTTCTCTCCCGTAGACTAGCTGGAATGGCGTTTGATTGTTTAGTCATTTTACTGTTGTTCGGTATGCCCACAGGGTTGCTGGTATCCACTCATCCTAGTCATCGTGCTGCACATTGCATATCTTCGTCAGGCCTTTCTCCAGTATCTTGTTGAATGCTTCCACTGTACCGTTCGCTTGCGGATGATACAGACTGCTTTTATGGTTTTGTATCATGAAGCTTTCCAGGAGAGATTTAATGGTGTCATTGATTAAGTGGGTACCTTGGTCGCTGGTTAGGATTTTTGGACACCCGAAGCGGCTGATTATATTTTCAAATATGAATCTAGCAGCATTCTCTATCGTGAAGTTCCTCACTGGCGCCGCTTCTTCCCATCTCGTTAGGTAGTCGGTCGCCATTATTGTGTACCTCGCCTTTGAGTACCTTGCAGCCGGTGTAATTAGTTCTACAAAATTGACTTCCCACTTTTCAAACGGCTGTAGTACTTTTATCGGATGAAGTGGAAGTTCATCTCTGTGGGATGGTCATCCTGTCCACTGAAAAACGTCACATTTCTGAACAAATGCTTTGCTATCCTTATGCACTATTGGCCACCATAAGCTTGCCTGTAGTACCTTGCATGCCATTGGTTTCGGTCCCACGTGCCCCCCCGCAACACCACTGTGGCTTTCCCATAGTACCGTTTCCCTCTCATGGTCCATGACACATCTTCGACGAATCTGGTCTAGCCCCATCTTGTATAAGTGTCCTGTTATTAGCTGATACTCTGCAGCTCGAACTACCAGGTTATTTTTCTGTGTTGAGGTATACTCCGTCGGACACTTCCCTGTTGTGAGGTAGGCTACTATCTCGTTCAGGTAGTCTGGGATGGATTCTACTCTGAAATCAGCATCCGGTAACTGATCATCTAGAGATCCTCCATTTTCTCCATTCTCTAGTCGGGATAGGTGATCAGGTCCGACGTTCAGTATTCCAGGCTTTACAATTACCTCAAAGGTGAACTCCTGAAATAGTAGGAGTCATATGCAGATTCTCCCTTCTTGGACCGGTTTGTTTACTAAATATTTCAACGCTGAGTGATTTGCGAAAAATTTGAACTTACCTCCCAGCAAGTAGTGGAGAAATTTCTGAAGAGAGTACACCATTGCAAATGCCTCCCGCTCTGTTATTGTGTAGTTCCGTTCTGCTGTGAACAACTTGTGACTAGAAAAATATACCGGATGATCAACTGAAGTGTCTCCAGGTTGAGCTAAGACCGCTCCGAGCGCAATGCTGGAAGCATCAATGTGTACATGAAAATGTTTGTCCTAGTCTAGGTGAACTAGTATTGGCACACTCGCCAACTTTTCCTTTAGGGTATCCAGGGTTGTCCTGCAACTGTCCATCCACTGGAACTGTTCTGACTTCTTCAGTAGCTTCTCTAATTGCGTTGTTATCTTCACGTATTTGCAAATGAAACGCCGGTAGTAACCTGTGTGGCCCAACAGTGATCTCAGTAGTTTTACTTTTTCCAATGCCTCCATACTGACTATTACTGCTACTTTGGCCAGGTCTATGCAGACACCTTGGTTACATACCATGTGTCCCAGCAGTGTTCCAAATGGAACAGAAAATATACACTTATTTAGGTTCAACGAGATCTGCAGTTGTCGACATCGATCAAACATTACTCTCAACAGGCTCGCATGATCCTTTAGTATGCTATAGACAGTCTAATCGTCCATGTAGACCTCTAAGAACTTGTGGATGTATTCCCGGAAAGTGGTTATCACAATGCGAGATAAAACTGCTGGTGCATTCTTCAATCCAAATGGCATCACATTGTATGCGAAAGAGCCCCATTTTATGGTGAATGTTGTCTTTTTCTTGTCTTCCTCCATTATTCTTACCTGATGGTATCCTGAGAATCCATCGGTGAATGAGTATGCCTCGTTTCTTGCAATGTTGTCTAGGACTTCATCACTGAATGGAGTAGGAAACAGATCATGGATACAAGCATTATTTAAGCTTATGTAATATACACAGACTCATATCTCTGATTTCTCCTTTTTGTTCTGTATAACTATTAGAATTACCCATTCTGCTTCCTCTACTGGGAATATTAATCCTACTTTTAACATCTTGTCGATCTCTGCTTTCACCTTTTCCTTTACTCTTGGGTTCAGACGATATGGCCTATGTTTCACAGGCCTTGCGTCGGGCTTTAGTATTATCCGCATCTCTGCCATCTCCCCTTTTATGCCCTTTAGATCTGCTACTGATGAGGGAAACAAATCCTCATATTCCTTGAGCAGACTGAATATTTCCTTAGTTGTTTGTTCATCCCATTAGTCTCCAATTGTTGATAGTTTAGGCTTGTCTTTAGTTCCAATATTTACTTTCTTGGTTCTTAGTGGTAGCAAATGGATCCCTTCCGTCGTTGGTTCTTCTTTGATGTCCCTCCGCCCCTCTGTTTCTTCAAAATACAGGTGTCTGAGATCCTCTAGATTGTCGTCGTCCATTTCGCTGTTGATCTTTTGACAAGTCATCTTTTGTTTGATACCTTGGTACTGAAGCGACTGGTCATCGCTCTGCTGAATATCTGGGAAGAAAAATACCTTCTTGATAGCCTGCAAAGCTTATGTAACCGGCTCTGTCTTTCATTCAAACAAGAAACACTGCGTGAAGTTTTCTGCAACTTCCTGCCATTTACTGGTCCCTCTTTTTTTCTCCTCCGTAAGGTACCAGGCCTGCAGAATTACGTCCAGAGAGTGGATAAACCGGTGGACCCACAGTTATTCCAGATATCCATCGGTTCTCCATTGTGCTTCACATTTCTCCAGATGGTTTCTGGGGTCTGAGTCCCCTTGGTACTTGTCCTTACTCCTAGGTCCTTCTTCTTCCTTAAATATGGCTTTTAGTGCTGCCGCAACTTCGTCCCATTGCGTCAACGAGTTGCGATGATTACTCCACCATCTCACGGATGTGGACTGTAATGCCATGTTCATCAGTGGTACTCTTTGAATTTCCAGTACCTTATTTTCTATCTTAGCTATGAAAAGGTTTATAGCCTTCATATCAGATAAGATTTGGTATTCTCGAACCTCGGTCCCGATCCAATTGATTCTTCCAATATTGGCACATCTCCTAGTATTCGTTTCATACCCTCCTTGCTGCCAATCATCCCAAGCTATTTATGATCCAAATTCTGAGCTTTGGATGCTCCTCTAGCTTACAGAGCCTTCTGCTGTCGTGTTAATATAATATTCTCTTATTCCTGTGGTCGTTTGATAAAGGTGGTCTAATAGTTGAGCATCTTCTCTGTTATCCAAAATCTTTGTATATCTTGGTTCTTGGTACGGGTCGAGTGACTATGATCTCCCTGTCCTCGAAGATCATCAGTTATTTCTTCAGATCTATTATTGCATAATTTTCAAAGGCCCAATCAATTCGTAATAGTGCAGGATAAGGATATTTATTTACCATGATGTCGATGACTTCAAAGTCCGTAAATGTCTTTACCCCTGCAATGTCAACTTCAACTTCCTCCAGTCGGCCGATGGGAACAATGCAATACTGGTTCGCCATCCGAAGTTGAATTGGTGAATATGTCAATCTTGGCCTTCCTAATGCTTCCCAAGTTTTTCTTAGTAGGATATTGACATCAGATCCCAAATCAAGCATGGTGTCTTTAATTTGGAAACCCGCAACTTGTGTGTTCACTCGGAATTCCTTTCCCGTCCTTCTTTTATTTATCTTTAATCTCTATACATACTTCTGGTTTGCGTCTGCTGATTCTCTTGCTCCTGTGTTCTTCTTCAGCACCCCTTCCAGGTTCCACTTTAGCTGTTCTAGCATTGGTGCGTTGTTAACAATTTTCATGAATAGATGGAACCACTCCTAGATCAAAGTTTCAGAATTACTTTGGGTTTCATTGTATTCCTGAGTTTTTTGTAACTCAATTACTTTGTTTTCCCCGAGTTGGGAAAATGTTTATGCTGCTTCCTGAAAAAACTGTTTCTGTTGTTCTGGTTTGATCAGGAGCTTTGGGGATGCTGGCCTGATCAATTTTATTAGGTCCATAGTACGTGCATCTTCCCCCGTTATTTTGCCTCCTCATTTTACTATGGCCACTTTTTTCATTGTCTGAGTTCCCATTAACCTGCGTTCTGCATTTACTAAATTTGTCCCCCTTTGTCTGGCTCTTTCCTCCCATATTTTGATAAGCTCCGAGCAATCTTCTGTTGCGTGTGTGTTAACCTGGCACTGGGAACACCAGGGTCTTCTATGTAGGAGACATTCTCTAGCTACGTGTTTTTCTTGGTTGTAGTTGTAGCATCTTACTAGACCTCTAGCTCCTGCTCGGCCTCCTCTCATGCCTCCTCCTCTTCCTCGGGGAGCTTCGTTCACTTCTTATGAAGGCCAATCCAGCCGCTCCACCAGTGCATCCAGTGCTTGGCACTGCTCTGTGCCGTGTGTTGTTGAGGCATAGAACTCACAGTATATATTATTTGGAACATTAGAATATTTTTGTTAGATCCGACACAGGTGAGGTTGATGGCCCATATTCTTGCATATTTCACAGTACTCATTGGTGGCTAGACTTTGTTGTGCAGGGAACCCTGTGTATTGTTGTTGCAGTGGATATATCCCCTGGGTGTTTATTTTTGCAACCCATCCTAGTGTTGGAGCTCCCTATGCCCCTATAGCCGATGTCCCCACATTCTGCCCCCACATCCGTGGACATTCAATTGCCACATGTCCTTCCATGAGACAATGCGTGCACCATACATTCGGTCTCGCCAGTCGCATTGGTTGAATTTCCTTGAGTTTTTTTGTCAAACTTGATATTTGATGCTGTAGACCCATTATGGAGGGGTCCTGTGCCGCTGCTCCTCCCTTAAAATCTTGTGGGTAACCCGCCATAGCTTCTATCTTCATCGCCTACTCTAATGCGTCTTACAATGTCTCGATCCTTTATTGAGTTAATGGAGTTTGGGTCAAAGGTAGTAGAACTTTAACGAACCAATCCCTCTGATGGTTTGGATCAACTGGATAACTGAGTTTTCCGATTGTGTCCTTGAATCTCCGCATCAAATCCCAAGCAGTCTCTCCTTCTCGCTGCTTGACTTCCCACATCTCTGACAGGCCTTGTTGGTCTATTTGGGGTAGTTTGAACTCCTTAATGAAATCCCTCTTCGCATCTGCCATCGCTGGATTCGGATGAGCTTCCGACCATTTCATAAACCAGCGTAGGGATCTCTCCCTAAGGGTGGTCTGAAATTATATCAACTTCCCCATGTCTGGTGTTTTTTGTGCCCTCCATATGGCCTTGCAGAGGTACCAGTGCTATTCGACATCGTCGTTACCCCTCCCAGAGAACTCTGGATTCCGGGTAAGTGATCCCACCATGTTCACTTGAGTAGGTGTTACTAAAATGAAGCCGTTGGTTCCTGGTTGTGAGATTGTACCACTAGCAATCCTACTACTAAATATGTATTACTACTGGGGAATGAATACTATGCAAATTAATTCACGCAACTTAACAAAAATTTCAACGAGGGGTTTATAGAGCACCAGGGGAAGGTTGGGACTAGATCTACTTGAACTGTGGGGAATAGTAATACCTTGAGATATGGACACCGACCTTTCTTGAAATAGTTGCTCCATTGCAACGTGCATCTCCACATCAGACACCTCCTCCGGGTGCACGTCTGTACCCTCTCCGTCAGACTTCTTTCCTTTCTCCATCTGGGCTGGGCTCCTATACACCTGCTGCACTTCTTTAATGGTCCCTCCTATATCGTGGGGACCCACCTGACTTTCCATTCCCTTTGAAATTTGAGGCGCCTCCTCTTTTTCCCTTTGACCACTTTCCTGTCTCTTCAACTCCTTCATCACCCTCTCTCGCCACATTTTTTCAATCTGTGCCCTCCGAAGTGCTCATCACTCCCTGAGCCTGTTATCAGTCTCGAAATCCATACTCCTACTCCCATTTTTCACTTTTCTTGTAGCATCTCTCTCTTATTCCCTTCCCCTGGTACCGGAGGTTTTACGCTTCCATCTCTACTTTTTGGAACCCCATTAGTCCTTCGTCTACCATCAATGCTTTAATCCACAATGGGATCTCCTTCAGAAGCTTCCCCCTTAACCCGAATCTGAACGTATCTTCTGCTCTTGAGAAAGACTGGTAGCACTCCGCTGCAAACTCCACTATGTATCCGTCCAAGGTAGACTCCACCCAAAAATCTACAGCTCGGGTTAGATCGGTGTTTAACCGATGAAGGGCCACCAGATCCTCGTGCGCCCACTTGCGATTTACCTTTCACGACTTTTCTCTGACGGCCTTGGTTTGAAGCCTTCGCAACAAGTTATACAGTTCCTCCGGGAACTTTCCCCAAAATATTTCGTAGGTATCACTAGCGGAGTCGGAGAATAGAACCAAGTTTTTAATCGTTTTCTCCTTCTGTCGTCTCAGCTCAGCTTGCTGAGCAATGAACTGAGCTATGTGGTTATCCCACCAGCTTCGTATCTCTCTTTAAAAGATCCGAGATACAATGATCTAGCTCCCAAATTAAATTTCAGGTCCCGGAAATGGAACCATTTGTTGGCGAGAGAACAGGTCTCGCAGAGAAGACCCGGGTTTAGGTTAAGGGTCAACAAGGTTTTCCGCCGTAGTCTAGCTTCACGCCGGCATTTTCACCTTGCTTCGAAGAGCTGAGAGTCTCATCGGAGGCATGCCACGACCTTAATAAGGTAGGGAGTCGATCAGTATCAACCCAATGACATTGATACGGGTAAATCGAAGTTATGTTAAAAGTATAAACAACTGAAACACATCGTTCCATGACATATATCTCTCGGAAATGCATTCAGACTTGCAGTAAATAAAATTTTAAAATTTCTTGAAAAACCATTAATTCAAGACCATAAAAGTCATCCAAAACAACACTTTTGATTATATTAAGCATCGAATATCAGTGACAAGCTATTACAGGGCTCAACTACGTGAGCATGAAAATAACTGAATACAAGAAGTCCTATTGGACAGAGATAAATACAGAAATACAGAGGAATGGAGAACAGTATAAAACAGACATAGCTCTCCTGTGGCTCCCTGCTTCCTGATCCCGTCTAAAACAACCACCCATTTCTGCTGGCTGGCTGCCTATTTGTTCTGTTGCCAGCGCGACTGACAGTTCCTCCCTTCTTCCCGCTCGACTATCTTCTATTTCTTTCTGTTAGTCGGGAGTTCTTTTGCTCATTTCCTTCCACCCTCTTCTGCCATCTGTGCTTGCTCCCGCAACAGTCGTGACACCTGTCCTTTACTCTTTCGCAACCTTGACACCTTTCTGCCTACTGTGGTTGCGTTCCACCACGTACTAGTTGCAACTCAAAAGCTGTTGAATTTCAAAACAAGGGCGCCACCAGCAGTCTGCAGGGAGATGCAATTGTCACTTAGTAGCGATCATCGAAAGAAACCCTAACCCTAGCCGTAGCTATCCTGCTTCAGTGCGTAAGGATAGGAGCACACGAAATTTCATCCTCCCTTCCGCACAAAGATAAAAATTCTAGTTCCAAGTGTCCCATACTTTTACTATTCTCGGTGAGTGTTTCTTTGAATTTTATGTTATTCCAGTACTTACAAGAATTCATTTTGCAAAAAATTCCCTTATTTCAAGACTAACATCTAATTTGGGTGCGTGTGGGGGTAGGTGGTGAGAAGCGGTAATTTTTGTGGCGTGGCGAAAATGGTTGGGATTGTAGATTTTAGAGCAAGAAATTTTTTTTGGGAGTGGGTGGAAAAATTTCTTGTGAAGTGGCACATCATAAAAGATGTTCCATTCAGAAAAATTGCCCATATTACTGTGGAAAGCAATGAAAACTGATTAATGGTTTGTCATTTGTTTATATTGTAGTATCCTTTCCTTTCCATTCCAACTCTGAAGTTGTTTACATATAGGGCTAAAAAGTTACTATCATGAATGTGAATGATTGAATATGACGAACATGATTATGAATGAATGCACTTGCAGGTTGAAAAGGAGAATGGCTTATAAATGCTAGATATATTTAAGAATTACGTTTTCACCACCTCATTTCTCGACAAAATTGCATTGCCAAGACGAAACATAGTGAAACTAGTGATAAGAAGGCCACCATCAGAATCACCACCACATATTCCTAAACAAGAACAACATGGAAAACATGATCAAAAGCAACATCAAGCAGAAGAGGAGGCTACTATGAGTAGCTATAGGAGCTGGAGTGATGACAACAATGCTCAAGAAGAAGAGACCAACAAAAATAAACAAGAAGAGGAAGAAACTAATCACAACAACGTGCAAGAATCAGAAGGTGGACAGAGTGAGGAAACTGACAATACTATGGGACATAGCACAGGTAACAAGACACATGAAGAAGAGACTTACAACCATAAGCATGAAGAAGACAACCATAAGCAAGAAGAAGAGACTAATCACAACAACGCTAAAGAAGTTGACTGTGGAGAGAATCACCACCACATACTCTGACCAAGAACAACATGGAAAACATGAAAAAAAACAACATAATTGTAATATTTATGACACATTTAATGGCCCGAAATCAATATGTTACTTATTTTTTTCAATGGATTGCGCTCGCAACCCAAATTCTTCTCTATATTGAACCCATGTTCCCATTACTAAGCAAATTCCACCGATCTGGAGTTAAAATGAGAGGACTATTTGGATGCAGTTTGTTGAAATACAATTTTTTGAATACAATTTGTTGGAATACAAATTTTTACGTTGGAAATAGATGAAAAATATCATAAAAAATTATGGACACCCAAAATATTGAAACTGTAAAACTGTATAACTGTATCCCAAATTTCCATTTTTTTTTTATAAAATCCTACAATAATTTCCATCATTATTGTTATTATTATTTATTTATTTCAAAATTAACGCCTCTTTAGACTATGCTAAATACATGGAAAATGATGCATTGGTGACTCGCTTTCATCCATAAATACAGTGGTCCAGGTAGAACATTATCTAATTTACAAATGATTTTGAAGAATACCTAGAATAGACACAGGTCAGATGAGATGAGGATGAGCACGGACGAGATGAGGATGAACACGTCGAACGAGCATGCCAAGGCCACAAGGAGCACACTGAGGACGCCCCGCAGACACTGCAAAAAACAATAATGAAATTAGCACAAAATTAATCGTAGAAAAAGCAGAAAAACAACATAAAAGGGAGCAAAACCTACCAACAATCACACAATAGAATCCCTATCCAATGTTCACGAAACAAGAAAATGATGGAAATATTCTTGTGGTCTGAGGGCCACTATATTTATAAGAACAAAGTTTAGCCGAAATTTTAATGCCATCATTGCACTGTAATCCGGTTATCGTTTTCCACAACGTAAATGGTAATAGTTCACATTAACGACATAAAATTTCTTGTCGGTAATTTCAAAAGTTCAACCGAACTTATGAAAATTTTAGTTTAACTTTATGAAAATTTCAACCCAAGTTGTGGGAGAGTGAAATTTTTGGGTGCGTTTCTCATGAAAATGTAACCCACCCTCATACATTCACCTAGGGGCCTGCATGGATTTGAATATGTTCTGCTTGGAGAGGAGACCTTCCTTTCACAACATCTTTGAAAGAGGTAGATGTTGCATGGATTATTGGGTCCAAAAGCACCTGTTCATGGACCTCCTCCTCTTAGCCTTGAATTCAATATTAAATTTGAGTTCCTTTTGATATTATAGTCTTGGATCTATGAATAATCTTGGAGCACTTTACATTCATATTGTAGAGTTTGGAAACTTGCAGGTAACCCCCATTTATTCTCAATGTCATGTTTAAAAAAAAAGGCAGAGGCAAATTTTCTAGTCCAGAGAGAACAAGACTTCCCATACATATTCTTTATAAAAATATAAAAATTACTTTGCTCCATTGCAGCCAGAAGCATATGGTGAGCATACCCCACAGATCAAGTCAAATATCTCTAAGGATGATACATCCATTTGGGCACAAGGATGGAGCCAACATCATCTCCACTTCCCAAGATACATAACATACATTATAACTCAAAATATAAGTAAGAGGGAGCTCAAAAAATAACCTTATAGTGCACAACCATTGATTTGTCCTTAGATGAACCAGATACCAGACATGACAGTCATCATTTGCAGGCTTAGAGAGTCTTCAGACCTAGAGACAACAAATAACATGCCGATTCTCCATTGATTTCTCCCGAATCCCCCTTCTGACAATTCCATATAAAAAACAAGAGATCGCTTCTACGCTGCACTGCCCATCCTCGACAGTAGAAACAAGCCTAGAAAGCAACCATAGTATGCATGAACCCTAGATACCAAAACACCATGCATTTTTTCTGGATTTTTTTTTTTGGTTTTGTTTATGAATTTAATCATTTTAAAATCTTGTGTAGTTGTTTCTTGCATTGATTTTACAATGAATTTATTTATGTCTGAAGTTTCTGCAAGAATAACCGTGACCAGGAAAAATATACATGGGAGGAACAAACCTTCTTGGTGGCTAAATTTTCCTGAATTTTGATCTTCTGTTCCAACTACTGGTGACATGTTCCTGTTGTTATTCAAATCCTTTTTGTTTTTTGTTTTCATCTCTCAAAGCATTGTCATAAATTTTATACTTTCTTTCATCTTCCCTTACTAGTCGTTTTGTATTTGCTTTATCTATGATTATTGTTTTTAAAATATTGTCATAACCAGGTCTCGTCTTATCAATAGGTGGTCTCTATTTGCTGATCATTTCATCTAATCATTCAATATTTTTTTTCAAATTTAAAGTAATCATTCAAATTTTCTATTGTAAACATCAAATTCTTTCTTGTGTGATCCAATTCTCCTTTAAATTAATCATAATCTTTGGCTTTATCTAACTGCTCTTTCAAAGTGTTAATTGTCTTTTCAAGCTTGTGGTTCTCTTCTTTACACATTTTTAGTTGGAATTTAAGTTCTCTATTTTTGTTTATGAGCTTGATATTTTCTTCCTCATCATACTTCAGGTTTTATTCAACATCCTCTTCATCTTCCTGTTCGATTTCTTTATCATATTTGATTCCCCAAAACATGTCTAGTTTCGTATTTGTTTCTTTTGCATGAGACTTAATTGTATTGCTTATGAAATATTCTTCATAATCGATATCGTTTGTTTCAGAAGTTTTATGGTTACCATTTTTGGTTTCTTGAGTTATGAAGAGAAATTCATTTAAATTTCCTTCTTCTATATCACTTTCATTCGAAGAACTACTATTATCCTTGCTATAAAGACTTTTTTTATTGTATATATATTTTATTTTATTCAAAAGGATATCTATTAGCATAGTGTCCTATTTGATCAGAATTGAAACATTTAAAAGGTAACTTACCTTTGTAACTTATGGTTCCCCTTTTGAGATTCCTTACAAAATTTTATTCTTCGTCATTTGATTTATCGCCTGGTCTTCCTTCTACCTTGTTACTTTGTTACTTGTGTTGAAAATGACATCAAGAAATACTTATAATTCAAATTTTCCCTTGAATTAAATTAGAAGAAAATTGTAATTCCACATCACATGGAAACTTGTACGAGTTAAATAAGTTAGGATGACTTAGTTGGTTCAGTTAATTCAGGTTGAGAGTCAAACTAGAGGCATGTAGAATGTCTCCTACTTTTTAGGAGCCTTGGTTGAATTTATTTAGAGTTGTAATTAATTAACTAAGTTTAACTATTTCTAACTGATGGAGGAACTGGAGAGAGGTCAAAGTGTGAAAATTAGATTTAATTCACATGTAGTGATCAATTAGATAACTAATAATTCACTCATAAATAACTCATGCACGTCAGTTCTAATGAAGACACAGTTGAGATTGGAGTTAAAGGGAAGTGTGCTATCAGTTGTATAATCATACAATTGTACAGGTGGTGCATGGAGTCAGATGAAGAGCCTTGATGTATTGCACAATCATTATTGAGGAATTTCCTTGTTAATAGGGCCTAACTACCCAAGGAGACTGCGCAAGGAAATAGGGATTCCTGAGGCCAAGAAATTGGTTAAGTATTGAACCAAGCTTGCCTAGGAATCATTGATACAGATAGATATAGTGCATACGTTTCTCAAATTGGAGAAAAAAATTGTAATATTCTCATATTATTTGGATTATGAAATATACAGATAGTGGGGTTTTTAGCTGAGGCTTTCCGCAGATAATTCTTTGTGTTGTGCGATTGAAATTCTTTCTCTTTCTTGTTCATGTGATTATGTGATTGTAATTGGTTTCCACACTTTGTAGAGTAGATTTAAGTATTTTGTTTTATCATATTACAATATTAGTTGAATCTACGTGGATTTTCTATATGGTATCAGAGCAGGAATCACTCTATAAGAGAAGAATACGAGTTTTTTCTATGCAGGTGAATCGAATTTGCAGATATACACTTAAGGGGTAGCAGCAGGATCAAGATGTCTTTCTCTGGATTGAGACTCAAATATTCCCATGAGGGTAGTCTGAATTACATAGCTTGGAGAGACATGATGGAGAAAATGTTGGAAGACAACGGGCTGAAGGAATTCATAGACAATGATATTCCTAAGCCTCAAGCAACAAATGCTCAAAATCTGGCGGCATGGAAGAATAACGTATCAAAGGTAAGAAGGATTCTAATAGAAGGAGTTTGAGATAATATTGTCTCAAACCTTAATGGAAAGGAAACTCCATATGCTATGTGGAAAGCATTAACATATTTGTTTAAGAACAACGACAACCACATGAAGCTGGCTCCGAAGGAGAAGCCCAGAAAGATAAAGATGGAGAAGGGCGACACAATACCAAAATACTTGACCAAGTTCACTCCGTGTCAGGATGAGCTTGGAAGTGTTGGTGTTATAATTATTGAGGATGATCTGGTGAGCCTAGTATTTCTAGGCCTTCCTTAGAGCTGGAAAAAATACCAGGATTCGGTGAATGAGAGGGAGAATCTACTAGAGTGGGAGCGATTGTGGGCTGACTTGGTACAAGAAGAGATTTAGCAGAACAATAGAGATGGATCCTCAACAAAGAATTATGATGAGGAGAAATGTGCCTTTGATGGAAAGGGAATTCATGCCATTCCAAATCAGATTTTGGTCAGGCAGGCAAGAAGAAAGACTAAGGTAGAAGATTAAATGTTTTCACTGTCATGAGCTCAGACATTATGCCACAAAGTGTTTGCACATGAAGGTCGACAAGAAGCCCTCAGGAGGAGTGCCAAGTGAATCTCTTGCTTCAAAATTTTGAGTTGTATTTCACTCTCATCGCATGCATGGTGTCATCGGTGATGGGTTATGTGTGGTACTTGGATAGTGGAACCTCATTCCATATGACCAAAAACAAAGAATTATTCAACGATTTGGAGGACAGGGATCTCCAAATGCACATTGAGATGGGACATGATGGGAGGTATAATGCTATCTACATCAGTACTTTTACCTTTTAGAGGGAGTTTGGTTCTCCTATCACATTGAAAGATGTCATGTATGTTCCTGGTTTGAAGAAGAACTTGTTTTCAATTTCTATGTTAGAAGACTATGGATATGATGTGATATTTAACAAAGGAAATGTGTTCCTTTGTCACATAAACATGGGACAAGAGAAGAAGATTGAGGTTCGAGTAAAGAACCTCTACAAATTGGATGTATAATATCAATGTGATGCCTTGAACACGAAAGTAGAGAAGGTGGAGAACCGAGACATCAGTGAGTTATGGCATAGGATATTGGGCCATCTGCACCAGAGAGATTTGAATATCATGCAACAAATTTCTATAGGACTTCCCATGGGTGCACTTGAGCAACATGATACATGAAAAGGGTGCACATTGGGAAAGTACACCAAAGCCACTTGTCATGGTAACAAAAATCAGGCGAAAAAAAATCCTTGAAAGAGTTCAATCAAATGTGTGTGGATCATTCTCAACAACCTCCACGACCAAGCACAGGTATTATATAATTTTTGTAGATTTTTTTTTCACGCATGTGTTGGAATTTATTCATGTAGAAGAAAGATCAGGTGTTCTCAAAATTTTGTGAGTTCAAAGCACTTGTTGAGAAAGACACAAGAAAGAAGTTTAAGTCTCTCAGGAGCGACAATGGTGGAGAATATGTTGAATGAATTAAATAACTTCTGTGCATAAGAAGGCATTAAACAATATTTGATAGCACCTCATAACCCACAAAAGAATGGGGTTGCAGAAAGGGAGAAAAAAAGATTGCGGGAGATGCATGGCCGATGTTACATGATCAGAGCCTAAACATGATGTGGGAAAAAACATGCAACACAATTGTGCATGTGCAGAACATAAGTCCTCATCGAATCCTCAATATGAGTACCAAAAGAAGCCTTTTCCGGTAAGAAGCCATATGAGGCTCACTTTAGAATTTTTGGTTCATTGGTTTATTGTCATGTTACCAAAGATGCATGGAAAAATTTAGAACCAACAACTGAGTTGGGAATATTTTTGGGGTACATTGATACACCTCACTACTATCGGGTGTACCTGCCATCTCACATGATGACAATGGTTCGTAGAGATGTGAAATTTGATGAAGGGAAGGCCATGCGACTCTCCCTTGAGAGGGAGCTTCAGATGCATGTAGTTGAGGATCTCTTAGCTCCAAAAGAAGAACCTCAAGATGTGGAGAAACCACAAGCAGAGGAAGAGAGAGTGGAATAACCCACTCAAGCAGAGACATCTAGATACATAAGGAAGCACACTAGAGAGGATGACAGGTTGATGCATGATTCTAGAGAGAATGTGGGAGCACCCACATCACAACAAAGGCAGAGAAGCTCCCCATAGAGATACATTGGCTACATGCTCTTATGAGAGAGAGTGTAGAGACTGAGCCATCCTCATTCGAGGAAGAAGTGCAACAACCAATATGGGTTTATTCCATGGTTGAGAAGTATGAATCCATGATAAGAAATAGTGCATGAGAAGTTGTCCCAAGAATGGAGGACAAGTCAGTTGTAGGATCCAAATGGATCTACAAGGTGAAGCAAGAAATATATGGGAGTGTGGAGAAACACAAGAAAAAATTTGTAGCCAAGGGGTTCTCTTAGGTAGAGGGAGTATATTACGAGGAGACCTTTGCTCCAGTAGTAGGGTACTCTTCAATCAAATCTGTTCTTGCACTTTCAGTGCAGATAAGATGGAAGATACATCATATGGATGTAAAGAAAACTTTCCTCAACGAAGTGATGAGGAAGAGGTGTACATAGAGTAACGAAAAGGATTTGAGACCTTCGATAGAGAGTCGCATGTGTGCAAACTCAAGCAATCACTGTGTGGAATAAAATAAGAACCCTATGCTTGGTAAACCAGGATCGAAAAATATTTCACCGTGTTTGGCTTCACCAAAATGAAGCAGATGCGAACCTTACCATATTGTGGTAGAAGTTAAATGATTGATTATAGTATTATATTAAGAAAGGTGATGAGAAGTTGATCAATTCTTACAAAGAGGATCTTGCAAGAGAGTTTGAGATGAAGGACATGGGGCTCTTGCATTATTTCCTTAGTTTGGAAATTTGGGAAAGAGATGGGGAAGTGTTTGTCTCTCAAGGAAAGTATGCCAATGATAAATTGAAGAAGTATCACATGGAGAGCATCAAACCCATTGAGACTCCTATATTAGGGAATTGGAGGAAGGAAGATGCTACTTCAGGTGAAGTGGTTGAAGCTACCATTTACATGCAGCTTGTGGGTTCTCTCATGTACTTGGTGAACACATGAGAAAACATATGTTATGCGGTTAACCAACTTAGTCAAACTATGATTAAGCCAACCAAACTATATTGGAAGGAAACCAAACATGTGTTGAGATACCTCAGAGGCACCACTTAGTTTGGTATTTGGTAAATATGGACAAAGGTAGTGAAGTTTCAAGGCTTCATAGATGCAAATTTGGTAGGGAGTCCATCCGACAGGAAGAGCACATGAGGGGGCATCTTAAGTATTGGGTTAGCAGCAGTTTCCTGGTACATAAGGAGGCAAAGATCAGTTGCACTCAGTTCAAAAAAAGCAGAGTACGTGGATGCTAGTCAAGCAACTTGTGAGGCTATTTGGATGAGGAATATCCTTGTTGGGTTGTTTGGTCAATAAATGGATCCAACAACGATTTATTGAGATAACAAGAGTTGCATCAAACTCTCAGTTAATCCATTTTTTCATGACAGGTCCAAGCTAATCGACATCCAATATCACCATCTCAGAGATTGTGTGCAGAGGCGAATTACGCTATTAGAGTACATTCCTTTAGAGGAGCAGGATGCAGACATCTTGACGAAGGCACTGTCAAGAGGAAAATTCAAGTTCCATAAAATCAGGACCAGGGTATCAGACAATCCCTTTCTTGCTGAGAGGGAGTGTTGAAAATGGCACCAAGAAAGGCTTCTAATTTATTTTCCCCTTGATTTAAATTAGAAGAAAATTGTAATTCCACATCACATGAAAAATTGTATGAGTTAACTAATTTAGGATGACTTAGTTGGTTCAATTAATTAAAGTTGAGGGTCAAACTAGAGGCATGTAGAGTGTCTCCTAATTTTTAGGAGCCCTAGTTGAGTTTATTTAGAGTTGTAATTAATTAACTCAGTTTATCAGAGTTAATGTCAGTTTAAATAGTTCTAATCGATGGAGGAATTGGAGAGAGGTCAAAGTGTGAAAATTAGATTTAATTCACATGCAGTGATCAATCAGATAACTAATAATTCACTCATAAATAACTCATGCATGTCAGTTCTGAGAAAGACCTAGTTGAGATTGAAGTTAAAGGAAAGTGTACTATTAGTTGTATAATCATTCAATTGTACAGGTGGTGCATGGAGTCAGAGGAAGAGCCTTGATGTATTGCGCAATAATTATTGGGGAATTTCCTTATTAATAAGGCCTAATTACCCAAGGAATCTGCGCAAGGAAATAGGGATTCCCGAGGCCAATAAATTGATTAAGTATGGAACCAATATTGCCTAGGAATAATTGCGATAGATATAGATAGTGCATAAGTTTCTCAACTTTGAGAAAAGCATTGTAATATTCTCATATTCTTTGGCTTAAGCAATATAAAGATAACAAGGTTTTAGTTGAGGCTTTCCCTAGATAAATATTTGTGTTGTGTGATTGAAATTATTTCTCTTTCTTGTTCATGTGATTATGCGGTTTTAAATGGTTTCCACAATTTGTAGAGTAGATTCAAGTATTTTATTTTAGCGTATTACAAGATTAGTTGAATATACGTGGATTTTCTACACCTTGTCTTATTTGAGGCTTTAAAGGCTACTTCTCTATTTGACTGTCCATATTCCATATATTTTCTCATTTCATATGCTGTGAAAGTGTGATGTAGTCCATCCATTATTATTTTGGTCAAATCTATTGTTTCTTCTATGGAAGATACCTTGGCATCATATATCAAATGAAGCGATCTCAAAACTTTCTATACAATCAAGGATTCATAGACTTCTTCTCCTAATCCTCTAATAGCATTTCAAAATTCATCTACTATGAGAAAATAGGTTGCAATATCTTTCGATTCATCCATTTTTATATTTTCAAACTATGCTCTGTGTCATTTAAGCTTGAATTTTTTGACCTTTTTATATCCTTCACAAAGGCTTTTGAATTTATCCCAAAAATATTTAGCCATGTTAGACCCCATCACCTTGGTTTCAACGGTTTTTGACAATCCACATGCGATAACATGATGAACCTTTGAATTATGAATAAATAATTTATTCTCATCAAAATCAGTTGGAGGATTTTTTGGAACTTTGTAGCCATTAAAAATAGAGAGCCAAACATCCAATCCTAAAACCTTCAAGTAAATTTCCATGTTATTTCTCCATTATGCATAACCATTTCCATCAAACAATTGAATTGTATTTGAAGAGAGACCTTCCATTTTATCCATATTTGTTCACGATCTTCTTTCCAATGATTAGAGTGTTCTAAAGGTAACTTGCTCTAATTCCAATTGTTGAAAATATAATTTATATTGAGAGAGGGGGGGGGGGGGTGAATCAATATTTGACACTTTTAACAATTGTTAAAAACTTCAAAGACAACATGCAAATTATACTTATCAACAACACATTAATTTATGCACAAAACTTATCTTAGATAATTTCAATGTTTAAAAGTATCAGCTTGAAGGAGGCTACAACCCTCTAGTTTACCAACACCTATTGGAAGAAAGCACCAACCTCCTAATTTATAGGCCTCAACTTGAAGGAAGCTACAACTCCCTTGCCTTGCACTGCACTGCCAACCTTGCTTTAATAAAGAGAAATAAGGACTTCCATACCAGGGATATTGGTCCTCTCACATACACTTCAATATGGATTTTCCCTACTCCTAAAAGATGTACCCTTCATGATAAACAACTTGGCCTATAATATAGTGATGAAAGACTCCAATCCAAGCTACTTTAAGGCTGTTGATATCCTCCAAGAAATCAAATCCATAAGACAATCCTAAAAGCAGTCTAAAAAAATCCTAAAAATCCTTCTAAGAAAATCACTTAAAATAAAATATTCTTGAATTTTGGTTCATGAGCTATGTGTTGAAAAAGCAGCAAGAAAATCTAGTTTTGACTTTGCCATGGTCAAACTAGATTAAAATTCGAATTTCAATTTCAGCATAATACTTGGAGGTAGTTAATTGAGGTGACATGGATTTTGTCGCTTAGTTAAATCATTTATTTCAAGTTGGAGACACTTGAGTTCAGCTCTAAATGATTGATTGCTAATTTGTAGCAATCTAATTCACTTGAGTTGAGTTATTATCAGTTAAACTAGTTCCAACTATTGGAGAAACTAGTGGAGGGTTAATTTGTGCAGTTTAACTTCAATCAAAGTTAGTGGTCATCCAATTAACTGATAAATCGGCCCAAAATAACTGATGAATGCAAAGAATTCGAGTTACCCAGTTGAGATTGGAGTTCAAGGGAAATGTACTATCGATTTTAAACTAGTCCAATTTGTACAGGTGGTGCATGCAGTCAAAGGATGGGCCTACACGAATTGCGCAATCCAATTGAGGAATTTCCCTGAAAAATATGGGCTAATTCCTTAATGAAAAACACAAGGAAATATGAGCTTGGAGGCTTAAAAATTTGGCTAAATATTGGCCAGGTTCAGTCAATCAGGTAGAGGATAGAAGATACAGGTGTAGGTTGTGCTCAATCTTGAGCAAACATATTGTATTCATCCATAATCTTTGATTAATGCAATACAAATAGTAAGCAGTTTTGAGCAGTTTCTTTCCCCTAGATAAATCTCTATGTATGTGTATTGAATCTTGATGCATGTTATTTATTTGTGTTCTTCATCATTAATTTGCTTCCGTAGATCGGTAGAATAACTTCTAGTCTCGTGATTTAGTAAATTTCATGAGCAGTTTAGAATCTACACATTAATTTCTACACTATGAACCTTAGAAACCCTTATTTTCTTTGCTTCCTTCAATTGATCCGAATTTGATTAAGTGAATGAGTTGAAATGCTCCTTCTCATGCCTATTTATAGTGCATTCAAGGTCTAGAATAGGATGATTATCCACTGGTTGGATTGGCTTGCGTAATTGGCATAATGTATAATGAATATTCGAAAAAATGTTCTCCTCAATCGTGTGGAGTTAGAGGGAGTTCCATATATCGTTCGAAATTTCTCATAATAAGATTTCCAACCATATATTTTTTGAGATTCAACAAGATGATGAGCTTAGTGAAAAGATTCGCCTTCACTAAGTGGGCCTGTAGGCTATTTTTGGCACAAAGTCTATTTTTAGACATGTCGATCATATTCTATGAGTTGCAGGATGCTATTTGTGGATGGTTGGTCAAGTTGGAAAAAATATATGGACTTCTACTTTTAGACATATTGGGCGGAATCTATTTTTATATTTCCAGTCTAAAAATAGATATGTCGAATATTATTAGCTCTTAATAATATTTGGACTCTAAACACTATCTTATTCTCTTGGAGCACTTCCGTTAAGTGCACAGATGTGGCACAGCAGCTGACAGAAGGAATTACACTATTCCTGAGGGTTTACTAGAGCAGTGCATGAGGAATTCAGTTAGAACTCATGTGATAGAGTTTGGTGGAATTATATAAGTAGTTGGTGGAGTTGTATTTAGTTTAACTCAGTTAGACTCAGTTGAGCTAGTTGTATCTAGTCTAACTGAATGATATACTAGTGAGAGTGGAGTGAATTAATTAGTTAATTAATTCAATAAATAATAACTCATTAATCAACTGAAGAATACATCATTTATCTACAGTGCATGGACAGTTTCAGTGGATACCAGTGGAGAGGTAGGTGAAAGAGCAAGTGTGAATATCAGTTGTGACTATAGTGATGCATTGATTGCATCCAACACTCAGTGGAGATGCCAATGAGGATTATGTGAGAAAGGCTGGCTAAATACGAGTTCATTCAGAGCCATTATTCAGTAGGGATTGCGCAGTAGAGGCAGGCTAGCAGGTTGGAGATATCGGTGCATGGATTTGCAAGATCGGGCCTGTTTAGTGTGTAGCGATTGTATTGTACTGAGAGCTTGATATGATCAGCTTTGTATGAGGATTGTTACATGATCTCTATGAAATATATTATATATAGATAGTTGGGGTTTTTAGCTTCAGGATTTCCCATTAAACAACTGTGTTAATGTGTATGAATTTTTATTGTTTCATGTGTGCATTGCAATTGATTTAATTTCCGCATGTGATGATCAATAGTGGAATAGATTCTGTATTGTGCATGAAGTTAAAATAGTGTGTGATCAGGAGAATATTGGATATATAATACATAATTTATATAATTTTTACATGGTGTCAAAGCGATATTGATCAGAGTAGATTGCAATTATTGAAGCGGTTGAGTTTTGTGCTGGTGGAATTCGAATTTGCTGCAGTGTTTTCTTGGTGTCGAAGTTGAGAATTCATTGAAATGTCTTTCAACGGATTGCGATTGGAGTATGCCCTTGATGGGAGCTTGAATTATATTGCATGGAAGGACAGGATGGAGGCGGTGCTGGATGATAATGGGTTGAAGGAGTTCATCGATAGCGATGTTCCTAAACCGGGATCTAGCGATGCAGTCGCACTTGACGCATGGAAAAAGAAGGTAACGAAGTGTCAAAGAATTCTGTTGGAAGGTGTGAAGGATCACATAGTGTATAGCCTTCACGGTAAATCTACTCCATTCTTGATGTGGAAAGCTTTGACATACTTGTTCCAAAGCAGAAGCGACCAAAGGAAGTTGGCGCTTAAAGACAAGCTCATAAAAATAAAAATGGAGAAAGGCGAAAGTATACCCAAGTACCTCACAAAGTTCGTCCACTGCAAGGATGAGTTGGGAAGTGTGGGGGTTACTATAGATGAAGAGGACTTGGTGAGCTTGGCTCTCCTTGGGCTTCCGAAGAGTTGGCATAGCTATGAGGACTCTATCAATGGTCGGGAGAAACTGCCAGGATGGGAGCGACTTTGGTTGGATCTTGTGCAAGAGGAGATAAGGTGGGGTACCAGGGATGGATCTTCATCGAAGAAAAAAGATGAAGAAAATTGCGCTTTGGATACCAAAGCAAGGAAAGGGAAGGGAAAGAAAAATCCTTCTCAATCCGGTGCGAAAGGTAAGAAGCAAGACTTGTCCAAGGTGAAGTGCTTTCACTGTCACCAACACGGACATTACGCCACTAATTGTCCACAGAAGAAGAAAACAAGGTGTCGAATTTGCACCGGAGAGGCCTTAGCCTCAGCTTGAGTTAGGATTTTCACTGATCACATGCTTGGTTTCTAAGTGTGATGTGGGACTGGTGGTTTTCGAGCAAGAAAGGTCGACATGGACCCGGGAGACAATATTTGTTCTTAAGATCTGGATGAGAAGGATCTTGGAGTGCACATCGAGATGGGAAATGATGGTAGATACAGTGCGACTGGTATCGGGACCATTTCCTTTGAGAGGGAGTCTGGTAAACCTTTCATATTGAAGGATGTCATGCATGTTCCAGGATTGAAGAAGAATCTGATCTCTGTGGCAATGTTGGAAGACAAGGGCTATGATGTTGTTTTTAGCGGCTGGAAAGGCTTTCTCTCATAAGAGAAAAATAATCCAGAAACCCGGAGGATAGTTTGAGTTGTTGAACCTTATCACCAGGTGTAGATGTCTCAGAGAAAACAAGTATAAAGCGAAGGAGTGGTGAGCCGGGATGATGAGGGCGAATTGTGGCATAGGAGATTGGGCCACCTTCACCATGGAGCTTTGAAGATTCTGCAGCAGATTTCTACTGGACTTCCTAAGGGCACCCTTGCGCAGTCAGATCAGTGCAAGGGATGTACTTTAGGGAAGTATGTGAAAGCCACCTTTCACGAGAAGGACAGTCGCGCCACGACGATCCTTGAGAGAGTTCACACAGACGTGTGTGGTCCTTTCTCAGTTGCTTCGACAGCAAAGCACAAGTATTATGTGATCTTTGTTGATGATTTCTCTCGAAAGTGCTGGATCTTCTTCATGCATAAGAAGAGCGATACATTCGCAAAGTTCTGTGAGTTCAAGGCACTGGTTGAGAAAGAGTCGAGGAAGCAGGTGAAAGCTCTTAGGAGCGATAATGGTGGTGAATAAATCTTTTTGTGAATTCAAAGACTTTGCAATGAGAGAATAATTCAAGAGAACTCATAGCGCCTCATAACCCACAAATAATGGGGTCACAGTAGAGAAAGAATGTAGAACGATAGTGGTGTCGCACTAAGCAGCGATGATCAGGCTCTCACTAACTTCTGTGGGCTGAGGCATGCAATACTGCAGTATATGTGCAGAACCATTGTCCTCACAGGATACTTGTCATGAGTACACCTGAGGAGGCATTTTCTGGTAAGAAGCCCGATATTTCCCATTTGAGGATTTTTTTTTCACCTATTTACATTCATGTGATGAAGGATGCCAGGAAGAAGCTGGAGCCGACCATAGAGGTTGGGATATTTTTGGGGTACACTGATACGCCCCACAACTATCGTGTGTATTTTCCAGACAGTCGCAAGACTGTTGTGCAACGGGATATCAAATTTCATGAGGAGAAAGCCATGAAGTTGTCGCTTGAGAGGGAGCTACACTTGCATGCAGATGAGGAGCTACTTGTTCCTAAAGATGGGCCTCTAGATGTGGATCAGCCACAAGAGGAGGTTCATGGAGTGGAAGAAACCACTCATGCAGTGCCAAACATCAGAGGGTGGAAGCGCACTACAGAAGCTGAGCAACTAAATCTTGATGTAGCGCAGAATGTAGGAGCACCTACATCACGGCGCAGACAGAGACAGTCACCTGACCGATTTACTGGATACATGGCTCTGATGAGCAAGTGTATCGTGACAAAACCATCTTCTTTCGAGGAAGTTGTGGAGGATATCGCATGGGTAGATGCCATGGTGGAGGAGTATGATTCGATTGTCAGAAACAGTGCATGGGAGATTGTCCCAAGGCTGGAAGGGAAATCAGTGGTAGGTTCAAGATGGATCTACAAAGTGAAGTAATCTTCTGACGGGAGCGTCGAGAACTACAAGGCAAGATTTGTTGCCCGGGGCTCCTCACAGACCGAGGGGATTGACTATGAAGAAACCTTTACACCTGTCGCAAGGTATTCTTCCATACAGACCATCCTTGCTCTCTTAGCGCAGATGGGTTGGCACATTCATCAGATGGATGTGAAAACTATGTTCCTCAACGAAGTCATTGAGGAGGAGGTGTACATAGAGCAGCCTGAAGGATTCGAAATCTTCAGCAGCGAGTCGCATGTGTGCAGGCTCAAAAGAGCGATGTATGGGCTGAAACAAGCACCTCGTGCTTGGTACACACGGATAGACAATTATTTTACCGGACTTGGTTTCGCCAAGAGTGAGGCGGATCCGAACCTATACTAGATTGTGGTGGAGGGTAAGTTGCTGATCATTGTACTTTATGTAGATGATTTGATACAAACAGGTGATGAACTGTTGATACACTCATCCAAGGCAGATCTTGCAAAGGAGTTTGAGATGAAGGACTTGGGCCTCCTTCATTATTTCCTGGGATTGGAAATTTGGCAGCGGAAGGGTGGACTGTTTGTGTCTCAAGGCAAGTATGCCCGGGAGATACTGGAGAAGTTCAACATGCAAGGTTGCAAGCCTATCGACACTTCTCTTCCTGGTGTTTGGAGGAAAGAGGATGCTACATCGACAGAGGTAGTGGATGCCACTGTTTATCGACAGTTGGTTGGTTCGCTCATGTATTTGGTCAATACACGATCGGACATATGCTATGCTGTTAACCAACTTTCACAAGCTATGGTTAAGCCTACCAAGCTCTTTTGGAAGGCAGGCAAGCATGTCCTGAGGTATCTCAGGGGCACATTGGGATATGGATTGTGGTACAGACAGTCGAATGAGTTGAAGCTGCATGGCTTCACGGATGCAGATTGGGAAGGGAGCCCAACGGACAAAAAGAGCACATCTGGAGAGATATTCAATATCGGGTCTACAACAGTTTCTTGGTACAGCAGGAAACAAAGATCCGTGGCACTCAGTTCAGCGGAGGCCGAGTACATGGCAGCAAGTTTGGCTGCATGCGAGGCTATATGGATGAGGAAGATCCTGGTTGGTTTTCTTGGTTCTGATATTGACATCCGGTACCATCATATCAAAGATTGTGTGCAGCGGAAGATCATGTTACTATCTTACATTCCTACAGAGGATCAGGATGCAGATATTCTGACGAAGGCGCTCACCAGGAGCAAATTCGAATACCATAGAGATAGGATCGGGGTGGCAGATAATCCCTATCTTGTTGAGAGGGAGTGTTGAGATTCAACAAGATGATGAGCTTAGTGAAAAGAGTCGCCTTCACTAAGTGGGCCCGCAGGCTATTTTTTGCGCAAAGTCTATTTTTAGACTATGTCTATTTTTAGACATGTCGATCATATTCTATGAGTTGCAGGATGCTATTTGTGGATGCTTGGTCAAGTTGGAAAAAATAGATAGACTTCTATTTTTAGACATGCTTGGTCAAGTTGGAAAAAATAGATAGACTTCTAAAAATAGATATGTCGAATATTATTAGCTCTTAATAATATTTGGACTCTAAACACTATCTTATTCTCTTGGAGCACTTCAGTTAAGTGCACAGATGTGGCACATCAGCTGACAAAAGGAATTACGCTATTCCTAAGGGTTTACTGGAGCTAATGCATGAGGACTTCAGTTAGAACTCATGTGACAGAGTTTGGTGGAGTTATAAAAGTAGTTGGTGGATTTGTATTTAGTTTAACTCAGTTATACTCAGTTGAGCTAGTTGTATCTAGTCAAACTGAATGATACACTAGTGAGAGTGGAGTGAATTAATTAGTTAATTAATTCACTAAATAATAACTCATTAATCATTTGAAGAATACACGGCTAATTCACAATGTATATAGCTGGCAGACTAGTGGGAGAGTGCAGTGAAAGAGCAAGTGTGACTATCAATCAGACTATAGTGATGCATCGATTGATCCAACACTCAAAGGAGATGCCAATGAGGATTGTGTGAGCAAGGATGTACTTAATACTTAGCACCATATTCAGAGCCATTCTTCGTAGGGATTTGCTAAAGAGGCAAAAGAACAGTATGCAGATCAAAAATGGATTTGCAAGATTCTGCACGATTAGTGTGTAGCGTATCTAGCTGAAAATTCGAGAGCTTGATATGATCAGCTTTGTATGAGGATTGTTACATGATCTCTATGACATATATTATATACAGATAGTTGGGGTTTTTAGCTTCAGGCTTTCCCGTTAAACAACTGTGTTAATGTGTGTGAATTTTTATTGTTACATGTGTGCATTGCAATTGATTTAATTTCATGTGATGATCAATAGTAGAATAGATTCTGTATTGTGCATGAAGTTAAAATAGTGTGCGATCAGGAGAATCTTGGATATATAACACATAAGTTATATAATTTTTACAATATTTTATTCTTCCACTTGAAATAGGTAAATGGAGTAACAATGTATCCAAATATAGAGTATCAAAATGGGGCATCAAAAATCCAAAAATCACTTCTCCTCAACCATGAGGGGTTAGAGGGAGTTCCATATACCGTTAGAAAGGTCCAAGAATACACTTTCCAACCATCTATGTCATGCTTCAATGTGAATTAGGTGAGTGGAGTAAAAATGCATTCTTTTTTTCTTAGACAACCTTTGATATCAATGAAAATTTATTTCAACAGCCAAAACTATCCCAAACTAAAACTTTTCATACCATCCACCAAAAACAAACTAGGATTAACTGCGAGAGATGGTAACTTGGAAGTTGAGACCATAAATAACATTTTGAATAAATTACTTTTACATAGACAAATAATACCTAGAAAAATTGAAAAAAAAAAGTTATGAATTTATGATGTGAATATTATGGCAATTATTTTGTTTTATTACTTGGTTAACAATTTATGTTGATTTTATTTATTATTTGATTTAATTAAGGTATAGGTAAAATGGTAAAATTTCATTTTAAATATATTTTTTATTAATATTATAGTGATTATGTTGTGTGAATATCAATAATTATATTAAATTTTTTTGAAGACATCAACGAAACAGCGAGAAAAGAATTAACATGGAAGCAAAGAGGTTTTCAATCTGTGATAGAATCATTTTAATTAACGAATTCACTACATGGTATTTTTTTTAAAACTTGCGAAAACAGACATTAATGTCACCATTATGTTTAGCCATGGGGCCAAGCGATTTATGATGTTAGTTATAGAATTCGTGAGGTTTCTCATGGGTTTTCCATACTTGACTTTGATTTTATAGCCCAGATTTAAGTGGAGAACTATTACGAGTGTTGTGAAAAATTATGAATGGCCTACGCCAAATTTCTTATGTTGTTGAGTACATAATTAATGAGGTTTCTCATGGATTTCCACATTAATAACTCAATGTTGTATAGGTTAGAAGAGTGTGTGAAATAGAAAAAAACTATGACATCATGCTTGTATTCACAAAGCTAACTTAGTGAATTATGAAGTGCAACTTTCAACGATATGTGAACGCTTGGGCATGACATTCACTAAGACTTCATTATTAAAGCCTAGGAGTGCACGACTCCAACCAATTTTTCAATAACATAAATACATAAAACCACATGACTATCATCTTATACGCATGCCAATTCTATAAGTGAGATATATACGAGGAGTAAAAATGGATGCAAAAAAAAGTGAAGCCAATAGAGCAAGGACTTGAACATGTATATAATTATCTCAACAAAGCTCAATTAAATAGAATATATGTAATTGTTTTAATGAAAATGTTGAGGCCAATTCATATATATATATATATATATGAAATTATACGCAATACGATTTGACATCCATTCAATAGGTAATTTTAATAGCATGCATGAATTTGGAATATATAATCTGAGTAGGGTTAAATATTATCAATATCTACATGAAATTCATATATTCAATTTATGTGTAGTTATATACTATAAGCATCATAGTTAGTGATTCATTTAATATATAGAGATAGAAAAATCAAGTGTTTTAGTGAATTCAGTTCAGAATGTATATAGGTGAATTCAACATTCACAAACACTGCTTAGACCTAATTATTTATCTGTATGAGTTGAATCTTGCTGGTGATTGGAAAAGGGCTTTAGGCTATCCTCCCAACCATAGGCTAGTTACACTATTATGTCTTGTAACTTTCCACCCCTACGCCAAGTTCAAAGTCTGAGAGTTAAAATTCACTGGGCAATACACTAATTGAGCTAGGAGAGTGATATCACTTGCGGGTGGTTTATCAATAGTTTGGAAAGAAATGGGGGTTTCATATCCATAAAAAACACCAATGGTTTCATAACCAACCACAAGCACCAAAGATTCATTGTATGGGTGATTTCACAACTTTAGACAAGCACCGATGGTTTTACATCCACAACAAACACCAGTGGTTTCACAGTCTTAGAAAACACCAAATATTTTTAGTCAATCTCACAGTATGCTCAAATTTGTAACACCAGGTAAATACGAAGGCTGGGAAGTGGTCCAGTGAAGGTTGAATACTTTTCGTGAGTTTTACTCTAGCATTGGGTCTCACAAAATTCTCCCAATAATCTAAGTTGAACTCCATATTTGAATTTGTCTATAATATAAATCCTGTCATGTTGCATCTCATACATGGTCGAGAGAACACTCCTTTCCCCCACGCTGCCTTCCTTTGCACGTTACCCTATCGATTTATCAGTAGGGAAAATCGTGACGACACTCCCCAATTGCATTAATAACCAAATATGAGCAGGGCAAATTTTCCCAATCATAAGGGTTCGACATTAAATTCGATAGGATGGGTATGGTGGTTCACGTCAAGTGGGTGAAACCAAAGACCCCATCTCCTTAGTACTTTGGGCCATCATCCTTCTCCAACATATTTAAAAAAAAAAAAAAAAAAAAAAAAAAAAAAAAAAAAAAAAAAAAAAAAAAAAAAAAAAAAAAAAAAAAAAAAAAAAAAAAAAAAAAAAACAATTTCACCATTGCATAAATCATTAATATATAATTAAATTATTTTTATTTTGAAATCAAGCATAACACATGATCATTCTTCTTAATATTAATTAAAGCATTAATCACATGATTAATAATTTTTAATATTAAATACAATGATCATACACCTTGATACCACAATCAATGCATGATTAAATTATAAAATTAATTGATTCCATTATATTTAAACAATTTTTTTTTGCCAATAACAATTATCACACTGGATTGGGCAATTATAAAAAATGTTATAAGTATGATAGTTCATGTAGGGGATGTTACAAACCTCACCCCCTGAATTGAACACTGTTCCATGTGTTCTACAAATGGAAAAAAGATGACAAAAAAATCTCAGTTTTATGGATACGACTCTTTTACATCCGTTACATATTTAAAAAAATTGGTATAATACCTTCATCTGATTCACATGATGCTAAGTTTCCTCATTGGGTCCAAAGTGTTTTTATTGCACCTTGACTTGTTATATTACTATATTATGGAGCATGTTTTTCCTCTAGTCCAAGATATAAAAAGTTTTGAGTTGGAATTCTCTCTTTGACTCCACCTATAACATAGACTAATTGATCACATGTTTAGAATCGTGCAAATCATTTTTCAGTAAGGATATGTGGAATCTGTCATGTGCCTTTATGGTAGGAGGTAAGGCTAGTCTATAAGCTACTGGCCCCACCCTCTCCAAAATATGAAATGGTCCGCAAAACCTGGGTGCAAAATTAGCACAAGATCCCACTTTCAGTGAGCTCCTCCTCAGTTTAATACAAAGATACATGTGATCCCCCACTTGAAATTATCTATGAATTATTTATAGATCTACGTAACTCTCCTGTATGTCCTGGAATGCCTTCAAATTATATTTGAGATTAATAACCTCCTATTCCATTTCATTTAACATATCAATTCTAAAAGTTTCTCTATTTACCAGGCCATCCCAGCTAATGGGTGTATTAAACTATAATATTCCAAATTTTTAGCCTTCAAGCTAAATGGAATATTAGAGTTGTTTCGTCACTAGGTGGGTGAATAAATGTGTAGGGAGGCCCATTAACCTCTTTAGAAGGATCAATAACACCTAATGTGAAAGGAGTAGGAATAAGTAGCTTATTTGAGCACCCTTGTGTGTGAACAGAGATGGGATCATGTTGATTCAGTCAACTTTGACCAAGTCAACAAAGCTGTCTAGATACATTGAACTACCTTGATGGACAACGTAGTTTTGGTGGAGGACAACTTGCATGAGCTTGATGGCACATGTGGATGGGACCCAATGTGGAGAGGTTCACTTGCTATTTATGGGGAGGAAGGAGGCCTTTGTTATTCATGCTTTTGTATTTCTATCTTTTGACCTTGTTGGTTTAGACTTGGTTTCCTCTTGCTATTTAGCAGGGTGGCAGTGCTATTTAGCACTGAGTGTTCCCGAGTGGGAATCCCACCTCTTCCCTTGAGAGGTCTCTTGGGAGAGCTTGTCCTGTATTTCTCCACATCCAGGCTTAAGGCCAAGCTTCATTCTTCCGTCCCAACATTATTTTTGTAGCAGGATATTGCTGAGTTGCAAGGTGTTGCAATGGAGGGTTCTTACACCACTTTCGGGTCTGTTTCTCAGTAAAGGGTGCCTTCCTTCTCCTGAGAAATCAACTAGGAAGATTTTTCGGCACATTTCATATCTTGGAAGCAGGCCAAAGTGTTTCTTATCTCCTATAGCACGGTTCCTTGTAGGAACTGCATCATTTTGCACAGATTTGCTGCAGCAGGGTTAAGACCCTTGTTTCTGAGCTAGTTTTCTAGGGAAAGGTCCAACCATTCTCCCGGAAAGCTAGAAAGGGATTCTCATCCCTCTTTTGTATTATTCAGATATATCTCTGTAATGTTGCAGTAAGACTGCATTTTCTGAGCCGAATAAATCAGATCTGGTCTTCCTTGTACATGTGTCTCAAGAAACCCTTTCTGGGTTAACTTTATAACACAATAAGAAGGCTAGATCTCTGTTTTCTTGGCATATTATTCCATGTAACTCCAGATCCATGATATTTCATCATTATACTGTAGAAACCCTCATAAAATAATACTGTACATGCTTCAGTCTTTTTCTGCATATCTCAAGTCATGGGGTTTGGCCATTTTTAAGCTGTTAGGCAGTCGGGAGGTCTGTTTAACATATCAAAAGGGATTTCTTTCTGATTCCCTTTTGTATGTGAGGGCCTAACATCATATTCTAAGGGAACTAAGCGTTATTTCACCTAGTAAAAATGCAGATCTTCAGAAATAACGTTTTCAGGGTCTAATTTCTGCATTTTCCCCACTTGGGAACGTGTAGACATTCTTCTTTTGTTGCTGTTTCACTCATTTGAAGGCTATGTATTTTTGAACACATCATATGAGTCTATTTGTTGGATCTCCAACTTTTGAATATCTTAAGATATTCTATTTGTCGTAGAAAATCCCTATTTTGGGATATTACATACACCTTCTACCATACAAGGCCTTGAAGGGGCTCATCTCTAGTGATTCCTAATAGCTGTTGTTATATGAAAATTCAAATAGGGGAAGGAATTCTTCCCACTTTTTTGTCTGGTGCATAGCGTACAATCTCAATATGTCCTCTAACACCCTGTTCACTCTCTTAGCTTGTCCATCGGTATGAAAATGATATGCTATATTGAATTCCAACAGAGTTCCAAATCCATCAAATAGTGCTTTCCAAAAGTTTGACGTGAATTTAACATCCCTTTATGAGATTATCTTCTTGGGTATGCCATGCAAACTGAATATATTCTTCATGAATATTTGCGCAATATAAATGGCCTTGTGGGTGGACTTGACCGGTATGAGGTGAGCTGCCTTGCTCAATTTGTCTACTACCACCATGATGGCATCATGCTACCTTGGCATCTTTGACAATCTTGTGATGAAGTCCATGGTTATGTCTGCACTCCACCTTCACTTGTTGACATTCTATACACTTGGAAACTGATCCAGGTGGATATTGGTGGCCACCTGCCTATTCCACTTGGGCCCCACCATTGTTTCTTTCAGTTTTTCAGTTTCCTTAATTGTAGCACAATTTACTATTTTTGGTATTTTTTCCGATCCTGAACTTCCGGAGCCGTTTTGAGGCCCTAAACGACGTTTTTTGGAAAAATCGGGACGAACTTGTGTATTTCACCAAGTTGCTCACTTGAAAGTTGTGGTCCTCAGATAGATATTTCTAACAGGTATTGTGCACATCAAATGAATATAATATGCCAAAGTTACGACCACGATAATTTGATGTACCAATTTACCCAAACAGGGCCCATAGTTTTGGCGATTCATCTCCCAGGGTTAGGTTTTTGAATGTTTAGGGTTTTCCATTGTTTCTCAATAATAAATAGGCCTTCGAGCATCATTGTAACACAATTCAGAGGCATGTAGCTGCCACATCTCTTCTCAGAGATAACCTACCATCGCCTGAGCTAGTTTATTTCCATTATGTTTGTAAGCTTATTTCAGTTATTTGATATTAATGAAATGAAGTATATTTTCCACTACATCTCCACGTTTATGTTTATTTCTGTCTTTTATTGTATTCTTGCATAAATTCGGATCAGTGGTATCAAAGTAGTATGCTCTTTATCGATCTTTACTTGCATTTCCCCAACGAGATCGAGGTATAAGGAGTTAGGGCTCGATTTGGTTGAACCTTTGCAAGATCATCCTCACAAACCCCAACGGCCTCCCATGGCAGAAGAAAATAAAGACGAGGGAGTAGGAGATCCTATCAAAATATTTCTCGAGGAGGACCTCAAGAAACAAAGGAACACGATGATGGAGAAATTTTCCCAGATCCTTCGATGACTACCCACCGACGATGCATCTTCATCTAGCAGCCTCTTGGAGGCACCACTCCTTTTAAGGTACAAGTTAACTTCGACATTCCAATATTTGAGGGCCAAATAGATGTAGACACCATAGATCGATTGCTGAATATATTAGAAGGATATTTTTCGGTTCATGAATTTTCCAATCAGGAAAAGATTAATTTTTCACTCCTCAAAGCCACCTTCCAACTCAAGGATTAGAGGGAAACCTACAATGAGCAAAAGGACGAGGGGGAATCCTCCCTGTTCTCGGCTACACCCACTTGGAATTATTTCCAAGATGCCATCAAGGAACAATATTACCCTGCAAGGAGCTATGAGGACAAGTACATACAATGGACTACGTTGCAGTCACAAGGGGATCAATATGTGCATTAGATGAAGAATCTGTTCCATACCCTGCACACAAAGTTGGGTATCAAAGATTCAGAAAAAAATTGGTGCTTAAGTACTGCAATTTTCTACACAGATACATCTAGGAGGAAATAGAGTTCCTCGACATCTCCTTGGTGCAACATACCGATATGCTGCCAAGATTGAGCAGAAATTAAAATAGAAGAAGCGACACTTTGGATCTATGAATCAGAAGCAAGAGAAAGGCGCCCCAAACCGCAGAAAAAAGGACAAGGCCAAATCGGGGTGGCCTAGGACAACCCGTCGAAGCCACAAGTGAAGAACAACACCACAAGCCAAAGGACACGAGAAAGTGGTGTGAGTTCCATAAGAGCTCCACTCACAACAAAAGTGAGTGTCGGGCCAAGCAATCACTGATGGTTGAGTTGAAGCCTTCCAAATCAGATGCATGTTCCGACTCTAAGTCAGAACTCGACAAGGGTAATGACAGAGGGAAGCAAATTATCGATGCGGATCCCAGTGCCACCATTGCCACCACCAAGATCCAGAAGGAAGAACCCAAATATCCAGAGGAGGGGGAGCATCTCTTCCATTCGTAGATGTGGGTGAAGAGCCTTCCCCATTGTAGTTCATTGGCGACAATGAGAGCCAAAAGAACCTCATTTCAACAGAGGTAGTGAAGCGATTGGTTCTGCTGATCACAACACACCCACCACCATACACCATCAGGTGGCTTCACCAAGTATGAGATCTCTGAGTCAGCCATCAATGTTTCCTTCCCTACAACATCAAACCCTTCACAGATGAGGTATTATGTGATGTTTCTCCTCTTGAAGTTTGTGATGTATTATTAGGCCAACCATATTTGTGGAAGCGACATGGTGTGTATGAGTCTTGATCTTGAGTTGTTATTGTTACTTTTGGTAATAAGTTGTACAAGATACCGGAGGTAGGACCAACTACCACCATCTCTTTGGTCACCGCTAAGCAATGCAGTAAGCTCATTTCCAAAACTGGGAAATTGATTTTCCTTATGATTCACCCTCAAGGAAGGAATAATACTATGGCCACTACCTCCAGACAGGGATCCTCTGCACGACAAAAATAGATGGACAAGGCCATGGAGGAGTACGAGGACATCTTCACCTCACATGCAGGGGTGTATCTGCACTGTTAGGTCAAGAAATCCATCGATTTTACCCCAGGCACATCACTACCCAAAAGAACAATCTATCGATGCTCTATTATAGAGAACAACAAAATCAAGAGGCAGATTCAGGAGTTGTTGCAGAAAGGTGAAATTTGACTGACTTCATCGCCCTGTGGGAAACTGATTGTGTTGGTGCAAAAGAAGGATGGGAGTTGGAGAATATGTATTTACTATCGGGTGTTGAAAAATATCATCGTCGAATAGATATCCGATCCCATGGATTGATGACCTGTTGGACCAACTAAAGGGGGCCAAATATTTCAACAATATTGACTTGAAGTCCGGGTATCACTAGGTACCAATCGAACCCTCTGATGTGTGGAAGATTGCCTTCAAAGCCAAGGAGGGCCTTTTTGAATGGTTGGTCATGCCTTTCGAGTTAATGAATGCTCCAAAAAACTTCACGAGGATGATGGATGACATATTGCGACCATTCACTAACTCATTCGTGGTGGTGTATTTGGATGACATCCTAATCTTCAGCCAAAGTTTGGAAGAGCACCTCCACCACATTCAATAGGTCCTCCAAACACTATGAAAACACAAATTGTGTGACAATTTGTAGAAATGCACTTTTGGAATGATCTAGTTTGAGTATTTGGGGTACATTATTGATGAGTGAGGGGTGCATGTGGACCCAACCAAGATCTAGGTCATTCAGAATTTCCCATCCCCAACCACTCTAACAGAGCTCCACAAATTTCTTGGTCTTGCCAATTTTTACCGCATGTTTGTTTTGTGGTTCTCTCATATCACTTGGCCTTTGAGTCAAGTCACCAAGGGAGGAGTGAAAGGTAAATCCTTTTGGTATGGATCTCAACAGAAGGTATTCACAGAATTGAAGCATAACCTTTTCTCTGCACCAGTGCTCACATTACCAAATTTGAAAAAACAATTTGAGATCTATACATATGTCTCTGACTATGCTATTGGGGCATTACTTACTCAGTAGGGGCATCTAGTGGCATATAGTAGTGAGACACTTTCAGACACAGTCTGAAAGTATCCCACCTATGACAAAGAGATGCATTCCATTGTGTTGGCCTGGCGACAATGGAAGCATTAAATTTTGGGGAAGGAAATAGTCATCCACACAGATCACCAACCCTTGCAGTTCATATAGACACAAGGGAAGTTGCAGAACGAATGCCATAAAAAATGGGCCACATACCTGCAAACATTCCATTTGAACATCGAGTACAAGAAGGGTAGCACCAATAATATTTCACATTGCCTAATCCGACCACCGATCATGGCATTAACCACTATGATTGAATCTTGTGTGCACAAGACTTCGGGTTGGTCGCATCTCTAAAAAAGTGATCCAGAATTTAGTAACACATATCATGCGCTCCTGGAGGGTAATCAAGTTCCAAATTTTCACCTCCAGGATGCACCATTATGCCACTTGGGACACCTCTGTGTTCCTTAAAGCGAGCGTGCAAAGATGATTTGGGAAGCACACTACGGTCGAGTCGCTGGACATTTCGAGGTCGAGAAAACATTGGTAGTACTACAATAGTATTTATATTTCCTGAACGTTTGACATGATGATGGAAAGTACACCATATCCTGCATTTCCTACACCATTTACAAACCGACCATCAATAATAAATGCATATATAATCCAATGCCTACCCCTAGTCGAACAAGGGAATCCATCTCCATGGATTACATGTCGAGCCTTCCTTCTACCAAGCATGGAAACGACTACATTTTTGTGGTCATCGACATATTATCTAAGATGACCATTATGGCGGCCTGTAATAAGAATACCATAATAGAACCCACTGCTAAAATATTCTTTGAGTGAGTGTGGGTACACTTTGGGATCCCACATTCCATTATCTCAAATCGGGACAGCAGGTTCCTCAATACATTTTTGGTCAAGTATCTAGTTGATGCTAGACACCAAGATCACTAAGTCCACAACTTTCCACCACCAAACTGATGGCCAAACAGAGGTTTTCAACAAGATGATCGTACACATTCTGCGCATGTACAACTCGAAGCATCCACGCACATGGGATGAAATCCTCCCCTATGTACAACACATATATAACCAGGATCTCCACATCTAAACTGGTCACAACCCCTTTCAAGTGGGCTTGGGGTTACAAGCAACATGTCCCATTGATGTGGCCATACCATTTGCAGCTACTCAGGCAGGTTCGTCTCATGTCCAATCTGAAGCCGACAAGGAGAACAACTTCATTGAGCACATTCAACACATTATCCAATAGTTCCATGACATATTAGACAGATCCACTGCTAAGTACAAGCAATGACATGATCATCAACGAGTGCCACACAAGTTCCAGGTGGGCGAAAAAGTTTGGCTACATTTGTAGAAGGAGCGCCTCGCTGGACCCCCCTGCTAGCTTCGCCCGCTCTGATATGAGCCATAAAAAATCACAAATGATATCGGGGACAATGCCTTCGAGCTTAATATTCCATCATTCCTTGTTTTGCCACCAATGTTCAATGTGGACTGCCTTCGGCCCTACTATCTACCATTACTAGACACATCAGACATGGAAAAACAAATCACATCAACAAAGTTAAACCTCGAATGCATGGAACAGGAAACAACTGATCGGATCATGGACAAGAAAATCAAGAACACTATCACACAAAAGATCCATCTGTATCGGGTTTTCAAAGTTTGCCAACTCTTGCACGAAGGCAAGTGGTTCATGAGGGATCAAGTTCAACATAAGTTTCCTCATCTCATGAGGGAACTCAATGAAATGGGGACCATTAGTTCTGAAGGGGGGAGGACCGATCCAGGTGGATATTGGTGCCCCCCCCCTATTCCCCCTGGGGCCCCACCATTGTATCTTTCAATTTTTCATTTCCTTAATTGTAGCACAATTTACTATTTTTGGCAGTTTTTTGGGTCCTGAACTTGCATAGCCGTTTTGAGGCCCTAAATGACGTTTTTTGAGAAAAAAAGGACCAACATGGGTTATCGTCCCATGTTGGTCACTCAAAATATGTAGTCCTCAGATAGATATTTCTAACGAGGTATTGTGTGCGTCAAACAAAGATCATATTCTAAAGTTACGACCCTGGGAAGTTGATGTACTAATTTACCCAAATGGGGCCCACAGTTTTGGAGATTCATCTCCTAGGGTTTTGTTTTTGGATGTTTAGGAATTTCCATTATTTCTCAATAATAAATAGGCCTTCGAGCCTCATTGTAACATAGTTAAGAGGCATGTAGGCACCACATCTCTTCTCAGAGATAAATTACCATCGCCCAATCTAGTTTATTTCCATTTTGTCTGTAAGCTTATTTTAGTTATTTGATATTAAAGAAATGAATTATATTTTCTGCCGCATATTTGCGTTTATGTTTATTTCTATATTTTATTGCGTTCCTGCATAAATTTGGATCATAAATGTACTCCGCAACTTCATTTTTCATACCCGACCAATAATACATATTATTGATAGCGATAATCATCTTTTGATATCCATGATTACTTGAATAGGGTCTTTTATGAAACTCGTCTATAATTGGCTTCTTCAAGTCACCCAAGAAAGGTATATTCCATTGATCTTGGAAATTTAACATTATATCTTTTGTGAGTGTGTAGTTCTTACCCAATGGTCCTTTTGGCTCTTTTTTCAAATTATGCTTCACATAATTGAAGTGTTCATCCTATATCAATAATTACTTGATATTTTCCTTGACTTTGATTTTGCAAGAGCTCATGGTTGCCAAGTGATCCACTTGTAGGCTTCTGCTAATTACATCGGTCACATTGTTCTCTTTTCCCTTGATGTAAGGTACATACCTCAATATTTATACTTTTTATTTTCGTGTACTAATCAATAATAAGCTATCCCAACTCGAGCCAGTTTTTTGCATTTGTCACTCCTTCCTTGTCGATAATTTCTTATAGTTACAATCCTTGACGACTGATTAGGGCTATATTGTTGAGAGTTTGGAGGGGTGGTGATTGATTCAAATTCTCTCCTTGATAATTACTTGTGAGCTTACTTTATTTACTTATGTATTCTCTTCTTAGCTTATTTAGTCTTTCATCAAGTGAATTACCAAAATACAAGAGACATAAATTAAGGCTCTTTGAGCTAGGGAAAAACCTCTCCCTCTTGGAGAGGAAAACCCACGAAAAGTTCTTCTTATAGACTTTCAAATGAAAAGTACCATGACCAAGACTTAGACCCTTAGCTTATGTATGCTTCCAAGACCTTGTCACTTCTTCTTTGTTGTCCTCCAACACTCATCCTTCTTTTCTACACCAATCTGCACTGACCAACACCAACACTAGAGAGCTCGGTCTCTATCTCCTTTGATCCATTCTTGGTTACCCAAACATTACAAAGTCACTTGAGACCTTATAATTTATTTTTCATATCCTTTAAACCTTATTCCTTTGAGATACATTAATTCCTTTTACGTACTGTACATAGGAAAGTAAATCACAGATTTACCTTCCTTCTATTTTCACATTGCAATATAGCCCTTAGACTCCGCATCAAACCAAACTTCATTCCTTCGCATTATATCACAATTCAACATATGAATACCTTCCACAGATAGACTGTATGTCTTAGATGTGTCCAAGTGCATATTACTATGGACAAGCCACAAACTTTGCTACACATTTAGTCACATGATCCCTTTAGAATAATCCACAGGTTCTTCATGATGATCCACACTTATCTTCTTTAGAACTTAACCACGCTATCTTCACTGTGATATGCACTTATCTTCATAAGAGAAATCCACACTGTTCTTGACCACAACTCCTTCATACTGATCAACATCCACTACTTCACAACAATCCACAAAACAGATCTGCACCACACTAGAACACTTCTCTTACCTCACATTTATTGTAGACTATGTCATGTTGAAAGTGTCTTAGAGATGTCCACAATTATTCTTCCTAAATGAACCACAACTCCCTTATATATAGGGTACATTACTTCTATTTTTAGGCCAACCCTTAAACATGTTTGAAGGCTGACTTCATGACTGTATATAGGCCGACTCTATTCACTGCTTATATGTTGTTCTTTGGAAGGTGTTTAACGCTGGACTTTCAAGGCTTATGTGACTGGACACTTCATACATGACTCCTTAAATATGACATTTATGACTAGAAGACAAATCCCTAGAGGACATCAAGAAAAGTTCTTTGACCTGAAACCTTTCTAATGAAACCCATGAGACAAGCATATCAAAAATATATATTAATATCTTTGTCTTCTTATTTACATATACATAATTACATAGTCAGTATGAAGACCGATCCTAGTTACACTTTTCAACACTCCCTCTTAACTAGGGAGGTATTCATACAAGTAAATGGTCACTTTCAAACTAAAGAATCTCATAAGAAGAATCAGATTGGTTATCGCATCTGTATAGCATCATATCAACCAACATTTTCCTAGTGAAAGGACTTGATTAACAACCCCATCTCTCAACGAGACAATGGGTAAAATGCCGGTGATACACATGACTTATAGATACCATAGTATCTAAGGTACATACCACTCCTAAGTGTTCCCAGAATATGAAATTCTTGGACTATTATTCTCTTGGGTAGCCAGCCCTAAAAGAATATCAGTCCTCGAATACTCTTGTCTTGAATTCCTTAAAACATTCTCAAATATTATCAAATGCCAGATGATTACCCAATCCTCCATTCCATCTTCCCAAGTGAAGACCAGAAATATGTGTTTATCCATTCTCTCCACATGGCCTACACTGAGACTTACAGCTGTTAGTCCTGGTTTAGTGCATAAAACATGTATTAGAGAATCAAATACGTCACTCCCTCTTAACTCAGGAAGGACATACTTCAGGTTTCTTCCAAGCAAGAAACTCATCACCAGTCTCCCTTTAAATCAGGGACCTGCAACAGCAATGGTGAGACACCCAACTGCTCATGAAGAATTCCTCCCCTCGATGTCATGGATTTCGATATTGAGGAATCTTCAACCTTTAGCATCATAGGGCACAAATCATCCATCACTTTCATCCACAAGTCATGTCAACTATCAGAAAGTGATTTATCAGACTTCCTTATCTGGTCCACCTTTATGCCATGCTGCTTTCCTTCGAACCATCTTCCAAGGATCTTACATCCTTTCACATGATTAGAAACCCTACATAAATTCATCTAGATAAACATATACGTATGAAATTTTAAATCAAAAGTTACCTCAATGATGATATTTCACCATGACATCTTCCTGTAGGCATCAACATATTATATTTAGATTGACACATCTCATAAAGATATGTCTTGTCAAGGGTCTTCTTCTTTACCAAACTTCTATTGGAGTCTACATATCCTTCCAGAAGATATCCTAGTCACATCTTCTTGGCTTTCAGATGATAACCGCCTCTTGACACAGTTGCACTTCATGATCTCTTCCTTTATTTCTCCACACATCTACCAATTTCTCATATATTTCTTTTTGCAGTTTTTAGTTTTGATACAGATGGTATAGGTGAGTCCTTAATGGATTCTATGAGAATCCTCCAAGCTCTGATTTCTCCTTTAATGTACTTGGAGTGAGCTGTAGCATCATCTTTTGACGGTTGAATTGTAGATCCTTCAATGTAGTCCATAAAGTTCGTCTTAAATTAGATTCAAATCCGTCCTCTTCTTCCATGCACTAAAGTTTGATGACCCAACCAATTTGATGCTCTATTTACAATAAGTCATCTTGATAGATTTAAATAAGGTTATAGATACTTACTTGAGTATCGTAACTTGCAGCTTCCTTGACGATGATGAAGATAAAGTTAGGAGCCCCTTCTTAGATTTAATTCTCCAATGTAGGTGTTCTTGGATGTCTCCAAAAGATGATGTCTCTTCCAACAATGTCTTGAATATAAATTTTTGATGTCAAAGATTATTTTCTTGATGAGTTGATCATTTGAATGAGATTGAAGAATTTTCTTGAAATAGCTTGAGAATCTTTCTTGCAATCTAATTTGAATTTTCAATGCAAACTTTGACCCTGACTTTGATTCCCACTTCCTTGAGTGCCTCCTTGCTAAGTAGCCCTTGTCTTTTAGCACCTTAGCTCTGATACCATGTTGAGAATTTGGAGGGGCGATGATTAATTCAAATTCTCTCCTTGATAATTACTTGTGAGCTTACTTGATTTACTTATGTCTTCTCTTCTTAGCTTATTTAGACTTTCATCAAGTCAATTACCAAAATACAAGAGACACAAATTTAGGCTCTTTGAGCTAGGGAAAAACCTCTCCCTCTTGGAAAGGAAAACCCACGAGAAATTCTTCTTATAAACTTTCAAATGACAAGTACCATGACCAAGAATCAGACCCTTAACTTATGTATGCTTCCAAGACCTTGTCACTGTTTCTTTGTTGTCCTCCAACGCTCATCCTTCTTTTCTACACCAATCTGCACTAAATAGCACCAACACTAGAGAGCTCAGTCTCTATATTATTTGATCCATTATTGGTTACCCAAACATTACAAAGTCACTTGAGACCTTATACTTTATTTTTCATATCCTTTAAACCTTATTCCTTTGAGATACATTACTTCCTTGACATACTATAGATAGGAAGGTAAATCACAGATTTACCTTCCTTCTATTTTACTGCAATATAGCCCTTAAACTCCGCATTAAACCAAACTTCAGTCTTTCGCATTATATCACAATTCATCATATGAATGCCTTCCACAGATAGACTGTATATCTCGGATTTTTCCATGTGCATATTACTATGGATAAGCCACAGAATTTGCTACGCATTTAGTGACATGATCCCTTCTGAATAATCCGCAGGTTCTTTATGGTGATCCACACTTATCTTCTTCAGAACTTAATCACGCTGTCTTCACTGTGATACACACTTATCTTCATCAGAGAAATCCACACTGTTATTCGTCACAACTCATTCAAACTGATCCGCATCCACTGCTCCAAAATAATCCACAAAACAGATCCGCATCACATTGGAACACTACTCTTACCTTGCATTTATTCCAGACTCTGTCACACCGAAAGTGTCCCAGATATGTCTGCAATTCTACTTCCTAAATGAACCGCAACTCCCTTATATATAGGGTACATTACTTCTGGTTTTAGGCCGACCCTTCAACATGTTTGAAGGCCAACTTCATCAATGTATATAGGCCGACTCTATTCACTGCTTATATGCTGTTCTTTGGAAGGTGTTTAACGCTGGACTTTCAAGGCTTATGTGACTAGACACTTCATACATGACTCCTTAAATAGGAAATTTATGACCAGAAGATAAATCCATAGAGGACATCAAGAAAAATTCCTTTGACCTAAAAACTTGCTCATGAAACCCATGAGACAAGAATATGAAAAATATTTATTATTATCTTTGTCTTATTTTTTACATAAATACATAATTACAGAGTCAGTATGAAGAGATCCTAGTTACACTTTTCAACATATATTCCTTTATATTTGGAGTGTTTTGTGGAGTTTCTCCTCTGACGATATATTTCTAACTTGCTTGTGCCTTTTTGATTTATTGTCGTTCGCTATATTATATTCAAATCAACTCCTCTCTCTCTTAGTTGGGATTTTCCTAGATTTGTGTTTGTCCAAATAGCTGGCACTAGGTTCATATTTCTTTTGCCTTAGTAATTTTGATAGAATTTTCAAGATTATTGCGCTCATTTAAACTTGTTTCTCCCGAGCCCTGACAATTATTTCGTTATCTTGTTTGCAACTTCTTAACTCATCCTTCAAAATTATGAGGGTATCCATCTATTCAGGGAAATTCTTCTCCACCCTTTTCCTAACAAATTCTTCCTCCTAATCATACTGGGCCCTGTCTATACTATATTGCACCATCTTTCTTCTCATCCTTTATTTTATGGCTGGAACATACACTGTCATATATGATATTACATGCATGTAATCCTTTGTAAATATGATTTAAATATGTTAATTCATTAACTCAATATTGAGGATTATTTAGATTTCATATTAATTGAAATTCTATGAAACATGTCAACATGCTAGCAAGAGTATTCATTCATATTAATTATAATTGCAATTTCTAAGATATGTTTAAATTTTATTCGTGAAATTTCAATTTGTTTTCAAATCCCTTCAGTCCAAGTGTTGAACCTGAGCTTTGATACCACTTTGTAGCACTACCTACCACCCCCTTGTATGGATGAGGCAATGGAATGTGTTACTTATGCTCTGAATCCAATTCTCAATCCCTATCAAGGAATGGGGTTATAAAAATGCCTTTTTTGCCTATAAAAATTTGCGGAAAAAGACACCAATGTCACCATCACATCCAATCAGTGAGATATTTCCAACTGTGTAAATTTCTCGTCAATCCAAGTTGTGGATCAAAAGTTACACCCAAAAGAAAACATTGTTTTGTTATGTTGACGACTTCAACATTAGAATTCCACATGGTATCTGTAGCTTTTGGATTTGGTCCACATAGAAATTCCATGTGGACTAGTAGTCCACTGAACTAGCTCATGTCACATTAATTATAAGTGTACACGAGTCACTTTGTTTGCATTATAATCCACATAGAGTATGCTGAGTTGGGAGTAAAAATAGAACGATACTCACTGCAACCCAAATTAGCACTTACAAAAAATCAGTCCCGTATCGATTCCTGAGCCTCCTGTCAATGAGGAAAAAAAACCAAACAGAAATCAAGTATAGTATAGTGTCTAAATGTTTGCAATGTAAAAAAAGCATAAACCATATATTTTAAAAGTGTCATCAGAGCAAGAATTTTTTTTTTAAATTTTAGACCTTGATAATTTCCATATGAGAGTTTATCTTTCAGCCATGTCCATACAAAATAAAAAATACATATATCAGATAAAAACATTTAAAGAGAAAAAGGAGGCTGGTCCGATATTTGGATCACTCCTTCATAATTTTATTTTATGGTCCAGATACCCACAACTTGTTCTACGCCCTCCTTAGATAGGAGGTCTGCATCCATGTTCTGTTCCCTGTAAATGAAGCAAACAAATATATCATTAAAATTGTGTTTCAAATTCAAGACTTCTTCTAACAAAGGGGAAACATATAATTTTGCCATCTGAATTCTCCATTCAACCATTTGATGATATTCAGGGAGTCTCCAAAAATTTGAGACGATCTCATGCCTAATTGAATAAGCCAACAAAGGAGAATTTTAAGGGAGTGTAGTTCTGCAAAGTTATTGGTTCCATCTCCCAGGCCTACTGAGGCTTTTAATGATTTTCCCGAAGTTAAATGAATTGAAATCCCTGTTATACATATGTTTTGGGGATCCGTGCACCATCAAAATAGGCCCACGGGATGTCTCCCCTTATCTCTTTGACCATGATGACCCTCTCTTTATTTTTTGTGTTTTATATGGGTATGTTCTCATATATTGAAGCCCCTTCCACCACTAGTTTCTCAAAAGAGGGATTTATGGTCCATATGTATTACATACTAACACATTTAATATAATAAACATCCATGTCGCATATGTTACATGGAACTAACCATTGATTGTGCCCACCAAACTAAAGTCCATGAGGCCTACAACTTGTTAACAATGGCATGTTTGGGGCCGAGGGTTCTAGATTCGAGTCTTGATAGCGTAGATGTAAGGAAAACCCACAACTCTACCCCATAGGGGGCCAGGGGTTTGAACCACAACACAATGTTTTACATCCTAATCCGGCTCTCTTACCGGATACACCACAAGGCCCACCTCATTGCCCCATTGGGGGTCAAAGGTTTGAGTGGTAAACAACAATGCTTACATTTGGACACATACGGGGCCTACCCCATCGCCCATTAGGGGTCAGAAGTTTGAGCGGTAAACAAAACATGCTTACATCTAGAGACCCACGAGGCATACCTCATTTCCTCGTTGGGGGTCAGAGGTCCAAGCGGTAATGAAAATGTTTACATCCACAAAGTTCATCTGACTTGATCACTGAATACACCACACAGTTCATCAATGTTTTGGACAAGTTATGGCTGGATTGGGGTCAAGAGATTTACAATGTTGGTTATATAATTTATTAGGTTACTCATGAGTTTTCCATACTCAATAGTTTGGTTTTATACATGTTATATGGGTGATATCATATCCTAGATTTAAGTTGCAAACTCTTATGGGTGTTGGGAAAAATTATGAATGGTTTGGGCTAAATTTATTACATTATTGAGTACATAATTAGTGAAGTTACTCATGTATTTCCACATTAATAACAAATTAGTCTAAAAAACCCAAAAAATAGTCCAAAAATAATGGAAATTTCAGCAATATTGTGACAAAATCCCGTAGAAATTTTTGAAAATATGAGTAATTCTTCAGGATTTTGGGTACCCCAAGGGTTCTTGATGGTACTGAATTGAATTCCAACATAAAAAAAATGATGCAAACAATCCAATTTTTTTTTTTACCGGATTCCGACAAGAAAACCACCATCTAGACAAATTTGTGGTGTGGGTAGACAATGCCATTAATAAACAAAGTTGTATTTTGTTATATGAAGTGGAATCACTATCCGACCATCTCCAGCTGATGGGAAAGCGAGTCCGACGACCACTGCGACAACTCCTATGGACGCCGCTCTCCATCGTTCAACCGCTCGACGACCGAACTTCGGTGGAATCCGCTTCTCCTCCGCTAGTGGGTCCTGCTTCCCTCTAGCCTCTACCTCGCCTTCGCTCCATCAGCGCGCACACTTACAAATGATTGAACTCTGGTGGAATCCGCTCCTCCTCCGCTGGTGGGCCCTTCTACCCTCCAGCCTCCACTTTGCCAGCCCGCACACTTACAACTAATTTAAAATTTGAATTTGGTTCATTCGCATGGGTTATTAACTTTCCGGGCATTAACACCACAATTTCCTCACTGCATATCTCATTTTAGACCTCATTCCATTTATTCTCCCGTGATGTTTCTTCCTTCCTTCTCTTTCCTACTTATAAATAAACACATCATCAGGTCCATTATAAGGAAACTTCAAAATAATTCTGAAGCAACAACATATCAAATGGAAACATAGTCGTGCACACCGTAGTAGGAATGTGCTTGGAAATTTCATTTTTGTAAAATATTGTTGTTTTTTTTACATTTGTAATTACTTCCGTTTCAACTTTAAATTTTTTTCTTTTAAATGGATTGGTAATGGCACGTGAGATTAGGATATTTATTTTAAAGTTAATTATGCACTTTATTGTTTTTTTTTTAATGTGGTTTCGGGGAAAGGATAAACTTGTAAAATCATATTAGTTTTTGTTCTGTGTCGAATTAGATATTATTGCGTGTATATTTTCAATTGAAGATGAGAATATTTTTAACGAGGTAAAAGATTGTATTTTACTGTTGTTTGATTTGGTTTTGGGGGAATTTCGAAATTTTACAGTGGGTAATATGGAGCTTAGTTGAAGTAGGGTATGATTTTAGGGTGAATTTATGTTTATTTTCGGTGTTAATTTCAATAGGTTTGATTCGAGCTGCTGGTGCATAACATCTACCTCTATTTAGCATGTAATACTTTACATACTTAAAATTCTCAGGAACTTTTTCACATTTGTTTTTTTTTCCTCTGAAGTGATAAAATGATGCCTTTAATTTGTAATTTTGAATGGGATTGTAATAAATATGGTATTTCGGTCCATCATCAATATGAATGGAATTGAAAGGAAGGACAACCTACACATGAAGAACCTCTATCCTTTCTAAATAGCGAATTGAAAGAGTCGATTTAGAGGAATTGATATGCATACCCATTTCCTAAAAATAGATAAATCTTGTTGAAGGAAATACATATCTCTTTGAGTCCCATCACAAAAGAGGAGGATGTCATAAAAAAAATTAGATGCCTTTAATTCAAGTTCTTATCCATCGCCACACCCCTGAACAACCTTCTTCATTTCCCATAAGGAACAAGAGAGGTGAAAGGGGGAAACCCTACCCGATTCCCCTTTGTGCATGGAAAAAAGGGGATGCATATCCATTAATAAACACTCTGAAGGAGACCGAGATAAGGCATATCATAATCCAAGTAATGAAGGGAACCTGAAAACCAAGGTGGGTTAAGAGAATACATAGATAAAGCCAACTTACCTGATCATAAGCTTTAGAGAGGATGATCTTCACAACCACCCCTTTTAATTTCCCGACTTTTAGGCTATGTAATCCTTCTTGCACTACACCAATAACCTCATGGATTTATAAAAATTCAAGAAATCCAAAATGTTCCTTAGAGATTACCTTGGAGAGGATAGGTTTGAGTCAGAGGGAACTTGCCTTGAAAATTAGCTTGTAAATACAACTGCAGAGAGAAATTAGCCTGAAATCGTTAAAAGTGAGAGAATTATACGTCTTAGGTATTATTGTAATGAAGGTGGTATTTAAAGAGGCCAACACCTGGCATTCTAATCTTGATTCCTCCACTACTCTTAAGAGATCAATTCTAAGAGTTTTGACAAATCCCTATGAAATATTCAATAGTCCACCCATCCGACCCTATAATTTTGTCCTTTTGGAAGCTAAGAAGAGTCTCTTGTAATTCTGCATTCGTCACTTCTTCCATTAAATTAATATTTTCCTCCTTATCAATGAACCTTGGAAACATTTGAGCCAATACAACCAATTATTCTATAAATCTCCCCTCCTCAAGCTTGAAGAGGGTTCCAAAGTGTTTTTTCCCTAACCGTGCTAAATTTTGAAACGTGGTGGAAAAACCTCCCTCCTGGTATTCCAATTTCCAAATAGTATTATCCATCTTTCTAGATTTTCATAATTTTGGAAAAAATAATGTTTTCATCCCCATATTCCAGCCAAAATGCCCTACTTTTTATCCTCTAGGTGGCATCCATTTTTTCCATTAACAATTTTCTTTTATTATCTTTAAGAAGAAAGAGATGGTTTTTGTTTCTCCATTAGCAAAAATGACATATTCTGATTCACCTAAAGCCTTTAAACCCTCTTTCACACTCTTTAGTTCTTGTTCATCCTCGATCCATTTCCTGGATTCCCACTGAGTGGTGTATTTCTTGACTTTGGATAAATTTGTTGCAAATTGGGCTTCTACATAGGTCCTTGATTATGGATTGAAGGGAACCCATGTGGATTGTAAAATGACCAAAAGATCCTCATTTTTTTATCCAGGTTAAGTTAAAATTGTAAGGGATAACATGATTCTACCTCATCCTTTTATATATGGAATGATTTCAGGGTCTCCCTTGCTTCAAACCCATTGGATCAACAATGGAAAGGATTCCATCAACATTTTTGAGAGAAGCAATCGATCCAATTTTTTTTCCACCCTAGCGTCACCCACTCTTTTATCTCGTTAGGTAGGGTTAACCTTTACCACCTCCACTTCAACAAGTTTTTGGTCCATAAAAATATGTTAAAAGAAATTTGTGAGGGGATATCGCCTAGCATGAGGTTCCCATATTTCAACAATTCCCAATGAAAAGTTTAGATCTCATCCTAGAATCAATTTCTCTAAATTCATTAATTGTTTCGAAATAAAGAATCCCATAAATATACCCTCTCATTGAAAGGGTTGCAGACAATTTACACCCTTAGTTCCACTCCTAAATTCACTGAAAGGAAATCTATTCCAAGCACAGAGTCGAACCCCCAAAAATTTAAGTGTTTAATAATGCAAGGGTTTCATCCTACAAAAAACCCCCTTATCTTCCTCGGGTGTTTGAAAAAGATAAATTCCAACTTTTGAGAATGGATTCCAACACTTTAGAAACAATGTCTTCCTCTCTCAATTTTTCTTGGAGCAGGATAATTTTAGGATGATGCAGAACGAATAACCTCCTAAGGGCCATTTTTTTTGACAATGTGGCCAAACTGCTCTAATTGAATGATAACAAATCATGGCGGAACTCCTCCTAGGATGTTTACTTCTCTAAGCACCCCATTTATGGATAGTTGTTTCCTAGCAACTATTTCTAGATGGCATTTAATCTAGGATTTTTCAAGGTGAGATTTCCTACCCTTCCCCTCAAAAGAATTTGGGTTGTGTCCTAGACATCGAATGATGATCACATTGGGTACATGGGGTGGCCTAGGAAAGAGAAAGTAATGATATTTTGAATCCGACGATTCATTAGATAACCCCTATTTCTAAGAGACTATCGTAGAAATGGTGGGAAGGGTGGTAAGAGGACACAAACAATTTACATGAGAAATGTGGGGATTCAAAGTGTGGTGTAGAGATGAGGTGTCACAATCCATGGAAATATCCAAACCTTTAACCAATTCAAAAAATTATGGGACAATTTTTGAAAAAGCGATGGGGGAAGAAGGAGTGTCCGACAGTAGTGCCTTCATGTGCTCTAAGGTCAAAGGTTCGATGTGTTCTGGTAGGTTCCCTATGCCCTCTTCGTCATGAGTCTACTTACTTTCTTTTGTTGTAGGTTGAGAGAATGAATGACTGCTAATTGACACCTTCTCCAAACCTCCATTCACCCCTTCCACATACCTTGTCTTTGATATTGCTCTCTTCTCATGTGGAAAAATCATATTTTTTGAGGGAGCAACGGTCCCGTTTCCTTTTTGTCCATGGAATGGGAGATGGAAATCCTTCATAATATGCCCCATATTATGGCATATTCTACAATGAAAGATAATCCATTTTTAGTATTGGATTTGATGGTGGGAGTAATTAGGTCATTCAATCACCATCTCCACTAGAAGTCCTTATTGAGAATCTAGATTCAGTAGAATACAAGCAATAGTTATCACCCTTGTTGTCAATAAAGACATGTCTGCATCCAAAAATTTCCCTAGGAAAATACCAATCTCTTGGAACACTGGCCAGGACTAGAATTGCATTGGTAGACCAAGAAATCACACCGATATGGGTGCCTTCTCCAACACCTCATTTTTAGTGTTTAAAAGTGGTAACCATTTTTTCAATAGGAATTGGGTTGATTGAATAGCCCAATCCTCTCCAATACCCACTAGACATGTTTTCCAAAGCTAAAGAGGAAGCACTCCCAACCTCAAACAAGGGTTGTGACTGATGGGAGGGTGTCTAAGTGTTTCTCCCACTCATGATCAACCCAATCCTTTAAGGTTTTTATGTTGTATCGACAACCCCTTGCGCACCCCAGAATGGCAAACTCAGTATTTTTCTCCACCTCATATAGTGGCACCTCATTCCCTTATACCATTATATGCTCAACCTACCTAACTTTGGTGCATCTCATCCTCTTATTTTTATTGGTAACTCATGGACCTTGGTTTTCTAGGTTTTGTGCGGCCCTCCTAAAAAACACGAAACAATTTCAGGAACAAAATCCTCACCCTCTTCTCCTTCTGGGAGAATCATGTGGGTTTCTAAGTGCAACGAATGCAACCTTAAAGTGGTATGAAGAAAACCTGTTCGATTAATGTACTTTGTGCCATCTTCTAGGATAATGTATTGCAATGACTGAGCCATAGACCAGCCTTGAGACAATGTCTGCAATGCCACCAAGAGACTAGAATTGCACGAAATTTTCTAAACCCAAGTTTCCTACCAGAATTGGTGAGCCCACCTTAGACAACAAAAGGGCCATTGGTGCATTTCACATCTAGCCCCAAGTTGGGTTCGAAGCTGCATCAATCAAAACAACCATGCAATAAGCCATGGATATGGCAAATGGCTCTGGCCAAATATGGAAGAATTCGAGAGGGCCAGGGTAATAATCCACTTGGATTTTTTCCGATGTTTGAATTTGTTTTATAAATATAGATATTCTTAAAAAAGTATGGAGAGGACACTAAATCAGGAGGAGAAGAGCCTTGTGCTATCATGTGATTTTATTTTGAAATTATAGTTGAAGGTTGTAATCCAAAATTGGGACTTGTGCACAATTGTCACAGATAGAGGAGCTAGTGACTACTTGCAAAGGAAAGATAAGCAATAGAAGTCATAATTGTACACTATTAACATATCTATTTTAAATGCTAGTGTTTCTTTTGGCTAGAGAATCTAATTTTGGGTTTGTATAATATTATGTAAATTTTATAAATGATTCAAATGCTAGTTATTAGTGAATTTAAGACATTATCAATAATGGTGTTTATACTATTTTGGCACTTCTATGTGAATATATCATATTATTCGTTTTTTAAATTTGAAACTATAATATGGAAAATAGCCAAACAAAGTCAGATTTGTATATTATTATCATGTCTATTTCATATGTTAGTGTTTCTTTTGACTAATGAATCTAATATTGGGTTTTGTATACTATCATCTAAATTCAATAAAAGGTTTGAAAGCTGGTGATTAGTGAAAATACATTCTTCATCATGTTGTTTAGACTATACTGACACCTTTATGTGAATATGTTATATTATTAATTTCTGAGATTTGAAACTGTTTTCATTATTTAAATTGAGTTATCTCCAATTTATTTTTGCTAATTATATTTAGACGTTGAAATGTTGAGGTAACCTTCTACAAGTTGTATTATACATTGTATTTAACAATCACTGAAAAAATGTACTATTACTTGTCTAAAGTAATTTATCTTTTTCTCATATCTAATATTTGAAGTGTTTCTTCTCTCAATTATGATCGTAAGTACTTCATATCATAGTTGATATTGTTACATTTAGGATAGAAAATAGATATAAATAAATAAATAAAATTTGTTTATGTTTAATAGATTAGTTTGCCTTTAGATTTTAGGAAAAAATTATCAGAAGTATCATTTCAAGGAGTAATCCATTATGTGGCAATTAGACCTATACATTAGTGGACATTGCCACACCAAATGAGTATAGATCTAATTGGACCTTGACTTGTTGATCAAGGTCTTGTTGCGATATATATATATATATATATATATATATATATATATATATATATATATATCGCAACAAGACCTTGATCAGGCGATGATCTCTTGTTGCAATATATATATATATATATATTTATTATTATTATTAATTTTTTTTTACCACTCATCAACGATTGATACTAGGAGGGCCAATGACAAGCTAAAATTGTAGAGTCATTTTGGTTTAATGATTTTGGATTATTAACTACTCATTTCCAAAACCATATTAGGAGATGTGCTTGTGGATGTGTATCATGTATCACTCCTTTAAATATAGTTAATCTCTTGTCAAAATTTAAGTTTGATGGCGAGAGTGAAACATCTACATTGAAACATGCTTTTCAATTTATTCAAAATTGTGTTTATCACTGTTAGCTTGAGGGGTCCTGACCCAGGTTTGGTGTGCAAGGTTTGCCAACAAACCCCTATACTACTGGCCCTTTCGGCAGTGGCTTTCTTGCACAGGTCAAAGTCTCACCCGAAGTAGTATGGGTGGGTGGTGTAACCAGGTTTCCGCACCCTAATAAAGGATGGGTAAGGCAAGCAGAGCTGCGTCCTGTTTCTATAATTCCCTGATTACCTTGTTCTTCGCAGGGATAATTACGTTTCTATTTTCATCCACATGCACTAGATCTATAGTTATATGATTTTCATAATATCAACACAGTATTACATAAACAAGGCGGAATAGATCTAGATCCAAGCATTCAGTACACAGACCTTCGCAGCTAAAAGACAGAAAATATACAACACATCAATTCAACAATTCAGACAACAGTACTCACAGATTCAGATCTCTAATAATCCTTTGCATTCATTCATTCATCAATCTTTCCTTACAATTCCCTTCCCAACCCGCGCACACAGTAGTAGGGTCCGCACATAGCTGGACTAGGATCTCCGCGCACACATCCAGCAAGAGTCCATTCCCCAAAACCCAAACATATAGATTAAACAATATATCGCATCAATATCTCATCATTTCTTATCCTTTACAATACAAAATACATCTCTATTTATAACAATCTAGCCTCAAATTTCCTATGGTCCGCAACCCATGGTTTTCGGACCCCTAGTTTACCCTTTGACCCATTACAATGCGTTCGGGGCTTTGACCCGCCCCAAAACCCCTATGCTTGACTAAATATAATAAAAAATAATCAAAATGGACTAGGTTCGCAACTTTTTAGGAGACCTCGTTCCAACAGTCCCCCAACAAAATATTGTGACTCGTCTCGAGGCACTGCACTGGTGCAGCTTCTATGTGTGTGCGCAAAGCATCCAAAGTGCGGACAAGCGGAGGGAGTACTTCCTGAATTTGGGCCGCAGCTTGTTGCGCAATTTCGACCAGCATCAGGGAGGCAGGCCCATCTATAGCCATAGAAACCCGTTCTAACAGCTGGTGGAGGTGTGCAATGGCGGACTGAGCATCGTGGGCAAGCTGGAGTGTGGTGTCGGACCATGGTTTCAATCGTTTTCAAACAACCTGCTTGGAGTGGCGAAGGTTCTCAATCTTATCCATGGTGGCTAGGTGCTGCGTAGAGACGTTGGAAGGTGTGGAAGCTCGGACTTGATCCAGAACAGCTTCTGCCTGCTGTAATTCCTATTGACCCTGCTGAAGCGTAGAATGGTGCTGTACTGCTGTCCATAGTTGTGTAGTAGTTTCGACCAATTATGCACCCTGTGTCAGCTGTTCCTGAATAATGCGCGTTGCGTCCATGACCACTGCAATACGCTGGGCTCGTACTTCTGGAGGTAAGTCATACTGTTTTTTCCTGTCCCGGTCATGGTGACGGACCTCTCGTAGCACTCTGGAGGATAGTCTTTGTAGCTCTGTACTAGATAGCTGTGCTAAATCTATTTGGACGCCCCCAATAGTTGGGTCAGGAGTGTTCACTAGGGTAGTGCGAGGGAGCAACCATACATTGCTTCTGGTGGGCGGTGCTCGGGAGTTGCGAAGAAGTCGCAGCATGTCCCTGTATCTCAACGTCCCTTCTGTGCATGGCCCGCAGACAATCCTTTCTGTCAGAAGCCCGTGCTCACTCCTATGACTGCACTCAACATACCCAGGTCCTCTCAAGATGATGTCTGCTGGGAACGGATCCATCGACGGGTTAGGGTCCATCCTACTAACAAAAAGACGAGCGTCACAGAGAATGTGGATGAACGCAAAAAAACAGTACGCAGATAGCAGGAGCATGTTGTAGGGTGAATAAATAGCCTGGCGCGAAGTCTTCCAACCATCCGCACACCGTCCGGACCTATGTAATGGCGAAGTAGCTCGTTCATGGCATGTACCCTCGATCATTTAGATCGTTCTTACCATAAATGGCTGCATTGATGATTTGCTGCCTATTATTCGTACTTGTAAGGTTATTTTATTATCAAATCAGGATGTGCTGACGGTTGTCCTTCGTGCCTGAGGTCGTGTCCACAGAATGTCAGACCATGGATGACGCATGTATGTTGTTTGCGTACCCTAAATGATGGTCTACGCAAGGTGTATCTACAAGTTGGCCATGAGTCTTTTCGAGCCCTTTACTTCGCCTGTGGGCGGGACGTCCCTATGCGATAGGGCTGCGTCATGTGTCCTTGTGCCATTTATTACTTGAGACGTTCACAGATTCTCCCGGTTATACGTGGGTTCAGGAAAGTCTGTAATCCGACGCATGCTAAGGTCAGTGGTATCCTGGCACGTCTATCTGGGCAAGATTCGATCGCACCATTGAGTGTTGCACGTCATCAAGTATCTGCGTAGGTCGAATGACCTCGGAGCCCATCTGGCAACTGGGGTCCCTATGCGCAGGATCACCCTACTCCAATACTTCCCCTGAGTGAAGAATACCGGTCCTTGCGTAGGTGCTCCACGTAGTGTTAGTGGCAGTGCTCTTAGCCTGCGTTCCGTGGGAATCTTAGGTTCAATAGGCTGCTGACTATCACCTGCGTCCTCCTGGTAGGGTAGGGTTTTTTCTGTGGTAGAGATGCGACGTAAATTCCTGATGGTCTGAAGGCTTCGAAGCACCGAGACCTCGTGCAACCGACCTTGCCAATTTTCCAACTCCTCATCGGAGTCGGAAAAACATTCATTGTCCTTTTCCCAGTAGAGCATTCCTTCATCTGTGGGGTTCACCCGATCTTCATCCTGCGCAGTTAATTTATAAATGTGATCTAATTCCTCCTTCTCATAGGCCGGCTCTGTATACCACGCACATTCTGCTGGATCTAGTGGTACGATGACAAACATACCTTTTTTTTCAAACACCATGCTGCGTTTCTTGAGATTGATGACACCCCCCAAGTCTATTGCCCAGTCTAGCCCGAGGAGCGCAGGGTAGGGGTCCACGTATTCTACTATTTATATTACTTCAAAATCAGCTAGGACCCTTACCCCTGCGATGTCAACCATGAATTTCGGTAACCTACCCAGAGGGATGATCTTTTGTTGATTTTCCATTCGTAGTTGAATAGTGGACCATTCCAATTTAGGCTCTCCCATTCATTGCCATGTCTGTTTTGGTAAGACGTTCGCATCCGATCCAAGATCTAAGATAACCTGATCCATCTCATAGTCATCGATCTATGCAGTTAATCACATCTCTCTTCTGGTGCGTTTCTTATAGCTCTATAGTTTGTGTACATCCTTGGTCTCAGGGATCAGATTGGGCCAATCTGCACAGGTATTCAGCAATGCTTGGAGATTTCCTACGGCCTGCGGATTCCTTAGAAACTTAAGACATGCCTTCAAAAAGGGCTTAACTCCTTCTCCTGTCTGACGCTGCGCAGGGGATGCCAGTGGTGCTTGTTCTTTGAAATACACTCCTTCCCGAGAGGCAAGCTCTTCCTTGGCTCCCTGGGTGACCATCCCACTACATGTCATGACTTTTACACTTGGATCCGCCTTCCTTAGCTCGGTTTTAACTCTCTGTACATTCTGCGTAGGGGTGGGCTGCTTTTCCTGCATCTTGGCTATTAAAATTGGGCAGTCCTCTACCTCATGGTCCAGTTGTCTACAATATTTGCACGATGGCCTGGTGGGATTAGGGCATTCTCTGGAAAAGTGCCTTATTTCTCCACAGTTATAACAGATTAGCTGTCCACGTCCTCAGCCTACGCTTCCTCCCCGACCTCCTCTGCCTTGGGCCAATGATCCTCCAAAGTGCGCAGCAAGTCTTGGCGACGCAGGGTCCGATTGTACCCTATATAAATTCCCACAATCCATCATTAAGTCATACGTACGACAATTTTTCTCATCATGTCCCATTGATCGGTAGAATTGACACCATTCTTGCTTTAGTTCTGGGACATACGCACCTAACCAAGGGCAATGGTTCGTATCATGTAGTCCTGCTACCCAACAACCATCACACCATAGCGCAGATCCGCTTGAACCTGGTCGCAACAGGACAAGTTCCCTACTTGCCCCTAGGCGTATCGGACTAGGTCCTCCTGCTTGCATGTAATCCACTAGCAGAGGGCACTGATCCTTCGTATGGCCAGATACCTGGCATTGTATGAACCAGGAGGATATTGATCAGTATAAGATCGACAGAATTCCAAGTACAGTCGACGTCTAGTTTAGTCTTCAGTATCGTCAAATCGCCAATGAAAGCTCCTTCAGTGTCAAGGTCGTCATGTGTTTCGAATTTGGATGAAAAAGGTGTAAAAGGGGACATAGTATTTATGGACCTAGATCTAAGGTTTCCTATGGTGAAATACCTTATGAAATGTAAGTCCTATTCCTAAATACCTAAAACATATGTCAAAACCCTAATACCTAAAATCCTATTCCTAAAACTCTAACCCATATAAAAAAAATCCTATGCATTAATCCCTAATGCCAAAGTCCTAGCGCAATTACAAACCTATTAAAAAACATTCCAAAAACCTTTATAAAAGGTTCAGGAGTCAGGTTTAATAATATGGTGTAAAAACTTTATGGCTAAGGTTCGGATTATGATTATGTAATGGGGATATTTAACATATACCATAAAACTTTGTGTGTAAAAAGGGTCAGGGTTTTTAATTGTAAAACATATGGTTTAAAAACATTATAAAACAAACCCACAGAGTTAGTACTGTGACCGTGTTGGTAAACGTAATGACATGTGAACAGTTTTAAAAAACCGTGACATTAAAAGAGATGCGTGGACAGTTGTAACATAGAACCGCCGGGTTTATGGAGTAACCGCCGGAGCTATCGCCAGACAGAAATCCGACTGTTCACATGCAGATGCTGGAGATCAGTAACTCCGCTCAGTTAGCATAACCGCCAGAGAAAAATTTAATATAAAGTTTATAAATGGGTTTTCAGAATTAATGTCAGCGCTAAGGTTTGGGGATATTAATCCCTAGGTTCATGAATGGAGAGGGATTCGACCCTTATCACTTAATTTTCTCAACAAATTGCTAAATGAAGATTCGAGGCAGCCTATTAAAGGCATGCAAATTCTTCTTTGAAGTTCATATTTGGTTTTGTGAAGACATAGTGCAGTTTCAAAAGTTGAGAGGCGATTTTGTTTGCAGCATTGCTCAGCCATCAGTGGTCGGAATTGAGCACGAAGACAAGTGTCGGAAAGGCGAGGAAGAGTACTTTCTGTTTACAGGGTTCAGAAGTGCCTGCGAGCACAGTCTTTCTGATCCATTTCAGTGTAAAGATTCTTCAAGATCAATCCTAATAAAAACAGACGCCCACTTAAAAGTAGACCTGGAGATGTAGTCCAGGGGGGACGAACTCCGTCATCAAATTGTTTGCCTCTTCTTCTCTCTGATTATTGCTGTTATTTAATTCATTTATGCTGCTGGTTTATGTTATGTTTCATTAAATCATACCTCAGTTAACAGTCAATCTAAAGGACAAAATAATCAAACTACCTCAACACTTTATTCGATCAATTTCCGTATTTTCAGAACATAAGTATTAACTTCTATTAATTCCAAAGACAGAGTCTTGAAAGGGCCAGGTAGCCTCTGGAACTCATCCTTTTATCAAAGGTGACATCTCCAGTAAATGCCCCTACAGTAAATCTCTGTAATAGAGTTAAGAAGTTAATCATTCAATTTCAGATCATCGTATGCCCCAGAGATCTGTGCAACTGTCCTTTCCTCACTCTTTTCACAGGTTCTGTATCTACATATGCATAGCCCCAAGTTGTTCCTGGATTTTTTGTACCCCTGCTGACGTATCCTCTCGGGTGCAACTTCTAGCTTCATAGTGACTTCCACAACTTTCTCCTGTGATTCAAAGGTCCGATGACTCATCGACGTGCGTAGGTGAGGTAGCAACACAGTGATGAACCACTCCGTATGTTGTCTATCATCATATTCGAACCCTCCCTCCCTGATCGCTTTTTTTAATCGCTGATCAGCCTCCCATACAGACTCAGACGCACCTTGTTTGAAGTCCTTTACCTCCGCTACCAGCTAGGAATAAGACTTCGGCTTTCAGAATTGTTGCTTCAGAGCATCTTTGATATCTTGAATGGATACGTTCTCGTTCTGGGCAATATATCGCATATACCAATCTAGGGCTCTGTCTTTGAATGCCAAAGAAAACCGCGCCCTCTTTATCGTGTCACTCGCCACATTCTGCGCAGTCCAGACAGAGTTTGCCACAAACCAAAACCGGTCCATATCGTCATCTCCTACCCCCTTGAAGGTAGGCAGTTTCAGATGCGCAACCATATCACTGTCCAGGGGAGGTGGTGGTATGGGTGAATTCTTACCTTTGTGCGGCCTAGGCGGTAGTGTAGCTGGGGGATCTTGCGCAGCTAATTCTTGCAACAAATTATAGGCGAATCTTTCTCCATCAAGATTGGTTCGATAGTACTTACCACTGCGCATCGTGCTCCCTTCTAGATCTGAGGTCATTCAGTTAGTATGACTACACAGAATGCTCTTTTTGCACAGTAATTTCTTGATCAGCAACAGTAATGTCCTCAGAAATTTGCTCCGGAACCCTTTGAAAAATCTCCGTTCAGCCTCAGAGTAAGATACAAACTGATCAATGGAAAATTTGTCACAAATCCTCCTAGCACACTATCCACCCAGTGATCTACGGTGCATGTGATAGTATTATCAGTTTTTTCCAGCTGTTCGAGCAACTCTGGGGTCCACCGAGTGATCCGCTCGTCCTTCCAACACTTCTGGAATTCCACAAGTCTGGCCAGCCACTCCTAGAGTTCAATTACAAAGGTCACAAAGAATATTTCGTAGCTTTCAGTAAGGACGTACCTATTTGTCCACCTTTCCGCTGTTAATTTCTCACTGCGATTTTCTTTTACTGCGAACTCCTGGATCTGTGTTTCGAACCAGTCTTCGATCTCTTTTCTTTCAGGCTTCCAGTATTCTCTTGTCATTACTCGATCCCTCTCTCAGACTTCTTCCGGTCTCGGCAACGGAACCATTTGTTGGCTTGAGGGGTCTTGACCCAGGCTCGATGTGCAAGGTTTGCCAACAAACCCATATACTACTGGCCCTTTCGGCAGTGGCCTGCATGCGCAGGTCAAAGTCTCACCCGAAATAGTATGGGTGGGTGCTGGAACCAGGTTTCTGCACCCTAAGAAAGGATGGGTAAGGCAAGTAGAGCTGCGTCTTGTTTCTGCAATTCCCAGATTACCTTTTTCTTCGCAGGGCTAATTACGTTTCTATTTGCATCCACGTGCACTAGATCTATAGTTATATGCTTTTCATAATATCAACACAATATTACATAAACAAGGCGGAATAGATCTAGATCTAAGCATCCAATACACAAACCTTCGCAGCTAAAAGACATAAAATATACAACACAACAATTATCAGCAATTCAGACAACAGTACTCACAGATTCAGATCTCTAATAATCCTTCACATTCATTCATTCATCAATCTTTCCTTACAATTCCCTTCCCAACCTGCGCACACAGTAGCAGGGTCCGCACACAGTTGGACTAGAATTTCTGTGCACACAGCCAACAAGAGTCCGTTCCCCAAAACCCAAACAGATAGCTTAAACAACAAATCGCATCAATATCTCATCATTTCTTATCCTTTATAATACAAAATACATCTCTATTTATAACAATCTAGCCTTGACTTTCCTATGGTCCGCAACCCATGGTTTTCAGACCCCTAGTTTACCCTTTGACCCATTACAATGCGTTCGGGGCTTTGACCTGCTCCAAAACCCTTGCGCTAGATTAAATATAATAAAAAATAATCAAAATGGACCGGTTTCGCAGCTTGTTAGGAGACCTCGTTCCAACAATCAAATTATTCTTCATGAAGGTTTCATGTGCAAGTTGTTCAATCTTATCAAAGCTAAAAGCTTGTGTGAGACATTATTGGCCGCCTCTTCATACATTATAACAACTTATAGATGCGTTTTTATTCGATTTTGAGAATTATGATTGTAATAAATTATACGATGAATTAAATGCTCTTAGGATGAAACCAAATGAGTCATTCAAATATTTTTCTATAAGGTTTATACATCTTTGCTATAGACTTATTTTAAATGATATAACTTCTCTTAGTGAATGATTTCAACATCTTATCATACCTATAGATAGTAGAGTATACTCTAACTACTCCTAAATTGTCTTGAATTTTGATTAGTTTTAAACAAAAAAAAATTGTTATAGTTTTATATAAATTTTAAAATATATGAATATTAAACTAAATAATTTCAAAAATATTTTTCAAATCTTATATTCCACGAAATTGGATAAGGACATTAATATAACTAATTTACCTATTTTATTAAGAGAGTAGTCTAATGAGGCCACAATTTTACTTGGAAAATAGTGAAAATTTAGGCAAGATTTTGACCTAAATTTGGCAAAATTTGGGAAATCTAGGTTAAGCTGTAAAGCTTTAGGGTTTTAGGTGGGCAAAGCTTATTTCCTGGGCTATCTGCCATTTAATGCGGTGTGGCATATACTGCCCACCTTTAGATTTAAATGACTTTAAATCTAATGATGGGCCATATATGTCACACCGCATTAAATGACGAATAGCCCAAGAAATAAGACTCCCCTTTTTGATGCCTAAGAGTTTTTAATGATACTTAATCCATTTTCACCATAAAAAAAACATTTAAACACTCTTATAGTTAATGTTTTGAAAAAAAAACGAGATTAGATCAAAAATGACTTTCCAAGTTTGTAGCTGCATTAAATACCTTAAGGATGATGTGGATTTGACCCTTTTACAAAATACATTAAGAATGATGTGGATTTGACCCTTTTACAAAATACATTAAGAATAATGTGGATTTGACCCTTTTACAAAATTGAGTATCAAAAGCAAGGGTACAAAACCTCCCTTTACGGGAATATATTTCTATGTAATTTCATCGTTCGATTTATGGTTGCACCTGAAATCATACGTCTGAAATTATTGTCTAGTAATTTCTCTTCATAATTCAAGTGACCCAAACCATGATATTTGTTTTTGGAGAATTGGTCATAGTTTTCTGCGTGATTTCACAGTTTCGTTTATACTTCCACCATTTGTTTTTGCTGGATTGGCCATGGATTTCTGCGTAATTTCACGGCTTCATTCATATGTCCACCGGAATCAATTCTATTATTTCAGCCTTCTCCAAGGGATTTTCTGAGCCTGTGAAGCGAGTCGAACCATGAAAATATTAAATACAACCCAATGGGTTTTAACTTTGTATTAAGGACAACCTAATGGGTTTTAACTTTGGTAGATCGAACAAAGAATTCTGTTCGAGGGAAGTGTACTACAAAGTATCATGTTTGTTTGGTTTAGAATTTCACTAATTTTTTGGAATAAAATATTGATATTTATCGTTTAAAATTGGTTTTTAGGATTTATCTTATAATATTTTCATGGTAAAGAGTTTATTACTCAAATTTGTGATTCTAACAAACTAGATTCATAAAAAAATTAAATTGAAAAATAATAATAATTATAAAATAGACTATAACATTAAATACTTGAAATTTGGGCTCTACTAAATTCATTATACAAAATGGGCTTTATTGTTATTACCGTGAGGTATCAATGGTAGGTGGATTGATGGAGTTGCATTATGAATAAATGAGATCAGTAGGAAAGAAATACAAGAAGATTTTGCAATGCTATTATTGATGATCAACATAAAAATAAGATTCAATTTAAAGAACAATATTATTAATTTTCTTTAGCCCTTTGTTTTTCCAATTCCATATGAATTCTACGAGGGTATGTATGTTGATGTATTTCTTGATCTCCTCCAAAAGCATGGAATAAAATAACACCTTTACAAGCTTTAAGACCAAAGCTATTGTTTCGATATATTATGATACACATGATACACAAATTTTATGGGGAAAATAGAAGTGGGAGAGGAAAGCTCTGCGTGTGAAAGAAATTCGAGTTGTGATGGAAAATGAGGTTAAGGCTTTGTTTTGAAGTAACCGTAGAATGAAACTTAGTAGGAGAATTTTTGTGATGCATGAATATTTGAGGGCCATTAATAATCTTTCCATTAAAAACATACGTGTGCAATATAATATTTTCTTAGGTATGTTACAGAAAAGTATGAATCCAAAAGGTTAGTTCATTTGGTTGGATCTTTATTGTAAAGTATTTTGTTATTGAGTGGTCCCACTCTCAGAATATGATTGCAATATAGAGATATTATTGAGTGGGTTCTCTTTTTTGTTTGTTGTAAATCACAAATATTATAAATTGTGTTTTAGAGAAAATTTCAGGGCAACATGACAATTGCTTGAGATTGTGTTTTGAGAGAAAATTTCAGAGTAACATGATAATTACTTGAGATTTTATATGATGTGATTAATGTTTATTAATATAGGATTTACCCACAGAACCTACTTCTGCAACTAAAGCCATGGCCAACAGAGGTAACATGGCTATGTACACTTTTCAAACATGGCACCTAAGTGGAATAAGTTTCCTAGAAGGAACAATCTCTGTTAGGAGGACCAATGTTAGTGAATTCATGCACCTTCATGTCTCTGAACAATATGAAAATAATGTAAATATTCAAATCTCAATTAGGAGCACCACTGTTAGTGACTTCATGCACCTTCATGCTCCTGAACAATATGACAATAACCTAAATATTCAAACATTTGAGGCTGTCAGAAATGCAACGTTATTAGTGGAAATGGACACAAGATAGGGTAATCAAACAATATTTTTAAGCGGAATGGGTTTAGTTGCAATGAGGTTTGGACCTCACATTATTTACTCTCTTAACTCCTCAACCGAGTCTCCATTTCCCTTGGTACAACTATTGAATTGCTGGGTCTTAATTTATATAGTTTTTTTCTCAATGCAACAAGCTTGTTTCATCCATATGTTTTTTCCCCTTTCCTTTATGCAACATGCCATAGGCCATAGCCCATTTAAAATGAAGGAGAATATTCTGGTGCAAAAGAAACTATGAATGTCTAAAATCCCCATATAGAAGCCTCAAGTGAATTCAGTCTGTCTCAAATGTGGCTCCTCTCAACGTCATTTGACGGTTTTGCTATTAATAGCATTGAAGCAGTTTGGATGGTGGTTCTTGTTAAACATTTTAACTTTGGATATCCTTTGAAGTTGTTTGTTATTGATGTGTTGTTATTGCACTGATCGCTAGGTGAGACTAGTGTTGAATGGAGACTGCATATCTCGTCTCATTATTTATTGGATGGTTAGTTTACAGTACTTCAATTAGTTATTGGGATTAAAATGAGTTACTTCACACTCCCGACTTGCTTCCATTGTTTGTTTAAAACCTTTTCACTTAGAAAGTTCTTGGATTGCGAAGGAATTGCTCCACATCTCACTCGCTTTGGGTTATAATTTATTGAAATACTAAAAAACTATTACAATAAGTCTATTTTGATATTATGTTCAATAATGTGTATAAATCTTAAGTTCAAGCCTAAATGTGTATAAATGTTGTATTATCAAAGGTTTTTAATATTATTTTTAATATTCTTGGTAATAGAAGTTAGGTTTATGCTTCGAGGAAGTAGTTCACTACAAGGAAAATATCTTCTAGCGAAGGTTATAACAAAGGTTATAATAAAGGTTTTTAGCGTTATAAAATTGACAAAAATTGTCAAAAAAATATCAGCTAAACGTCTGTTTGTGGTAGTGGATGTTTTAGTGAAGATTATAATGGAACTTCATCATAATTAAAAAAAATCTTGATGGCCAAAGGTTTTAACAGATGTTTTTTTAGTGGTGTGCTTCATGGAACGAGTAGCATTGGTGCGCTTCATGGAACAAGTAGCACCCATGCACTAATTATATAAAAGCACTGAGGCTTTGAATGCAAAAAACACCGATGCCTAAAATGTATACTGCCTCAGTGCATATATATCAAAAAACACCCTAGGGAAAATAAAAAACTATTGCAGACCCGAGGCTTCTATTTAAACTCGCAGCATCGATGCGTATGATTTGTATGAACGCATCGATGTGCTAAGGATATAAAAGTATTGGTGCTGTTAATTTTAATAATGCACTTAGGCTGGAAATAATATTTTGTAGCATCAGGGTGTTAGTTATATGAAAACACTGGTGCTTTAAGAATTACAATGCACGAGGGCATTAATTACAAACAATACCACTGCTTGAAGAAATAAATGCCCTTGTGCTGTCGTTTTCCGAAAAGACACTGATCATGTAAAAAAGAAGTCGTAACTGTGCCTTTATATAACATAACACACCAATGTGTGTTTATGTTATGGACACACTGGTTTTTTGTATGAAATTTTCTCTTTTTTGGTAAAATCGATCCGTGACAATGCAATTATTGTGATTTTTAAAATCCATTATTCATCGAAAAATCGACATATATCTAATACTAGTATTCATATAAATTAAAATTTGATTATTGTATTTGTATATGATGTTTGGATTAATTTTTTATATTATCATATTTTTCTTCTCTTCATTATAATATTTAATCATCCATATATTAATCAGTGGTGTAACATTTCACAACGACATTGGATAACACAATAGAATAAATTAAAATGTATTTTATTATATATTAATAAGAGGCTCTTTGTCATACAAAAAAAGTTTGTTATTTGTAACAACTTGTCTTTCAATTGGGACACTATGTCCATTACTTTAAACAAAATGTCTACTTTTCATAAACAATTATTTTAAAAATACAGTAGGTTGCATTGATATCCAAATAGATCATCATTCTTCACTAGAACTATTGTCGATGCTCGAGTTACATCTATGGCTTGAGTTATTTGGACAAATGTTTTTTTGATTGCATTGATTATTTTCGTCTTCTTGATCTTATTCCATCTGCAAACATATAAATAAAGTGTAATGAGTGTATCTACATTGGTGAGAATAGTGAAAATTGAAATAAATAATATACATCAATGTAAATCGAATAAAAATGTACCATAGCAATAAGTGACTCATTAACTGTACACATGAGTTCAAAACCAAGTCTCATGCTTTGTTGCAACAAGTCTTCTGCTGATGTAGTTCCACACTTTGTTTCCTGCATGTTTTAAACCCCATTATATATCATAGATTTAATATAATTTTTTTTTGGTCTATTAATTATAAACTTAGAGAAGTAGAACAATATAGATACTTAAAAATTCTACAATTAATTTTTGATATGTCAACATATACTCATAACCCATATTTAACCCAAAGTCAATCAATTCTTCCGATGGCTCTTATTTGTATGTTAGCACCTATTTGAAAACATTCAAGGATAGTTGCTGTAAAAAGACTTAAAATATACAAAAATGAAACCTTGAGTTATTATAAGGAAATATTACAAACTACTCATAAACTTTCATATCGACCCTTCTCTTCCTTGTCTTCCTATTTTATGTGTTGAATGAGTTTCATTTTGTTTTATTTTATGTATTATTCCTAATTGGAAATTAGTAATATTAACAGTGCATCAATAGGCATTAACAACAACAAAATAATTACACCATGAAATCACAAACTAGAGCCATAAAATTTAGGTCTGAGCCATTTTATTAATCTGATAAAAAGTGTACAATGTGGGTTCTAGAATGATGGCACCCGGGCTTTCTCAAGGCAAGCTGAAGTGGCCTCTGTCACAAGCTAAAATCAACCCTTAAAGGTACGCTATGTTGCTTTAGCTATGCGCAGTCCTAGCCTAGAATACTACTGCTGCTCCACTGAATCTGCTGATAGGGCTTGGAATAACACTCAGAAAATTTTGGGCTTTTAACTTCAGACTCTACTCACAAAACCCACAATAAACCGCGAAGGAATTGTGGAATGACTGACCCTAAAAATTGGCCCTCTACACTGCTTGCTGAAACTGTGTACCTGGAAATGCTACTGCAGATTGCTCCCAAATGATGTGCAATAACCTTGTTAGGAAGCTCTTAGCCTCCCCACCAATTTCCTCCTCAAAATCCCCTGCACTCCTCATCACCCGAATGATCTCTCTCTCACTATTGCGTAGTGACTGTGCTGCTGGGACTGTGCTACACTATTGTTGATGGTGAATAAAATGTGAATGGATCCCACAACTCCTCCCTGAATCGAAATGGTGAAATATCCTCCCTAGGGCAGGCACTCGAAGTCCCCCGAAGAAGAGGTTGAGATTCTCGCTTGGGAACACTCGATTGCTAAACAACAATGCAAACTTGGCACTTGCTCAAGCATGCTTTGTCAAAAGACAAGTCAAAATAGATGATTCATGAATTACCAAAATGAAATGTCTCTTCCTTTTTGTCTCCAAAGGCCCAATGTTCCCTTTGGGCCCCACCAAATTTTGCACTTCCCCTCCTCTAGCCACTCTTGCGCTGCCTTTTCCTGTCCAACAACAATGTTGCCTTCAAGGAAAACACAATGCCTCCTCATTGGATCATCGTGCTCCACCAAGGACACACTATTTTCCTCTCCACTATAGGAAAATTTCATAGTTTACTTTAATCTAATTGTGGGTTCCCGACCCCCATTATTTTTGGCCAACATTAGGAAATACAAAATTATCAAAACTTTAATATTTATAATTAGCATAGTTGATAATTAGGAATAGTACAGTCCTCCCTGCCAAGATGTTTCTTTTCCTCAATGATGGGTGCTGGAGGACCTTCTCTCCTTCCTAGGTGGCATCCTCATATGGAAAGTTCCTCCACCTGATCAAAAAATCCTTGAGCACCCTGATCCTTAAATGCCTCTCCCTGGTATCTAAAATGGTCTCTGGTTGAAATATTAAGTGCACCTCATCATCAATTGGAGGTAACTCAAAAATTCCTTGGGACAACATAACATCTATAAGGCCTCCGAGTGACTCTATAAGGTCCATAGAAAAGAGCCTTAAGCTTCTCGGCCCCTTTTTGATTCAGCGTGGACTGCTTGTATGGATGGAGGTGAAGGTATAAAAAGTCCCCAACCTCAAAATGCCTCTCCACATGGCCTCTGTCAACATAAATATTCTGCTGGTTTTGTGCTGCCCTCATGTTGTCCTTGAGAGCCCTTAAAATTTATTGGCTCTCTTGGATCCAACGCTTTGCCCGGGGGTCCTTACTGTCTCCAAACATGACATGAACAAATGTCAGAGCATCATAACCATAAAAAGCATGAAATTGAGACATACCTATAAACATATGGAAGATGGTGTTGTAGCAGTATTCTCCCATGTGTAGCCACCTCAACCATGCATTATGTTGCCTATAATGTAGTTACACAAGAAGCCCTCCAACCACTTGTTAACTATCTCCATCTGGCCATCCATTTGGGGATGGTATCTTGTACTAGGAGTGAGCTCCATACCCACCAATCAGAATAACTCTTGCCAAAACCTACCCATGAAATGACTGTCCTGGCCTCTGAAAATGGTCTTGGGGAGAACATGCAACCAAAATATTGCCTTGAAGAACAATTTGGCCACTTGTGAAGTTGTGTACTTGGCGGAGATTGCAATGAAATGTGTGTACTTCATCAAGCGAGTAACAACCACATATATACAGTCCTTGCCTTGCACCATGGGAAACCTGATGATGAAGTCCATTGATATTCTCTCCCATTTCTTCTCAGGGATGGGAAGAGGCCGAACCAACTCCGCAGGATGTGTCAAATCTCCCTTGTTTCGCTGGCACACCTCACACTCCCGGATGTGCTGCAAGACATCGTCCTTGAGGCCCTTCCATGAGAACCTCTCTCTGATGGCCCTGTAAGTCTTCGTGAACCCCCGGTGCCCTGCCAATGGTGAGTCATGGGATGCATGTATAATGCTCTCCCGAAATTGGGAGTTGGCCACTAAATAGATCTGGTCTCAATTGTATATCACTCCATCCATCACCCAATAGTGATCATCGGTAACCTTCCCCTATAGGACTTCATATGCAAAGCGATCCTTGGAGTACTATACCAAAAAATGAGCCTTCCAATCCAGCTCAATGATCATCTTTGAAAGAGAAGTGTGCCTCATAGAAAACGCATCAGTTACCGAGTTGTGTTTCCCTTTGAATTAATGTTGAAATAATAGGCCTAATCTTACTCACCCACTTCTGTTGCCTAAACTACAAGCTTCTTCTCCAAAAATAATCTGAGGCTGTTGTGGTTTGTCCTCACCTGGAATCTATTCCCCACTAAGTACTTCCTGAACTTGGCTAGCACATGGATGATGAATAAAATATCTTTGTCATAAATGGGGTACAACCTCTCATGAGGCAATAAATTTCAGCTCTCGAAAGCTATGGGGTGTCCTCCCTGCATCAACACTGCCCACACTCCTTCCCCAGATGCATCACACTCCAGGACAAAAGGCTACGTGAAATTAGGAAGAGCGAGCACTGGGTGGTTTCTCATCAGTTGCTTGAGGTGCTCAAAAGCCTCCTGTGCTGTCGTGGTATAGAGAAAATCCTCCTTCTTGGTCAAATCCGTGAGGGGTGCTACCAACTGTGAAAATGCCTTCACGAACTTCTGGTAGTAGGTGCATATGCCCAAAAAACCCTAGAGCTCTGTCACATTATTTGGCTCTGACCAATCCTAGATGGCCCTGTTCTTCTCCTCATGTACCCACACTCCATCAAATCCAATGATATGCCCCAAATAGAGCATCTCATTCAATCCAAATTCACACTTGGACAAATTTGCATAAAAATGTTTCTCCTCTAGGATACGTAGTACTACCTGCACGTGTTCCAAGTGTTCCTCCCAAGTCCAAATGTATATCAAGATGCCATCGAAAAATACTAGTACAAACTTCCTTAACTAGCCATGAAATATGCAGTTCATGTAGGACTGAAATGGGGCCAGAGCATTGGTTAGCCCAAGGGAATCACCAAAAACTCAAAAAGTCCATAGTGACATTTGAAAGCAATCTTAGGGAAATCCTTGTCCCTCACTCGGATCTGATGGTACCCAGACCTCAAATCGATCTTGGAGAAGAACTTAGTTGATGTAAGCTCATCCATCAACTCATCGATCCTAGTAATGGGGTAGTGGTTCTTCATGGTATTGTTTAAGACCCTGTAGTCAATACACATCCTTAGTGACCCATCCTTCTTCTTCACCAAGACAGCTGAAGAAATGAAAGGGCTAGAACTGGGTCTGATTTGTCCCAACGCTAAGAGCTTATGAATATATCTCTAGATATCATCCCTCTAGTCCTGAGGATGCCTATAGGGGGTCATGATGCTTTCTAGAGAATATATTATTGTCCTTTAATCCTTGAGTGTCTCCTTGTCAAGTAGCCCTTGTTTTCAACACCTTAGCTCTGATACCCTGTTGAGAATTAGGTGGGGCTAGGTTTAATTCAATTTATCTACTTGATAATTAATTGTGAGATTACTTCTGTTACTTATATATTCTCTTCTTAGCTTATGATGTCTTTCATCAAGTCAATTACCAAAACACAAGAGATACAAATTTAGGCTCTTTGAGCCAGGGCCAAAAACTTTCCCTCTTGGAGAGGAAAACCCACAAGAAATTATTCTTATATAATTTTAGTTGACAAGTACCATGACCATGAAACAAACCCTTGACCCTTGTATTCCTCCAAGAACTTGTTACTGCTTCTTCATTGACTCCTTAAGCCGATCCTTATTTTCTGCACTGTCCTACACCGTCCTGCACCTTTCTGCACTAGGACTAGAGAGCTTGGTCTCTAATTGTATTCTTCCTTCTTTTTGCATAGTGCTGCACCAATGCTAGGACGCTTGGTTCCTAAATGTGAACTACATCTTTCCTTTATGAGATCTCATCCTTCTCTGTCTACTGGAAAATCCACCTTCTTCGCACTATGAATATACCTCTTCTTGCACTGTACTCCTTTGCTGGATAGAATTACCTTTCTTCACACCGTGGAGAGCTCTTCTTTATGTGATTGTTGAGATAATACTTTAGATACGAACTGTAATGAATCCATTATGCATTACTTACAGACCTTATCCTTGTTGTAATATAGGCCCTTCCTTATACGCTATCTATCCCTATTTCTTACTGTGTATTACACATTTAACAACAGAATTTCAACTGTAATATATGACTGAAAAATTTAGATGATCCAAATTTGTCTTCTAGTAATTAAGCCCGAAAATTGTAGAGGTATCAGAACTGATGTGACTGTAATTAAGCCCAATAATTGCAGAGATATGCAGACTTCTTGATGTGTGTTTTTTGCTTAGTCCAATGGGATATTTATAGTGGTCAAGCCCTATAATAAGCCGACCTGACCATGAATAAATGTGGTGGTTCATGAGCTGAGTTTCTAAGGGAATATATATCAGTATTTTCAAGCTGACTTAAAGAGTATTTACATCGAGTATTATGTTGATCTGAGCAGTAGTATTATCACCATTATTGAGCCATTTCTTCAAGCTGATTTGACAAGGTATTTGAGGCATACATCACTGAATTTGACACTTTATATACATGAATCTTAATTAATATATTTATGACAAGATGAAAAATCCTAAAAGACATCAAAAAGAAGTATTTGACCTATAATAAAATCCTTTCTCATGAAACCCATGAAGACATCTCAAAAAAATACATTTTACACTCTTTGTCTTCTTCATTACATAAATACATAATTACATATCCAATATGAAGACCGAACCTAGTTACACTTTTCAACGCTCCCTCTTAACTAGGGAGGTATTCATAATGGTACATGGTTACTTTCAATTTGAAGAATCTCATAAGAATGATCGGATTGGTAATCACATCTGTATAGCATCATATCAACCAACATTATCCTAGTGCAAGGCCTTGAATAACAACCCCATCTCTTGACGAGACAATGGGCTACGATGATGGCGAGACACATGAATTATAGACACCATCGTCATTGTCTCTCCAAGTTACATACTCCACCCGAGTGTTCCCAAAGTATGACCTTCTTTGAATATTCTTCTCTTGGGTAGCCAGCCCTCAAAGAATATCGGTCCATGAATACTCTTATATTGAATGCCCTATCTCATTCTCAAAGAGTATGAGATGCCAGATTATTACCTAATCCTCCATTCTGTCTTCCCAGTTGAATACCAGAATGATATGTCTATCTCTCCCTCTTAGCCAGGGAGGACCTATTCCACAAGGGAATGTACTCATTCATGTACAAGGAATTTACTTAAGCTCATTCTTAGGAGTTACCCAATTTCTTCCAAGTAAGAAAATTATCACCAGGCTCCCTCTTAACCAGTGACCTGTAGCAGCAATGGTGAGACACCCATCTTCTCATGAATAATTCCTTCCCTCGATGTCATGGATTTCGATATTAAGGAATATTCAACTTTAACTTCATAGGGCACAAATCATCTGTCACTTTCATCCATGAGTCATGTCATCTACCATATAGTGATTTATCAGTCTTTCTCATCTGGTCCACCTTTATGCTATGCTGATTTCCTTCGAACCATCTCCCAAGGATATTACCTCCTTCCATATGGTTGGCAACCCTGCATAAACTCATCCAAATAAACATATACATAAGAAAATTTAAATCAAAAGTTACCTCAGTGATGATCTTTCATCATGACATCTTCCTGTAGGCATAAACATCCTTTATTTAGATTGACACCTCTTAAATATGTGTTGTTAAGGGTCTTCTTCTTTACCAGACTTCTATCAGAGTCTACATATCTTCCCAGGAGATCTCCTAGTCACATCTTCTTGGCTTCTGGATGATAACCGCCTCTTATCATGGTTGCACTTCATGATATATTCGTTTATTTATCCACACAATTTCATTCATTTCCAGGAAATTCCAATGTACAATTCCTTTTTTGTATATAACCACCTCATATTTCATATGAGGAAATATTTTTTTTCATATTTTAGTGACAACCTGTGCACCAAAAGAGATCCTCCTTCCTTTGATCATACTTCTAAAGTCCATCACCTGCAACCATATGTCATGACTTCACAACATCAAGTGTTAGCATATATGTACCTTATATGATTCATCTGATTCATCTCGCAAAAATTTCCTTAGAATGCAGAACTTCATTCCCTTGACCTGCTTCATCAATATGTCATCATATCCTAATCCTAGAATTCTGAAAGATATAATTCCCGATGAAACCTTTTGCTTTCTTTCTAACTACTGAATCCAAGGAGGACTCCATTAGAAAGTGCTAACACTTGTTTCATAGATGACCCTTGATCCAGATGAATATCTTCCATCAATGTTGTTATTAATGAGGTCCCCAGGAGCCACTTCTTCTAATACAAGTGCTCCTTCCATGATTCTATCGTGATGCTATTAATATACAATGCTTCCTATCATACTATTTTACATCCAAAATAAATAACTTAAAGAAGAAGATGATCTCAATCATAATAGAGATATTTCACTTGTTCTTTCTTAGATTTCTTTGCATCAAGTTCTTCCCTTTCATTTGTGGCACAAGCTTCTTCCTTTTTCCTCTTGTCCTTTCCAAATTTAGGAAAATACCTTTATAATTCCCAAATTAATTACATCCAAAGCAACATAATTTTTCCATATTTCTTCTTTTATTCCAACGACCATATTTACAGAACCTTCCTTTCTTCCTGGACATGGCTACAAAGTCTTGATTCCGTTCACTTGATCCTGTATCAGATTTGAATTTCAATCTTGTTTCCTCTATTTTAAATATAGACCATAGAACCTGTAATAGTGTTTCTTCTGTGTTCCCATATAAGCTTGAAGTGAAGTTTCCCCATTCTTCCAGTAGAGTAGTCAACACCACTGTAGTCAGTTGAATATCCGACATTACTTCTCCCAATTCCTGTTGCTGGTCTCATATTTCATAAATCCTCATAAAATATGAAGTGATTCCTTCTTCTTTTGACAATTTCATCTTGTATAGCTCTTGTCTCAGAGAGATGATTTCTCCTGCAGTACTCATGGAGAATAGCTACACCAATTTCTTATATATTTATTTTGTAGTTTACAGTTTTTATACATAGGGTATGAGTGAGTCCTTAATGGATTCTATGAGAATTATATGGGCTATGATGTACTTGGCATGAGATGGAACATCTTCTTTTGAGGGTTGAGTTGTATATCCTTTGATGTATCCCATAAATTCATCTTTGATTAGATTCAAATCTATCCTTTTCTTTCATGCACTAAAGTTTGATGACCCAACCAATTTGTTTCTCTCTTTGCAATAAGTCATTTTGAAAAATTTCGATAAGGTCATAGAGATACTTACTTGAGTGTATTGATTTATTCCTTCTATCATATTCCTTGATGATGATGATGAAAATGATGGTACGAAATCCATCTTAGATTGATTCCTTTAATGAACTTTAATGATCAAGTATGTCTTCAGAATGTTGATGCCTTCAAAGGTGTTGAATAGTGTTGGATGATGCTCGATGATGTGTCTTCCAAAAATGTCTTCAATATCATAAATATTTGATGGCAAAGATCTTCTCCTTGATGAATGGATCCTTTGAAGGTCTTCTTGAGATGGCTTGAGATTTTTCTTGCAAACTGATTTGACCTTCCAATGCAAAACTTGACCTTAAATTTGATTCTGTCTAGAGAAACAGATTCTTGTTCTTTAATCCTTAAGTGTCTCCTTGTCAACTAGCCATTGTCTTCATCACCATAGCCTTGATACCATGTTGAGAATTAGGTAGGGATAGGTTTAATTCAAATTCTCAACTTGATAATTACTTGAGAGCTTACTTCTGTTGCTTATATATTCTCTTCTTAGCTTATTATGTGTTTCATCAATTCAATTACCAAAGCATAAGAGACACAAATTTAGGAACTTTGAGCCAGGGCCAAAACCTCTCCCTCTTGGAGAGGAAAACCCACAATAAATTCTTCTTATAGACTTTCAGTGGACAAGTACCATGACCATGACATAGACCCTTAACCCTTGTATGCCTCCAAGACCTTATCACTGCTTCTTCCTTGACTCCTTATGTTCTGCATCGTCCTGCACCATCCTGCACCTTTTTGCACCGTCCTGCACCTTTATGCACTAGGACTAAAGAGCTCGGTATCTAACTGTATTCTTCATTCTTTCTGCAGTGTACTGCACAATTGTAGGAAACTTAGTTCCTAACTATGAATTACTTCTTTCCTTTATCATATATCATCCTTCCCTATTTGCTGGACAATTCACCTTCTTCACACTATGAATAGACCTTTTCTCGCACTGTACTCCTTTTCTCGATAGAATTACCTTTCTTCACACTGCGGAGAGCCCTTATTTTTGTGATTTCTGAGATCGTACTTTAGATTCGAACTGTAGTGAAGCCCTTACGCATTACTTGCAGACTTTATCCTTGCTGTAATATAGGCCCTTCCTTATATGCTATCTATCCTTCTTTCTTGCTGTGTATTACACATTAAACAATAGAATTTACACTATAATATATGAATGAAAACATCAAATGATCTGAATTTTTCTTCCTATAATTAAGCCCAAGAATTGCAAAGACATGTAGACTTCTTGTTGTGTGTTTTTTTTTTTTGTGTGTGCAGTCTAGTGGGCTATTTATAGTGGCCAAGCCTTGTAATAAGCCGACCTAACCATGAATAGATGTGACAATTCATGAGCCGAATTTATAAGGGAACATATATTAGTATTTTCAAGCCGACTTGAAGATTATTTACACTGAGTATTATTGTGACTGTAATTAAGCCCAAGAATTGCAAAGATATGTAGACTTCTTATTGTGTTTTTTCTGCGCAGTCTAGTGAGCTATTTATAGTGGCTAGTCCTTGTAATAAGACGACCTAACCATGGATAGATGTGATAGTTCATAAGCCGACTTTATAAGGGAATATATATCAGTATTTTCAAGCCGACTTGAAGAGTATTTACACCGAGTATTATGTTGATCTGAGCAGTATTATTATCACCATTCTTGAGAAATTTCTTCAAGATGATTTGACAAGGTCTTTGAGGCATACATCACTAAATTTGACACTTCATATACATGAATCTTAATTAATACATTTATGACAATATGAAAAATCCTGAAATACGTCAAGAAGAAGTCTTTGACATACAATAAAATCCTTGCTCATAAAACCCATGAAGCAAGCTAAAAAATATACATTGTATTATCTTTGTCTTCTTCATTACATAAATACATCATTACATAGCCAATATCAAGACCGAACGTAGTTACACTTTTCAACACTCCGGTCCATAAGAATGATATTCTATGAAATATTATTCGTAGTTGTTATAGGTCAATTTTGGCATCATCCCCCATGACCTAGTCAAACTGGACATCATCCCCAGGACCAATGAAAAAGGGTCTATCATCCCCTTACATTTCAGTTGCTATATGCCCTAAGAGAAAAACAAATCATACATGGCTTCTATTGTGATATTTCCAAGGTTTGAAGTACATGTTATATCACTTATGAGCTCACCAATGCTGCCTCAAGGGACTAACTACATTGCATATGCAGATCCCTCCATTCAAGGGTGCACTGAAATGCACTTCCCGACATTCAAGGGTGTGTTGGTCAAATGGGAGCGAAATTATCATTGTTCCGGAATCTCCACATGGCCAGTGCCTTCTAGAAGAGTCCATATGTGTCAAACTTCGAATCCAAGTGTCCATATAACCCCTCTGAGGTTAGGAACATGTCTTGCCTATTATTAGAAAGTCATTCATTGAGAAACTACAACCAGTTGCCCTATAAATTGAGCACAAATCCTAGTGCTAGGGAAGGAAGAATTTTGGTCAAGAAATGCTGTTGAATTCTCAATTGAGAGAGTGAAAGAATTGATATGCTACTGGTGTGATGTTGGATGTGATGAGGCTGGGATGAAGCTGGAGCCGATGACATCAAATCGATCATTGGTTGTAACCTCCCCCTTCTACTATTTAATAAATATTATTGTTCATTTTCCCATATATGTATCTGTTTATGTTTCTATTTATCATGCAATGGACTCTTGAATGATATATATGTTTCATGTTTAATAGATTTAAGTGATTAAGATAAGTAGACATATGTATACTGAAATCTGTTTTTTGTTCTCTGTTTATACTAGGAGGAATCAATCTGGCGATCTGAGTTGGATTGGAGGCTACAACAAAAGTGACAGAAGGAGAATAAGAAGTGCTTGGATCACAAGTAGATTCTTCTATCATTCTGTGTGTCTAGTTATTCTTAGATAAAGTGATAGAAAAGTCTTTCATCTATTGTTGTAAGTGCCTAGCACCACACTTAGGGAATTTGATTTATCCACAAATCATAATTCTGCATAACAAATTGGCGACTCCACTGGGGAGTTTCCTATCATTCCTATTGTTTTTGCCTCTGCTTATCCACCCATTAGCATCTACTTTCAATTATTAGACTTTTGAATCAAATAATTTCATTAGAAGTGTGTTCTATAGCTTTCATTTTCAATATCTACTGTGCCCAACGCACTGTTGGTCAAGACACAGAGCACTGCAGTGCACTGTTTTCCACTCAAGGGTGAACTGCAACGTCTCCCCTTAGAGACCGCGTTTCCCCCTTAGCCAACCAAATTCCATTTGAATTTCTCATTGCCATCATTCTCTACCATTTGTTTGCTGTGTTTTCAATTGTCTGATACCTCCTAGGGACAATTGAATTTTCTTGATTCTTCCTCCTTTGAAAAGTAAGTTTGTTTAATGTCTCTTTAAGTGTTTTTCTTTATCATTGACAAATCAAATTCAAAGTATTTTATTCTGCATTAGATCCATTTGTTTTCGTAAAGGAAATTTTTGTTAAATTCTTCGTTTCCTGTAGGAAAAATTGTAGTTCCATTCTTAATTTTTCCTTAAAGAGGAATTTTTGTTAAATTCCTCATTTCTCAAAGAAGAAAACATTTGTTTTTTGTTGATTTGATGCATATAGTTTCCTTTCTTGCATTCACATTATGGGAGCTGAAAAGAAAAACCTGCATATGCATATAGTGAATTGTGTGTGTTTCATAAGAACAAGTTAGGAAATCCACATTCTAGTTTGTGCTCTTTGTTGTATGCTCTCAAAACTGATTACTCTTTCCCTTAGTAGCCAGGATTTTTCATTGAAAAAGCTAAAATTTAAAAATTTTCTTATCATTTTAGTTTGCATTTTTAGGAATTTCCATCACATCACACAATGAACCTCAAAAGGAAAATTGTTAAACAAGATCAACTTAAAATTTAGATCAATTTACCTAAAAAAGCACTGGAACCATAACGATAACATTTAGAAGGTCTAGGCTAGCGATGTGTTCCGACGTCATTAAGCATAGCAGTTGTCATTAACTTGTTTGCGATACATTCTGAGTGTGATACCTCATTCCACATACGTAAGTATATTGGAGCTTGTCCACGTACCTTCGGGTATATCAGACAATGTTTTAGTATGAAAATTATAAGGGGGTGCTCTCACTATGCGGTTTCACATTAGATAATGCTAATATGGACTTGGGCCTCCACATAACTTCAGGTATATTTGGGAGGAAAAATTTAGGTTTCTATCCATCCATAATGAACAGATTCGTCCACCTTATAACTTGTGATACAACGAACACAACATTCGGGAAGATTGCCTGCCCGTACTTCTTGGTTCGCCAGGAGGTATTCTGCAGTGCACAATTACTTGGTAAACCTTTTGCCTAGAATTACCCTTTTATTTTGTTTAATTTTTTTGGTCTTAAATTAAATTAGTCATTGTGGAATAATAGCATCCCTTTCCTCGTTGTCAACGTAGAATAGCATTGAAACCACCTTTACCACTGGAAGTCACTTCTGGTCGGCGAAGGCGACATCGCTCTACTGAAACTAGTACTATCAGTACCTTTGGTGTGACATCATCCTCACATATGCCAGAGTCAACACAAGTTGTTTATACAAATCCTATTTCATATAATTTTGTCGAGACAGAGTCTTCACAGCTACCCATGGTCACGATCCATCTAATCAGTGAGAGCATACCTCCAGAACCCGACGTTGTTCAACCGGAAGTTGATCCAGATCCTGTCACTTTTTTGCCAGAATATCTACATCTCGAAGTCGAACGACTGGAAGTTGTTCCTGTATCGGTCACCGCATAATCTATTGTAGCCATTGAGTCTCCCATATCGCGCAGTCAACCTATTGAAATATACTTTGGGCTTGATGGAGAAATCCTTCCACCTGGTTTAATTTCTATTGAAGAAATACCATAAGATGGAATACCTTTAACTCCAAATCATTTTTGGGCAGATCTTTACCTGTACAAGTATTTTACTCAATCACCTCCCTCTTATTTTTTTGATCCTGTGTCTATTACAGTTCCTATAGATCCAATAGGGTATACATTTGGTCAAAAAACCATGCCTGAGCCAACATATTTGGCTGGACCATCTATTCCAATTGCGACAACACCTGATCTCGCTACCCCATCGATGTTCATGACTTCACCAAATTCACATCTATATGGTGGCCCTTCCGTCCCACCTGGTTACCAATATTTATCTGAAACCTTCTTTGGTGCATCCTCAAACCCATGGAATTCACCAATGTCATCACCTAGTATTCCAACTGGTAAATATATAGTGAGTACTGAATGGATTGATCCTTTATACACATTATTAGGGCAATATCAAGCTAGTCCATCTGGGCATATCCCATCCAGTACAATTTCAACTAGAATCCTGCATCCAGTATAATTTCAACTGGAATCCCAACATTTGGAGAAAGATATTTTCCATCTTATTATACTCCTCATGCTGGGGGGCAACATATGGTCACCCATATTGAAAGTAATCCGTCGTTATTTGGTCATCCTAATTTCAGAATGAATGTTTGTTAGTGGCAACCCATTCTGCCCATCCAACCACAAATGGTTGTACACTCGTATCAACTAGTTCAACCTGTTGCACCCACATCAATTCCACTTGTTAATACATCGTTACCCCTGTTACAGACTTAATCTGTTGTACCTCAATCATCTCAGGTGGGTCCTTCAACCCAATACCCTCAAGTATTTGGCCCTCAGACTCCAACTCCTTCAATTGGTTTACAACAACCACCTATATACATAATCATTTATTCACAAGCTGGATTACCATATTATGGGATGTCACAGCCGCAACAAGATTATACCTATCCACAAATGAATCCAAGCTATCCTATTTTGGGTTATAATATTGGTGGAAATACCCCTCATTGGTAGCCACAAGTGCAATTTCCACAACCTTAATTTCAACAAGTAGCATACCTAGGTTTTGGTCAACAGAATCCTCAAGCATTTACTTATAAAAAAAACCCCTATCTAGGTTACCAGAAACATATTCCTTATGCTGGTGCTCAAATTCCTATTGCCCAAGAAATTCCATCATACCTTGGCTATGCTCAACCCGAACTTAATCGACAGTTGCCCTTTGTTGCAACTTTAGAGTTACCAGATTTAAACTGACTCACCAATGATCCAATCAACTATGCTCCTTGGTGGCTAGTGATACCTCATAAATTACCCTCGGATATTCCTAAGTTCAATGGAAACCCTGGGGAAGACCCATCAATGCATGTTATGACTTATCATTTGTGATGTTCATCTAACTCCCTAAATGATGACTCTGTTCGACTACGTCTTTTCCAGCATATGCTCATTGGTCTGACAACGAAATGGTACATTGAGTTACCAAGAGATTCATTTGATAATTTCACTGCCCTAGCTACTGTATTTTTGACCCACTTCCAGTTACCCATACGATATGGAACTGGAACGAAACTCTTGACTAATTTTAAAAAGACTAATGCTACTCACATTTATGATCATATTCATGAGTGGTGTTGTCGTCGTAGAATGGTTAAGACATTTGTTCTTGATCAACTCCTTGCTGAGTGGTTCATTAGGTCCCTATTACCATCTATAATTGAGGATGTGGCTAAGGGTGGATTTGTCACTGAAGAGAAGGTCATTTCTCTTTCCCAGTATTTAGACTTGATTTATACTCATTCTGGCACACTTTACAAGAAAATTCCCAACGTGTCGCGATCTAAGTTTACTTTTCCTCCTCCATATAAGGACTCTCATGCCGGAGACGGTGTGATCAATACTGCCAGTATGCATCACTCTACTACATCTGATCCTATGCATTCTTCTGAAATCCATGCCATGTCATCTAACAAGGGAAAAAGTGAAAAGCAACCTGAAAGTAAGAAAAAGGGGAAATCAAAGAAAAAACAAATTTCTGCCCCGCTGGAAATATCATATGATCAATCGACTGGAAATCGAAAACCTCGTTACCCTTGTATAATCTGTAATAAGGAACACTTTTTTCGAGACTGTCCTCACCCTGTTGAAGTCTCAAAATGGTTAGGACCTTGCATGTGTCAGCTGTGTCGACAGATCCATTTCTGAATCTAGACACAAAATTGGTGCTATGGATACAAATTCTAGTTCACAAGTGCTTATGCTATCTGTCACAAGGCCATCGACTGATGTTTTGGTGTCAACGCGTAATAAATATTACGGTAGTTAGTCTACTGATCAACCTACTACCTCGACCACGAATCCGTCTACGGAATCGATACCGCCAACTGCTATTTCTGAATTGGCATTCAGGCCACCAAAGGGAGTCGTTCATAAATCGACATTTAATCCTCAAGAAAGAGCTGCTCAAAATTATAATATAGTTGAAGATTTGGCTCAATCCCCTTTAGATATGTTAGTGCTTGAGGTCCTACAAAATTTTCCCTCCCAGAATCAGGCTTTGTTGTCAGCAATTGGTGGAATTGATCCGACAGATTCCAATCTCGTAGTCTTTAATCACACGGGCTATGTGCCGCAATTACCAGCAAAATTGACATTCTCCATCCAAGTAAATGTTCTCAATCATATTTTTCAACGTACTATTATTTATGAGGGAGAATCTACCTGCATTATGTCTCTAAATTGCTGGAAGTCACTTGGCTCGCCGTGCATATCTCAATCGCCTAAGATGTTGAAAGCTTTCGATGGACGTACATGCAAGCCTTGTGGTATTATTAATAACCTGCATGTTGAGCTAGGGGGAAAAACAATGAATGTTGAAGTTTAGGTCGTTGATGGACCCCTTGAATACAATATTTTACTCAAAAGTGCATGGGTATATGTTATGACTGCGATTGTTTCTGCATATTTTAGAATGATCGCCTTTCCACATAAAGGTGTCATCACAACCATCAATCAGATATCCTTCTTTGCCTCCAGTTCCTAGGTAATTGGAATTGTTCTGTTAGTTCATGCACCCCAAATCGCACTTCAGAACATTGGTGTAGGACTGTTAAAGGATTCCACTCTCATGGGAACCTTTGCATTACCACTGCTTGCGACATCGACAAAAATAACAAGCATAGAGACCTGCTGCATGATATATTCCACTCCATCTGGCTTAAGGAGAATTATAGGTGATTATGAAGTTGTTACGTTGGATGAGTTTCTGCCACCCAACCCAATTGAGCTGGCATAACAATCAATCTGAATGGCTTGGGTGATGGATCCGAAATCATCATCGCCGGTTGTTTGGGTTGATCGTTCATTAGATTTTGGTACTCCATCTAATCCTTTTTCCACAACTTTCTTGACAGATGAGGATATTCTAGAAACCATGATGTCAGAAGGAAAACCATGGGAATATCATCATAATTTCTCCCATATTGAGGATTACAAAGAAGATAATCTTAGTGAACTATATCACCCATCGATCAAAAATTTGTTTTCAAATTATTTTCCTATTAATGCAATCTATTCCGAGCGAAAATTATCAAAGATTGAAGAAACCATTTCTATCGATATTTCAACCAAACCCGACGTTGTAGAAAAAATTCATGTCGGCGTGTCTTGTTCTCCATCAGAACTCAAAACATATCGCTCTCTATTTCGTGAATTCAATGATGTATTTGCTTGGTCTTATGAGGAAATGCCAGGCATAGATACTAGTATCGTTGAACACACTATTAAAATGTACCCTGATGTCAAGTCGGTATGTCAACAGCTTCGTCCTCTTCATCCAAAGGAGGCAGCTGCCATTAAAGCAGAAGTTGATTTTTTTTTGCGTGCTAGTTTCATTTACCCTATTTTGCTAACTGAGTGGATTTCCAACATCGTTCCTGTTATGAAAAAACAAAGAACCATCAGAGTGTGTGTCGATTATCAGGATGTCAATCTTGCTTGTCCAAAATACAACTATCCTACTCCCTTTATCGACCAGATTATTGACGATTGTGCTCGATGTGAAAAATTTTCTTTCATGGATGGATTTTCTGGCTACAATCAAATCAATATCCACCCAGAGGACCAATATAAGACAACATTCATCTGTCCTTGGGGAAAATTTTCTTATCGGAAACTCCCGTTTGGTTTAAAAAATGATGGGGCAACTTTTCAGAGAGCATTGGATTATGATTTCAATGACATTAAGCACATCATTCTACCCTATCTAGAAAATTTACACGCACATTCACGAAACCAGATTGATCACCCGATGCATTTGAGAGCTATATTTTTACACTTTCGACACTACAAAATACGCCTCAATCCACATAAATGTGTGTTTTGTGTTGGTTCTAGTAATTTTCTAGGGTTCGTCGTCTTAAAAGAAGGAATTCAAATATACCCACTAAAGGTCTAGGCCATTCTTGATTTGCCTGCACCATCAAATTTTCTTTAGTTACAGAAACTTTAGGGAAAGGCTAACTTCCTAAGGAGGTTCATACCCAACTACACTAAAATGGCTAAAGGATTTACTCGGCTCTTGAAAAATGGGATTCCCTTCCATTGGGACCCAGTTGCGTAAGATTATTTTGATGCTGTCAAGGATACACTTGTCTGGGCGTCATTAATGTATTCCCCCAATTATAAGAGTGATTATTTCTATTATATCGCTGCGGCTGATACGACCATTGCTATGGTATTGGTCCAAGTAGAAAATGGGATAGAACATCCACTCTATTATTTGAGTCGTAATCTCAATGATATGGAAGTGAAGCATTCGTACATATAAAAGCTTGCCTTGGCAGCTGTTCAATATGTCCAAATATTTCCCCACTATATCCTGTTCTAGAAGACCATTGTCATTTCGAATTGCAACCCCATGACTTATATGTTTTCACGTCAATTGTTGGGGGGGAAATATTCAAAATAGATTATCATTTTGTAGGAATTTGATTTGGAATTCATCAAATCCAATTCAAAGAAGGCTTCAATTTTAGCTGAGCTTCTTTGTGACCTTCCCTCTGATAGTACTGCCACTACATTGGAACCATCTATTCCTGATGAGTCTCTATTTCCGATTGGATCATCTGATCGTCGATATGGGTATTTTATCATTTATCTCCAAACCCAGACTTTTCGGCCTGATACCTCTCGCTCTGATCAACGACGTATTCGATACCAAGCCAAAGATGATTTGATAGTCCACGATACAATTTATCATCATGGTGTTGATATGATTTTAAGAATGTCCCTCACTCATGAGGAGGCCGAAAAGGTTTTAAATGATTTTCATGCTGGGGCTTGTGGTGGAAATTTGTCTAGATACACTACCGCGCAGAAGATAATCCATGCTAGTTACTTTTGGCCTACAATATTTCACGACTGAATCCTTGCGGTCAGGAGTTGTCATGCGTGCCAGATATTTGATCGTAAAATTGACAAACCGCCTACGCCAATGCATATTGTTGTCTCTGTGGGATAATTTTCACAATGGGGCATTGAATTCATGACTTGTAACCCTCATTCATCCGAGGGGCATGGTTATATTATTTTTGCAGTAGAATACTTGACCAAGTGGGCCGAAGCAATGCCTACATTCAAAAACATAGGAATAATAGTTGCACTATTTTTCTTTAATCATGTCATTTCACGGCTTAGGGTCTCATAGGCTATAGTCATAGATCATGGTTCACATTTTCGCAATCATATGATGAATGAGTTAACTGCCAAATCAGGACTTTCGCATGCTAGTTCTACTCCTTATTATCCACAATCAAATGGACAAGCTGAGGCTATTAAAAAAATTATTAAATGAATGCTTCAACGAATGACAGGAGCTCATAAATGAAATTGGAATTTGATCCTATACTCGGCTTTGTGGGCGTACCGAACCTCAGTGAGAAACGCAACCAGATTTACCCCCTTTCAATTGGGGTATGGTCTGGAAGATATCTTTCCAATCCAATGTGAAATACCATCGTTAAAACTCGCAATCGACTTGTTACTTGACACCTTTTCTGAAGAAGCGTGTCTTTTAACCTCATCCATATTGATGAAACACGTCATGAAGCCCAATTGGCCAACGAAGCGCATAATAGACGTATAAAGGTGCAATAAGACAAGCATGTACAACCTCGCATTTTCTCAGACGGTGACCTGGTCCTTCTTTATGATCACGAAACTGATGTAATAAGTATAGGGAAATTTGAGACATTATGGCATGGCCCCTATATTTTCAAAAGAGTTCTTGCTAAGGGTGCCTACAAGTTGGTAGATTACGATGGAATTCCATTGGTGTAGCCCCGAAATGGGTTATATCTAAAACGTTTCTATGGTTAATCATGAGCGTAGTGATTTTTTGTATTATATTGCATATATGCTGTTGATTTTCATTTATTGTCTTAGTTTGTTTTTATAGAGTTTTCTTGAAGTTAGTAATCCGCTTTACATTTCATCGCAGATGTCTGAATATTTGGAACCATTTGTTGGGTATGATGATGGCACTAGTCGTAGTACATAGAATTTATCCTCTGCAGCGTGGGCCATTTTCGCTCAAAACGACGAGTTAGTGAGTTTTCAAGGGATTTGTATTGGTTGATCTACAAATAATATCGCTAAGTATAGTGAATTGATCGAACTTCTCTCTGATGCCATTTGGTATTAACTGCATCATCATAAGGTTAGACTCACAACTTGTGGTATTACAAATTACTAGTGTTTATACTGTTAGAAATCCAAAACTGCATCATGTGTTCCTAAGAGTTTGAATTTTGGCAAGACACTTTGATTTCATTCAATATCAACACATTTCCAGAAATTTGAACACATTAAATTATTCTTTAGCGAATTATGTTATAAACATACATTTGCGACACATGTAAAAATACATTCACATAATTGAATAGGGTTTCATAATAAATATAGGAAAACACTGAGATAGATTGTTGAGGCAGTAAATCCCCTCTGTGGACAGAGGCGATCCCACTAGCCCTAGAGTGGGTCTAGTAACAATCGAATCATGCAATGAAGTTGGTTCCTAGTTACAAGAAAGACAAAGATCGCGATAAGTAGCCTACCTCAAATCAGACACTGTTGTTGTCGAGAAAGAAGCAGTGCTCTTTGTCCCTAGCCTGAAAAATCACAGTCCTTCCATTTGCTCTGTCCGGATACCTATACACACGTAGAGAAATGATGACATACAACATAATACATGTAACTATATATCAGTCAGAGAGGATATAATTCATTGTATTTCATAAAAGAGTAAACGCAAGAATGGAACCAAAATCAGTGTCGCTTATATTAAAGATGACAAAAAGGGATATTACAACCAAATGCTTTGACGCTATGATCTTCCTTCGGCGAGGCTTGCAGCAGAGCATGTCTCAACAAAGCCTGTCGAGAATCTAGACAAAGCTCTCTCTCTTACGTGGTTCTCCTAAGATCTGCTCTCAATAGTTGCCCAGCTATAGTTTTCCTCCCACAAGTTCAACTAGCTTGGAAATGGAGAGGGAAATATTTTATAGATGGAGGAAGGGAAGTTGGGATCCATATAATCATGGGATAGGTCATATCTCTTAGGAAGGTTCCATGAGAGGTGGAAAACCACTTCCTATACATGGAGATCTGGAGCTAAACCACTCAACTTCTTTTGATGATTCGTTCTGGAGTTTATTAGAATCAAACTTCTGCCATTTATTTTTAAAAATCATTCCTTAATAGGCTTGGCATGAGTTAAACACTGGGACAGAGTTCCAACTAGCACGCCCTCTAGTGTGGATTCCCCCATTGGCATGAGGGATGAACTGGCTAGTTGTGCCAAGGCTAAAACATCTGTTTTTAGGGTTTTTCAGAGGAAATGTTCTTCAAGAGAATGTTTATCCTTATGCAGGAGGATTTTATGAAGGTGTTTGAAGGACATTTTAATTTTCACAGGTCACAGGAATAGTCCTCCAATGTGCGGGATGAGGGATTGCAGGGATGGTGATAAAATGTTGTGTAACAGATGCTCTGAAAATGTTCTTCAAGAGAATGTTTATCCTTATGTAGGAGGATGTTATGAAGGTGTTTTCAGGACATTTTAATATTCACAGGTCACGGGAATAGTCCTCCAATGTGCGGGACGAGGGATTGCAGCGATGGTGATAAAATGCTGTGTAACATATTCCCTGTAAAGCATGAGGTCCGAGAGAGAGGGAGGGGTGAAATGCTTTATGAGAACACGCCCAACTGAAAACACTGCCGTCGGAAAACCTACGAAGACAAATACAACTGATATCTCTGATACATGATATGTGGTATGGGCGCAGCCATCCATAATAGAGTGTACAATAACTGGGATCCAAGGTATGGATGCAGCCATCCAGAAAAGAAGGATCAATAAGTAGACTCAGTTATGGTCGCAGCCATCCAATCAAATGAGTCATGTAATCAATCATGATAATCCACAAAGAATCCGTAGCCTGGATTTTATCAGACAAGATCCAGGATCTTGCGCTCCATCTCGACTCGAACAGAGTAAAAGTTCGAGCATGCGAATAAGTGAGCTGAAGTCGAACACACAAGAACATCATCTGATTACCAGCCAATGATGAAAGATGTTAACAGACGTGAGAGGAACCACCAATAATGAGGATGGCCCTCAAGGTACTATAGGTACAATCCATGGAATGTGAACAATGAGCTAGCGTTGAACACCCTTGAAATCATGTGATCGAAGGCCAATAATGAAAACCTTGCGTCGAATGTGAAGAACCTACCATTGAGGCATGCAGGCTCCAAGGTACCTGAAGGGAGTCTCTAGATCAACTTCCTGGATAATGAGCTGAAGTAGACAGGAAGCGACCTTGATCGAAGGTGGGCCATAGTGTTTCCCACATCATTGACACGAGACAGAGGAACATGATGTTTGTGAACCAAGATCAATAGAGAATCAAAGGGAGGTTGAGAACTGCAGAGGCCAACTTCTCTTGAACATATTGGTGGTACGACACTGGATTTGGTAGTATTTGACATCAAAGGATCTGAGGTCATGGTAATGTAGCAAAGAACAGATGAGCAGTCAAAAGAGATTACCCAAACCCATGGAGGTAAGCAGATAACGAGATGAGATGTCCCCAACCCGACACAAATTCAGACAAGTTCCATGTTCAAGAGAGACATATTGCCGACACGACAATGATACTGGTTCTATTTTCCGCCACCATTTCTGGTGAGTACCCCAATTATTTTTGGAAACAAGATTGAAGTGGATAGCATATGTTTGTGATATAAGTTTGTCCTTCAGACAAATCCATCCTAGTACTTTTAACGAGCCCTAGGAAGGAGGAACTCGAGTAACGTCATTACGACGGAGTCCGATGTCATCAGTTTTTAACGAGTCTAACAAAGGAAGAACTCGACGTCTTTTCATGTTTAGAGAGTTTGAAAAGACAGTGGAAAAGAAAACTCCAACAGTCCCTTTTCGCAGATATTCCCTCAGACCCGAAAAGGTAGAAAACTATGTCTGAGAGAACCTCCTAGTCGCGATAGGCTAGGGTATTCCTTTTTTGTAAATAATCTATCCCAGCCGAAAAAGGGGTAAATGTATACTGGGGTAGATGTCGCTTCACAGCCAATTTAACAAGCTCAAAACGACAAGCGACTCGACGATCGTTTCAGTTTTAGGAGTTAGAAAAGAGCTGAAAGGTGACTCCAGTAGTGACTTTTTCGTGTTTTTTCCGAGTCCGAAAAAGTATAAAATATAACTCGTGTGTCGTCCTAATCGCGTGAAAACCTGTCACTGCACAAAAAGCAAGTGTAAAACCCATTTTTCGACAAAACATAGTGAAATATTGGAAAAACAAGTCTCAAAACCTAAATTTGATTTTGAAAAGTTATAAATATGACCAATAGTAAAAACATATTTACTTTTTACTTTTTTACCTCTTGGTAGAGCGATAGTGAGCCATTTCCTTTGCGATCTTGCGGTGACAATCGTGGAAAATCCAGTGCACTATTCCGGATCCCGTCTTTTCTAGGTAAGAGTCGCTTCCATTAGCCATTTTTTAAGCCATATTTCATAGCTTTCCATTGTCTTTTGGATTCCCTGAGGGGAGGATTTGAAAAAATAGGGCTTCTGTGGTTGGCGCAGGTATCGGGCACAGACCCACACCAATCGACCTCTTTTTGCAAAGGGGCCGCGCCAGGTGGCGCGACTGTCATCAAAATAGCTGCGCCAACCGCACAACTCAATATTTTATTTAAATTTGACAAAATACAACCAATAAATTGTTGGTTTAAGTACCCAAGAGATCTTGTAATGTGCTTATGACAAATTTGATGCAACTGTAAAGAAAAAATGGTGATTGAATGGAAAGAAAGAGAGCAAAGTGAAGAAGAAGAAATGGCAATGGAGAATGAGCAATGCATGAATGCTCTCCGTAATTGCAGTTTAAAGAAATTCTTCTTAACACCATGTCTCAGGGCTCAGCCTGAATTAATACAATCTTTGATAAGTATCTGGGATGAGGATGAAGAGAATTTTAAACTTTGAGATAAAGTACTTGAGCTCGAAGTGTCCGATGTCTACTTGATCATTGGACTATCACGTAGAGGTCCAGTTTCGATTATGACAAGCACCAGGCCTTCTGGTGAAACAATGTCAATGGCCATGGAGAGGGTGTGCCTAGGGGCACAAACAGGATCAGGTAGTGGCAAAGTTGACATTCATACTGTTCTTGATCTAGCACTCAGAGTGGTGCTACATACCATTACGTGGGCTGCGGGGTCGCAGGCACCGCACGAGGCTACCAAAACACAGCTCCTCCTGGCGTCAGAGTGCATGAACCCAACAATATTTGATTGGGCCACAGCCGTAACTATGAATATCAAACGACAATTGAACAAATGCAAAGAGGAAAAACTGAAGTAGTTTGGGTACGGATCAATCTTGGTATCGTTCTTCCTAGAACGATTGCCTATCTTCCAGGGCCAAGGGGCTATAGTCCCGGATCCACCATTGAGAGAGCCACGAATGGATCGATGGGCAGCATTGATGCCCAGGGCAGGGGGCAGCCAATAGATGTCATGGCAGCCTGAGTTCTTTGGATGGCTCTGATGACAGCTGATCGTCATAGAGGACTAGCCCTATGCTGGTACTGATTTCACAGGAGACCCAGACCATCCGCTCCTGTTAGGAGAGGACTAGGATGAGGAGTTGGGTAAGAATCTTTTTGAATTTTATGAATTTTATGATTTTTTGGTATACATGTATGTTCTAACAGCTGGTCCTATATGTATGCAGATGTTGGACTAGAGAGGCCTGCTAGGATGTCACTGATAGGGAGGAGGACTCCGCTCGCTTATGACCCTCAAGGTGAGGGGGGCGAGGGGGATGCACTGGTACAGAACCTTGAGGGGATTGCTCGTGAGGTTCCAGACTGTGATCACCTAGCTGATGTCCCTATGGCTTACCAGAGGCTCACCGTAGGGGTGCCGAGTCACCTCCATCGCTTACTGAGGCGGCTGGTGCGGGCAGTAACGTGCTACCATGAGCGTCATGCCGATTAGTCGCCTAGGATTTTATTTTCATATTTTTGAGAGAAATGTTGTCTCCAGATGTAATTAAAACAAACATGTATATTTTTTGGATTTTATATGATGTACACGCTGCAAACATTCGACATATATATATATATACATCTATTTCTGCATGGATCTTAGTTACATATGATGATGTTTTTACAAGTTATGCAAATGTATAATACAATGTTATATAATGTATCAGCTAAGTAATCTGCATAAATAACGACCCAATGGAAAAGTAAAAAGGTCACAAAATGCATCAAACCGACATATTTTATTTTTACACAAGCTTAAAAGCACAAACACAAACTATGCTTGAAAAAATAGGCATGCCCCCAGCATGATGACTCAATTAGAGGTGTACATGCCCCCCAAGCTTCAGTCCATAGGAAATGGAGTGAAGGTTCAAAACACAAGAGTAAGAGATTCGACAGGAATTTTCTGAAATCGAACAAAACTAGAATTTAACGGGATCATGTTTCATTATTTTAACGAGGTTAACACACTTAGAAGAACTGTCCTTAGAGTAGCTTGTTTCATTGTGTAGGGAGCTTGAAACAAGAAGAGGAACTATGCTTCGACGAGCTCAAAGGAGCAGGTTCAGGAGGGGGATAAGCAGATGCAAAATGCTCGAGACAATTATACATTGCCCCTAGGCTGGGCATGAACAACAAACGATAATGTCCATCACTCCATGGCAGATATTCGAGAGACATCGTCTCCACGATAACTTCATTAGACGGAAAAACTTCTCTCAAAGGATCGGGCGAATCTGCATCACTGAGCCAAGGGGATTGAGAATAAACATCAAGAGCCATGCTCAAAAGGAGCACTACCAGCAATAGGAGGATCTGATGCGGCAACGATCTCGTAATAATTGATTTCAACTAGGGTTAGAGGCATCGATTCTCCAAAAGAGGCAACATGTTTAGAAGAAAGGGATGATCCATGGGTCATCTGACCTAGAGACCATATTGACTTGAAAAATGTTCAGTGGTCGAAGGGGGAAAATACCCATGAGAACGGGGTCCTTGAAAATACCAGGTCCTATGCTATCAGGGGGATTAGGGATTTGATCCACGTATGGTACGTTATTCTCGGAGGATGAGGTGAAGAAAGACAGCTGATCGATAGTAATAATCTTGCTCTGATGTGGAAATTTCAAAATCCGAAAGAGGGTGGACGGAACACACAACATGGCATGGGTCTAGCTGCGACCGAATAGAATATTGTAGTTGAGTTTGGCATCAACAGCTTCCACTTCGACGTTGAATTTATTACCTTGCAATGTAATCGGTAGACTCGAGAGAACACCTAAGGGTTTTGATTCCCTTCCATCGAATGCCTCAAGGGTATTGGGAGATGAAGTGAGGGATGGCGAGCCAATGACCTTCCAGCAAGTAGATGAAATAACACAGGTAGAGGCAATTTCATCCACAATGGCTCTGTGAATGTTGAGGCCGTTGATACTGACTTGTATAACAAGCACGATCTGGTGCGGAAGTCAGGGGACAAAATTCTCTAGATCGAAGGAGAGAAGGTTAGAATCAGCAGGATCGATTCCGCCGGTCATAGATAGCAAAGCTTTTCGTTGAGACAGACAAATCTGAAGAAATTCCAATGCGAACATCGTGGAAGGCGCCTGTGCCAAATCCTCAACAATGCTGTAATGCTGAGCAGCACAGGCGTTCGGATTATAGGAAGATTTTCGAAGAACACCTTTGGAAGGTGGTCGTACAACGGGTTCAACGCTGGGCTTTTCAAACTCCAGAGGAACAGAGGCAGGTGGGGGAGGAGGACCATCAATGACTTCCTTCCCAGCTGCCTGGCGTGATCCGGCATAATCCTTCGATCGAGTGGCAATAGAAACAGGTGTAGCTCCATTCATCATGAAAACTTGGGACCCAAACGGTGCAGACAGTGAAGGCTGCTCGACCATCTGGGTCTATTGAGATGGAAACGGTTCCTTAAGAACTTCCAGAGTTCCCTTAGAGCCCTTAAGAAGTTTACTAACTTTGGATCGTCGAGGACAATCTTTGGTGTAGTGGTCTTCATTACAGATCAGGCAAGGGTACTTCGGTTTCCGTTGCGAACCATCATCAACACGTGGTTTAGACGATTATGGTTTTGGGGCATCGGATTTGGCTTTTCCTTTGCCCTTATTCTTCCCTTTGGAAGTCTTGTCCGCAGGATTAGCCTAAACGACGTTGACCTCCGCGGTCTTACCAGAATCTGGGGTAGTCAGAGGAGTAGAATTGTTGGAAGAATTAGATTTCTACTTCCCATTGGAAGAATTGTGAGAATTATGAGAGACATAACCAATAACAACATCTACTGATGGATTAGCCGGTGCTTTAGAGGTCCCTAGCCGCAGAGCATCAGTCAAGATGTCGTATAACATGCCGGATTGAGAGTACACTAAATCGAGGTACTAGGCACGAGAAATGGTTTGTTCCTCGGTTACACATGCCCCCATAGCAATGTCCTATGCAATCTTGTTGGCAAAGGAGGTAGTGAACCAATGAGTTAGAAGCTGATCAGGAATGTCAAACTTGATCAGACAACAACGACGTCTCAACTCGTGAATGTGATCTGAAATATGAGTGGCTTTGTCCTATTTCAGAGATGTCAGGAGATGCGTCTCGGCTTCATAACAAACTGGTAACTGGAAATGCATTAGGAACACCATGGATAGAGTATTAAAATCTTGAAAAATACCACGGGGCAGGTCTATATACCATTTAGCATAGCACCGGTGAGAGTGTGCTAGAAAATATGTAGACGAATCAAGTCATCTATCCAAGAATTCGAAGAACGCCATAAGTGGTATGTCATGACATGTGCTTGGGGGTCTTCACCAGATTTACCCTCAAACTTAGGACAGTCACCAGGCACCTTCGTCGTAACCGGAGGCCAATAAGTATTATGAAGAATTGGATCATTGGTCAATTTGGATACATATGGTAACTCCAACATGGCGAGAAAAGGTAACTGAGGGTTAAAAGGCATGCCAGGTCCCCGATAAGGACTTGTACCTGTACTCCATCTTGGTTGAGCATAAATCTGCTCCCATTGGTTCTATCACAGAGGATTCTAAACATAGGGGGTATAATTCGTATAATTGTGTTGATATGGTGGCTGAAAACTAGGATACGAGGGTTGATAACCAAGGTACTGAATCTGATTATATGTGGGCCCCATTTGAGCAGTGTATGGGTTTGACTGTGGAGTATAAGTATAGCCTGGCTGTTGAAGGTAATAACCAGAACCTTGGGGTGGGTTGTAAATCGGTCGAGACTGACCTTGAAGGTAATAGCCACCTTGGGGTTGAATAGGCTGCTGATAAGTGGGACCCTGCTAAGTTTGATAAGTCGGGCGCACAAGTAGATTCGATTGTGGCATAGAATAGATCGGCTGTTGAGCAGGGTTAACAGGTTGCGTAGGTTATCCTGGTTGAACAGGTTGACCTGGCTGAACAGGTTGTCCTGGTTGAACAGGTTGACCTGGTTGATGAAGGACACTAGGTTGCCCAGCTGAGAAGGTTGGCCTGATGGCGGGAGAAGGCCAGGTTGTGACTGATAACCAGGTTGACCTGTGACAGGACTATAAGATGGCCTTGGCTGTGCAAAATTTTTACCAATTGGAAAATAAGGTTGCTGAGGTTACACCAAAGGTTGATAAGGATGGGTTTGCCCCCAAGGACGGTATGGTGGTCCAGGTTGATACCTCGGTTGCCTTGCCTGTCCTTGAGGTTGCCCTGGTTGGACCACAGGGTAAGGTTGCAGAGGTTGACCTTGAGGGTTGTAAGACTGCCCTTGCGGGCCGTAAAAAAGTCCCTGCTGGCTCGAAGGTTGCCCCTGTAAGGGTTGTCCTTGCAGGTCGTATAGATAACCTAGCTGGGCCGAAGGTTGTCCTTGGAAGGGTTTTCCTTGTGGGCCAATAGCATATCCTTGCTGAAACAAAGGTTGTCCCTGTAAGGGTTGCCCTTGTTGATTAGAAGGTTGCCCAACCTGGGTAGATAGAAAACCGTTAATGTATAGATAAGCCTCATGAGTAGGAAAACGAAGGGGGTTTCCCTGATCATCATATTGATATGGAAATACGTAAATTGGGGCACCATCCACTCCATAATGGGAAAAATAAGGATGATTAAGGTCTTGAGAGGACTGACCAACCTCGGAGTTCGACGGCTGTAAAGACAACCGATAATCCTCGGGAGAAATATTCTCAGGAATGGCAGAAGCTATATCAATGTCTTCAGGAACTAATGAGGTCCTAGTTGACTGAGTAGTAACAACAGGCGTAGACGCAACCATATAGATAGTAGGTCTAACAGGTGCTGATGTGACGAAAGGAGATTCCTGAGAGGTGTCGATGGCGACATCCCTAACGAGGGAAAAGTCAGACTCGTGGATTGAGTCGATATTCCCATAGAGGAAATAACGGCCATGACCTAACTTAAAGACCTATATCCAGCTGGGAGTGTTGGACCAGGTGAAGACATAATAGAAGGTTCAGGGATGTCTTCGGAAAAAAGCTGGTAATCTTCACCAAAAGTAGGAATTCCCTCACTAGGAGAAGGACTGGATGAGTCCATATCTGACCCTGCCGTGAGATCTTCTAAAAGATGACGGGGACTAGGAGGTATGACAGCAGCCAAAAATGGTGATCCCGATGTAAGAGGAGGGAAGTGTTCCCCTACTGCAAATCCGAACCAAGCGTTGGACAAGGGGCAATTGAAGTCAACTGGTCCTCCAAAGGGAAGTTCAGTTATAAGCGGTCCCCCATCGGGAAACTCGGATACAACAGGCTGCTGATGCTCAACAGAGGACTGGGAGACCTATGATGAATCATCTGTATAAGGAATACCAGTAGATGAAATTGATGGTTCCGCCACTGTGACTATAGTGAAAAAGAGGAAGAGATCACAAAACAAAGATGCACGGGCAAAAACCAAGGCAAGAAAAAACAGGCTGAAAAATCAATCTCTAAATGGGTGTGTGGTCGTAGGTGATTAATTTTACCACATTGAAACAGGAAATTTTACAGTTTCATGTTTTAAGCGTCTAGAAATAAGTAAAATATGACTCTATCACTTTCAATTTGGAAACAAGCGTGAAAAAACAAGCGCTTGATGATCTTTTCAAATTTAGTGAGTCAATAAAGATAAAAAGTGACTGTTCTAGTAATCTAGGTAGATGGGTGTACCAGATATCCATGAACTGCCATATACACCTCGGTAAAAAATTAAAAATAAATCAACCAAGGACTTGACGTACGTGCAGGTAATCTCCCCGAATGCTGTGTCCGGTGTATCACGGGTAAAAGGCGTCAGACTCAGCTTCCTACAGATAAAGGATTGCAACCTAATGGGGTCTCCCTTTATATATGCGATGGTACATGGAACACAAGTCCATACTAGCGCTATCTGTAGCTAGATGGCGAGCGAAAGCTGCTAGGCTTAAAGGCACCAAAACATGTCTCTACCTTAGAATACTAGATATTCCGTTAATGTTTCAATGTTGCTTTAGGTTAATTCAATAAATTTTAAAGTTGATCTTCAATTTACATTTCAATTTCAGGCCCTATCAAATTTTGGATCTCATAAAACCTCTAAATGCAAACTACATGCCACAAATTATCACTTTGTTCAATGAAGAGCTATCTACGGGAGAGTTGAGAGCTTTTCAAATGACAACAAAATGAACACAAAAAACATCCACTACTGTTTCCAATGCAAGCTAATGAAACTAGAAAACTTCTCTCTAGAGTTATATAACATTAAAAATGCGAAATAGCTTTCAATTTTCACTACACCAAACCAAATGCAAAAGATCTTGTTTTCGTATTATTCAATATATTAGAGAAAATGTGCTAAATGACTGAAAAAACTAATGAAAACATCAATTCAAGAAATTAAAGAGAGAGAGCTAAAACAAACAAGTTCATTCAATCCTAACACACACAATCAAGACTCAAACTGATGAAGAAATCCCTCAAAGCGAAGAAGAATCTCAAAAGAGACTCAAACAAACCGTGTAATCTAGGCTTGGAGTAACACAAAACGAAACTGAATGAAAGAGAGAAAAATCACTCAACTAACGCAATGATACAATGGAATCCAGCAAAACGAATGCAAAGAAGTGAAAACGAAGTTTACCGGGAAAGCAAGGACCCAAAACTCCCACGGGAGGCTCAGCGCACTGAAGCACCTAGAAGCCCTAGGGCTAGAATGAAAAAATGATAGTAAAGGGCAAAAAAATGGAGGAAAAGGGCCAAACACAGTCAACAATGAATTCAAGGCACTCAATCAATCAGAAAAATGACACCAGGACCAAAACTCAAGGTTAGAGAGCCCAAAAGCAAGCAAACCCTAACACCAAGCAAAGTTGGCGTGCCCATTTGGCTGTAATTTGCGCCAAAAAGGCATTGGCATGGGGGCCTAACTAGCAACAAGCACCAGTTGGAGCGAATGTTAGGGGAAAAACCGCGCCAGTTGATTTTTCCCTAGAAAAATGATAAAAATGGACAAAAAGAGACTGGATCTGGTCTTCTGGGGCCTAAACAGGGGTTTAACACCAAGGAAGGTGAACCAGAAGAGCAAATAAATCAATCAAAAGCCAAAACACAACCCAAAAATAAGAAGGACTAACTCTCACTAATCCCCAGTGGAGTCGCCAAAATGTTGAGGCGGTAAATCCCCTCTGCAGACAGAGGCGATCCCACTAGCCCTAGAGTGGGTCTAGCAACAATCGAATCACACAATGACGTTGGTTCCTAGTTACAAGAAAGGCAAAGATCGCGATAAGTAGCCTACCTCAAATCCCACGCTATTGTTGTCGAGGAAGAAGCGGTGCTCTTCGTCCCTAGCCTGACAGATCTCAGTCCTTCCGTTTGCTCGGTCCAAACACCTGTACACACGCAGAGAAACGACGACATACAACGTAATACATGTAACTATATATCAGTCAGAGAGAATATAATTCATTTCATTTCATAAAATATTAAACACAAGAATGGAACCAAAATTAGAGTCGCTTATATTAAAGATGACAAAAAGGGAGATTACAACCAAATGCTCTGACGCTATGATCTTCCTTCGTGTGGGGCTTGCAGTGGAGCGTGTCTCAATGAAGCCTATCGGGAATCTAGACAAAGCTCTCTCTCTTACAGGGTTCTCCTCGGCTCTACTCTCAATAGTTGCCCAGCTATAGTTTTCCTCCCACAAGTTCAACTAGCTTGGAAATGGAGAGGGAAAGATTTTATAGATGGAGAAAGGGAAGTTGGGATCCCTATAATCATGGGATAGGTCCTATCTCTTAGGAAGGTTCCATGAGAGGTGGAAAACCACTTCCTATACATGGAGATTCGGAGCCAAACCACTCACATTCTTTTTATGGTTCGTTCTGGAGTTTGTTAGAATCAAACTTCTGCCATTTATTTTTAAAAAACATTCCTTAATAGGGTTGGTGCGAGTGAAACATAGGGATAGAGTGCCAACTGGCGCGCCCTCTAGTGTGGATTTCCCCCATTGGCGCGAAGGATGAACTGGCTAGTTGCGCCAAGGCTAAAACATTTGTTTTTAGGGTTTTTTCAGAGTAAATGTTCTTCAGGAGAATGTTTATCCTTATGCAGGAGGATGTTATGAAGCTGTTTTTAGGACATTTTGCTGTTCACAGGTCATGGGAATAGTCCTCCAATGTGTGGGATGAGGGATTGCAGGGACGGTGACAAAATGCTGTGTAACATAGATAGTTATAGGTTTTTACAAAATTTGTGCCCAAGACAAACTGTTCATCTGACCTCAAAATGTATGCAGCATGCCAAAAGTAAACTAGTGGTGCTCATGATAACATACAACTGATATATCTATCCTACACAGTAACCACATCTAGTGGTTAGGAATGCCAATAGTATGACGCTGCAGTCGCATGGGTAACTCTTTGATCCGACAATCTAGAATCTTGAAGGTCAACCCCTGTATGTGCTGCTGAAGCTTAGCAAGAGTCTCAGCCATATCCAAACCTTGAAGGACTGCTCTCCTGACAACCCTCTCTGCTGGCTCATCCAATCCATGCTCTGGCTATCCCACTGGTCGAACTTGACCCACATCTACATTACATCAAAACTTTAGTTTAGTCTTGGGAAAAAAATAAAATACAAAAACATGTATAAACCTTAGAAAAAAAAACATAGTCAAAAAATTCTTACCAATTGCAACCCATTGAGCGCCTTCTGGTAAAGCTAAATCTGGATCTCCTCGGAAGTCGATGCCTGCATATGCATACTCATCGATGGTGATAATCTGTAGCTTGAATTAGGCGAAGAATGTAGTTGAGAACATGATGGATGATTGAACAACATGTCTAGCCATCAGTTCTACCCGTCTCTGCATCCTTGGATCTCTAGGGTTAGATATACCCTATGTCACATCCTGAGGCTACATTAGTGGAATCTGCTCTAAGGAAAAATAAATGAGGATCGAACCATAGTTGAAAATTTTCTTCCTTCCTCCCTTTTCCTTGCTTAGTTGTTCTTTCATTAGAGAGAGTACAACTTCAGTCCAATTGAAAATTGTTGGTTTCATGCACTCTAGCGCATAATACATATAAGATATGTTCACTACATGGAGTGTAGCAGTACTAGCAAGCTTTGAGATCATGAATAAGATGGTTCTCAATGGAAAATCACAAACATCGCGGATTTTTATTTTCCCATCCTTGCTAGGCTCTTCCCTTGGATTGAAATATTGCAATATATAGTTTCTCACCATCTCTCCTACGAGAGTAGACCCTGGGAGATAAATGGGTAGGCCTCTCCTAGACTGATATAATTGATATGTTATACATCCGAGATTTTCTTGATCACACACTATTTGACTTCATGCACAATACAAAATCTCTTCTACCATTGATCATTAATTGTAGAAATAAAATCAATTGCATGCACACATTAAAACCATAAAAATTCACACATATGAACATAGTAATTTATGGGAAAGCTTAAAGCTGAAAACCCCCAACTATCTGTATATTATATGTCATAGAGATCATGTAACAATCATCATACAAATCTTATCACAATCTCTCAGTACAATCCAATCGCTACACACTAATCAGGCCCTGATCTTGCAAATCCATGCACCGATCTTTGCCAGCCTTTAGCCTGCCTCTACTGCGCAATCACTACTGAAGAATGGCTCTGGATGAGTTCAAATTTCCCCAGCCGAGCAATCTTCATAGGCATCTCCAACCACTCTGTGTTGCAAATCATGCAACACTATAGTCACAAATGATAGTCACACTGCTCTTTCACCTACCTCTTCACTGGTCTCCACTGAAAATATCCATGCACTGTAGTTAACTGATGTATTCTTTAGTTGATTAATGAGTTAATAATTAGTGAATTAATTAATAATTAATTCACACCACTCTCACTAGTGTATCAATCAGTTAGACTAGATACAACTAGCTCAACTATGTTTAACTTAGTTAAACTGAACACAACTCCATCAACTATCTCAATAACTCCACCAAACTCTGTCACATGAGTTCTAACTGAAGTATCCATGCAATAGCTGCACTTAACCCTTAGGAATAGCGTAATTCCTTCTTTCAGCTGCTATGCCACATCTGTGCACTTAACTGAAGTGCTCCAAGAGAATAAGATAATATTTATAGTCCAAATATTATTAAGAACTAATAATATTCGACATATCTATTTTTAGACTGAAAATCTAAAAATAGATTCTGCCCAATATGTCTAAAAATAAAAGTCCATCTATTTTTCCAATTTGATCAACCATCCACAAATAACATCCTGCAACTCATAGAATATGATCGACATGTCTAAAAATAGACTTTGCGCCAAAAATCACCTGTGTGGGCCCCACCTAGTTTAGGTGATCACTTTCCAACTAGGATCATGAATGATGTTCCAGGATGCCTCCTTCACTGTTTCTTGTTGCAATCTTCAACAACCTTTCAGAAAATAGATATCCTCCACTAAAATTAGGACCACTTTGTTCCCAATATGAAATGCCTCAATCGCAGGATCCCATGCACTAACAAGGAACTCCAATAGTTCCATCTGTTGCCTCATACCCGATAGACGAAAGTACTTCAACAACTCACAGTCTCTAAGGGCTCTTACAATAACCTGATGATTTAAGGCTATCATATTTTTTTCTTCATGCTCTCTTTCCCTCCAAGTAATTTTCATTTTGGTCTTTTGAATCCATGAAATACAACCATAAGACTCATTAGGACCCTTTTCATGAAAAAAACTAGGCAAAATTTGGGCACACTGCAAGAATAAAAAATGTTAATTGTACCCAATGCGGCCTTGGTCAAGAGACAATGCATTGCATATGCACCTAGCCTTCATTTCAGGTGCATTCCAATGCAGGTTTCGACATCCAAGGGTGCTTTTCCCTCTTTTGAAAATAAATTTACCCTAAGGGGGAAAAATCCATAAAAAATTGCAATGAAATGAAGCAAAAAGACTACTGAAGGAAAGAAGAGGTTTATGGCACCAACCAGGATCAAACGACGAGGAAAACAATCTATAAAATCGATCACAATCAATAGTTGAATTTCGGGGGAAAAAACAGGTTCAGAGCTCCAAAATGAAAATGGTAACTTTCAAATGGTAAAAATGAATAGTAAAACTCTTTTAATTAGTCATTTTATTATTTACAAATCATATTTATTGTTGTGACTATGGTTTTATTCATTTTTTTTATCATGAAATACGTATTTTTAATCCATTTGATGTTGTTCTGAATAGGTTTTCAATTGATATAGAAGATTAGTCGTGCACATTTATTTCGAGAATGATTTGACCACAAAGCATACTTTTATCCAAATTTTTCGAGCTTTGATAAAAACGAAAAAGGACTTGAAGAGCACTTTTATCTCTTTTTCGAGCTTTGATAACAGGGAAAAAGGAACCCCTGGAGTCTTCTTTTAGCTCTTTTCAGACTTCGATAATGTGAAAATATTACCGAGCACTTGTATTTTTGAGCTCGTAAAAGTAAATGAATTGACATCTACTCAGTACGAGTTTAACCCTTTTCCAGAATGAGGTAGATTATTTACGAAAAAGGAAAACCTTAGTGGAATATGGCTAGGAGGTTCTCTCAGATATCATTTTACACTTTTTCGGATTTGAGCAACAACTTTACGAAAAAGTGCTTCTGGATTTTTATTTTGTCCTCTTTTCAAACTCTCTAAATATTAAAAAGGATCGGGTTGTCACTATTGTTAGGCTTGTTAAAACATAAAATAGCGATGGGATTGTTGATCATGGAAAAAATCGAGTTTCATTTATCGCTAGACTCGTTAAATTATTAAATAGCGATGCATATTTTCTTGAAGGGTTGAATTATAGATCAAGCATATGTTATCCTCCTCAAGCTTGTTAAAAAATAAAGAGGTATTGGTCAACAAATGACGGGGAAAATTTGGGAAAGTGAGCACAAATTTTACGGTAGCAGGTCACTCTTGAACATGACACTTCACTCTATCATCATGACTGTTTGGGTTGGGTAACATTCTTGATGGTTCTTTCATATCTATGGTTCATCATAACTGCACTTCGGTTTTGGGTCAATGCTACCAAGTCATCTCAGTGTCGCCGATATGTTCAAGAGAAGTCATCCAGTGAATACTCATCCTTCTGCAATACTCATCAACCTTCATTTTCATGACAATCATCCCTAAAAATTTCTATATCAAGTCACATTTCGTCTCCGAAATCAGTAACTCGCGTTTCGTGATAAGGTGGCTTCCTGTTGACATCAAATCATCATCTAGGAAGTTTATTTAGAAACATCATCTTCTGTTAGGTCCCTATATTATTAGTATAGTCCCTTATTGTTGTTAGTGTAACCCCCTTATTGTTATTATTGTACCCTTGTAACCCCCATATTGTTATTATTGTGCCCTTAAATTATTATTGTTAGGTCGGCTAGGATTACATTGTGACCCCATTAGGATTACATTGTGGCCCCATGGACTCTTATATATAGAAATGATGTTTTGTAATTTGAATCATCCAAGAATTATTCATTCATGTAATGTACTGGAGGTTTCCCTCTCAAAGTGGCTTATTTATAAGGTGTTGATATCTCTTTTCTTCTCTTTTTGGAGCTGGTTTCACAACATTTGGTATCAAAGCTTTGAGATTCTAGGGTTTCGCTGCTCCAAACAGGTCATAGTGGAATTTTGGCTATAACTTTTTTTCTACGGAAGTTCAGAATATGAAATTTTTAGAGTATGTAGCCAAAATCATGAGAAACATCGTAGCAAAATTTCAGAGCTTGGTTCACAATATTTTCGGAGATATGATCTGTGAAAGTTAGGTCATTTTGCAGGCTCCTGAATTTAACCTAAACATGACATCGTGACATTTTCGTAATAACGTTTTTTATACGAAGGTTCACAAGTTGAAATTTTTAGAGTGCAAATCCACAATCTTGAGGAACATTGTCGCAAAATTTTAGATATTGGTTCGCAATATTTTCGGAGATATGATCTGTGGAAGTTAGGGCTTTTTGAGGCTTCTGAATTTCATCTCAAAGAGGTGATCGTGGGAAAATCTTCATAGCTCTCTCTCTGAGCATCAGATTGGAATGATGTAAAAAGTGGCTGCAATTACACAGACTTTAGTTTTTGGTCTATCAATTTCAGAGCCAAAGGATGAAACAATGACACGTGGCAAGTCGTACAAGTTTGCTCTACTGAACCAGTCAAAAATTGGGTCATTGTGGGAGATTGGACATAATTTTGTCTTGAAGAATCCAAATCAGATCAGACCTATGGCATTTGAAAGAATTTTCAGAGGGCTACTACAGGGATGAATTTCAGATATTCAGGATCCACAATTATAGAGATAATTCAATTTCAATATCGAGCTCCTCAAAAGCAAGTAAAAGATGTGTATTTTTTTTTCCCAAATCGCATAAGTCTTGTTTGAAGAATCAAGTTGAATTGATTTCAAGGGCATATTGTAGAATAGATATCAGTATTGTATTCTATAATGGCCCCTAAAAAGAATTCAACACCCATTAAGCCTTTAGAAAGCTCTACTATGACTCATGAAGACGAAGAATGGCAACATGACATATCAAAATTACAAGAGCAAGTGCAACAAATTTCGCTCTCGCAAAGAGCAACAAAAAATGACAGGGAAGTTTTGAATAAAGGTGTGGAAAATAATATGGATGGTTTGAATAAAGGCGTGGAATATAAGATGGATGGTTTGAAGAATGGAATGGAATCTAAGATAGATGGCATGGAAGCTGGCATGGAATCTAAGATGGATGACATGGAAGCTAAGATCGATGAGAAAATGGAAAACATGAAGAATGATATAAAAGCAGACATGCAAGATTTGACAAAGTTGACACAAGAAATGTTTCCTAATGGTGAAAAGATAGTAGAGGAAACTCATGATGAGAACAAAATAAATGTTAATCGTGATTTCATAAAATATAATGTTGGCAGGAAGAACCACCATATTCTAAAAATGGATATGAGGAAGTTTGATGGAAAGGATCCTGTAACATGGATACTACAGATGGAGCAATATTTTGATCTCCATAACGTGCAAAACACACAAAAGGTATGCATTGCAACTTTACATTTAGAACAAAATACATTTGTATGGTATCGATGGCTTTGCTCCCGTAAAAAAATTGTCACTTGGTCAATTTTTACGAAGGAAATGATAGCACATTATGAGGATACAAAGAGCAACACCTTCTTTAGCCAATTGATAAATCTCAAACAAAAGGGTTTAGTGGGGCAGCACATTGAGGACTTCCAAAAATTGAATATAAGGGTAACTGATATTCCAGAGGAACACAGGATTGATCTCTTCATAGGCACTTTAAAGGATAACATCCAACATTAAGTTCACATTTTGGAACCTGATTCATTGGAGAAGGCATTCAGGTTGGCAAGAAAAATTGAATGTAAAATTATGGCGACAAGGAAGCCTACCACTCACTTCTATAAAGAAGGAAGTGTTTCTACACCTAGATTTCCACAACCTACAAGGTTGACACCACATCAATTGGAAGAAAAAAGAGCAAAAGGGCTTTGCTACAGTTGTGATAGCAAATACACTAAAGGTCATAAGTGTGCTGAGAAGAAATTATTTTACATAGATTGTGAAGAGGACGAAGAAAATGAACAAGAAGAGGATATACACCAGGAACCAACCCAAGAAGAGGAAGAAATGAGTCTGACCATATCGTGTAATGCATTGGCAGGAATTACCACTCCTCAAACTCTCAAGATAAAAGGACATATCAAGGAGAAAAAGGTAATAGTGTTGATTGATTCGGGTAGTACCCATAATTTTATTCATTGTAAGGTAGCCAAGGAATTGAATTGTTTCCTATACCCAGCACCAGAATGTCAAGTGATGGTTGCAAATGGAGGAACTATAAATTTCTCTCGAAAATGCCATAATATCAAGCTAACCATGGGGGAATATGTATTGACTAGTCCAATGCTTTCCATTCCTATGGGAGGTGCTGATGTTGTACTAGGAGTACAATGGTTACAATCTTTGGGGACAGTAGCTTTTAACTTTCAAGAACTTTTCTTGAAATTTTTTTCAGAAGGAAAGGAAGTCGAATTACGGGGTATTGAAGGGAAGCCGAGAAGGATAATAAGCTCTAATGTCATGAAAAAGCTTCTAAAGAAAGAAAAATGAGGCGTAATTGCACAATTATGCTCACTAGAAGTTCCAACATCAAAATCATCTATTTCTGCAGATCTCCAACAAGTCTTGGACAATCATTCCAAGGTGTTTGAAACTCCCAAAGGACTCCCACCTATTGGTGATCATGATCATGCTATTCATTTGATTCCAGGAAGTGTTCCTCCAAACATCCGGCCTTATAGATATCCTTACTTCCAAAAGAGCGAAATTGAACGCATGATTGCAGAAATGTTAGAGGCGGGTATAATTCAACTTAGTCAAAGTTCTTTCTCTGCTCCTGTAGTATTGGTACACAAGAAGGATGGATCATGGCGAATGTGTCCAGATTATAGGGAGCTCAATAAGCTCACCATTAAAGATAAATTTCCCATTCCTGTGATTGATGAATTATTGGATGAATTACATGGAGTAATTTATTTTACCAAATTGGATCTTTGTTCAGGGTATCATCAAATTAGAATGAAGACTGAAGATGTTCCGAAAACAACATTTCGAACTCATGAGGGTCATTATGAATTTTTGGTCATGCATTTTGGCCTTACCAATGCACCTTATACATTTCAAGGGTTGATGAATTCCATTTTCAAACCCTTCCTTGGAAAATTTGTGCTAGTATTTTTTGATGATATACTAATCTACAACAGGTCTTGAAAGGATCATGTTCAACATGTTGAAAGGGTGCTGAAACTATTGCAGGAGAAACAATTATATGCAAAAACATCCAAATGTTTATTTGGAGTACAAGAGGTGGAATATCCGGTTCATATTGTATCTCATGAGGGTGTTAAGGTAGACCCTAACAAAATTAAAGCCATTAAGGAATGGAAATTCCCCACAACCATAAAGTCGTTGCAAGGATTTCTCGGGTTAATAGGGTATTATCGAAAGTTTGTTAAGAATTATGGGAGAATAGCAGCACCTCTAACAACATTATTGAAGAAATATGCATTTCATGGACTCCTGAAGAAACTAAGGCCTTTGAACATCTTAAAGAGGCAATGTGCCTGGCACCAGTCTTAGCTATGCCAGACTTCACAAAAACCTTTATTGTGGAATGTGATGCCTCAGGAAATGGAATTGGTGCTGTTTTAATGCAAGAAGGAAGACCCATTGCTTTTGAAAGTCGTCCAATCAAAGGAAAGTATTTACATAAACCTATTTATTAGAAGGAAATGTTAGCAATACTGCATGCACTAAAGAAATGGAGAACTTACCTAATGGGAAGACAATTCAAGGTAAAAAATGATCATGATAGTCTTAAACACTTTTTGGAACAAAGACTATTTTAAGAAAAGCAGCAAAAATGGGTCACAAAGATGTTGGGTTATGATTTTGAAATAATCATTATGGGAATTTTGAAGTCTAAAATGGGCCTCCTAAGGAAAATGTACAATCAAAACTCATTTTATGAGAACCAATCACATTTTAGGGGATGACATCATCCCTAATGGTTGAGGTGGCATTGCTTGAGTTAAAGGTACTTACTTGTCACATTCCCAATGGTGGATAAAAACTCATGGTTAACCATGTTAGTGCTCTACGTACTTTTAAAGTCAAAGTAAAGTACTCATAATAAATGTCATTTCACACTTTTTGAATAAAAATATATTATTGTCATTTCATATTTCTTGAAATAAACAATGCATATCCCTATACATTTATTATATTATATTATATTATTTTTATATAGTATATTAATTACATGTTATTATACAATTTAAATAATATAAATTAATAATTAATAACATATAATATAATTAAGAATTTATAAATTTATATTTATATTTTATTTTAAGTTATTTAAGTACAAAGGACAAATGCATTAGTTGTTCAATGATAATGACTTTTTCTTGAAAATATCATTCTTATTTATAGTCACATCAATACAATTTTTTTATTAATTTTATTTTGGTACAACTTTTGAATTGAATTTAACTATGGTTACATGGATTGTGGTGCAAAAAGTGAATTGCAAATTCATAAATATTATTTATTGGTTTAGCTATTATTTTATTATTTCCCAGGAGGCCCATTTTAGACCTCAAAATTCTTCAATGATACAAAAAAAGGGAAGCTAAATGTTATTGCAGATGCACTCTCAAGAAAGGATGAAGAGGTGGAAGCATTGCTTTGTGCCATTTCTATTATCCAACCAGATTGGATAACCAAAGCAAGGGATGAATGGAAGAAGGACGAAGAAGTGTGGACACTCATTCAAAAGTTGCAGCAAGATCCTAGTACATCCGATACATTTAGTTGGAAACATGATTCTTTATGGTACAAAGATCGCTTATATATTTGTAAGAATTCCCAACTAAAACAAAAGATTCTTTTTTAATTTCACACTTCTCCTTTAGGAGGACACTCGGGATTTTTAAAAACTTACCACAAGGTGAAGAAATAATTTTTTTGGGATGGCCTTAAACTGATATTCAAAATTTTGTGGAGGAATTGTTTTGTTTTCAAAACAGAATAACGTTGGACAATTAAGACCTCGGTCTTCTACAAACCTTTTATCCATTCCAAGTCAACGTTGGGGAGGAGATTTCAATGGATTTTATCACAGTTTACCTAAGTCCGAAGTGGTGGAGTGTCACTTGGTGGTAGTTGGATATACTTACTGAAGTATACACACACTTTTGCATTATCTCATCCATTTAGAGTAAGTACAGCTTGCTACTACATTTATGGACACAATTCAAAAGCTGCTATGGAAACCCAAGGCTGCTGTGACATAGATCCCATTTTTACTGGAAATTTTTGGACGAAGTTATTTTCTTGTTTGGGTACTCAATTAGCTCATAGCTCATCTTATCATCCTAAATCTGATGGTCAAACTGAGATAGTAAATAAATTGTTGGAAGGATATCTTCGTTGTTTTGTATCTCATAAACAAACACAATGGGTCAAGTGGTTACCTCTCACTGAATGGTGGTATAACACTTCCTTCCATACCGCAGCAAAAATGACCCCATTTATGGCACTTTATGGATATCATCCACCATCCATCAAATCATCTTTAAGATAAAATTTGAAGGTTTAAGCAGTGGAAGATCACATCGAGCATCAACAAGAAGTTCTCCAACTCTTAAAGGATAACCTGAATTTGGCACAAAATCAAACAAAACAATAGAAGGCATCAACACTTAATCGGAGAAGTTTTGATGTAGGAGACTGGGTATTTTTACAGCTACAACCATACAAACAAATGTCCCTCAAGAAAGCTAAGAAGGATAATAAATTATCGCCAAAGTAATATGGTCCTTACAAGGTGTTGTAAAAGATTGGTACTATGGCATACAAATTGGAGGTTCCTGCTTCTTCACGAGTGCATCCAATTTTCCATGTTTCATGCTTAAAGAAGGTTATAGGTGAAAATATTCCAGTTCAAACAATATTGCCAGAACTTGATGAGGAAGGAAAAATCATATTGGAACTTGAAGTGGTCACGGAAACAAGAACTCGACAGCTATGGAATCGATCAATTTCAGAGTATCTCATCAAGTGGAAGAACTTACCCACTGAAGATTCTACATGGGAGGATGAGAATTTTATACAGAAGCACCCAGAGCTACTCAAGCATTGAGGACAACACTTTTTGAAGGAGAGGGGCATGTTAGGTCCCTATATTACTAGTATAGTCCCTTATTGTTGTTAGTGTAACCCCCTTATTGTTATTATTGTACCCCTGTAACCCCCATATTGTTATTATTGTGCCCTTAAGTTATTATTGTTAGGTCGGCTAGGATTACATTGTGGCCCCACTAGGATTACATTGTGGCCCCATGGACTCCTATATATAGAAAGGAGGTTTTGTAATTTGAATCATCCAAGAATTGTTCATTCATGTAATGTATTGGAGGTTGCCCCCTCGAAGTGGTTTATTTATAAGGCGTTGATATCTCTTTTCTTCTCTTTTTGGAGTTGGCTTCACAACATCTTCCAGTACCATGAGGCTTGTTACAACATCGACAAGATCCTCGCTTCCAGTCCTTTGACCAAAATATTTTGTTTGGAATTCAACATCAAATCATCTATTCATGCCTTACGAAATGTACTACAGTACCTTGAGAGCCATTAACATCAATGGTGGTTCTGTCACATTTGTTAAAAAATCACATCATTGGCTGATAATCAAATGATGTCTTACAATGTTCGACTACAAATAATATATTCACATGGCTAGACTTGTACTCGAATGTTCGAGTGAATGAGATAAGAAGACCTCGATCTAGTTTCAGCCATCCAGGCTACGATTTCACGATTGTTGTACACATCATCTATACGGTGACCTTACATACAGATTATCATCCGAACATGGGCCTATATTCTTAGGCATGTCTGTATTGGGAAACATTCCAATGTAGACGACTTTTTACACTATGTACATGTTATTAGATAGTTAATTTGCCGAGCATGGGAATGCCTCCCTCAACAATTCATGATCAAGATGAAAATATCATGATGTAATGTATTGTAAGATTGATGTAGGTCGCCACTCCGCTTCAGTTCCAACCCATCACATCGTAAAGCATCTCATTCAAAATATTGTTATTATTTTGACTTCATGGTTTAGGGGGAAACTGTTATAAGTCAATTTGGGCATCATCCCCCATGAACTGGTCAAACTGGACATCATCCCCAGGTTCAATGAAATAGGGTCTATCATCCCCTTACATTTCAGTTGCTATATGCCCTAAGAGAAGAACAAATAATTCTTGGCTTCTATTGTGAGATTTACAAGGTTTGAAGTATATGTTATATCACTTATGATCTCACCAACGCTGCTTCTGAAGGGACTAACTGTGTTGCATATGCATATCCCTCCATTCAAGCGTGCACTGCAATGCACTTCCCGACATTCAAGGGTGTGTTGGTCAAATGGGAGCAAAAATCTCATTGTTCCGAAATCTCCACATGGCCAGTGCCTTCTAGAAGAGTCCATATGTGTCAAAATTCATATCCAAGTGTCCATCTAACACCTCTGAGCTTGGGAACATGTATTTCCTATTATTAGAAAGTTATTCATTGAGAAACTGCCATTAGTTTCCCTATAAATTGAGCACAAATACTAGTGCTAGGGAAGGAAGAATTTTGGTAAAGAAATGATGTTGGATTCACAATTGAGAGAGTGAAAGAACTGACATGTTGCTGGTGTGATGTTGGATGTGATGAGGTTGGGATGAAGCTAGAGCTGGTGAAATCAAATCGATCATTGGTTGTAACCTCCCCCTTTTACTCTTTAATAAATATTTCTGTTCATTTTCCCATATATGTATGTGTTTATGTTTCTATTTCTCATGCAATGGACTCTTAAATGACATATATGTTTCATGTTTAATCGATTTAAGTGATTAAGATAAGTAGGCATATGTATATTGCAATCTATTTTTTTTTCTCTGTTTATACTTGTAGGAATCAATCTGGCGATCTAAGTTGGATTGGAGGCTACAACAAAAGTGACATAAAGAGAATAAAAAGCGCTTGGATGACAAGTAGGTTCTTCTATCATTTTGTGTCTATTTACTCTTAGAGAAAGTGATAGAAAAGTCTTTCATTTGTTGTTCTAAGTGCCTGGCAACACACTTAGGGAATTCGATTTATCCGTAGATCATAATTCTGCATAACAGTAGTGATCCTCTTACAACTCCTGCTTCCCTCCTATCCCTAAAGCTAGGAACATAGGAATAGTAGAACGTGGTGGAGTATATGGTACAACCGACAGTATAGTTTGGGGTGTTGCCTAGTGCTAGGAAGTGCCAGACCCTTCTCCAATTTGGAAATACCCTTAGACTCCCTTCCCCTTGTTGCCATTACTAAACTGCCGACACATCTCCTCAATCCTCTTAGGGAGGTCCTTTACTAACTTCAGGAAAAGCTGAGAAAATTCCTCCTCCTTGCTCCTTCCATCTTCTGCACCCACTACAACCTATGGAACACTATCGAGTGGATCTGGACTAATTTTAAGCTCCCTTTCCCTACTCCTATATCTTTGTCTTTGGTAATTCACATTTTGTTTGTTCTCCGGTGTCATAGAATGCGTGCTCCACAAGATGAGCCAAGTATATGAGCTCTGATACCACTATAATATTAAAAATTGGAAATTATAAGTAATAACAATGCATCAATATACATTAAAAACAAACAAATAATTACACCATGAAAACACAAAATGGAGCCATAAAATTAAGGTCTGAGCCATTTTATTAATTTGATACAAAGTGTACAATGTGGGTGCTGGAATGATGGAACCTGTGCTTGCTCAAGGAAAGCTGAAGTGGCCTCTATCACAAGCTCAAATCAAACCTCAAAGATACGATGTGTTACTATATCTTTGCGCATTCCTGACCTAGAATGCTGCTGTTTCTCCACTAAATCTACTGATAGGGCCTGTAATAATGCTCTAAAAATTCTAGGTTTTGAAACCCAGGCTCTACTCAGAAAACCCACGATAAGCCTCGAAGGAAATGTGGAATGAATGACCTCGGAAATTGGCCCTCTGCATTTATGGATGAATCTATGTACCTGGAAATGCTACTGCAAATTTCTCCCAAATTATGTGCAATAACCATGTTAGGAAGCTCTCAGCCTCCCCACCAAATTCCTCCTCAAAATATCTTGCACTCCTCAACACCCAGATGATCTCTCTCTCGCTATTGCACAGTGACTGCGCTGCTGAGATTGTGATGTGCTATTGCTGATGGTGAATACATTGTAAATGAATCCCACAAATCCTCCCTGAATTGAAACGGTGAAATCTCTTCCCTAGGGCAGACACTTGAAGTCCCCTGAAGAAGAGGTTGAGATTCCCGCGCGGGAAAAATTGGTTTCTAAACAATAATGCAGACTTGACACTTGCTCACGCATGCTTTGTCAAAACCCCAAGGCCCAACGTTCCCTTTGGGCCCCACCAAATTCATGGACAACACAGTGCCTCCTTATTGTCTCATCGTGCCCCCACCAAGGCCACAATATTTGCCTCTCCACTATAGGAAAATGACATAGTTTACTTTAATCTAATTTGTGGGTCCCCCACCCGCATTATTTTTGACCAACATTAGGAAATACAAAATTATCAAAACTTTAATATTTCTAATTAATAGAATTGATAATAAGGAATATTACATTTTCTGCAAGAGAATACCTAAAAACTAATATTTAATGCTAAATTATTTTTTTATATGTACAAAGTCGATCATGATTACATACATTTGAAGCACGTTGTTGAGATGACTCCTTCTTTACTACAATTATTTCCATTTCTTTGACCATCTCCTTGTACACTTTTTTGTACATTCCTACTGACATGTTTTGCATATCAACTCGTTGATCTTTTGAGATTATCACAATCTTGTTGAAAAAAGTAATAATATATTTTTATATTGGTATATGAAAACTAAATATAAGAAAATTGATATTAATAAATGAATAGTTTGTAGTAATATAGTAATATAGTAATATATTACTATATTACTACATTATTATAAATATCCATTGTCTTTCTTTTTATTTATTTATATGTGATTTAAAGAATTTGACGATATAAATTTATTGTAATATTATAAAGTTCATAGGTTTAATATGTTTTTTTAATGTATAAATAAATTTAATGTGAAAGAATTAATCATTTCAATTTAAAAAAATAAAAATTTAAAAGATAATATATATATATATATAAAATAATAAGAATATGAAAAATTGTATTTTACAAGTCTATCAAAGACCAAAGTCTTCAATAAAGGTTGAGAGGTATGTGATGTGAAGAGTGTATTGTAAAGGTTGATGATATCAAAATTTGTTGTAAAATGCTCTTATTAAAAGAAGTTTTCCATAAAGCATTAATGGTTGAGTAGGTATCTGATGATATGAGGGATTTTTATTTTTCTTTATACTTTATATTTATATTTATATTTATTTATTCCTTGCAGTTTAGATATAATTTGGTTCTTGGAGTTATTAGATTTATTTTTTTATTGTAAGTGGAAAGTACATCTATATGTTATCCCTTATAGTTTTGTAATCTCTCACTTTCATTAACCTCCAACACCATTCTAAACGAGCTAAAGAATAATTCATCGTCATGTATTTTTTTCTTCTTAGAATGACATTGATCTTTTACTTCGCTGTTGCTTCCTGTAGAACATTAAACATATATGAATTAATAGATTGTTTGAAAGACATTATCTAATATTCTTAAGTATATTATCAATGAAACTTCAAAAAAGACTCATATTGAATAATATTTTTTCATTCACTTGATTAATCCTTCTACAATTTTTCTATCAGGCTTTTACGCTCTTCTACACTTAGATTAAAAATAATCTTACCGACCTTATTCATTTTGTGGCTTTGCATGACACATAGTAACCAATACATATTAGTTAAACTTACATATAGTTCAAACATATTAATTTTGTAAAGAGTTTATAAAGAACTTGCTTTCTCTGCTTTTTTCGATGTGCTATCATTGTGTCAATCAATATTTTTGTTACTCGAAAAATTCTTAGATTTTTTTTTTTATCAATATACAACATGTACCATTCAATACATAAACCATTAAATATATATTATACATAAATAAATAATTTGTAGCCAAAAAGAGCTCTGGTAACCGATGCGTTTCTTTAAATTAACACCTCGATGTGTTTAAGCCATTAAACACACCAAACATTTAATTGTTCAACACCGACAATGAAATTTATTTTTTAAAATAATTTTAAATTATGACAAGTTCGATTTGTAAAGATAAAAACACCGCAATGAATTAATGGTATTATTTGGTAGAGGCACGTCTGTGCGTTATATTACACTAGGAGCACCAATAAACAAACTGGACAAAGCCGACAGGGTTATAATACACCGATGCAGCATATTACACAGGGCACACTTGTGCGTTATATTACGTTAGCGCACCACGAAACATACACCATTTAAAAAAAAATGGACAGGGCCGACATAGTTTGGATCTAATGCAATAAGTGATTCCCCTACTTTTCAAGTCAAACACCCTATATATAGTAAGTACACAAACCCATTAAATCTAAAATGCCTAAAATGAAAAACCCTAATTGTGAATTGGTTGAAGGAGTTAAAACTTAAGGTGAAATTTTGCAATCACATAAGCAAGAAGAAGCAAGGGTTTAAGGTAAGTATTGAATATATTTTATTTTTATTTATTTATTTGTTTATTTTTATTTTTTATTTGTTTATTTTTATTTATTTTTTCTGAATTTTAATTAAATCTAAATAGGAAAAAAGATCGTCAAAATTTGTACTAGTAAAATCAATAGTAAATTTTTATTATATATGGTTTTAAACTCTCTTTTATTATTATTATTATTATTATTATTATTATTATTATTTTTTGAATTTTGCATAAATCTAACAATAATTGTAAAAAATTTTAATAGTAAAATCAACTGGAATTTTTTTATTTTGTGCTATGCAGGGTTTTGAGTGAATCACCATACCTTTCAATTTTTGATCTTTCCGCGGTTCCAAAATATTTTGCTGCTCCATAGTGCTCTCAGTGTGTCTCTCTTTTAATTAATCCCTAACATAAATTGTAAAAATATTGATTAGTAAAATCAAGAATAAAATTTAATTTTTTTACTATATATGGTTTTGAGTGAATTACCATACCTTTCAGCTTTTGATTTTCTGAATAGTTTTGCTACTCCAAAGTATTCTGATGCTGCACAGAGCTTCTGGTATGTCTCTCTTGCAGTTCACTCCCTTGAAATTTTGGGAAAAGTAATGAAATAATGAATACATTTTTACTATTTAAAATACTTTATGAAATTAGATTTAAAAAAATCAATTGCCGCACATTTTCGATTTTAAAAAAGAAAAGAAAAACTCATTTTTTTGTTTTTTTCACTTAATCCGAACATTGGTGCGATTCGTCCTAATGAGCACATTGATAGGGTTTAAAAGCTATATGAAATTTTATTTTCACACAAAATGACATATTCACCTCAAATTATCTTTTATGACGCATCCACATGAATTACAATAGTTCATAGTATACATTTTCCACTTAAAGTTGCCTTATTCTTGAAAAATGGTTTGAAAAATATATTGAAATTCAGATTGTGGTTATATGGTTCTCGAAATTAATTTTATACATCTACAAAAAATTTTATTTCTGATTTTTCTCAAATGCAGGGAGAAGATTTCAATAATATCATATGGAATTCTTCAAATTCTACCTCGTTCCATATTGCTGATCAAAGTCCTTCGCGGAGTTCTCCCTTTCCATCTCCAATAAGTTTAAATTTTATTTATATTTTAATTATCTATTTTTTTTTTCAATCCATATCAATTTGAATATAAATGTATCCAAATTTGCAGGATCCTGATTTAGAATCGAGTTGATGCAAAAAATATTCCTCCATTTAAAAAATGACGAAATCTCTTACCAGGAGCAACATATCACATGCAATTGGTAGATGAAAATGGACAACCTCTTCGCCCTGCCAATTGGAACATGGCATCTTCTAGCCACAATCCTAGATCAACGATGGTAATAGTTGTTTAGTATAATGTAATTTCAACAAACCAATTGCATTGGTGTGATTACTAATATCATTGATATTGTACTAATGACATTTAATATTTTTTGAAATTAGGATTCTACTGATGATGAGAGACCCACCTACCATCTTCTGGTGCACCCCACTACAATGTCAAATCAAGGGAAGGTTGCATTAAGAGGAAGACTAAGAGAGGAAGAATACAAAGAATGGTTGAATCAACAACCTATTCAATTCCTACTATGTCCAGATTCATCAATTAGGAATGTATACAATAATAGTACTTCTTCATCACAAGTTGGCAATATAGACAATCAAATAGAGATTGGTATGGATGACTACTTACAGGATACGAGTGCCATGGAGGAAATGTTGTTAGATTCATTTCAAAATGATGAGCTAGGGGATGATGCTCATATTTTTGATACCTTATTCGAAAGCTTAAAATCAGCTTCCACCACCTCTCTCTTTGGACTTGGCGGAAAGTCAAAGTCTAGTCAGCTGGGAACAATGATGTTGTTGTACAAATTGAAAGCAAAGTTTGGTATGTCAAATGCATGTTTCTTGACATTATTGAGGTAATTAATTTGCATGATCGATCAAATCCCTTATATTTTGAGAAATATTGTCACAAAATCAACATTAAAAATGGCCGATTTTACAATGTTAAATATTGACATTGTACAATTATATTCCTCACTAACTGTAGGTTATTCAAAGATAAGGTTCCTCCGAGTGATAATGTCTTGTCGGCTAGTTGCGAAGAGGCAAAGCATTTGTTGAAAATTTTGGGTGATGAGTACATATCATATCATGCATGTCCAAATGATTGTATTATATATAGAGGATAATATGCAGAAAAAGAGATATGTTCGAAATGTGGGTATGAAAAGTACCGTAAATAATTAATTTTTTTTTAGATCACACAGTCCTCCTCATAAGATATTGAGGAACATGCCTATAATCCAAAGGATTCAAGGGATATTTTGTTGCAAAGAATTAGCTATGTTGTAGGGTTGAAATGCCTCACATAGAAGTGAGTCATGAGTTATGCGAATCCCAACATATTTAGTAGCCATGAAACATATATAGGATACATGACTTGAAAAATTCAAGGACGAAGTACGAAGTCTATGAATCAACATTTCCATTGATAGCATAAACCCATATTCCCTCCAAAACACCATCTATTTTGTTTTTCCGGTAGTAGTGATCAATAAAAAATTACCCCCATAGTTGTCCGTGAAGAATGAACATATTATGTTGGCTCTCATAGTCCCTAGTAGAAGACAAGTGAAGAATATGGATGTCTACTTAATATTGACATTGTACAATTATATTCCTCACAAACTGTAGGTTATTCAAAGATAAGGTTCTTCCAAATGATAATGTATTACAAGCTAATTGTGAAGAGGAAAAGCAATTTTTGAAAATGTTGGATGTTGAGTACATATCATATCATGCATGTCTGAATGATTGTATTATATATAGAGGAGAATATGCATACAAAGATATATGTCCAAAATGTGAGCATGGAAAGTACTGCAAAAAAAAAAAAAGTAAATCACATAGTTCTCCTCATAAGATATTAAGTCACATTCCTATAATCCCAAGGATTCAAGGGCTCTTTCGTTGCAAAGAATTAGATATGTTGCAGGGATGGGATTCCTAACCCAAAACTGACTCAATATTTATGCGAATCCCAACATATTCAATAGCTATGAAACATATAGAGGATACATGACCTGAAAAATTCAAGGATGAAGTACTAAGCCCATGACTGAACATAACCATTGATGGCATCAACCCATATTCCCTCTAAAATACCAACTATTTTGTTTGACCTGCAGTAGTGATCAATAAAAATTTAGCCCCATAGTTTTCCGTGAAGAATGAACATCTTATGTTGGCTCTCATAGTCCCTGGTAGAAGACAAGTGAAGAATGTGGATGTCTACTTACAACCATTGGTAGATCAATTGAAGGAATTATGGGAAGAGATACATGTGTATGAAGTATCGAGACCCATCATAACAGAGAGGAGTTTTATGTTGTATGACATATGAGCTTACACCATACATGATTATTCAGATTTAGGAGTTTTCTTTGGTAAATTACATTTTTATTGATTTTTTTTATATACGTAACAATATTGATTCACATATTAATTTAATTTGGTGCAAATGTTCTGATATGAATTTGATTTTTAGTTATTGTTGTGCTAATACCAATTTCAGATTTATAATAAAAGTGCTTATGTTTGCTTCTTGTACAAGGGTTTATTGAAGTGCTTATGATTGATAAACAAGTAAACTTGTAGAGATTAAGTTGATTTCATGAACATAAAAGCATGGAAACTAAATGTTGAACAAAAAAATATAAACACACAACAAACTATGACAACTTAATCAATAACACATTGTTTTGAAGAAGGAGTTCACCCCTCATGGGCTACATCTCCTTGGTCCAGCTTCCATGGCATGGGCCTTTGTATTAGCTTCAATTGTGCAAAAATGTTGTTTACAGTCTCCTGTTGCCTCTGCAACCTGCTCCAATAGGTCCAAAACATCAAAATCTACCAAGAATGAGTCTTCCTGAGCCAAACTTGGTCAAACATTGGCTCAATTATGGCAAAAAACCAATTTTCCTACTATTTCTCCTCCAAATCTAGAAGGAATCCAGCTAACCCTGACTTTTTTGGTGGAATCTATGAATTTAGTTTCGTCGCTAATTAGTAACAAGATTAATTAGAGGATAAGTTTTATTAACTGCATATAAGCGAGGTTGTGGTGCATTAAGCGTGCATTATGTTAATCCGCATTACAGGTGGATTAACATAAAACCAAAGAGATTAGTTTTAATTACTCTGAGATTATCTCTTAATCTCTACACACATTTGTTTGGCTCCTACCGTCGGTTTTGGTGGAGAGGTAATATGGGAGGGGGCTGGCCTGCGGGGCTTGCCCCCTCCAAACCCCTGCCATATTACGAAGGTAAGCTTAAATATAAATTTTGACCCTTATAAAACAAGGATAAATGGAAGGCTCGATGGAATGGTTTGTGGATAGCATGGGGGTGGTCGTGGGTTCAACTCCGACCCTCGCACATTTCTATTATTCCAATAAACCATTGTCGAACCTTTGAATGCACATCCGAAACTTTGGATTATCCACGGAATTTGGCATAAATGTTTAACTCCACCATTTTTTAATACATGCTCCAAACTTATAATGCACCATCGTAATGTATTAAGACTATGGTTTATATCCATTGAATATTACGCCAACCGAAACCTTATCAAACGCGCCTCCAAGACATTATACTTTGTGAATCGGACTTTGCCTAAGGTGTAGTCCATAGTTATAATGCCAACAACCATTCAGACTTTACTATATAAAATGGACTTTGGATTTAATTTAATATGTGGAAGATAATTATTAAGATTTAAAATTAATAATATATAAAATAAAATAAAATAAAATAAAATAATATATGATAATTAAACCATATAATATATATATATATATATATATATCCAACATTAATATTTAAAAATTAATTTTCAACACATAAAAATCCATGAACCCAAACTCAACATTGGAGGACATTGGGTGATTTTTACCTTCACAAACCAAACTGGCGAATCCCATTGTGACACTTGTCACAATCCCATTGGACAAAAACAGAAGAAGATTCTCTGCATGCTAACTGGAATGTCATGTCATCAGCTGTACCTGTTCTGCAATATATATATATATATATTTTTAAATTTTCCTATTTTGAACAACGATCAACAAACCATAACTCCCTCTTCCGAACTCGATTTTCAATGAAACGATTTGCATTGGATTCCTTGTGACGGGCTGGTCGTTTTCATTCTAGTTTGGTGAAATTCTGAGCACTTTCATTTTTGAGCTAATTTTTGCCCCTGATCCAGATTCCAATCATGTTCTGATCATCATGGTCGCTAACATGCCAGCTTGTATACAATAATTTCACAGGTTTTGTAAAAAAAGGGTATCGCAGATGTAAATTTTGTGGGCCTTATTTGAAGGCTAGGTGGTCCGAACACCTAAGACAACTAATGTATGAATGCTCCAGGGTATTCCTCCCAAAAGAAAACCCTCATAGAAGGGAACCATACGCTTTCAATGGTAAGCCAAAGAGAACCCAAGGGCCTGCAATAATGACACCAGCTGAATGGCTTAGAGCATAGAAGATGGAGAAGGAAGAGTGCAAAAATGTTAGATTCAAATGGGGATCCTATGTTCGATGATCCAGAATTCTTTGAAACCTATGTTGAGAAATTTCTCATTTGGATGAAAATAAAATCTGTATTTTATGAGTTCCCATATTGGGGGAATCTTAATATTTCCCACTTACTAATGTATATATTTAAAAAATTTTCATCTTCTTTGTGGATGCACATATCATCGAAATAAAATGACACATTGGATGTTAGGAGAGATCTTATTTCTTCAAAAACTAAAAAGAAATATTGGCCAAGACAAGAAAATAGAGGAGAAGCTGGTCCCTCTTAGTCTTTCAAAGGTGATGTCCCATGTATTTTAAAGAAAGAAGATATTTATTTGGTAAAGGAAGTTATAATTGTTGATATTTTTAGCTTAGGAGGTACTCCAAACCCTACGCTTGAGGGTTTTGGAGAAGTTGGCATACAAGTGTGGCTTCTGGGTGTGGAACCCAAGCATGTAGGCTATGCACCCAAGCTTGTAGGTGTGAATCCACGAGGCTTATTGGACATGTGATGGATGGAGATGATAGAGGACGTTGAGAAAAATCCAACACAATGAAAATAATTTAATTCTGAGTTGTTTATGTGGAGATATTAATTTTGAAGTTAATGTATGGGTTTGGTCAAGGTTGGCCAGGCATTTAGAGACCTTATGAAAATTTGTCAAGGCCACACATGTGATTTGATGGAACCCTTGTATTGTTCATAAATATAAGGTGGAGGAGAGTCATTTAACACATCCAAGGAGCATCACATCAAGTCTCATCTCTGAAATAAAACACGAGTGTAGGCAGAAGCCTAAGTATGGAAAGAGGCGTGAGTACAGACATAATACCAAGTATGGACAACCGCGCAAATACAAGCAGAAACCCAAGTATGGGAAGCAGCGTGAGTATGGGAAAAATCATGAGTACAGGTAGAAGCTCTAATATGGGAAACTGCGTGAGTAAAGGCAAAAGCCCTAGTATGGGAAGCAACACGAGTATGAGCAGAAGCATGAGTACGAGAAACTGCGCTAGTGTGGGTAGAGAGAGTGCAGGAAGCGTGAGTGTGGGGATGCATGAGTGTGAGTAGCGTGAGTGTAGGCAGCTCAAGTGCAGGTAGCGCGAGTGCAAGCAGCCCAAGTGCAAACTGAGCATGTATAAAATTACACTAGGGTGACACAAAAGCTGCACAAGGATAGATATGTATTGTGTTGATGTGTTTGCAGGTGGATGGGTGTCCTAAAATAGGATTGATTGGTGAATTCTGTGAGCATCCAAGAGGAAGGTTTTCCTAGGTGTTGGATGCCCTAACCAAGAGAAAATTCTACAATAAGGATCGATCACTCGTGGTCTATTGGAGGGCAGTGTGAGAGTGGACCAAGTGTGGACAATGGATTAGGAATCTATGGTATGTTTGAGGACAACATGATAGTGTCCAAGTTGGAGCCTGGTGTGAACACTTTGATGGATTAAAGTAGCTTCTAGAGTGGTAGTGGTTGAGCTCAAAGGTTTGATTAGCCAAGAGAAGTTTGAGTAGCCCTAGACTTGTGTTTGGAGAAGGATATCTACAACAGAAGATGGGCAATCATCCAAGCCCGTGTTCATTGTGGGAGATGGAAATCATGCAGTGATAGATGGAAGCCCTCTGTGCCATATGTTAGTCTTCATTGGAGCAACATAGGAAGAAAATAGTGGGATGAAGTCTCGGAGTAGCCGAGGAACATCAATGGGAAGTTGAGAGTTGTTCACAAGTGGAGCTGTGAACAATTCCGGAGGAGTCTCCATGTGTTATGCTATTGATAGACTAAAGCACAACTAGTGAGAATATTGGATAGCCGAGGTTCAGTGAACAGATGGACTTGGAGCATTGACAGAGGTAGGTGCTACAGATCATGAGGTGAAGGATAGGGCAGGTGTGTATAGGGTATGCTTGAGAGGAGCTGTGGTTGCATGCGACATTAGCTAGATGGTCAAAGTATCTTGTTAAGGGTAGATTGGTTGTCGATGGACTGACACCAAGCCCTAATTTTTTATCTTTTTATCAGTGGATGTATGAGGGTCATTATCCCTATTATGGGATCCCTAAAGTATTGTATTATTCCGGTTTATTGATATAGTGAAGTTAGTTTATTGTACAAATTTGTGTATATTTTATGCACTAGTAGATTTGTTGTTGTTTATATTTTGCTATGCAAAGTATTTTTGTTGTGATCCTTAGTTTGGTAGCGTCATTGATTTAATATTCTACACTAGACACAAGGATCATAGAAAAAAAAATGGTAGCAGAGCGTGTCTGAGCTAATTTGATGGGAAAATGAATCAGAGTGTGCACAATGAAGAAACTAAGAGGGATATGTGGGTGTCTAGATTATGGAACAAACGGTTTAGCTGAAGAGATGGAGATGTGGTATTGATTAGATTGAGAACGAGATTGGTTGGGAGTTTTGGTGGATTGGTGGAGAGAATGGTGAAAAACAATTTTTTGTAGTACAAGTTGTTGATCATGGACTTCCCATGAATTTTCATGGATGGTTGGGACAACTCAAGGATTGCTTTGGAATGGATGAGATCAGTATGATCGATATTTCTTCATGTGATGGACTAGACATTGGCATGATAGAGTCTTCATCTAGTTACGATGTTGAATATTCAAGTTTGGAGGGATTTTCACGAGTGGTATTTGATCTAGGAGGATGAGTGCTTGCAGGGATGAGCTAGTGGATATCGTGTAGACTCAGAGGGAGTCTAGCCTCAAAGGGAGCAACCCTATAAAGGCTTGGGATCTTCAGGTTCAGATGGGATAAGGAGGAGGCACTACTGAGGTTGTAGGGTTCATTCTACAGAGTATGCTGCAATGAGGGACGCCAAATGGGATAATGTTGTCGGTGATAATAATGATGGAGACTTCCTAGTGTTGGAAGTACCTCCCTCACTTAGAGGGAGTGTTGAGATTTGTAGCTTGCGAGGTAATCCAAACCCTAGGCTTGAGGGTTGTGGAGGAGTTGGCACACAAGTGTGGCTTATGAGTGTGGAACCCAATCATGTGGGATTTGAAGCTGAGCTTATGGGTGTGAATCCACGAGGCTTATTGTACATGTTGAACCCAAAAATTTCTTCTTTTTGACAACTCTCTTACACCCTGTCCTCTTTATTTTTAATCCTAATAAATATAACGGGGAATCAATGTACAAGGTTTATGGCATAACAGGTACATAATCATCTTATTTTTCATAAATGTCAATGTTCTTTATTATTTAACTCAATATATACATGAACTACTGAATTACAATGATTCTGCAGCTAAGGTCCAATTCTGCAATGAGGTCGAAGTTTTGAAGGGTTCCAAAGCTCCAACTGAAGAACAAGGCATATGGGAAGGTGGAAAATAATTGGCACACCTATTTTTACCTATATTCATAACCTATATCGATAAGGAAATCATCGCAGCAGCTCAGTCAAAGAGAAAGTCAACCACCATGGAAGGTGAATCATGCGAGCGAGAAATTAGTAGATGCAAATATTTAGCCTCATGATTTTCTTTGCTGATAGAAAATCACGAGATAATCATGTTATCTTATCACTTTATGTTAATTTTAGTAATTTTCGAGTAAGGAAGAGTTTTAATACTCTAAAAAAATTATGAGCACGAGATTATAAATCTGCCTCTCGGCATGGCAATCACAAACTTGGATTTTATTTTGAAAACTCCATTTTTGCAAATAAAAAACTCCATTTTCATTTCATTCATTTGTTGTGCGATTTACTAATGTGAATTTAGTATTCTGAAAGAGTGTTGTTGACACCTACTTCTCGCAGGAGGTCCCCCTCGAGTTGTAAGGTTTTTATTAATTATATATAACATTTCAATTCTATCTTTGATGTAGCATTTCATTTGTTTGTTTAAATGATTAAGTTTTATTTTATAATGAATGCTTAGGATTGTTTTTATAGTAAGATTTCTTAATCATTTTGTTGTAGAGTGAAGCGAGATATCTTGTGCACATGGACAGAGTATAGGTTGATATAAATTTGTGGTATAGTTGGAGGATTTCAATTTAGAGTTAATCTCTTTTTTTCAAAACTAATTTTAAATTTAGTTTCATTATCAAGTGTGGTTTCATTTCTAGTAAGTGTGATTTATTTCAAGCAAGAGTGAAGCAAGTGTGACTTTCCTTTGGACAAGAGTGATATTTATTTATGCAAAGTGTGATATTTATTTGCAACAAGTGTGATAATTTTATGTTAATTTTAGTTTGCAATTAATTCTTTTAAGAAAGTGTGATCATTTTTATTTTAAGAGTAAAATATTTATTTTCATAGGTAACATGTGCATCTCGATATCTCAATTTAACTTAGGAATCGATTGAATAATAAGAACTCCTAGCACATACAATGCACATACATTTCATCATTATACTAGCCCTCGTTGATAATTAATGTAAGTAATTTAACTCCAATTAAATTACCAAACAATACATATGATGGATGGAGATGATAGAGGACATTGAGACAAATCCAATGCAATGAAAATCATCGAGTTCTAAGTTTTCTATTTGGAGATATTAATTTTGAAGTTAATGTATGGGTTTGGTCAAGGTCGATTAGGTGTTTAGAGACCTTGTGACAAGTTGTCAAGCCCACACATGCGATTTGTTGGAGCACTTATATTGTGTTTAAATATAAGGCGAAGGAGAGTCATTTAACACATCCAAGGAGCATGACATCAAGTGTCATATTTGAAATACAACACGAGTGTAGGCATAAGCTCGAGTACGAAAAGCCACGGGAGTATAGGCAAAAGCCCAAGTACAGGAAACTGTGCGAGTACATTCAAAATCCTGAGTATGGGCAACAATGCGAGTACAAGCATAAGAATGATTATAGGAAACATCGTGAGAATGGACAAAAGTATGAGTATGGACAACTGTGTGAGTACATGTAAAAGCCCGAGTATGGGAAACAATGCGAGTATTGGAAGAAGCATGAGTACAGGAAGCCACGTGAGTGCAGGAAGCATGAGTGTGGGAAATGCGAGTGCATGCATGATGAGCATAGGAAGCATGAGTGTGGGCATCTCGAGTGAAGGAAGCGCGAGTGTAGGATGAGCATGTATCATATTGCATCAGGGTGACACATAAGTTGTGCAGGGCTAGTTATGTATTGTGTTGATATGTTTGCAGGTGGATGTGTGTCCTAGAAGAGGAATGATTGGGGAAGTATGTTAGCAGCTAAGAGGAAGGGTTTCCTAGGTGTTGGATTCCCTAAACAAGAGAAAATACTACAACAAGGATTGGTCACTCGTGGTATGTTGAAGGGAAGCGTGAGAGTGGACCAAGTGTGGAAAGTGGATTGGGAATTTATGGTATGTTGGAGGACAACGTGATAGTGTTCAAGTTGGATCCTGGTGGAAAAATTTGATGGAAAAAAGTAGCTACTAGAGTGGCGGTTTTTGAGCCCAAGGGTTTTATAAGCCATGAGCACTTTGAGTAGCCCTAGAATTGTTTGTGGAGAAGGACATTTACAACATAAGATAGGAAGTCCTCCAAGTTAGTGTTCATTGTGGGAGATGGAAATCTTACAATGATAGGTGGAAAACCTCTGTGCCCTATGTTATTCTTCATTGGAGAAACATAGGAATACTATAGTGGGCTTAAGTCCCTAAGTAGCTAAGGAGAAAAACTTGAGATGAGTCTTGATGTGTTGTTCCCTTGATGGAATAAGGCACAACTAGTAATCAGATTAGATAGGCGAGTTTCAGTGACTAGATAGGGGAGGTTCAATTAACAAATGGACTTGGAGAATTGATAGAGGCAGGTGCTGCAAATCATGAGCCAAAGGATAGGGAAGGTGTTTACAAGGTATGAATGAGAGGAACTGTGATTTCATGCTACATCAACCAGATGGTTAGAGTATATTGTTGAGGGTAGATTGGTTTTCGATGAATTGACACCAAGCCCCCTTTTTGTATCTCTGTATCAATGGATGTATGAGGGCCATTATCCATGGTATGGGAGCCCTAGAATGTTGTATTATTCATGTTGATTAATATAGAAAAGTTGGGTTATTGTACAAAGTTATGTATATTTTATGCACTAGTAGTTTTATTGTTGTTTATATTTCACTATGCAAAGTAGTTTCATTGTGATCCTTGGTTTGGTAGCATCAGTGATTTAAGATTCTATCCCAGACACCAAGATCGTGGAAAAAAAAACAATAATGAATGTGAGGGCACCTTCTTTATAGGGGTATTTACTGTGATGTTGATTCACTATGGAAGACCGTTTTTTGGGGTTGAAATTTCATGAAGATTTGAGCCTTCTAAGAGTACATATGTCAAAAACATGATTTTATTATTATTATTTTTCATTTTTATGCAATGGGATATTTTATGATTGATTTTTATATGTACTATTTAATGTGTAGTGTCATTATCCTCTGCTCGTGCATAGGTGTGTGAACCATGACTTTCGTAAGAACTACGATGTGCCATATCTAAATTATCTCCATTTGTATGTTGGATCACATTAAAGGAGATTCACACAGCTAGCATTCTATGATGGCGTCAAGAGATAATTGAGATTGTTTGTGTGGTTGATAAGGAATCACCGACGAGTTTCATGGAATTGCAAGATCATCTTCTAATTCACCTATTAGATGAGATTGAATTAGTTGGGGTGGTTTCCTATCGTTGGATGTTCTTCTTAGAGAGATAGATGAATAAATTGAAAGGTTTTGTTAGAAAAAGAGAAAAAAATGAGGGGTCTATACCGAGGGTGTTGTAGAGGTAAATCCCCTCTGCGGACAGAGGCGATCCCTACTGGCCCAGATCGGGTCTAGCAACAATCGTACCACGCTAAGGTGCAAGTTCCTAATTGCAATAGACCAACTTGTGATGAAGGCATACTTAAGTCCAACATCATGGTTCAGAGAGAAGATGTTAGTCCGCTTTCCTTGCTCTAGCAGATCACAACTTCGCCACCGCGATCAACACCAAACCAGCATAAGAAACACAAACACAAGCGTAAAACCCGACGTATGCAATTATCTATCAGTCAGAGAAGACACAATCAATGATCATAATGAAAAATACGAGTGGAACCATAACCAATAGTCACTTATCATTAATTCATACAAAGGAAAATAAAACCTGGCTCTGACGCTGAATCTTCCTTCGGCGGGTCGTCAGCATGATACGTCTCGGTAAAGCTCGTCGGGAATGGGGACAAGCCTCTCTCTTCGATTGTCAATCTCCTTGCTACTAATTTGGCTCTATGAGGACTATTGCAGCATTATTTAGGCTATGAAGGCTCTTGGAGACTCAACCATTCAGCTAGTTCAACCATTCAGCCATTTCAACCATTCAACCAGTTCAACCATTCAGCCCCTTCATCAATGGATGTAGGCTATATTTATAGAGGAGAGGAGGAGGTTGGGATCCCTACAATAGTGGAAGGGAGGCCTTATCCCTTGGGAGGTTCCCCATAAGGTGGAAACAAGGGGCCAAAGGAGGAAGGTCGTGGTTATTCAGTCGAAACCACTCCTGATGACTCATCCACGAAGTTGTTGTAATCGAAACTTCGCCTCCTTTTTTAAAAAAATTTCCATAAACAGAGTGGCGCGGGTGAAACACTGGGACAGAGCACTAATTGGCACGGGCTCAGTGTTAATTTCCCCCCATTGGCGCGAGTACATAACGGGCTACCAGCGCCAATGCAAAAAACAAGTGTTTTTATGGGTCTGCTCAGGAAAATATCAACAGAAGGAATGTTGTCCTCATGGAAAGGGATGTAATGATGGTATTTGAAAGGCATGAAACTGCTTATTGGTCACAGAAACGACCCTCCAATGGGCGAGATGGGGATTGCAGGGACGGTGACAAATTACTGTGTAACAGATGCCCCCTAAAGCATGAGGCCCGAGAGAGAGAGAGGGGTGAAATGCTTTACGAGAATGTGTCCAACTGAAAACATTGCCATCAGAAAACCTGCGTATAAAAGTACAACTGATATCTCAAATACATGATATATGTGGTATGGGCGTAGCCATCCATAACAGAATATAAAATAATCCAGATCCAAGGTATGGACGCAACCATCCAGTGAGGATCGATAAATAGACTCAGGTATGGTCGCAGCCATCCAATGAATGAGTCATGCAACCAATCATAATAATCCACAAAATCGCAACCTGGACTCTAACAGACAAAATCCAGGGTTCTGCGCTCCATCTCGACCTGAACAAAGTACAAGTTCAAGCATGTGAATAAGGGAGCTGAAGTCGAACATGCAAGAACATCGCCTGATTACCAACCAATGACGAAAGCTGTTAACAGACACGAGAGGTACCACCAATAATGACAATGGCCCTCAAGGTACTATAGGTACAATCTATGGCATGTGAATTAGTGAGTTGGCATCGAACATCCATAGAATCACTCGATCGGAGGCCAATGATGAAAACCTCACGTCGAATGTGAAGAACCTACCATTAAGGCATGTAGGCTCCAAGGTACCAGAAGGGAGTCTCTAGATCAGCTTTTCGGATAATGAGCTGAAGTCAACATGAAGTGACCTTGATCGAAGGTGGGCCATAGTGTTTCCCACATCATCGACGCGAGATAGAGGAACATAATGTCTTTGTGAATCAGGATCAGATGAGAATCAAAGGAAGGTTGAAATGTTGTAGAGGTCAACTTCTCTTGAACATATTGGCGGCACGACAGTGGATTTGGCAGTATTTGACATCAAAGGATCTAAGGTCATGATGACGAAGCAAAGAGCAGATGAGAGGTCAAAATGGATCACCCAAACCCATGGAGGCAAGTGAAAAACGAGATGAGATGTCCCCAACCCGACACGAATGCAGACAAGTGCCATGTTCAAGAGCAACATACTGCCGACACGACAACGATACTGGTTCCATTTTCCCCCACCATTTCTGATGAGTACCTCTTTATTTTTACACAAGCTTGAAGAGGATACCATATGCTTGTCATATAAGTTCATCCTTCGGACGAATCCATCCTAGTACATTTAACGAGCCCTAGGAAGGAGAAACTCAAGTAGCGTCATTATGACTGAATCCGATGTCATCAGAGTTTAACGAGTCTGACAAAGGAAGAACTCGGCGTATTTTCATGTTTAGAGAGTTTGAAAAGACAGTGGAAAAGTAAACTCCAACAGTCCCTTTTCATAAATAGTTCCTTAGATCCGAAAAGGTAGAAAACTATGTCTAAGAAAACCTCCTAGTCGCGATAGGCTAGGGTATTCCTTTTTCGTAAATAATCTATCCTAGCCCGAAAAAGGGGTAAACGTATACTGGGTAGATGTCGTTTCGTAACCAATTTAACGAGATCAAAATGACAAGTGACTCGTTAATCTTTTCATGTTTAGAGAGTCAGAAAAGAGCTGAAAGATGACTCCTCCTGGAGGAACAAGTGGTATAAAGGGTAGCAACTGGTTCCGGTAATGGTGGAACTACTCAAAACAAGTAAAGGTTAAGAGGCTGGCTAACAAGACCACTCATCGCAGCGGTTCCTCAGGAATGGGTGAAACAACCAAGTGAAGGCATATGATTGACCAAGCAGATGGGGACGATGGAGTGAGAAAACCAAGGCTCATTTGACAAAAATAGGATGATAAATTGACAATCATGAGAGGTAAAATGGGAATGGTTTCATTTTTACCCAAGCTTGAAACAAAGATAAAATGTGCTTGAAACCAGTTTGATTTTTACACAAGCTCGAAACGGAAGCAAAATATTCTTGAAAAAGTAATAATGCCCCCCAGCATGGTGACTCAATTCGAGGTACATGCCCCCCAAGCTTCATTCCATGCACCTGAGTAAACAGATGGAGGGAGTGAAGGTTCAAGTTACAAGATCTAAGAAAGACTCGACTAGGATTTTACGAGATCTGATCAAAGACTCGAATTGAACAAGAACGTGTTTCATTATTTTAACGAGGTTGACACATTAAAAGAACTATCCTCAGAACACCTTGTTTCATGGTTTAAGGAGCTTGGCACAAGACAAGGAACTCTGCTCCGACAACCTTGTTTCATTTTTTAAGGAGCTTGACACAGGAAAAGAACCATGCTTTGACCAGCTTGTTTCATTTTTTAAGGAGCTTGACACAAGAAAACGAACTGTGCTCCGAAAACCTTGTTTCATTTTTTAAGGAGCTTGACACAAGAAAACGAACTCTTCTCCGACCGACCTCATCATAATGAACAAGAAGTCATCGCTTCCAAGAGTTCCACTCCTGATGGAAGGAAAACATCCTGTAAGTCAGGACCCAATGCCCCCAGTACCTGATGCACGACGACATCATCACTGAGTACAGACACGAGTTAGGTAGCCACATAGTTGACCTATGGTGGGGCAGATACAACAGGTGGATAAAAACCAGGAAGGGATGATGGTGGGCCAGCTGCCACATCAAGACCAAAGAACGAAAGTTGATCAATGGTCACAATCCGTCCTTCATGTGGAAAACAAACCACATGAAAGAGGGAGGAGACAAGCGCTCCCATGGCATAGGTGTAATCGTGCCCCAATAGCAGATTGAACTCCAAGGGGCTTGGAACAACCATGATGTCCATATGAATGGTTTTACCTCCCAAAGTAACAGGTAACCTTGGAAGGATCCCTAACGGTTGACTAGTTCTTTTGTTAAATGCCAATAGATTCTGCGTAATAGGCACAAGCGGTGGCGAACCGAAGGCTTGCCATGTAGTTGAGGATAGAAAACTAACAGACGTGCCTTCATCTATAATGGTGCTAGGTACGAACTGACCAAAAGCCTGTACTGTGATATCGAAAGGCACATAATACGGAAGGCGGTATCCCGTAAATCGACTCCAATCAAAGGAAGCAACCAAACTACTTAGAGGGGCTACCATCGAACCGAGATGGTCTTCCCCTAGTGTTATGGAAGAAGGAGCATCCTCCACGACCTCCATCTCGAAGCTGGGCTGGGTATCATCCGGGACCTCCATCACGGGAGGTGGAGGAGCAGCTTCTTGAGGTATAGGGGTAGGAGAATCTTTCTCCAAGTCCGAAGAATTTGAAGAAACCAGAAGAACCCGAGGGATGTGAGATCCACTCTCAATTGAAAAGACTTGGTGCACTGTAGATGGGGCCAGCTCAACCGATCCCACGACCAATGGTTGGTCGGGAACGAATTCCTGAATTTGAATTTCCGGGGGAGTGGGATTGACCAAGGATGAATCTTGACCAATTGTAGGGTCAGCTGGCAGAGGACTCAAAGAACGCTGCTTGTAACCAGCTGGAAGGCATGGTGCAGAAACAACCGAGTTGTCCAAAACTCGCTTGGCTTCATCCATATATGGACAAAGGTGAATGGCATGGTGCCCCCCACACAACTTACAGGGATTGGAAAGCTTACCCTGCTTCTTAGGAGCCTTACCAGCAATAGTTGAAGACATGCCCCCAAACTGACTCTCGGAAGTCAAAGGCAACGATGGACGACCGTTGGACCATACTTCGAGCACCTTGGGAATGCCAGGGCAGTCTCGAAGAAGATGGTTTCCCATGCACAACATGCAAGGGAACTTGAATTTCCGCGAAGGGTTGGAAGGTTTATCAAGAGGAGATGTTTTGGAAGCAATAGCTGCAGCCTTAGCCTCTCTCTTATCTGACTTCTTCTTCTTCTTCTTAGCCACCTGGTTACTCAAATCCAAACTTTCATCAGTTGAAGTAGAAGAGGAGGATGCAAAAACAGGCGAAGAAGGGGAGAGGTCCACCTTGGAATCAACATGATGTTGTTCAAGCGGAGGAACTGATTGAATAGTAGCCGAGACATTCGAGACCACAGAGGTTGAAAACAACCAAACGTCCCAACCCAATTTAGAGACCAGTTCAGGAGTTGGTTGGAGTCAATCTTCCCGCCATTTATCTTTAAAAAACACCCTTTATTAAGCTTGACACGAGTGCGACTCTGAGAGAGAGCGCCAATTGGCGTGCCCTCTTTCGAGTATTTCCCCCATTGGCGTGGGTATAACATTGGCTAGTTGCGCCAAGGATGGAAAGGCTATTTTTAGGGTTTTTCACAAGGAGTTGTCTTTAAGGGAATGAAAGTCCATGTCTAGGGGAATGCCATGAAAGTGTTTTCAGATCATGTCACTGCTCACAGGTCATGGAATAAGCCCTCCAATGTGCAGGACGAGGAATTGCAGGGACGGTGAAAAATTGCTGTGTAACAGATGCCCCCTAAAGCATGAGGCCCAAACGAGAGAGAGGGGTGAGATGCTTTACGAGAATGTGTCCAACTGAAAACACTTCCATCAGAAAACCTGCGTAGAGAAGTACAAATGATATCTCAAATACATGATATATGTGGTATGGGCGCAACCATCCATAAAAGAGTATAAAATAATCTAGATCCAAGGCATGGACGCAGCCATCCAGTGAGGATCGATAAATAGACTCAGGTATGGTCACAGCCATCCAGTGAATGAGTCATGTAACTAATCATAATAATCCACAAAATTGCAGCCTGGATTCCAATAGACAAAATCCAGGGTCTTGCGCTCCATCTCGACCTGAACAAAGTACAAGTTCAAGCATGCGAATAAGTGAGATGAAGTCGAACATGCAAGAACATCGCCTGATTACCAGCCAATGATGAAAGTTGTTAACATACGCGAGAGGTACCACCAATAATGACAATGGCCCTCAAGGTACTATAGGTACAATCTACGGCATGTGAATCAGTGAGTTGGCGTCGAACACCCATAGAATCACTCGATCGGAGGCCAATGATGAAAACCTCACGTCGAATGCGAAGAACCTACCATTGAGGCATGCAGGCTCCAAGGTACCAGAAGAGAGTCTCTAGATTAGCTTCCTGGATAATGAGTTGATGTCGACAGGAAGTGACCTTGATCGAAGGTGGGACATAGTGTTTCCCACATCATCGACATGAGACAGAGGAACATAATGTCTTTGTGAATCAAGATCAGATGAGAATCAGAGGAAGGTTGAAATTTGCAGAGGTCAACTTCTCTTGAACATATGGCGGCACGAAAGTGAGTTTGGCTGTATTTGACATCAAAAGATCAGAGGTCATGATGACGGGACAAAGAGCAGATGAGAGGTCAAAAGGGATCACCCAAAACCACAGAGGCAAGTGGAAAATGAGATGAGATGTCCCCAACCCGATGCGAATGCAGACAAGTGCCATGTTCAAGAGTGACATACTGCCGACACGACATTGATGCTAGTTCCATTTTTCCCCACCATTTCTGGCGAGTACCCCAATTATTTTTGAAAACAAGCTTGAAGGGGATAGCATATTCTTGTCATATAAGTTTTTCCTTCGGACGAATCCATCCTAGTACATTTAACAAGCCCTAGGAAGGAGGAACTCGAATATCGTCATTATGACTAGATCCGATGTCATCAGGGTTTAACGAGTCTGACAAAGGAAGAAATCGGCGTCTTTTCATGTTTAGAGAGTTCGAAAAGATAGCAGAAAAGTAAACTCCAACAGTCCCTTTTCATAGATAGTTCCACAGATCCGAAAAGGTAGAAAACTATGTCTGAGGAAACCTCCTAGTCGCGATAGGCTAGGGTATTCCTTTTTCGTAAATAATCTATCCCAGCCCGAAAAGGGGTAAACGTATACTGGGTAGATGTCGTTTCGTAACCACTTTAACGAGATCAAAATGACAAGCGACTCGGCAATCTTTTCATGTTTAGAGAGTCAGAAAAGAGCTGAAAGATGACTCCAAAATGACTTTTTTGTGTTTTTACCGAGTCCGAAAAAGTATAAAATACAACTCGTATCACCGTTCAAGTCGCGTAAAAATCTGTCGCTGCACATAAAGGAAAGTGTAAAATCCATTTTTCGACAAAATATATTAAAATTTTGAGAGAAATGACCTTTAAAACCTAATTTTTGACTTAAAAAGTTATAAATAGGCTCCAAATGGTAAAACAAAATTACTTTTACTTTTTACCTCACTTAGAGAGCAACAATGGTCAAAAGTGTGCAAACTTGCGGCGGTGATTGCGACCGATACGGGACATCATTCAGATCCTCGTCTGTTCCAGGTAAAAGGCGTTCCTCCATTTTAATCCATTTTTTATGAGTTTCCATTGTGCATTAGACTTCTGGGAGGACCCTTTTGAAATTTTAGGGCTCGCTCCATTGGAGCGGGTATCGAGCACGGACCCATGCCAATGGAAATTTTGTCACAAAGGGGTCACGCCAACTGGCGCGACTGTTAGGAAAATAGTCACGCTAATGGTGCAACACAATTTTCCGCTTAAAGTTTCCAAAATATGAGCTACCCATGTCGATTTACAAATGCACCAGAGATCTAACAAGGCATTTTTTATTGTGTTGATGCAAATATATGGCACAATGGTTATTGAATGGAAGGAGAGGGAACATGGGGAGAAAGATGAAATGGATATGGAAAACGAAGCCTGTATGAATGCACTCAAAAATTGTGGACTCAAAAAATTCTTCCTTACTCCATGCTTACGAGCTCAACCTGAGCTGCTACAGTACTTGGTTAGCATATGGGACGAAAATGAGGAAGTATTCAAACTTCGGGACCAAGTATTAGCTCTTGAGGTCTCTGATGTTTATTTTATAACCAGATTGTCGCACAAAGGTCTAGTGCCAATCATAACCGGCAGCAGACCTTCCAGAGAGAAAATGGACATGGTAATGGCAAGAGTGTGCCCAGGGGCACGAACAGGATCGGGAAGCGGGAAGGTGGACATCCACACTGTCCGCGAACTAGCACTCAGGGTAGTGCTTCATACCATTACAAGAGCTGCAGGATCGCAAGCTCCACATGAGGCAACCAAGGCCCAACTCATACTAGCCTTCGAGTGTATGAACCCCACATTGTTCGATTGGGCCACCGCAGTGACGAGAAATATGAAGAGGCAGCTAACAAGATGCAAGCGATCCAAACTAAAGTAGTTTGGCTATGGTTCCATTCTGGTGTCATTCATCCTGGAACGACTACCTATTTTCCAAGGCCAAGGGGCAATAGTCACCGAGCCGATACCGAGGGAGCCAAGGATGGCTCGCTAGGCAGCACTTATGCCTAGGTCAGGAGGAGGTCAACATATGTCTTAGAGACCCAAGTTCTTTGGGTGGTTACGGCGTCAACTGATTGTGGTTGAAGATTGGCCTTATGCTGGGACCGATTTCACCGGAGATCCCGATCTTCCACTCCCAGAGGGGGAGGACTGGGATGAGGAGCTGAGTATGATTTTATTTTTGATTTTTATGTATTTATGATTTTTTTTGGTAATACATGTCCGTTCTAACCATAAATTTATGTGAATGCAGACGTTGGCCAAGAGAGGCCCATGGGCATGTCACCCATTGCGCGGAGGACCCATCTCGTACATGACCCTCAAGCTGAGGGTGGTGAAGGGAGCGAGCTGATCCAGAACCTGGAGGGCATTTCCCGGGGAATCCCAGACTATGCACGGCTGGAAGACGTCCATTAGCTTACCAGCGACACACTGTGGGGGTGCCTAGTCGCCTTCACAGACTGCTGAGGCGATTGGTGTGCGCGGTGGCGTGCTACCACGAGCACCATGCTGATTAGCTTATTTAGGGATTTTTCATGCATATTTTTGAGAGACATGTTGTCTCTGGCTATTATCAGACAAACATGTATATTTTTTGACTTTATGTGATGTACTGCAAACTATTCGACACATATATCTATATATCTATTTATGGATGGATATTTTTACATGTGATGATGTTTTTATAAATTTCGCAAATGTCTATCTAAAACCAAATTAGCTACTGCATCTGTTAATGTATTCATATGCCTGGGTATGTGTTGATATGTGATATAATCAAAATTTCTTTCCAGTAAACGAATATGTAGATACAGATGTAAAATGGATGGGTTTCTTACTGAATAGTGACCGTTAAATTGTAATACTACAAGCTGTGAGTCTAGATACACAAGAAATGCACGAATGCCGAGGTTAACAGCCTCGGTTAATAATTCTAAAACAACACTATACTCCACAACATTATTTGTGGTAGGCCCTAGACACACACCTTGAAAATTAACCAACTCACCAGCAGGATCATAGATTACCCAGGCTGCCAAGGACAGATTCCTGGTACTACGGGAGGCACCATCCGCGAAACCCACAAACGGAGTAATAGACATCTGCACAATCAGGAAGACTCGATCAGCAAAAAAAATGCTTACATGGCACACCACACCAAACATGCACAAAAATGAATATACACACCTATGTACACACACCACACCAAAAATAACTCAAGCATAGTATTTTTTAAGGTACAACCCATTTCTAGGCTACGCCAACGGAAATCATTCGTAATCAATGAGCTCATAAGCCCCATTTTTCAATACTCATTTTACTATGTAAGGCCCATGCCACATGGGTTGGAACTTGCCTGCTCCAAGTTTGTCGTGCGCTTGGTCGTATAGGAGGACGAGGTCCCCTTCGAAAAAGGAACACGGAGATACAGATTGATCAAAGTGGGCTTTGACCTGCTTCTTCTGTGCTTCAATGACTAAAGCAGCCAAGCGGTGGGTTTCATCCAGCCGTTCCAAATACAAGAGACGCTCTTCTTTAGGAGAAGTGTCGGGCAAAATTTCCACAACCAACTTTAAAGAAGGAATTTCGCACTCAACCGGAAGAGTTGCTTCCAGACCATACACCAATTGGAAAGGTGTGAATCTGGTCACACTCTTTGCTGACGTCCGGTAGGCCCATAGAGTTGAGAACAATTGGAGGTGCCAATTAGACTTATGAATTCCAATTTTCCGTTGAAGCATTGTGACCAAATTTTTTTCTAGAGCCTCAACCTGGCCATTTGCCTGGGGGTAATATGGCGTTGAGCTATCATGTCGTAAGCCCAATCTTGATGTCATCTCGGCCATCATGTAATCTTGAAAATGAGTGCCATGATTGGTAATAATGGCCTGAGGGACCCTGAAACGTGCAATAATGTGGTTGAAAATAAACTGGGCAGCTGTCTTACCGTTGGCGGTTAGTGTAGGCATCGCTTCGGCCCACTTAGTAAAGTAGTCGACAACGACGATTATATATGCATGCCCCCTGGCCGAATGATAGTTACACATCATGAAATCTACGCCCCATTTTGCAAAAGGGCCGACAGTAATGACAGGATGTAGAGGGAGAGGTGGTGCGTGCATCTTGCGCTGAAAAAACTGGCAAGCATGACATTTGCGGACTGCAACAATACAGTCTTTGAATATCGACGACCAGAAGTAGCCCGCACGCAGAATCTTCTGGGCGGTGGCATATCTAGACATGTGACCGCCACAGGCGCCAATGTGACAGTCATTCAAGACTCTTTCAGCCTCCTCCAGGGTCAAGCACCGGCGGAACACCGAATCTACTCCAACCCGGTATAACGTATCTCCTACAATGCGATAGGGTTGAGACTGATGCCGAATCTGACGTCGGGCATCTTTGGTCAACTCAGATCGGAATTTTGAAGTTTTAAGATACACAATAATGTCACCGTACCATGGGTCGCGAGTGCTGATAAGGAAAAGTGTTTCGTTTGGGATATGATCCTCGGAGTGAGAGGGGGTGGAGTCTATCTGGAGGGAGCAAATGAGATCCACAAAAACCAGTGATTTGGTCGACTTAGCAGTAGTAAAATCTAAGTCGAACTCTTGAAGGATAACGATCCATTTGGAGTATTTTCCCCCTAGTAATTTTCAAGATAGAATTTATGTCATGGGGTTGCAATCTGAAACCACGGTTACTGTACGCAGCAGGATGTAGTGGCAGAAACGCTTCACAGCTTGCACTGCGGCTAATTCCAATTTCTCGAGTTGAGCGTAACATGTTTCTGTTTCGAGAAGATTCTGTGATAGATAATAAACAACGTGTTCATTTCCATCATCGTCATCCTGCACCAGAACCATAGCTATGGTGCTAAATGCAGCGGCCAAGTATAGAGTGAAATCACGGTGATAGTTTGGAGGACGAAGCAACGGAGCATTAACAAGTAATGTCTTAAGCTTCTCAAAGGATTGCTGAGCAATCTCATCCCGGCGAAAGGGAACGTGTTGCTTTAAAAGACGCGTGAATCCTTTGGCCACTTCCGCGTAGTTTGGGATGAAGCGTTGAAGGAAATTAGCTTTTCCCTGCAGACTCTGCAATTAGTGTAACGAGGAGGGTGATGGGAGATTAACAATAGCCTCGACCTTTAGAGGGTCGAGGCGAATCCCGTCCTTGGAGACTATAAACCCCAAAAGATAGCCAGAATCCATGCAAAAGATGCATTTATGAGGGTTAAGCCGGATATTATAGCGTCTACAACGAAGGAAAATCTGGCGGAGGTGTTCGGGGTGGTCCTCCCGCCGAGTTGAGTGAGCTGGCAGATCGTCCAAATAAGGCTAAACGATATGGCGTATGTCGTGGAATGCGTAAGACATATCACGTTGGAAAGTAGCTCCAGCGTTCTTCAAGCTGAACGGGAGATTTTTATAAGCAAAGGTGCCCCACGGACAGATGAATGCAGTATTGTGTTGATCGACAGGTAAAATATTTATCTGATTATACCCGGAAAAGCTGTCCATCAGGGAATAAATCTCGCTCCCAGCACATTCGTCAATGATTTGATCTATGAAGGGGGTGGGGTATTTTTCCTTAGGACAGGCCCGATTAATATCATGGTAATCAACGCAGACTCTTATAGTACCCTGCTTCTTATCTACAGGGACAATGTTGGAGACCCATTCTGTGAGGGGGATCGGGTAAATGAAGCCCGTGTTCAGAAGTTTTTCAACTTCTGCTTTAATGGCAGCGGCTCTGCGAGGATGCACTGGGCGTAGGAATTGGCGCACGGGTTTCACACCGGGATAGGTAGGAATCTCGTGCACTACTATGCTAGGATCAATCCCAGGCATTTACTCGTAGGACCAAGTGAACATGTCTCTGAATTCACGGAAAATATCAGTATAAACTCGTATCTCATCAGGAGAACAAGTCACTCCCACATGTATGTTTTCAACTATCCCTGGTTTGACAGAGATGTCGATCGGCATGGTTTGGGTAATGTTGCTCAGGTTTCCTTCTGAAAGGACTTCATGTACCAATATAGGCATCTGGAGAGGGGGAGTAGTAACTTGAGATGAAAAAATCTCTAGAAAATATAACATTGCCCCCAGGCTAGACATGAAGGAGGAACGATGATGTCCATCGCTCCAAGGCAGCTCCTCAAGAGACATGGTTTCAACAATGGCTTCGTCAGAAGGGAAAATCTCTTTTAGAGGATCAGGCGAGTCGGCCTCGCCGAGCCAGGGGGATTGAGAATAGATATCTAAAGTCATGCTCGAAGGAGCATGTTGAGGAGGAGGAGGATCGGATGCGGTGACAATTTCACAGTAATTAATCTCTACTGGAGTTAAGGGCATTGATTCTCCAAAATTGGTCACCTGTTCAAGCAAAGGGATGATCCATGGGTCGTCAGACCTAGAGACCATATTAACTTGAACGATGTGTGGTGGTGGCACGGGAAAAATACCCATGAGGACGGGGTCCTTGAAGAGACCGGGTCCTACAATGTCAGGGGGATTGGGGATCTTATCCATGTAAGGAACGTTGTTCTCAGAGGTGGAGGTGAAGAAAGACAACTGATCCACAGTAACAATTTTTCCCTCATGAGGGAACTTCAAAAGCCGAAAGAGGGTGGACGACACGCATAACATGGCGTGAGTCCAACTGCGGCTGAGAAGCAGATTGTAGTTAAGTTTGGCATCAACCACTTCTACTTCTTAGTTGACTGTCTTCCCTTGTAATGTAATCGGAAAACTCTCGAGAACACCCAGGGGTTTGGATTCCCGACCATCGAATGCTTCTAAGGCATTGGGAGATGATGAAAGAGTCGGAGAGCCAATGGCTTTCCAGCAGGCGGATGACATGACACAGGTGGAAGCACCTTCGTCCACAACGGCCCTATGGATGTTAAGACCGTTGCTCCCGACTTGAATAACAAGAGCGATTTGATGTGGAAGTCGGGGGGTAAAATTTTCTAAGTCGAAGGTGAGAAGACTAGAATCGGTGGGATTGATTCCACCGATTGCAGACAACAAAGCTTTCCGTTGTGATGGGCAACTTTGAAGAACTTCCAATGCAGACATGGCAGAAGGCCCCTGTGCCAAATCCTCAAAAATACTGTAGTGATGAGCGGCACGGGCATTTGGATTGTAGGAAGACCTTCGCAGAACACCTTTAGAAGGTGGCCTCACAATAGGTTCAGCAGTAGGCTTCTCAATTTCCAAAGGAACGGAGACAAGAAGAGGAGGTGGGCCATCCACAACTTCCTTCCCAGCTGGCTGACATGATCCAGCATAATCCTTTGAACGTGTAGCAATTGAGACATGTGCTGCACCATTCATCATGAAGACCTGGCACCCAAATGGTGCAGAGGACAAAGGTGAATGGCATGGTCCCCCCCACACAACTTACAGGGATTGGCAAGCTTACCCTGCTTCTTAGGAGCCTTACCCACACCAGTTGAAGATGTGCCCCCAACCTGACTCTCGGAAGTCAAAGGCAATGACGGACGACCGTTGGACCATACTTTGAGCACCTTGGGAATGCCAGGGCAGTCTCGAATAAGATGGTCTCCCGTGCACAACATGCAAGGGAACTTGACTTTTCGTGGAGGGTTGGAAGGTTTATCAAGAGGGGATGTTTTGGAAGCAATAGCTGCAGCCTTAGCCTCTCTCTTATCTGACTTCTTCTTCTTTGTCTTCTTCTTCTTCTTCTCAGCCACCTGGTTACTCGAATCCAGACTTTCACCAGTTGAAGTAGAAGAGGAGGACGCAGAAACAGGCGAAGAAGGGGAGAGGTCCACCTTGGAATCAACATGATGTTTTTCAAGCGGAGGAACTGATTGAATAGTAGCCGACACATTCGAGACCAAAGAGGTTGAAAACAACCAAACAGGAAACCCAACAGTTAACCCAGGAAGGGACAACGTTGCCATATAAGGAGCGCCAACATTTCCAAAAGGAGGAAAAGGACCAGGATTCCCATCGGAGGGGATTCCTTGGTTGGTGAACTCCGGGAAAGTTGCCATCAGAAACAACACCCTAAGGAAACTAACTTTAACCAGGAATATTTCATGGGCAGTTAATTTTTAAAACATTGAAACAAAACTCTATCGTTTCATATTTTAAGAGTCAAGAAACCCAACGGTTAACCGGGAAGGGACAACGTTGCCATATAGGCGCCAACATTTCCAAAAGGAGGAAAAGGACCGGGATTCCCCTTCGGAGGATTCATGAGTTGGTGAACTCCGGGGGAAAGTTGCCATCAGAAACAACACCCTAAGGAAACTAACTTTAACCAGGAATATTTCATGGGCAGTTAATTTTTAAAACATTGAAACAAAACTCTATCGTTTCATATTTTAAGAGTCAAGAAACAGGCAAAAGGTGACTCTATCACTTTCAGATTGGAAAAAAGCATGAAAGGACAAGCGCTTGATGACCTTCTCAAATTTAAAGAGTCATAAAAGATCGAAATGACTACGCTGGAAATCAAGGCAAAAGGGTGTACCAAATATCCGTGAACTGCAATATACACGTTGGTTTGAAAACGAAAGAGAGATCAACCAAGGACTTAACGTACGTGCAGGCAATCTCCCCGAATGCTGTGTCCGGTGTATCACGGGTATAAGGCAGTAGACTCAGCTTCCTACGGATAAAGGATAGCAACCTAGTGGGGTCTCCCTTTATATACGCGACGGTACGGGAGCACAAGTCCGTACTAGCGCTGTTTAAAGCCAAAAGGCGAACGAAAACTACTAGGTTTAACGACGCCAGAACACGTCTCTAACCTAGACCTATAAATATTTCGTTAAGTTTCAATGCTTCCTTAAGGTAAATTGAGTAAATTTTACGGTTGGTCTTCAATTATGTTTCAATTTCAAGGCCCTACCATATGTCATCTGACAATATCCTATATGCAGCTCTATGAGAAAAGAAAAATTTTCAATTCGATGAATGCTATCTAGTTAAGGGAAGAGCTTCAAACAATGATGCAACAAAAAACAATACTGAAAACGAAACTTTTTCCAAACTAGATGACTTTCACTATCCAAAAGTAATTCCAAACATTCAACGATGCGAATAATGCAATGTAATCTATGCAAAATCCTCTTTTTCGAAAACTATGCAATTGTAATCTATGCACAATTTCCTTTTTCTTTTCAAATGATAATAATGCACTCAAAGCGACTTTTAGCTTTCAATCATTAAACAATGTGATCTAAGTCCAATGATAAATCTCAAAAAATACTCTTCAATGCAATGTAATCTAATGCATTTTAACGAAAAGAAAACTTTGAGACGAAAACTAAATGAACGCAAAATTCCTTAATGAAAGGATGAACACAAAAGGGATGCAAACAAACACTAAGAATGCAATCGTTGTTTTAAACACTTTGTAACGAAATTCTCAAAAGGTGAAAAAACATAAAGAGGACTTCCAAAGCATGAGATCAAAACAAGGCATTCATTCCCTTTTACATCAAGCAATCATGGAGAGAAGACATTTCAAAGAATGAGAAATGTAATCTATGCTCATACAGTGAAACGACCAGAAGGGAAAGACACATTGGTGAAGGATTTAGGCAAAAAATCTCAAATTTCACACACCCTGAAATTGGCACGACTTTATCATTGATAACTAGCGCCAATTGGCGTGACTTGCTCACTGAAAACTGGCGCCAATGGCAAATTGGCGTGGGTTGCTAACTGACAACAAGCGCCAACGCCTAAAAATGAAAAAAAAAAAAAATTTCTCCCAACCAAGACCAGACTCACCACTTCAAGTAAAATCTAAAAAAAACCCAGAAGTAAATAACTGACCAAAAGAAACTTCCGAACAAGGGAAAACCCTATCACCTACAGGAGATGGCGCGACTGTCTGGATTTAATCCACGCCAGACAGGGGATGGTGCGAGTGATGAACTGGCAACCTATGCCAATTGGTGCGACTATTAGGCTGGAAATCGCGCCAATCAAGCCAACCATGAAAAGATGAAAAATTCGGAAAAGCAGAGGCCAGATCTGATCCTCTGGGGCTGAACAAAGGTTTTACACTCAGAAAAGAGCCAGCCAAAAGAGATGATCAAGCAAGAAAAGTCAAGAATCAACCGAAAAGACAAGACAATACTCCAAATCAACGATCCCCAGTGGAGTAGACAATTTTTTGTAGAGGTAAATCCCCTCTGCGGACAGAGGCGATCCCTACTAGCCCAGATCGGGTCTAGCAACAATTGTACCACGCTAAGGTGCAAGTTCCTAATTGCAATAGACCAAATTGCGATGAAGGCCTACCTCACGTCCAATGCTGTTGTTTATAGAGAAGATGGCGTTCCCGTTTCCTTGCTCCAGCAGATCACAATCCTCTCGCTCACCGCGATAAAACACTTGCACACACAAGAAACACGACAAACACAAGCGTAAAACCCGATATATGAAATTATGTATCAGTCATAGAAGACACAACTCATGATAATAATGAAAAATACGAGTGGAACCATAACCAATAGTCGCTTATCATTAATTCATACAAAGGAAAATACAACCTGGCTCTAACGCTGAACCTTCCTTCGGAGGGTTGTCAGCGGAATACATCTCGGTAAAGCTTGCCGGGAATGGGGACAAGCCTCTCTCTTCGATCATCAATCTCCTTGCTATTGATTTCACACTATGAGGACTATCAAGGCTCTTGCAACATTCTTTAGGCTATGAAGGTTCTTGGAGACTCAACCATTCATCCCTTCAGCCATTCAGCCATTCAGCCATTCAGCCATTCAGCTATTCAACCATTCAACTATTCAGCCCCTTCATTAATGGATGAAGGCTATATTTATAGAGGAGAGGAGGAGGTTGGGATCCCTACAATAGTGGAAGGGAGGCCTTATCCCTTGGGAGGTTCCCCATAAGGTGGAAACAAGAGGCCAAAGGAGGAAGGCCGTGGTTATTCAGTCGAAACCACTCCTGATGACTCATCCACGAAGTTGTTGTAATCGAAAATTCACCTCCTTTTTTAAAAAAATTTCCTTGAGCAGATTGGCGCGGGTGCTTAACTGGGACAGAGCGCCAATTGGCGTGGCTTAGTGTTAATTTTTCCCATTAGCGCGAGGACATAATGGGCTACGAGCACCAAGGCAAAAACATGTGTTTTTAGGGGTCTGCTCAGGAAATGATCAACAGAAGGAATGTTGTTTTCATGGAAAGGGATGCAATGATGGTATTTTCAAGGCATGGCACTGCTTATTGGTCACAGAAACGACCCTCCAATGGGTGAGATGGGGATTGCAGGGACGGTGAAAAATTACTGTGTAACAGAGGGGTATATATCATATGAGTGTTTCTATTATTCCAGTGATTACATCAAGCAGATCTACAACACACCAGGTGTGACAATTTGGGATGAAGACAAAAGAGAAGGCGAGTTTCTTGAAACGAATGGAAATAGGCGCATGGTAAAGAGTAAGTGTCTTATCATTTTTAAAATTTCTACATAATAAATATTCACACTGATCTTTATGTTAATGTATATTTTGATCTCATACGTAGTATATATGTTGGTTTGATTTCATCAGCGAATTCAAAAATTGAAGCCATGAACAAATTCATTCATTACAATATGGAAGCAACACAACTGTGGGTCACATTGTACGAGTAGAAGAGGAGGAAATGGGACAGTGATAGGAAAAAATTAAAACATTTGAATGGTAGAAGCATGCCTTATCCTGTTCATTTAAAAGAAAATATGTCAATGACATGCCCTAACAGTTGGGTTGCTGATCAAGTCAGAGAGAAATACAGTGCATCTGGTCATTACTCGTGTGCTGAAGATGATGCACTAAACATAGGGATTGGGTGCAACAACTCGGTAATAATTTCTTTCTATACATTTTAAACTTCATACTGCACCTTTGAATTATAACATATTTATATATTTTATATTTTTTATTATGTTCGGGTTATTAGACACATGACATTGTGATTTTTTCACTTTTTTATAGGTGCATTTATTCCTGTTTATGTGGGCATATAGACATCATTTTCATATGAAGGATGCCGATGATGGATGCATGACACAATAATATGGAGTGGAAGCCGAGTTAGATCAATATAGTCATGCTAGCCACCATGACCGAAACCTAATGGAGGGGACGTTAGGTTACGTTGCAAAGATACAAGAGCACATTAAAGTGGACTTTTACTTGTTCCAATGTGTTATTTTTAGGTGCAACTGGTGGGACACCTTTGATAAGAATAATGCAAAGTAAAATCATGATAGTGGGCCGATATATATCTAATCTAGAAAAATGTGGCATGAAGCTAGGGAATCTTATGTTTTCCCAAAACAATGCAACTGGGTGTTTTGTTTACCCAGATTTGTTGGATAGGGATTGGTGGTTCTTATTAAGACACAACCCTAGATCATATTTTGAGAACAATAATGTTATCATGCCAAGAGAGGAATATAATTAGGTAGATGACAATGAAGAGTGATATGTACTTGTGTTATTTGACCATTTATACTATTGTTGTATATTTTTATTTTCTTTATTTCACTATATATATATATATATATATATATATATATATATATATATATATATTATTCGTCTTGTTGGAATTTTATATAATTGGTAAGATTCACAAACAATTTTACACATTTTTTTGTAGTGGAAACATTTTTACACCTAAAATTAAGTATTTCCAATTGTGTACAATATCTATGATAATAAGGATTCAAGGTCATAATCCTTATCAAATAGGAAAATGAGAAGAATATAACCAAAATGGGAAAATTGTGAATTTAGAAACAACATTGAATATTTATTCTCAATTTAGATACTTATTTATTTATTGACCAATTCACACATATTTTTTCTTCTTGTTTAGTTCAAAATCATTATAAATCATGTAGTGATAACTCTATGAGGACTTTAACAATGAAAAAATTGTGTATTAATATGTAAGATTAAATTCTTGACATGAGAGGTAAAGTCATGTTTACTATATTTAAATTTCAGTTCTTGCAACATTATGTAAACTAAAAGGAGGTCTTATGCATGTATAAAATGTTGATTACATCATTTTAAGGACCATAAGAGAAACAAATGGGCTTACATGGATGCACGAGAGGTTTTATTTTTTCCTTCATGGATAATGGAATAGTTTTGACTTTTCTTTTCAATCGTAATTATAAATAGAAGTTGAATTAATAAATATTTTATGACTAAGAATTAAATGATAAATAATGTGATGGTGATTAAGAGGCATTTGTTTGACTTTGTAATAGACTTGGTGATGCATTTTTATTTCCTATTTAGATTATGTAAAATAATATTTATTTTTATGTATTTATAAGTAAATTATTTAAAGTAGACATGCCTTTATCATTGTGAATATGATAGCCAGGGGAAACGTGAAAACTAGAATTTTAGTGACTATCTCGTGATAAGTATGTGGAAAAAATAATATTTCTTGAGTTTTTCATTAAGAAATAATCACATATATTATTTGTTAAAAGTTTAAATCTAATATAGTATAATTTTTGTATTATTTAACTCATATTTATTATTAAAAAAGTTAAGTTTAAACCATTACAATAAAAAATAAAGAACCAAAATAACACCAAAATGTTATATCTTTATTAGTAGAAAAAATTCACTTGCCTCTTTAAGGGAGAAATTCCAATAGAAAAAATCCCCAACTATAAGTAACTTCACAAACCAATTCACTTGCCTATTTAAGGGAGAAATTCCAATAGGGAAAATCCCCAACTATAAGTAACTTCACAAACTTAATTTAAGTTCGTATGAGTTGCTATAAATATTTAAATTTAAATTTCTTGAAAATCTCATAACTTAAGTGATAAATTAAATTTTATTAAAATATAAAATTTTAAGTCATATTAAATCTAAATTAATTATAGAAAATCATGACTTAATTTTTCTAAATTTAATAATAGATTGAATTTTATAAACCAATATAGATCCATCTTAACAACGGATCTACCAAGATTCGAGAGGGATCAAATCTCATTATATGAAAATCTCTTTTTAGAATGTAAAACTTGAAAAAAGATGCACATTTAAAAAGCTTTAATCTCTTTTAGTGTTTGATAAATCTGTGATTAAAATGGATATATAGTACTGATTTTCTATATCTATATATATAGATTGACCATAATGTAAATTTTCATTGGTTAAATTGTTTTTTTGAATAATTTATTATTATTAATATTTTATATTATAAATTGAATGAGTTACACATTTTTGTCTTATTAAGAACTAACTAAATTATTTTAGCTTTATATATTTTTTCCTTCTGAGTATTTAAATATTTTACTAATTAGGTTAGAATGAATATGAATGAACTATCTAAGCAATATAAAACTATTTATAGTAATTTTACAATCATAATCTCAACCATACTAAACTTTGTAATTTATAAAAATATCTTTGCATTTTTTTTTTAAAGTAAGTAGTTTTTCATGGAATTTCATAAATAAATTTTTGATATAATTTCAACAATAAATAATCTATAATAAATATTATTTCATAAAAATAAACATCATGATGATAGCCATCTAACAAACATAAAACATAACCTAGGATACACATTCAAATTCACTACCATCATATAATTATATACACCTCTAGCACATATAAACATCATTATCCAGCACACAAATATAATAATCTAACATGGCATCATTATAGTGATCACATCTAACAAAAAACAAGCATTGTAACCTAACATCATCACCACACACATCCTCAAATTAATATACATCTCATGTTAAATAATTGCTATCACATACACATCTTTCTACAAGAATATTAAATGAACATATCTAACATGACCTAAAAATATACACATCAACAACAACAACATATAAATTAAGTACACAAACATGAAAAAATTGCAATATATATATATATATATATCTATCTATATATATATATATATATATATATATATATATATATATATATATATATATATATATATATATATATATATATATATATACACAAACAAGTCAAATAATTACATTAAGTCAAATAACTACTATCAAATGTATGATACAATATACATAGTAGTGGAAACCTAGTATGCAACATAAGATGATGGATGGTCAAGTATTGCCTCAACCGTCGAACTTTGAGGTGGAGGATGATGGCTGGTCTTCTCTCAGAGGAGAAACATGAGGCACATCCTCTATCTCTGGAATCTAATCATCAGGTGAATGGCGAGGAGGTGTAATACCAGAAGGATCACCAACACTTTGACCATGATTCGATGGGGTAGTATTACCAGAATCATGATCACCACCCTCATCGTCATGATTCGAAGAGGTGTCACTTCGTGAAGGATCATCTAACGTATCTGGTCCTGCATGCCTTGTATACCTCCTTGTTGTTAGTAACCTACTAACTCTAATGATATGATGCATAAGAGTTATCCTCTCACGCAGACAAGTCCTGAAGAGATACAAAAAACTAAGATCTACGTCGATGTCTCGATCTCTTATAGGGAAAACTCCCTCCTCAACCAAAATTCTATATAATCTGTTTCAATAGTCCATCCTAAATCTCAGACCAGGCCTATGGGCCCGAATGCCCATGACCCCCTGAGGATGTGCCTCACCAGGCTTGGGCCTCGCCCATCTGCTCGTCTGCTCCCTCCAATGGGGGAGGAGGCATATCCCCAAGGAATGTGCCAATGTCTACAAAATATATAGTACACAACAACAAGTAGACAATTTCATTAAAAAATTTAATAAAACAAGTTAAAGAACGTGATAGAATAAATTTTATTTTAATTAATTAAGATAATAAAGTGAAACTAGATTATTTTAAAGAAAACACTAATATTACCTCTATCATATGCAAGTTCATTTGGTGTGAAGAGGATTTTGGGACACTGTCTCCAATCCATAACCACATATGGAAACAAAAAAAGATAAATGCATGGTCGTCACTGGCCAGTAGCGTTAGTTCCTAGGCAGAAATCATGGTTGAATACTCCGAAAGAACCCACTTGGGCATCATTTGGCCCAACATGCGCATCCGCACCTCAGTCACCGACCTAGGAGGGTGATGGTCAAATGTAGGCCTCATCTCTGGAAACCTCTCAAAAAATAAATAAAAAATCTTTAAAGTGTAAGGGAAGTTCATCCTCCAATGTATCATCACACGAAATCTATCTAAATCCATATAAAACTGCCTAAAAAAAATGGCAGAACATCTGATACATCGTGGTGCCTGAATCAAAGAATAGAAATAATAAAAAATATGGAAACCAATGCACTTCCCATCACTAGTATAATGTGTATTGGTGGTCACTAATAATGAGAGGCACCTAACCTCTTGTGCAGCAAAAGAAGCAATCAGTAGTTGTCCACCGCACACCTAAAAATCTACTGGACATACTACATGAGCCCCAACATATCTCTGAGAGTAGACAAGATGAATATATGCTCCAACCCCATGGGGGACATCAAGGAACTAGGGAAAATCATCCCCTCTCCTATATAGGCCAGTGATAAAATATATGTCCTCCATAGAGGGCCTATACTACGTCTCATGACTAACATGGAAACCCTGCTCCTGGACACTCCACCGAAAGATAATATGTTCCGAGAAGATAGAGTGTGCCTTCAGGGATGTATCCTCCTCATAGTACTTAATGAGGCCTACATTCCTCAAGAGTTCTTAAGTCACTGTGTTAATAGGGCAAGGGTATAAATCCCTCTCCCTCTCAGGCCTCTCATGGTTGGAACACATTGTATTAGTCTGCCATTTGATCTTTCTCTTGTTCTGCTCCCTTTTTTGACATCTCCGCTGCATGATTAACATATACAATGAATCAACCTCATACATAAACATATTTTTTTATTTATTAAATGAAAAATGTATTTATAAATATCGAAACATAAATTTTCATTAAAAAAAAAAATCCCAGGTCCACCCAAAAAACAATAATGCACTGGCTACGGTGTGCTATAAAACACAACCACACCAGAGACAGTGCATACATACATATAACGCACCTCTTTTGGTTCACATATATACATTTTCATCAAGGTGCGTCTCAAACTTATGCATCGATGCACACTTATAACCTTTTCGCATCGATATAGAACATTCAAGTTATTGAACACACCAAGATATGTTTTTTAATCTTATGTGTGTGGTGCATTTTGTAAATATAAACGCATTGGGTGTAACCTAGAAATGTATGCACCAACATACAATTTATAGTTTTTCCCAGTGCATTTTCATTTCCAAAACACATCACAAAAAAAATACTGCATTAGGTTCACGCATTGAACTACAATGCACCCTGTAAATTTACAGGGTGCACTTCTATTGGTGCGAGCCAAAGTTGTCGACTGCATCACGCAAAAAAAAAAAAAAAGAATCAAAAATAGTGGATTTTTTGACCTATTTTACAATTCTAATTCACTAAAAACATAAATTAGAGAGAAAGATAGACATTACCGGGACATTTGGTCTTTGGGGAGGCATTATTGACACGTAATTGAGAAAAAAAAATTTCACCAATGTTTGAGAAAATTGGAAAGCCACAGACTAAGCATGGTACAGAAGGACGGTGAGAAAGAGAAGCACCCACGTCAGGGCACTTGCATGAGGCAAGAGTGGTATCAGTGCTTTAGATCTTTACAACATGTTAGAAATTAATTAACAGAGCAACAAAACACATAAAAATATTGTAGGAATACAAACACATAAAAAAATAAAAAAATAGAGAGACAAATATACGTGGTTCACCCGATTTAAGCTACGTCCATAGAGAACCAACTAGTCATTCCTTTTATATTATCTAGAAAAATGAAGAGATACAACCTACAACAATTCTGCTGTAATTTCCTCTTTGTTCTCACACAATCTACTCTCTTTTTTTCGCTCTGAATAATAATAGACAATCATAATACAATTTGTTCATATAAAATCTAAATTAACATATCTTCTACCACCATATCATCCACCTAATGAACGAACCAGATTGAATACGAAATTACAATATTTTAGAAGGCAAAATTTCATCTATTTTTAGCTTTGGGGCGCTTCCTTCGAATCCCCGCCAAAGGGGGGCTCATAAAAGTGTCGTCGCACCCCCTTGTAGCCCCCTAACGACAATCATATGGGCGACGTTACTGCCCCGTTAAGAATAGGGATCCAATGCGGCCGAAATAAAAAACCTCTGAACAATCAGGAAGACAACGAGGTTACACACCCAAAAATCTCCCACTTGGAGATTGATTATATAAAATCCATTGTTGCTTCACTTGTTGGACAAAGAATCTACTTAGACCTAGTTGTTTCTCATATTCACCATGATACTTGAAGACCAATTGAAACTGAGCAGAATATCAGTTTCTCCCAATAGACTTAAAATAGTTCTGATTGAAGTCATTTTAACAACAAGAGAATTTTTTTTACAAAGTCTATTATATTTCTTTTACTGAAACCCCTTCACCACACATTAGCTCCATCTTCCTTCAACCTATTAAACCATTTATTCTGCAATGCTATTTTACCTGTAGGAAACTTGACTAAGACCCATGTCTAGTTATGCATCAAGGATTCCATCTCTTCTTCCATGGCTTGCTCCCACTTCTACCTGCATTGTTGATTGGAATTTGGATCAGGGGAAAAAATTAGCTCAAAAATTAAAATTCTCAGAATTGCACCAAAATAGATTCAAAGTGACTAGTCCGTCGCAAGGAATCCATCGCAACTTGTTTCGTTGAAAACCAAGTTCGGATGAAGGAGTTATGGTCTGCTGATCACCGTTCATAACAAAAAAATTTAAAAACATGTACAACTGATGACATGACAGTCCAGTCAGCATGCAGGGAATCTTCTTCAATTTTTTTCCAATGAGACTGCAACAAGTATCACTACGGAATTCAAAAGTTTGGTTTGTGAAGGTAAAAATTGTCCAATGTCCTCAAAGGTTGAGTTTGGGTTCATTAATTTTTATGTGCTAGAATTACTTTTAACTAATTAATAAATTTGGATATATATATACATATATATATATATATATATATATATATATATATATACATATATATATATACATATATACATATATACATATATATATACATATATACATATATAGATAGATATATATATATATATATATATATATATATATATATATATATATATATATATACATATATATACATATATATACATATATACATATATATATATATATATATATATATATATACATATATATATATATATATATATATACATACATATATATATATATATATATGTATATGTATATATATATATACATATATATATATATATATATATATATATATATATATATATATATATATATATATATATATATATATATAATATGTTATTATATATATATATTATTAATTATATTAATTTTAAAACTTTATTATATTATTTAAAATTCCACATATTTAAATTATAAAAATCCAAAAGTCAAAGTTCCATTTTTAAAACAATACGTTGGCATACATTTAAAAATGGCAATATAGTATGGTTTGATCATGACATGTTTAACATTATGGTGGAGGCACATTAATGCCAAAGTCTGCGGATTGTAAACGTTGGCAACATTAACTTATACAACACGACAAAAGAATACAAATGAGGGGAGAAGTCGGGGTGATCTAGGTTTATGCAGGAATGCAATAGAACACACAATAACCATAAATACAAAAATGCAACAGAAATAACTCTTCATTTCATTAATATCAAAGAATAGAAATTTGTTTACAAACATAATGGAAATAAACTAGCCAGGGTGCTGGTAGCTTATCTCTGAGAAGAGATGTGGCAGCTACAGGCTTCTGAACTCTATGTTACAATGAGGCTCGAAGGCCTATATATTATTGAGAAACAATGGAAAACCATAAACATCAAAAAACCTAACCCTAGGAGATGAAACTCCAGACTATGAGCCCTGTTGGGGTAAATTGGTACATCAATTTCCCAAGGTTGTAAGTTTGGCATACTATCTCCATTTGATGCACATGATACATCATTAGAAATATCTACCCGAGGACTACAACTCTCGACCATGAATGTAGATTTCGGAACTAAAACAATTTTCCGAACAAACAATGCCCAAAAAACGTTGTTTAGGGCCTCAAAATGGCTCCAGAAGTTCAGGACCTGAAAAAATTCTAAAAATAGTAAGTTTTGCCGAAACTGAAAAACTGAAAGAGATAATGGTGGGGCCCCAAGTGGAATAGGCGGGTGGCCACCAATATCCACCTATATCATTCCTCCCACCTTAGGAAGCATGGTCCCCATTGCGTTGAGTTCCTCCATGAGATGAGGAAACTTCTGCTAAACTTGGTCCCTGCTGAGCCACTTGCCTTGGTGCAGGAGTTGGCCAGCTTTGACAACCTGATACAGTTGGATATTCTGTTGGCAAGTGTTCTTGATTTGAATGTCCAAGATACAATCTGTGGTGGCCTGTTCCATGCAGTCTAGGTTTAACTCTGTTGGTGTGAGTTGTTCTGCAATGTGAGAGGTGTCCAGTAGAGGTGGGAAGTAGGGACGAAGGCGGTCCACATTGAATACTAGGTGTAGACCAAGAAATGGTGGAATAATGAGCTCGAAGGCATTGTTCCCTATAGCCTTAGTGATGGTGTACGACTCATATCGGAGCGGGCGAAGCTTGTGGTGGGGTCCAGTGAGGCGCTCCCTCTGCAAATGTAGCCAGACTTTGTCGCCCACCTGGAAGTTGTGTGGCACTTGATGTTGATCATGCCGTTTCTTGTACTTAGCATTGGATGTGTCCAATATGTCATGAATCTATTCACAAATGTGCTAAATGTGCTCGATGAAGCTGTTCACTTTTTCAGCTTCAGATTGGACATGAGACGAATCGGTTTGAGTTGCCGCAAATGACATGTCTACGTTAATGGGACATAGTGGTTGGAATCCCAAGCCCACCTGAAAGGGGCTGTGGCCGGTTGAGCCATGGAGAGCCCAATTATAACTGTGTTGTACATAGGAGAGGATCTCATCCCATGTGCGTGGATGGTTTGAATTGTACATGTGCATAATGTGTACAATCATCCTATTGACGACCTCTGTCTAGCCATCCGTTTGGGGATGGAAAGATGTGGACTTGGTGAGCTTGGTGTCCAACATTGACCAGAGGCTGGGCCAAAATGTGCTGAGGAAATTGCTGCCCCATCTTAAATGATAGACTAAGGGATCCCAAATTTCACCCACACTCGTTCAAAGAATAGTTCAACAATGGCTTTTGTTGTGATATTCTTCTTGCAGTTTGCCATAATGGCCATCTTCGAGAATCTGTTGACGACCATGAAAACACAGTCGTTTCCAAGCTTAGTAGAAGGAATGCCCAACATGTAGTCCATGGATATGGATTCCCAAGGTCGACTAGGGGTAGGTAGCGGAGTATAGAGGCCTTGCTTCTTGATGGTCGGTTTGGAAATGGCACAATCAGTGCAGGATCTGATGTACTTCTCAACATCCTGTCAAAGGTTCGGCCAATAGAAATAATTTTGCAGTACTGCCACTATTTTCTCGACCCTGAAATGCCCAACGAATCTAATGTAGTGTGCTTCCCATATCATCTTGGCACGCTCACTTGAAGGAACACAAAGGTGTCCCAGGTGACATAAAAATGCATCTTGGAGGTGAAAATTTGGAACTTGCGTACCCCCCAAGAGTGCCTTGTATGATGTGACTGAATTCTGGATCGCTCTTGTAGAGAAGCGACCAATCAGAAGTCTCATGCCCACAAGAGTTGAGAACGGTGGTTAGTTCCACGATCGGTGGTCGGCTGAGGCAGTTTGCAACATTATTGATGCTACCCTTCTTGTACTTGTTGTTCAAATGAAACTATTGTAGATATGTGGACCACTTCTGATGGAAATCATTCTGCAATTTCCCTTGTGTCAGTATGAACTACAGTGGTCAGTGGTCTGTGTGGATGATTTTTTCCTTCCCCAAAATGTAATTCTTTCATTGTCGACAAGCCTGCACAATGGAATAAATTTCTTTGTCATAAGTGGGATACTTGCGGACTGTGTCGGAAAATGTCTCATTGTGATATGCCACTGGATTCCCCTGTTGAGTAAGAACTGCCCGAATAGCATAGTCAGAGGCATCTGTCTCGATATTACATGGTTGTTGCAAGTCTGGTAATGTGAGCATTGAGGTAGAACATAGGCAATGTTTCAATTCTAAAAACTCCTTCTGTTGAGGTTCGGACCAAAATAATTTTTCTTTCACTCCTCCCTTGGTGACATGACTCAAGGGCCAAGTCATATGAGAGAATCCCAACATGAACCTACGGTATAAAATAACAAGACCCAGAAAGCTGCGAAGCTCTGTTAGAGTGGTTGGGGCTGGCCAATCCTGAATGACTTGGATCTTGGTGGTATCCACATGCACCCCATTTTCATCAATAAAGTATCCTAGATATTGAACCTGGGTCATGCCAAAAGTTCACCTCTCCAAATTGGCACACAACTTGTGTTGCCACAGTGGTTGGAGGATTTGTCGAATGTGGTGGAGGCACTACTACATTTGGCGGAAATTCCGACACCTGTTTCCGACGCTTTTGACCAAATGTCGAAAATTTTCCCAAATTTTTTCCATCCCGCCCGAAACCGTCGCTATACCGACGTCTATAGAAAAGTGTCGCAATACCGACACTTAAACAAGTGTCGCAATTGCGACGTTTAAAGGAAGACGTCGCAATTGCGACACCATGGCCCAAAGCATCGCTATTGAGATGACTCTAAACGTCGCAACTGCGACACAATGTCTAGGTGTCGCCATTGCGACGTTTGGAGGCACCCGTCCTAATAGCGACGCCTTTTCCGCCGTCGGTATAGCGACAGTTATTTTCGCGCTACATAAAAATACCAAACTTATATGGGCGCTACATAAAAATTCGAAACTTATATACGCGCTACATAAAAATGATTTTATTGTTTCGTATTTGTCGCAATAGCTACATTAACGTTTGATATCACGCACGCATTCGCCCTCTGCTTTTGCAGAACAACATTTGCCCTCAGCATTCGCGCTCAGCTCTTGCAGAACATCATTTTCCCTCAGCATTCGCCCTCAGCGTTCGCCGTCAGCTCTTGCAGAACAGCATTCGCCCTCAGCTCTTGCAAAATGGTAAGTTCTTACTGCAGGCCCTTCCTCCTATAGTAGGGTTGACTCTATTTGGGTTTTTTTGGTCAATTCCATTTGATTGTGTTAGGCTGTAGGGTTCTCTCTAGATGTCAAGAATCAAGATTCAATACCCTCTATTATCTTCATCACCCAATACAAGATTTAAATTTTCCCAAAGAAACGCTTATTAATTTGGCAGCCATTATTTCTCCCTGCTTTAAAAACCCTACATTTAAATGAAAACAAGCATTGCATTTCAACTATAAAAATCTATTAGTGTTCAAATGTACATGTGTGCTACATTAACGTCTGATATCACGCGCGCATTCGCCCTCCGCTCTTGCAGAACAACATTCACCCTCAGCATTCGCCCTCGTCTTGCGACGACAGTCGCCTTCGGCCATACACGAGCTCTTGCGGGCTTGACATTAAGCCCTCGACGTCGCCCTGAGCTCTTGCAGAACAGCATTCGCCCTGGATTCGCCCTCAGCTCTTTCAGAACATCATTCGCCTTGCATTCGCCCTCAGCTCTTGCAGAACAGCCTTTGCCCTCAGCATTCGCCCTCAGCGTTCGCCCTCAGCTCTTGCAGAACAACATTCGCCCTCAGCGTTCGCCCTCAGCTCTTGCAGAACAACATTCGCCCTCAGCTCTTGCAAATGGTAAGTTCTTACTGCAGGCCCTTCCTCCTATAGTAGGGTTAACTCTATTTGGGTTTTTTTGGTCAATTCTATTGGATTGTGTTAGGCTGTATGGTTCTCTCTAGATGTCAAGAATCAAGATTCAATACCCTCTGTTATCTTCATCACCCAATACAAGATTTAAATTTTTCCCAAAGAAACGCTTATTAATTTGGCAGCCATTATTTCTCCTTGCTTTAAAAACCCTACATTTAAATGAAAAAAAGCATTGCATTTCAACTACAAAAATCTATTAGTGTTCAAATGTACATGTGTGCATCACTTGTGTAGGGTATTCCTTTTCCACTTTCACATTATCCAAGAATGTGTGCAATATAGTTCATATTTTTTGTGATTTAGATTGTCTTGAAAAAGGAAAGGTAAATTATTTCCCATGGAAAAAGAAGGTTTTCCCTTTTTATAGGTTGTTTGGACTTACGTGGAAAAATTTATGGTATACCTTTCATATTATGTAGTTTAAATTTGAATTAACAGATTATTCTACATGAAAATATAATTACCTATGTGATGTCCTTCATCACTAATTAAAATTATAGGGTTTAATTTCCTAGACTCTAACTCATCTGATGCTAAATTCTAGGTTCTCATTGGTGGATCACTCTTCCATTGATTTCCTTTCCCTCTGGATCTTGTCATACTTTAAAAGTCATCAATGATACATATATTATTTCAGGTATCCCAAAAGGCTTTATAGTAGAACATATTGTGAAGTTTTTTGACACTTGAGGATTCTTTTTAGAACTGCAACGTGGTCTATGCTATCGAGTTATATATCAAGCAGCTTGTCCTTAATAACCACACTATGAGGTAGGTTCAACCAGTTTGAACTTGTTGGGACATAGCATATGAAGTTGTGTGATGAGTCCATATCACAAGTCTATTATGGTGAAAAAAGTGAAGACACGTAATGATAGTTATTATGTTAACATTACTAGAAAAATTTTCGAAATTATCCATGCTATCAAGATGTCAAAATTCCAGGCATTAGGTGTCAATAATCGTAGCTAATAGATAATAATAATAATATAAAAAAAATCACAACTTTATTCTTGAAATATGATTGTTACACATTGGTAACCTAGTTCATGAGTTACTATCACCCAAAGATTGCAAAACAACCTTAAAATATAAATTAAACCAACATGAGAATCCAACTAAGGGTTTCTCGACAAAATCATGCCATAACCTGGCATTTTGAAACCCAAATTTGAATCCATCATAAGTAATACAATGCAAACTCAGATGGATTTTCAATGCATGTTTGCATGCTACACTTATTCTCTGTCTAGATATCATTTTTAAATGGAACCATTAGTCAAGCCCACAGTCCTTTTTATGTGAAAAATTTCAGCTCTATTTGAGCTCTTTTTTGCTCCACCACCTCCATAAACCAATGTTACACAGGGTCTCGCCCCCCCACCTAGGGGTCTAGATTCCTCGCCCCCTCGTGCTCCGGGGTCTTGGGGACTTCTAGGGGATGTTTCCCTCACGCCCCCTCACGTCCCCTCACCGCCCCTTTTAGTTTATGGTTTCGTGTTAAAATTTGATGTGCCACTTAGCATATTTGAGAATCTAAGTGATTCTGATTCAGATGGTGACATGGTTGATCTTGATATATTCGTGCAGAAGTTGGATGCAGAGACTAGTGGGGCATTAACTTGAGCATTTATGCTCATTTATCAGTATGATGATATCATTTGATATTCATATGTTATGTTTTATGTTTATGTTTCAGACATAACTTATTTGCGTTTAAGTTTTATGTTTCAGACTTGAGTTGTAAACTTCAGTTTAAACTCTATTTTGAATCTTGATATAATATGTCATATGATATCCTAAACTTTATTTTCATTGTACATTGTTAGTAGTTACATTAATGATTATATAGTTACAAACTTACAAACTTACATGCATGATTGTATGATGTATGTTTTTACTTTTAACTTTTAAATTTGTTTCAATTATATGATTCATCATTCATCGATTTGTAATTTTATCATTTATGATTTATCTTTCATGATGCAAGTGTATGATGATTGTATATACATTCCTTGCAAAAATATAGTTACATTTTAAATATTAAATTTTATAATTTTTATGACCCTGACGTCCCCCCACGTTTCCTGAAAATTGGTAGGGAGCTTTTGCATAGGCCGCTCCCTCGCCCCCTCGCTCCCACCTCCAGGGGACTTGGTGGAACATTGCCATAAACATATGCAAACATATATCATGATCTTGGAATTCCATTACATATGTATGTACCAATGTTCCATAATCTTGCCCCATCATCAATTTAAGAAATTTCCATTGAATATCAAATTATGGAGGGGGGGAACTTTTTGCTGCAACATTTGGCTCAAAATCAGGGACCATCTTCGTATGAGGTGAATGAGAACTATAGATATTTGAAGAAGTAGATTAGTGCCTTTTCCTCTGGCCATGGAGTCATATATAATCATCCATCACAAAAATTTGTCTTTGTTCATTCTCACCTTGAAAGTTGCAAAAAATCATGCCCTAATTGAAACGACACTAAATTTGAAAGATATAATAAAAATGCAAGCTAGAAGTGCCCTATTAATACAAAGGGAAAACCTTCCTACCTACCCTAACTGAGATAAATTTTGATTGAATAGGAAACATGATATTGCCAATGGGGTTGATCCAACAACTTGTTAAATGTATGGGACTAAATCATGCATTTGATTTCCGGGGAAACATGCGCATGAAGAGAAAAAGTGCAGAATTAATGGAAAATCCATACATGCCACTTATAAAAACTACACCGAAAGGTCAAAAAATACTTAAGGCCTTAACTTAATTTGAATCCAAAAATGACAAAACAGGATTAGTGAAAACACGAGTGGTGTGGGTGAACAACATAAATAAAAAGTGAGGATACCTTTCCCCAAGATGCCTTTGTCACCGTTGTATGAAAAAATGTTTTCCTTTCCCTTTATACATGCGAGTGAATGCATTATAGGTATGGTGTTTTCCCAGAATAGGAGAAGCCTACTTAAATATATCATTCGTGGATTGAATGTTTGGGTGCCTTAATGTGCAATGACATGTTTCGAGGACTGAATTCAATGCAAGGCATATTTGAAACTCTAACTCTGTCTTCCGGTGTCTTATTAGAAATTATTTCAGTTTTCATTTTGTGTTTTCAAGTTAGATATTGTTTTCAAGTTCTTACATTTATAATTTTATTACAATGGGGCAGACTGATCAGAGCAGTGCAGGAACAACCTCGAGACAGGATGATCGCGGAAAGAGGCCAGCGGAAGAACATGTAAAGTGCCAACATTGCTCTACCTTCAGGTATTTTAGTTATTTACATAACTGAAATAATATTAATTTTGTTCAAATATGCGGACACCTAGCCATGGTATGCCTGATGATTCCCTCTTTGAGGAAGAGCTTTCTTCATCCCTATCTCCAGTGTTCTTGTTGCAAAAAAAGGCACGAGATGCAAGGTCGGAATTTAATGCTTTGATAGACGCGCCTCAAACACCTGAAACAGAAGAGAGGATACAACATATTATGAGGCAGCTAGAAATATATCAGGTAATAATTAAAAGTCAAAAGGATATTTTTTTTGTTCTGCATGAGATGAATTGTGATAGTTTGATTTTTAATTTTTACATTGACTAAACTAACAAAAAGTTCTTTTGTATGTAGCGTTTTCTGGCATTTGCTGAACCCGGTGTTAGTGGTAGTGGGACACAAGGGCAAGAGATTGCCCAACAACCCTCTCGTACACCTTCTACTCCTTTAGGTGCTAGCCAAGAAACACACCCTGCCCAAGCAGACACCCAGCCAACCGCTGAACGTGTTGGCAATGATGAGGCCGATATGGCCAACTACATTATTGCGTTTCCTGGAGCTACACGTGTCAGCTCCACAGGGACCATTAATGGCACGTTGTTGGTGAACGATGAGGGTGTCCCTATAAAGCATGTAAAACTCCTAGGTAAATTTTAATATTTTAACTATTTCATGTACTTTATCTAAAACATATTTATCATGATTTTTATTTTTAAATTAATGATAATATCTTATTTTTTTTTGGTTTTATTCTGTGTAGGAAACAATGAGTTCTACAGGATTCTGGAGAGCCATGCGTTGGTAATTTTGGCCCAACCATACGTACAGGGTGGAATTCCCAGAATTCCAACCTGAAAAAAGAACTTCTAGATTATCTAGAAGCCCTTTTTGGGGTCGGCACATTTGACAGAAAAGCGGTGGCTCAGGTAGCCGGCAAATATTTGAAATATACCAGGGACACCTATAGGACGTAATTGCAATTTAACCCTAGATATGAGCGTCCTCTCGCAGTTTCAGAGAGTGAGTGGAGAGCACTCATCCATGACGGAAAAGAGAAAAGGGCAAAGAAAGAAGGAAAAATGCCAACTGGACCCGCAAGGTAAATTACAACTTTAATTCATTAGCTTTAATTTTCTTTATGTCTAAAATAAAAGTGTGCTACGTCATATCTGACTTCAATATTTTGATGCTAGGTTGCCTGACACCTCAAAGGCAACCAAAGCTAGGAATGAGAAAAAGGGCCATCACAAGCTCGGCCAGGGTGGCTACTTGAAATTAGCTGCAAGAATTGTAATTAAGTAGCTAAACATCTTATAATTAATTGTATCGCCTTCCAACGTTTTTGTAATCCTATCAGATATGATTAAAAATACACAATCATATATAATGTAGGGTGATGACTTTGGAACAATAACTACAGAGGAAGATAAAAATATTGCTTTCTGTTTTGGCTATCAAGCTGTAGTTGAACATCGCAGAAGCTTGGGGCAGGTCCCAAGATCTACAATGCCTGATAAGGTAAAACATTAACCTTTCAATATTTTTGTTTTCGTCCATAAATTTAATGTCTAACAACTTTGTTTAAATCAGGGGAGCAACACTACCGACGAGGTAAATAACCCAGTTTTAGAGCCAGATGTAGATGATCCTCTTGTGCAACCTGATCATTGTAGTGGGGACCAGGCAGACAATGCTGCTATCAGTGAGGGCCGTGACGGTAATTAATTTCCACTTATAATTTTTTCTAATTATACCTTGATGGTTGTCCTTATAACGTTTTTTGTTTAAATGACAGAGAATGTTTCCCTTGAGGATCTTACCACTAGAGAGGAAGACATGGCAACAGTCCCAACGGCGACAACTGGTGCACCAGGTAAATAATATCATTGCAATTTTTTTTATTAATATTACCGAACTAGTTCAATGATATTTAAAAACTGATAATTAAAATTTAATTATTATCTGTTTTTGGAGGCGATGCCCCGTCACTGGATGAGACCAGACATCTTGACAATGCAACTAGGTCAGCGGCGACAACTGGTGCACCAGGTAAATAATCTCATTGCAATTTTTTTTATTAATATTACCGAACTAGTTCAATGATATTTAAAAACTGACAATTAAAATTTAATATTATCTGTTTTGTAGGCGATGCCCCGTCACTGGATGAGCCCAGACATCGTGAATACGCAACTAGGTCAGCAGTGCGGGTTGAAAGGCACGAAACAGGAGCAGAGCACGATGATATTGATGGTGTAATTAGGAGCTTTAAAAATAGGAAGAAGAAAAAGAAAATTTGACAATGTAAAATATTGTATTATTATAAGACAAACGTTACCATACTTGGAACATTTTTTTGCGTTATATAAAAAACTCATTTATCATACTATATTTATGTCAAGCATTAATTGCAATGTTTCCTTGCGTACTTTTTGTTGAATTGTTTTTTTACTAGTTATTGAATATTTTTTTTTATGCTCATGAAAGTAAAAATTGAAATATATATTGGGTATTGGGGAATTGAGAGTGATGTGAGGGGGGGGGAGGGGCCATAAGAGCTTCCACCTTCACGTGGTTGGCCCTGTTTAGTAGAGAATAATTTATTGGAGTGATTTAATCTTGGAGCAAACCTCCCTCGATCCAGCGTAGCAACAAAAAAGTCGTTGTTGACTTAGTTGCTACTCTTTCAGATCGTGGGAGGCTTGTTCCAAGTTCATGCGACTCCAATAAATTGTTCTTGAAACGAAGAGGAGCTTATTCAGGTATGTTTTGACATTTTCAACATATGTTCTAAGTTCTAACATTATCATAAGAATGCATCTTAGAGTAAAAAATACTACATCAATTACTTGTATTTATTGTATAGATAATGATGGATTTTGATTGACTTGGCAGTGCAGGTACAAATCCTCTTGCATCATGAGCAATACAACTTGTCAACGAGGGTCATGTCCAGGATATTTTTTCTTGTGTGCTTGACCAGGTTCGTAATGTCACATTTTGTAAGTTCCTTTACAGTTCATAATTCAATATTAAGCTTGTTCATGATTATTATCTAGGTTTTTTGTATGTGTTTTTTCATCTATTTGATTGTAAGCAACTCTGCGTGTTTCCTGTTGTTCACTATGATTTCATCCATTACCACTCCCAGGATGAATCCGAATTTATTGTTACATGGGTTACTTTATTGTTACTATGATTTCTCCATTTACGATTTCATAGGTTACATCATGTAAAGTTGTCAATCTCGGGTTGGTGATGAGCTTTAGTTCTCCAGATTTGGGGCTTTTCTGATATTTTCTCCCTCATGTCATTCCTGCATCACCTCGTTGTTTGAGCACGCCAATTGTCTACCACTTGTACCAATTGGCACATGTCAATCTCTGAGTGGTGCCACATTTCACCTATTTTCAGTGAGAGTTTATGGTTTCTCTAACATAGCTTCAGAAATCCGATTGAGTGCCTGCTTGAATATTGTCACATAATACTTATGGTTTGGATTGATGAGCATGTTCTGAATGGTTGGTTGATTCATAAGAACCACCCTTAAATCTCCCTTCCTCTAACACACAGAAAATAAAAATTTCTTTGACAGGAGACAGAGTTTCAATACTTTGAAAACAAACTTCTATTCCCTTCAATAACTCAAAAAAACTATTACACTACTTCCTCACTGAGAGGGATTACAAAATTATGACTGCTACAAAACGCGATTGCATAAAAATAACTCACGCATGCATTTCAAAACAAACTACTTTCTGTTTCTAAAACACTTTCTAACGTGTTTTCCTTTCGCAATCTCTTGTGTACATACACACTTAAAAAGTTACACTCAGTTTTTCACTTTTTACACACTGCTATGTAATAAAAAATTTACGTACTGTCTATAAAAAAAACTACCAAGCTTTTTCGACCTTTTTATTTTTATATGCCGAAACATATAAAACATATTATAATAAACCCTCTTTTAAAAAAAATAAAATTAAAACTAAATTCTATGGCCCACCTTTCATTTCGCATATGATATATATATAACATATGTATATATTAAACTATCAAAACATTATAGAACCCTTTCCGTCGGACTTCAAAAGTCTAAATAGATTGAATTTCAAACCAAATTCGCGTTCCAAAATGGGATGCTGACGTCTGCCTAATTTTAACTCGAATTCTCAATCCAATGTGCCCTATAAAAAATTGGGGTCCGGTTTTCAGGTTTTCAGATTCCCTTCAATTTCATGCGATCCAATATTAATGCTCCACGTGTCCTCCTTTTGAATTTACAAAACTGTCGGGTAAATTTCTGTTTGTTTAATTTCGGGTTGGTGAATTGCGTTAATGCTGGCTGTTGTGTTTAAATACAATCCTGTACAGAAATATGGCTGTGGCCGTCTACAAAAAAAACTTGCAGGAATTTTAAATGCTGAATTAAATTTCTGGATGGCATGCAAGCAACCTCCAAAAAAAAATGTTGCTGCTGCATCCGTCCTTCTGCTGCAGCGGTTGAAGTTAAAATTCAACAGCACAGGGTTTAATAAGTGAGGGTGTAAAGGTAACTTTTTGTCGATAGTACTGGATTAAGATCATCTATTCATTTTTGTAGGGTATTACGGTGTTTGGTTTTTTAGTTTTGGGTTGGGCTTATTGAGTCTAAGATAGTTTTTGAGTGAAAAAATTGCTATCGGGTATTAAAAATTTTTGGTTCTTTTGTCAAAATTTATGAGCTTGTTAGGAAATACAAAATTGACAATGGTTGTATCTTAAATTTGTGGAAAATAATTTGAAATGAAACCTTTTTGTTTAGGTTGTTGCAGCAGGTGCAAACCCCATTCAAATTACTAAGGGCATTGACAAGACAATAAAGGCCCTTGTTTCGGAACTCAAAATTTTGTCAAAGGAGGTAAACGCTTGCCTTTTGAGTAGGCTGGTTTTCCTTTTTGCTGATGGTTTGGTGTATCTAATTGAATTGGTTGCCTAAGGTATTTTTGGTTGCAAACTCCTTTTCATTTTTCATACAGTATTGGCCTTGTGGAATACATTTGATTGTGTGGTCTTGTTAGATCTACAATATTTGTAGTTGTTTAGTCTTATGGCCGAGGTGCACTTTTATTATGGAAATAGTTGATGCAATATTGTCATTTAATCCTTACTGCAGGGTAGCATGTTGAGAAGGTTTTTGTGAAACATTTGGTATTCAAAATGACACTTGATCCTATACAGCATCATGCACTTGACTTCAAAATTTATATTCAAAGTGTGCCAGACAATTCTTGCAAATTTTCAAATATTTAGGTTGTTTTAAACCATTATCTTTTTCATGTATTGGATGCTGAAAATGTGAAAAAGACTTTGGTATGAAACCAACTGGTGAATAATTTCAGCACAACAACCACTTCCAAGACATGATTTAGAAGTAGAACAAATGTGCTTATGAAGCATAGAAAGATATCCTTGATGCATTGTCAATGTTTGGCTAGGGTTATTTTGGAGAAAATAACTCCTTATTCCTAGAATAGTGATCTTCAATACAAGTAAATGCCAGAGAAGAGAGATCATCGTGTGACGCAACAAAACTGAAATTGGACCCCCAAGGAGAGTTGGTGTGTCTACAATCGCTCTGTCAGCATTTTCCCTTGGTTTACCCCGTTCTTTTCCTCCAGCCTAAGTCTTAATTGACTTCTTCTTTCTTCAGGTTTATTTATCAAATTCGTAGAATTTGATAAATAAATACTATCCACAATGGTTGGACTTTAATTTATATTCCCGACTTTATATTATCTCCAATCCTTATAACCAATGTTTAAATTTCAACACTTTGTATTTATACTCCACGTTTCTTTTTAAATAAATAAATTGTAATGAACTTTCGGCTCTATATTTCACCACCCAGCCTTACAACAATCACGCTCCAGACTTATGCTAATTATCCGCCAATCGTTTAATTAAACAATTTCATTATACTCCGGCCCCACCTATATATATATCAATAACCAATCAAACACTCGTATCGTACCTGGCTATCCTCCGCACACCTTAGTTAACCTCCGGGCAAGTTCAACGTGCGACCACCGTCCGATGGCCCTTCTCCAAATCAACGAATCTTGGCAATTTCGCTCGGCTTCCAACGTCGGGCTTTAACGTGCGATGGCGTGGGTTAAACGGTTGTTTTCCGGGGTCACTTTGCCACGTGTCGCATTCCCTATGGAATCACTCGCGAATAGGAAATACCGCCTACTCCGCAAAAGTGGTGTGATATGGGCAACCCGCTTTTGTGATTCCGCTCGTGGTTTTGGTAGAGGGCTTGACCACGGGTGCATGTCTGGTTCCGCTATCCTTTTGTTTGTTAACTCATGTCCAATCCTTGGGTCAGGTTCCGAAAGCACAACAATTTTGTCTCTTTATTAAGCGGGATTTTAATATGTGTATTATCAAAGAAAACCAACACAAATTTTATAAGAAAATTGTTCAAAAGTCGAGCCCGCCGGACTTCAAACGGTGATAAACCATAATTCAAACCAAATTCGCGTTCCAAAATAGCCTGCTGACATCGGCCAATTTTGTGACGCGAATTTCTTATCAAATTCGCCCTAATATTTTACGGGTCCGGATTTCCACTGCGCGAGCGGCCCAAACAAAGATCCGCTCAAATCAATTTTTGCCACGTGTCCTCAATAAAAACTTGCCCTGCTCCCGGCTGCGGGTGCATTCGATGGCGTTTAAGGTGATGGGACATGGATATGGCGATTTCATATCAATCACATTAACATTTAACGCTGTTCAATTAAGTTTTCACATCAAATCTACATTAATTAATTTTTAACACTGTTCAAGATCGGACCTCCACTCCTCTGAGCGATTCCGCACGCTCCAATTTGATCCAACCTTCGACTCTCATTATTAATGATCAGAGATTCATTATGACGGGCATCCTTTGATTGCATTGCAGACGGGTCGACATACAAAATGGCGTTTAGCCATGGTTTTTCAGACAAGCCGGTTGCTGTATTACACTGTCTGGTAACTGTGACGATAAGGAGAAGTGGCCAGCGGAACTTCTGCCTAGACTTTGCTGCATATTTCCATTTCTCTCGTTTCTGTCTCTGTCTGTCTTCCTCTGTTAATTGGAATTCTGCTTCTTCGTCTCTTGTGCCCACTACGCCTGAGATTGCACCCATGCCTCGCGTGCGTCATAGGATGCGTTGCCGCAGGGGGAGCACTAGAGGTCAATCCCGGCGCGCTCCCCCTAGCACCTCAACAGAGATGACTTCCGGCCAGTCCAGTGATTATTACTTGGGTCGATATCCAAATACTAGGAGTGGGCGGGGTCGGCTTGTAGCATCTGGCCACCGTATGGATTCCCCTGCTCTTGGCTTCCCCACCGCTAGTTCACCTTCTCCCACGACGCGCACTACGCAATTTTCCTTTGATTGCTCTCTCAACCGCCGCGAATCACAGCTGTAGTCACTGTGGTCTTCCGCGAGGAGGCCCAAACGGAGGAAGAATGCACCCGTCCGGCGGGTCTGAGCTCGGAAAAAGCCGGCCAGCATTCGGGCCTTCGGGAGGGGAGCCGTGGCATGCATGTGGAGGTAGCACCTAGCGATCCTGGACCTTCCGAAGGATGGTGCCGAATCGTGGAGGAACCAGCGGAGGATTAGTTTGGTTAATTTGTTTTTCTTGCTTAGCAGGCCCAGTTAATTGGGCTGCTTTTAGTTTATTTTACTGTGTTGGACCTTTAAGTAATATTTTTGAATTCTGTAAATTAAACGTTCAAGACTGGTTTCCCCGTATGAGGGCAGTCTTCTTAATTTTTTGATTTTTTGATGACAAATTTTCCATGAGTATGGCCAGACAATGTTTTTGACTTCGGTGTAATTTTATTCGCAATGTTAATAGATTAACTTTACTTTGAATTCTCACATGATTAGCGTTTTTCTTGATCTGTTCAAGGATTTTGGGTACTTTAATTTGTATTTGGAACAATGGACGTCGGTACTCTATCTGTTGCTTTACTGTTCTACATACTACTATTTCACTTTCTTATAGATGCCTCGGGCATATTTGAATACTTTCTCAGATTGTCGATAATCTCCATGTGGACCGTTACTGGATTTTATATCATGTCCTTGTATGTGACATGGGGTATTTTTCTATCATTGTCTGGGGTGGGACTTCCACTTTTCTGGATGGATATTTGGGTTCCAATCTTCAGATGTGAAAATGTAATGACTTCATGGACTGTTTTACTTCATGTAATATATTCAAAATAGCATATTTTCTCTTCTGAAAAAAAATGATTAATGTTTATAATTCTGCCTTCAAAACTAGCGATGCTGGTCTATGTTGCTGGTTTATTGATATGGTCTGATGGTCTTTTTATATTTTGGACATATCACACTCCTCACATGATTAGCGTTTTTTCTGTTCAAGGATTTTGGGTACTTTAATTTGTATTTGGAACAATGGACGTCGGTACGTACTCTATCTGTTGCTTTACTATTCTACATACTGCTATTTCACTTTCTTATAGATGCCTTGGGCATATTTGGATGCTTTTTCAGATTGTCGATAATCTCCATGTGGACCGTTACTGGGTTTTATATCAAGTCGCTGTATGTGACATGGGGTATTTTTCTATCATTGTCTGGGGTGGGACTTCCACTTTTCTCGATGGATATTTGGGTTCCAATCTTAAGATGTGAAAATGTAATGACTTCATGGATTGTTTTACTTCATACAATATATTCAAAACATCGTTTTTTCTCTTGTGAAAAAAAAATGATTAATGTTTATCACTCTGCCTTCAAAACTAGCGATGCTGGTCTATGTTGGTGGTTTATTGATATGGTCTGATGGTCTTTTTATATTTTGGACATATCACACTCCTCACATGATTAGCGTTTTTCTCTGTTGCAGGGTTTTGGGTACTTTAATTTGTATTTGGAACAATGGACGTCGGTACTCTATCTGTTGCTTTACTATTCTACATATTGCTATTTCACTTTCATGGACTGTTTTACTTCACTGTTGTAGGGTTTTGGGTACTTTAATTTGTATTTGGAACAATGGACGTCGGTACTCTATCTGTTGCATTACTATTCTACATACTGCTATTTCACTTTCATGGACTGTTTTACTTCATATAATATCTTCAAAACATCGTTTCTCGACTTTTAAAATTTTAATTTTTTTAAAAAAAATTGAACCCTCCGTCGGTCTACCGACGCCTTGTAGACGTCGGAACTGCGACAAACCAGAAACGTCGGAAGAGAGACAGTATGAAAACGTCGGAAGAGCGACGTCACAAACGTCGACCCAAATATCGTCGGAATTACGACATCTTCCAGACGTCGGAAGAGTGACGTCCGAAACGTCGGACCACGTTTAGTCGGAATTGCGACAGTTTACAAGCGTCGGAAGAGCGACGCCAAAACGTCGGACCACGTTTAGTCGGAACTGCGACGGTTTATAAGCGTCGGAAGAGCGACGTCCAAAACGTCGGACCACGCTGGGTCGGAATTGCGACGGTTTATAAGTGTCGGAAGAGCGACGTTCCAAACGTCGAACCACATTTCACCGGAAGTGCGGCAGTTTACAAACGTCGGAGGCGTGACGGTTTGTGAGACGTCGGAAGAGTGACGCTTGTTCGGAACGACGGAAGAAGTGTCGATAGTGCGACACTTGTTACTTGCGTCAGAACGACGACGACATGACAAACCGCGGTTTGTTCGCCCCCGAACTGTCGCTCTTGCGACAACTATGTGTCGGAATAGCGACGAATTGGCCGTCGGAATTTCCGCCAAATTCTCTAGTGAGGTGCTCTTCCCAAGTCTGGTTGAAGATTAGAATATCATCCAAGTACACCACTACAAATGAGTTGTTGAATGGCTGCAAGATGTCATCCATCAACCTCATGAAGGTTGCGAGAGCATTCATCAACTCGAAAGGAATGACCAACCATTCGAAAAGGCCCTCCTTGGCTTTGAAGGTAGTCTTCCACACATCATAGGGTTCGATTGGTACCTCATGATACCCAAAATTCAAGCCGATATTACTGAAATATTTTTCCCCTTTGAGTTGGTCCAGAATGTCATCAATCCGTGGGATTGGGTATCTATTCCGGACAGTGATCTTGTTCAGTGCTCGATAGTCAATACAGAGTCTCCAAGTCCCATCCTTATTTTGTACCAACACGATCAGGCTCCCACAGGGTGATGAAATTGGATGGATGTGACCTTTCTGCAACAACTCCTGAATTTTCCTCTTGATTTCATCATTCTCTAGAACAAAGCACTGATAGATCGGTCCATTGGGTAGCAATGCACCAGGGGTCAGATCAATGGGGTGCTTGACCTGATAGTGCAGAGGCACCCTCGTGGGTGAGGCTTGAAGGCCTATATATTATTGAGAAATAATGGAAAACCGTAAACATCCAAAAACCTAATGCTAACGCCAGACTATGGGCCCCGTTGGGGTAAATTAGTACATCAATTTCTTAGGGTTGTAACTTTGGCATACTATCTCCGTTTGACGCACATGATACATCGTTAGAAAGATTTATCCGAGGGCTACAAATATCAATCATGAGTTTAGATTCTAGAATCATATTTTTTGGACAAAATATGCCAAAAAAATGTCGTTTAGGGCCTCAAAACGGATCCGGAAGTTCAGGACCTGAAAAAATGCTAAAAATAGTAAGTTGTGCCGAAACTGAAAAATCTGGAAGAGACAATGGTGGGGCCCCAAGTGGAATAAGTGGGTGGCCACCAATATCCACTTGGATCATGGGATTTAACCTCAATACCCCCCCCCCCGCCCCCCCCCTATTCACTACCACCATCTACCAACGAGCCACAAGTATTTCAATTGAAAATAGAGGCGTGAAACATATATTTGAAGGGTCATGCAGATCTGAGGGCAGAGGATAGAGCGGGTCTACCCTCCTCCTCATGTGATCATCTCATAAGACCAAGTATTAAGTGCCTAAACTAAGAATTATTGCGTAGTTAGCCATAATTAATCTAGAAGTTAAATTGGTGGATTTTTAGCAAAATCTCCAAATCTGGCGCCACTTCCAAAATTGTTAGAGCTAATTGGCAGTTTTCTAGATTTAGAGGCAGAATCTAGGGAAAAAATTTAATGAGGCCTATCTTGGTTAATTTTCGACAATTTTTTTCCCAAGGATAGTCATTCTTAGTAGATTGGCATGCTGTGAATCCATTGGAACAACTTGCAGAGGTAGAGGAGCTCATCTACATGTTTTTTTGGTCACTTGAAGAATTTTGAACCTAGGGCCACCAGGAGGGAAGGCCATGCCCATATCAGCTGAAGGCCAAATTCAGTGAGTGAATAGTCAATTTTTGATGTAGTTTATGCTTTGAATAAAAGGGTACAATTTATAGAGGCGTTGGAGCACATATGAAGATTCTTTTGTCACTTTGGAGATTAAACAAGCCCATGGCCATCGAGTGTGGAGGTCAAGCTTGGAGGAGCTGTGAACCAAATTTAGAGATTGGATAGTCATTTTTGGGGTTTTCATGTCTTCTGAAGCTAATGGAATAGTAAAAAAATCATTTGGAGCATCACAGATGCTTGCAATTAGACTTTTGAATCATAATCCTAGGAGGGCCTAACTAGTTAAAGTAGGTCCATGGAGATGTAGCCCAGGAGGGGTGAACTCCATCATCATCCATTGTGTTATGTGATTGATGTGAGTTATATTTCAGTATTTAATTTTCTGCAAACGAGTTTTTAATTGTTAATTAACTCATAATTTGATCATGAAAAACACATGAAATTACACACATAAACTCCTTCACAAATGGTTATGATGAGACGATCCTAATAATGTTTTTAATATTGATGAGGGAGCTTGCATAGAAATAACAAGTTTTCCCATATTCATATCAAGTTGGTATCATAGAAAATTTTTAGCTCATTTTAGCCAAGGATAGCTAATTATTCTGTTGGTTCTATAACTATTGGTTTTTGAATTTGTGCAAGGATAATTTAACAGTTTTCCAAGTTTATGTGTGAAGGAGAAGAGATCTAAATTGAGAATTAAATTCTCAAATCACAGAAAAGAAGATTTTTATGAATTACATGTGTGATGGTAGCTTCATGAAGTGATGCTTCTAGTCTATCTTCCTTAACAAAAATCTTTGATAAATATTTGTTGCAGAAACTCTACATAATGATTGATAGGGTGCAAGAGAAGTATGAAGATAAGAACATTAAAATTCAAGGGCAGTTTATTTCCATGAAGGAGGAGAAGCAAGAGCTTCTTGAAAGGATGCATGAGATGGAGAATCAACTTCATATTGCCAAGGAAGCCTTAGCCAAGCATGTGCTTGAAGAAAAGGTAAAAAATTCAATTTTATCTTCAATTTCCTCTCAAGATGAATGTGTAGGTTCTTTTGAAAGACACACTAGAGGAATAGGGTCCAAATTATTGATGAAGATGTGATATGAAGGTAAAGGGTTAGGAAAACATGCACAAGGCATACTTGAGCCAATTTTTGTTGAGGAAAGGCCTAAGTATTTGGGTCTTGGTTATGGAAAACATGATGGAGAAAGCTCTAAAGCCAAGAAGGCACATGAAGGTGTTCCAAGAAAGAATTTAATTTCATGTTCATTACCTCAAGCTTGTGAAGATTGTGTTCATGAGGAATGCAAAATTTTTACACCCACTTTGTAAGAAGGTGCTTTTAAGCATGCAGCTAGTGAGAATGGTGAACAGGAGGATGTTGAAAGCTCTATAGTCATTGAATGCATTGTTGGTATTTCGAAGAGAGCCACCACCTCATCAAATTCACCTCCTCAAGAAGGTGATAAAGGTGAATGTTCAAGGTATAAATCTGCTTTTAATCAAGTTGCTTTTGATTACGATAAGCATGGAAAATTCTCACATAAGATTTTGAGAAAGTTTGCATGTTCTTTTTGTGATTTGGATAACCATAATGTTTCAAGGTGTTGGAAGAAGATAGCCATGCAGAGGAAAATTTTAAAGCAAATAAGGTTGAAAGCTAAAGGTCCTTTGGACAAAGCAAGCTATGGTGAAAAGAAGAGGCAATTTTTTTGCACTCATTTCCATAAGCAAGGTCATCTTGTAGAAAAGTGTTGGAATTTGTATCCAGCAATTCATCCACGACATTTGAAGAAGGTGGATTAAGAGAATGGAAAGAATGGAAAATAAGATTCCATAATCGATGCGGATCAGGATGATTCACATAATGATAATATGCACATGAAAGAAGCACCATTGAAATGGTTAGATTTTTTATCCAATTAAGGCTTTGCATGTCTTTTGATGATTGATGCATTTATTTTCCAATGGAATGCATGTAGCATGTTTACTCCAATATGGTGATTGAAAGTGGAGTATGATGACTCACATTATTGCAGCAAAAATTTGTTCATTTCAGCTTTAAGTACATGTACATATGAATGAGATTATTGTACTTATGATTGTACTTGTGAGAGAGTTGAAGAATTGTATACATGCATGAGAGTTTGTGTGTATGAACAACATAATTTTGATGGTTCCATAGTGCTTGAACATGCGTGAGTAATTGACTTGTGTTGGTCGATTGATTTGCTTAACATGTATGTTGTCAACTTGAGAGTGTTGATAATTTGTACATGCATGAGTGTCTACATGTGTTGGTTGATTGTGTGTTGCATGCATGTCATATCGACTTGGAAGAGTTGATTTTGTCTCCAAAAGGTGAAAAGGAGATGTTGACGAAGTGTTTCATGAGATGTGATTTTTGTTTTGTTTTGGGAAAAGAATCGTCAATTTTTTACACATGCTTATGCTTGACTTGGGAGTTAGTCCTTTGAAAAGGCATGTTTTTTCGACTTGTGTTTGGTCGATAAGTTTTGACACCGAGATGTGAGAGTACATGGCAATGTTCACATGATGTGAAATATGTTTCTTTGAAGGAGAAATAGGGTATGTTGTCAAGTTATGATTCTTTCATGTGTTGTGTTTGTGACAAGATGTCAATCAAGTTTGTAGCCATTGTAGACCATGTTATGTGTTGATGCCAAGAAGAGAAGGAGATGGCAAATGAATTCTTCTAGATGTTGAATTTGGAACAGTGGAGGTAAAATAATGATCATTTATTTTCTTGTTTTTACTGATGTTGGAAGGTATTTGTTGTAGTTCACTAATTGAAAAGGAGGAACATGATTCTCAGTGGGAAGGCACTGAGTAATCGATTTGGTACAATAAAAATGTTATATCAGCAAGAAACCAATAAGTGTTGGATTGGGTCAGCAACAAAATGAGAACAATGGTTGAAGAGCCAAGCCATTTGTAAGGCAAGGCAAGGCATGCCAGTGACCAAGTCGTTTTCGTAGCAATTTCTCCAAGTAGAATCAAGATGATAGAACTTGGGAAATAGAAGAGTGTTCAACACTCATGAGATAACAAAATTTGTGTGTCCAGAAGCATGTCAGTGGGAAGGTGTGATCAGAATCTGGATCAAGGGAAAAAATTAGCTCAAAAGTTAAAGTTCTCAGAATTGCAAGTAATCTAATGCAACTCGTTTCGTTGAAAACCGAGTTCAGATGGAGTTATGGTCTGCTGATCGCTGTTCAGAACAAGAAATTTAAAAAAAAATATTGCAGAACATGTACAAATGATGACATGGCAGTACAGTAAGCATGCAGAGAATATTATTCAGTTTTTTTCCAATGGGGCTGTGACAAGTGTCACTACTAGATTTGCGAGTTTGATTTGTGAAGGTAAAAATAGCCCAATGTCCTCCAAGGTTGAGTTTGGGTTCATTAATTTTTATGTGCTGGAATTATTTTTAATTAAGTAATAAAGTTGGATTAATATACATATATTTAATATATTTTATGGTTTTTATTAATCATATAACATGTTATTATAAATATAAATATATATATTATTAATTATATTAATTTTAAAACTTTGTTATATTATTTAAAATTCCACATATTTAAATTAGTAAAAAGCCAAAAGTTAAAGTTCCATTTTTAAAACAATACGTTGGCATACATTTAAAAATGAAAATATAGTATGGTTTGATAATGACATGTTTAATGTTATGGTGGAGGTATATTAATGCCAAGTTCCATGGATTGTAAACGTTGGCAACATTAACTTATACAATGCGACAAAAGAATACAAATGAGGGGAGAGGTCGAGTTTTGACCCCAAGACCTCCCCCTCTTCAATACCACCATCTACCAATGAGCCACAAGTAGTTAAATTGAAAATCGAGGCACAAAAAATATATTTGAAGGGTCATGCAGATCTGAGGGCGAAGGACGGAGCATGCCAACCCTCCTCCTCATGTGACCCTCTCATAAGACTAGGTCTTAAGCGCCTGAACTAATTTCAGAATTAGTGAGTAATTAGCCATAATTAATCTACAATTAGCCATAATTAATCTGGAAGTTAACTTGGCATATTTTTAGCAGAATCTCCAAATCTGGCGCCAGTTCCAAATTTGTCGAAGCTAACTAGCAATTTTCCAGATTTAGAGGCAGAATCTAGGGAAAAATTTAATGAGGCCTATCTTGGTCAATTTTCAACCAATATTTGCTCAAGGATAGTCATTATTAGTATATTGGAATGCTATGAATCCATTGGAACATATTTTAGAGGGAGAGGAGCTCATCTACATGTGTTTTTGGTCACTTGAAGAATTTTTAAGCCTAGAGCCACCAGGAGAGAAGGCCATGCCCAGATCAACTGAAGGCCAATTTCAGTGAGTGAATAGCCAATTTTTGATGTATTTGATGATTTTAACATATTGGTATAATTTATAGAGGTGTTAGAGCACATATGAAGGTGATTTTGGCATTTTGGAGATTAAACAAGCCCATGGCCACCAGGTGTGGAGGTCAAGCCTAGAGGAGATGTGAACCAAATTCAGAGATTGGATAGTCATTTTTGGGGGTTTCATGTCTTATGAAGCCAATGGAACAGTAAAAAAAATCCATTGGAGCATCAAAGATTCTTGTAATCATACTTTTGACTCATAATCCCAAGAGGGCCTAGCTAGTTAAAGCAGGTCCATGGAGATGTAGCCCAGGAGGGGTGGACTCCATCATCATCCATTGTGTTATGTGATTGTTGTGAGTTATATTTCAGTATTTAATTTTCTACAAATGAGTTTTTAATTTTTAATTAACTCATAATTTTATCATGATAAACACATGAAACTACACACATAAATCCATTCACAAATGGTTATGATGAGACGATCCTAATCATATTTTTAATACTAATGAGGGAGCTTTCATAGCAATAACAATTTTTCCCATATTTAGATCAATTGTTTCTTCATATATTTCTCGTCACTAGAAATAGTCAACAATACATAATATAATAAAGTAGAGTATCGTTCAAGGAGTCTACTTATCCTGGTATATATTATAACACCACTTTCAGGTATTTGAGGTGCCTATTTATGTTGTGGTTGTTGTTGTTGTTGTGGCTACCAATCATTATGATTTTTAGGCAGCTTTACTTTTTATGTGATATCATCAAGCACTGTGTATTCTTTGTTTTCCTTTTCTTGTTTATTTCCTTGCATATGGTCCTTATATAAGACCTTTTCATTGAATATGACATCTCTTCTCCTAATGATCTTGTGATTTTCATAATTATATAAGCGATAACCAAAATCATTAACACCATATCCAATATAGGTACATTTCCTCGATTTTCCCTCAAATTTTGTTCTATTTTCTTTATTAATGTGGACAAAGGATTCCCAACCAAAAGTATTTAAAAATGAGTATTTTACCTTTTTACCTGTCCATGCCTCCTAAGGAATACCACCATGCAAAGAACTTGAAGTCCTTCTGTTTATTAGATAAACAATAGTATATACAACATCTGCCCAAAATTGTAAGGACAATCCTGCATGCAATATAATGCACCTTGTACGCTCCATGATTGTCCTGTTCATCCTTTCTGACACACCATTTTCCCGTGGTGTTCCTGGAACTATCTTCTCTCTATGAATTCCATGCTCTGAATAGTAGTTATAAAATTACTTTCTACAATATTCACCTCCATTTTTTGGTCTAAGACACTTTAACTTCTTTCATGTCTCATTCTCAATCAAATCTTTCCATCTCTTAAAATTATCAAATACATCTGATTTATTGAATACAATAAATCCAAGTTTTCTTTATTGCATCATCAATAAAAGTAACATAATAATAAGAGCCATTGAGATATGATACCTGAGTAGGTCCCCATACATATTTATGCAAAAGCCCTAATTTTTTTCTCTTTTTTTCCTTCCCAACTCAGAGAAATCTGACTCTCTTATGTTTTCCATAAACATAATTTTCACATAAATCCAAATCAACATGCTTCAAATCTGACAAAAAATTTCTTGAGTGAATAATTTGCATCCCCTTCTCACTTATGTGCCCGAGCCTATGATGCTAAAGTGCCATATATGATCCTATGTAGGTTAAAGCATTATAATACTTATAAATACCATTGCATAAATATAATGTACCAACCTTTTCTCCTTTTTCCATTACCAGGGCTCCTTTTGCGACCTTCCAAGTTTTTTATGTAATAGAAGTTACATAGCCTTCACCTACCAATTTCTACGTTGAAATTACAATTTTCTTTAGATCTGGAACATGCCTTACCTCCTTTAATAGCCATTGGTTTCCATTCCATTGTTTGATAAAAACCTTACCCATTCAAACTAGTTTACAGGATTTATCATCACCTAGACGAACCTATCCAAAATATCCTTGAACATAGTCATGAAAATGTTTCCTATCAGGTATGTCATGGAATGAGGCCATTGAATCTACCACCTAGGAATAAATAATATTCTCTGATGAAATAACCAAAGCATATTGAAAAAAATCACCTATCAAAATTTCTTCATGATTATACTCTTGTTGTCCATCTCCTTCTTTTCCCTTTCGAGATTTGCAGTGTTTCTTTAGGTGTCATTTCTTCCCACATTTACAATACACTATCCTTGATCTAGAATTGGATTTGCCTTTCCTTGACTTACTACAATGTATTGGGTTCTTTCCTCTTTGTATTTTTCTTCCTCTAGCCTTTGCAATCAAATCATTACCCGTTTCCTTCACATTTCCTCGCTAAGGATAACACCAACAACATCATCAAACTTTAAAGTACTATATCTAGAGACAAAGTTACTAATAGCAATGAATAAGATATTCCAACTTTCTGGAAATGAGCACAAAAACAATAAAGCCCTAACTTCATCATCAAAATTTACATCTATATAGATTAACTAACTGGTAACCGTGTTAAATTCATTTAAATGATCAACAACATATCCACCTTCTTCCATATTCATATTAAATAGACGCTTCATAAAAAATACCTTATTTGAGGCCGACGATTTTTTATATAGTTTGGCCAATTTCATTATTAAACCTCTTGTTGTCGTTTCATTTGAAATTTTGAATGCTGCCAACGCTGCCAAGCACAATCATATTGTTCCTAGTGGCTTTTTGTTGTGAATATCCCAATCTTCGTCCGTATTACTCGGCGAATTCTTTGATTTCTCCGTCAATGGTAGGTACAAATATTTATGATACAGATAATATTCCATCTGCATCTTCCACAATTGGTAGTTTTTTCCATTAAATTTCTCGACCCTAAACCTACCATCTTTCACCATTTCTCCCATTCAAACCAGGAACCGTTCTCTCCTAGGAGGTTATCAACCAAATACACCTTCGACTTTGATACAAGTTGTTAGAAATTAATTAATGGAGCAATAAAACACATAAAAATATTGCAGAAACACAAATACAGAAACACATAAAACAAGAGAGACACAAATATACGTGGTTCATCCAATTTGGGCTACATCTACGGAGAAACAACTAGTCCTTCCTTTTATATTATCCAACGAAATGAAGAGTTACAACCTACAACATATTTGATGTAATTTCCTCTTCGCTCTCACACAATCTCCTCTCTCTTTTTCACTCAAAATAATAATACACATTCATAAAACAATTCTGTCATATAAAATGAGGATTTCCTTCAAGGGAAAAATAACCTAAATTAATATAGCTTCTACCATTAGATCATCCGCCTAATGAACGACCCATATTTACTACGAAATTACAATATTTTACAAGGATTTTTTTCATCTATTTTTAGCTTTCGGGGCACTGCTCCTGAACCCCAGCCAAGGGTGGGCTCATAAAATTGTTTTCACCAACCCCCGGGCTCCCCTAACCATGATCATATGGGTCGTTTTGGCGCCCCATTAGGAATAAAGATCCAATGCGACTGAAACAAAAAAACCTCTAAACAATCAGGAAGATAATCAAGCTCCACACCCAACAGAACAATGTAGATAATTAGTGCGTTATTATAACCACACTAATGCATAAAATATCCAATATCACCATTTTTTTTTGAAATAAAAACCCTATAGTGATGATCTTGCTATGACACACCAAATTGTTCAAATACATGTACCGCACCAATGCTTTGTCAGACTATAACACCACATTTTTTAAAAATAAAAAAGCTCATAGAGGTGCTCTTTCGTAGATGCATCAAGGAATTTTAATACATGAACAACACCAATGCTTCATAATAAAATAACACCACTTTAAAAAAAAATTCAAAACCCTATAGTGGTGCTCATGTTAAGACGCACTAGGGCGTTTTAAATAGCTGACAACACCAGTGCTTTGTGGGGATATAGCACCAGATTTTAAAAACCCCATAGTGCTATTCTTTCTAAGACAAACTGAGGCATTTTAATACATGAACAACATTAGTGCTTCATTGGAATATAGCACCAATTTTTTTTGAAAATTTAAAACCTATAATGATTTTATTTATAAATATGCGTTGGGGATGGGTGGTAGGAGGAGGAGGTATTATTCGCAATATCTAAGTAGAAATAATAATTAAGTATGCTTGGGGCCTAGGTAAGAAAAGAAACAACCAAGAATAATTGTATGGGCTCTATATGGGCCTCCTCCTCGCCCTTCAACAAGGTGTTAAAAATCTCACTATCATTGGAGACTCCTTCCTAGTCATTAGATACTTAAGAAACAACTCTTCTCCTAAATATAATTCACTCAACCAAATCCTTTGACATGTTAACGTCCTCCTCTCAATTGTATCCATCACGCCCTCCTTCCATGTTCTCAAATCTCTTAACGTTGAAGCAAATTCAATGGCCACTAGGACTTGCATCTTACAAGAAGGAACAAAAAATGCCAATGAGGTCCTGGGGTCTTACAATGTTCTTTGATTCTATTGGAAATATTAGACTTACTTAGTCTTCTTACCTTTATAAAAGTGTCTTTGTTTCTTTCTCTCCGTCCCCCACCTCTCCTCATGATCCCTCTTTCCCCCTATCACTGACCCCCCCACCCTTATTTCCCTTCCCCATCCCCCCTCCCCCCTCCTTCCTCTCCCCTCTTATTTCCCCCCTCCGCTCCCCTCGCCTACCCTAGCCCCCTCTCCCCTCTCCTTCTCATTATTTCCTCCATGTGTTTGTACCTCAACAACATATGGAACGTGGCAAAAGATATGCGATGCATACATGAAGACGTGTTGGATCTTAATATTATTAAGGTGGCTAAGGTTATAATCATGAAGGTTCAGGTAGAAATGCTTTGGTATCCATTCTCCATTATGCTGCATCAAATTACCATGCAGAGGATTAGACATGGAATTAATTCTATTATCGATTCCTCTGAGGTAGAAGTCATCTCAGGTTGCAAGTTGATGATGGTGAAACCTTGGGATCTAGACATAGTAGTTACAATTTCATATCTTCGCACAAGCACCAAGGAATGGAAGGGGAATAAATTAGTGTTCGGGGAAATGTAGAGTGTAATAGTTCCTCAGATAGCTTCTGGCTACAAGCCAAATTTTGTTTGGAGTTGGGTTTCTCAGCTCCTCTTGGTTGTCTCCATTAAAGGGTTCACATAATTCTGAGGGTGAAAATTCTATTCAAGAAAGGGTAATATTCCCTATTTTTATCGAAGTCTTGAGTTATATCATTTAGTAGTTTCCATATTCTATTTTTGTTGTGTCATCTCCTCCTATGAGGAATATTTAGAGAGTCAAAACTCTTGTGACCACACCATCTCTCACTTATCTTTCTTGTCAATCTACAATTGGTTTGTTGGCTCAATTATGGAGTTTGGATTCTGGGGCCATCATCACCAACACTCCAGGAGAGTGGCTCAAAACATTGGAAAGCGTAGTTCCTCTGCAAGTAATCTCTCCAACACTGAAGCCATGGATCCGACATGTGAAAAATGTTGCAAAGAACTTGAAAAATTAAGATCCGATGTCTATGACCTCCAAGTTCTGCTTCATCAACAAATCCTTTTTGAGAATTCCACCTTGGACATCATAGAAATTCAACAAAATAAGATATTGTAGCTCGAGGATGAAGTGGAGGCCCTCCGAAACATTGTGGAAGATCTCCTGTTGTAGGTTGCTAAGGTTGATAGTCAACCAATTGAATTTTGCAGGGACATAAACCTGAATCGACTAGCTTCTCCCATGGATTAACTAGTTTAGATGTTTGGATTTTGATGTATTTATCTTCTGCATCAGTTTTGTCGTATAAATAGTACTAGAAGAATAAGAGTGTTGTCGTATAGTATAATTTTTGAATATGTTAGGCATGAATTAGAAAGCTCTATCATGGCCATTGTGATGCCTGAGAATCACTCTGCAATGTAACTCAACCATGTTCTTGCCACGACTGAGCGCATAATTAATATAAGCAACACTCATTCTTGTTTAAAAAAAAAGTATGCATCAGGGCGTTTTAATATAAGAAGGGCACCAATGTTGCGGGTGGATATAGCATCTACAATTTTTAAAATTTAACCTTTATTCGGTGCTATCGATTATTGTAAGTATCGATGCATGGTATATTGAGCAAGCACATGGGCATTATAGTACTACTTTAACACCTTGTTGTCATCACATTATAGCACATATCTGGGAAAAATGAATTTTACGATCAACATTTTTGTAAATTTAACCCTTTTTCGGTGCTATCAAGCAGTATACACACCGGTGCCTTTTTCTATTTAGCACATCCATTTTTTTTTTAAATAAGTCTGCCATGGTGCACCATGTCCTTTTCGACACCAATGCTTATATGTATAATAAAACACTGGTGCATTTGTATATTGTAGACATACCATAAAAAAAAACATCTGCCTGCCTACCTCTACTAGTGATCTTCACTACAAACGAATTTTTGGGCTATTTTTATAGGGGCTTCCACGAAAACCTTCACTATAAGGTCTTTTCTTTGTAGTGGTCTAGTCATAAGATGTTTTTGACTTTTTTTAGAATATTTTTCTATCAATTTTATCGAGCATAGTAAGTTTGACTTCTACATGAAGTACAATTTGAGTGTTTTGGTTTCTTTTTTAAGACACAAAATCCATTTACAAATTAAAAAACACATTTTAAACAAAATAAAAAATAAAAAATTCATAATCTCATGAATTTTTTTATCACCGAATCGAACCTATTAAAACATTGAAATTTGAAAATTTATTGATTTTTTTCTTATTGTTATATCAAGAATAAACTTTATTAACTTTAATTTTTTTCAATTCATATATCACCACCGTCAATAGTGAAATAAAAGTAATTCAAAAAACAAATATCTTTTAAATTCGCATGGTTTTACCAATTTTATCCATTAATTTATAACTTTATGTATATATGTATATATATATATTTTCGTACTGATATATCAAAAATAATTTTCTTAATTAAATTTTATTTAGTTAAATTCATATATCATTTCCATCAACAGTTGCCATCATAGTAAGGAAAGCATTTAAAAAAAATCATCTTTTTTCACATAGTTTTACCAATTTTATCCATTAATTCATAACTTCATGTATAATTATTAATGAAACAAAAGTGTTGGAATTAATGCTTACATCCTATATTTGAGATGTTGGTTTATGATGGTTGAGAAATTCTCTCAACATCTCCTTCTAACTTAGGAATAAGTTAGATATGAGAAACTCTATTTAACAGAGTAATTTGAATGTAATATGTGTGTGTTTACACATACACCTTTTGTGTGTAATATATGAGTGCTTTTAGTGAGTTTTATCATGGTATTAGAGCTCCAGGATCGTACTAGATTTGGGACTATGAAAAATAGTAATATATATATATATATATGCAACCGTAATAGATTTTTTGCAATTCGTGTTTGTTGGTGTACTAGGCAGCATTCAAATTAGATGCACACAGAGCCACCTCAGTAAAACTCTCCACATCATGAAGACAAAAGGCCAATTTTCATTGTTCCTTGACCTCACTGTCGCAATTCAACAAAGTTGACTGTACTGGGTTTGATTTCTGTGAAAATCTCGGAGGATGGCGAGGATTCATAGGCTTATGATTTCTAATAGTTTTAATCTATCGGCTCCTCCTGGAACCGTTATATTTGCGGTCGTGGTGGTTTTAGTGATGAAAACCATTACCATATTTTCCTACGCTACTCACGGTGGCTGCGATAAGAAGAGAAAGAGCCAACACAGTGAGGCACGCTCCGTGCACGTCGGCGACAGAGGAACCAAGCAAAAGAAACAAAGCCAAAATGGGCACAAAGATGCTTGGTTTGTGGCAGGAGGTGTTGCTGCTGGGGCAATAGTAGAGGCTACTGTTGTGGTAGGCAAATACCACCTCTGGCGGCTGTGGCAGTGGCTGCGGTGGTGGGTGTGGCGGCTAATGACATAAGACGATCAACGAGAACTTTCTTGCTATCGGTGGGACTCTTATCAGCTAGAATGATATGTGGAGTCAACGTAGATCTGTGTTAGAGTCTATACTAATGTACATGCCTTTACCAGAATTCCTATGACTATAATACCGATAGGGCTGGGCGTCAGAGAAGTGGAAACATCAAATTCGTTGATCTTGACATTGTTGATTATGTAGGGGAACTTATTGACGAGGCCAACTATGGTGGCATTATAGCTAGCACTGTACACTGTCATGCTTATATGAATGTTCCCATTACCACTCGTGGTTATTTTCGCAATAGCCATGTTGTTGGGTGCCTACTCGGTCATTTGAGACAATGTTGTTTTTGTACTACCAGTGGTCGATGTTGAAAGAACAATCTTCTATAGAGAAAAGGTAGTAGGAATGTACTCCACTCTTCCCTATTCCCTTTCTAAGGTTTTGATCGAAGTACCATACGTATTTGTGCAAGCGGTAGTGTATGGTCTGATCGTTTATGCATTTATCGACTTCCGGTGGACAACGACCAAATTCTTCTAGTACTTTTTTTATGATGTTCTTCATGCTCTTTTACACTGCATATTATGGGATGCTGATGGTGGGTCTTAGTCGAAATTCAACCATAAATGCAGTTCTCTCCTTGGGTTTTCATTTTGTAATACTAATTCTAGATACATTCTGTATTTAGATGGCTTCCCTAGATTACTGGCCAGTACATCTGTTAGCACCCATGTATCTCGATAGATGGGAGCTCATCCATAGAATGACTAGCAGTTCAACTATTGCAAACATGTAATCAATTGTGTTTGAAGAGATCAAGTGGCAGTAAGGCTCAACATAGATGGTTGTCGAGATAGTATGGTAGTTGCGGATCTAGGGAAGGATCCATCATTCCTTGAAGACTTGGGAGTGGTCTTCTAATGAGGTTATGCGACGGTTTGGGATGATGTCCAGTAATTGACTTCGGGAGGTCCTTGATTCAGGAGTTCCGGAGTCGAACTCAGGAATCCAACTTGTTGAATACACCTTTACGAGGGTTATGAGGCAACTTGATGGAGCCTATACTGAGAAGTTAAAGAATTATTGTGTTTTTAATAAATTTATGTACTGTAAGCATTAAGAGGGGATGTTGGAATTAATGCTTACATCCTATATTTGAGATTTTGGTTTATGATGGTTGAGAAATTATCTCAACCTCTCCTTCTAACTTAGGAATAAGTTAGATATGAGAAACTCTATTTAACATAGTAATTTGAATGTAATCTATGTGTGTGTTTACGCATACACCTTTTATACTAGTTTTACCTATTAATTATTTATTATCAATTATTATTATACATTCACGGCGAGTTGTTAGAGTATTAAAGATAGAATGAGATAATTCTATAGCTAGAAATCTAGATGTTGGGCAACACATGGAAAAAAATGAGAGAATTTTTGGTCCGCCAAATGCCCCAGATGATGAAGAAGGAGAGAGCGCGATGTGGATGATGATCTGCAGTCCAACTACTAAGACAAGAGACAATATTTGAACGTTACCAATCAGCATGTGAGTTAATCAGTTGAAGCACACAAGTCAAAACAGAAAAGGCAAAAGGACAATGGAGAAAGAAGTAGTTGGCATCCTCTCCAACATATGAGCAAAGACAACACCACCCTGGGCCCTGATAGCCTTTCTTGTTGAGGACATCCCATGTCAAGATCCTATTGTGCACCACCAACCAAGAGAAGCATTTGAGTTTGAGCAGAAAATTACATTTCCAGGATTGAGCTAGGCAAGGGAAAAAAGTGATATTCTTTGTGGGCTAGTGGATGATACAATAAGCCTTAGGTATAATGACCTTTCCTTGTTGTGGGCCATCGAGCCAAATGAACTTGTCTAATTTTGCTGATATGACAATTCTGGAAAGCTTGAGGTTTGTTATGTATGTTTTCCATTCCTGGGTGTGGGCCTTAGGAATTTCAAGCTCTGTGGCATCTTTCCAATGAGTGAAAGATGAAGAGGAAAGATGTGTTGAAGCAATGTCTTTAATCACATAATAGCCATGAAAGTGCAGGAATGTAGTGAGAGGTAGAGAAAGTAAATGCGGTCCTGTCAAGCCACAGAGGGAGTCTAGACCAATTTGAGGAGAAGATCTGGATCCAACCTCCCATCAAAGATTCCCAAAAAACCAATGTTTGGTGAGAATAAGGCTGCGCTAAGAGGCATTGATGTTGGGAGGATCCGGGGAACCAACACGAATCCAACCAATTAGATCTTTGTTATGAAGATATTTGGCCTTGATAATTTGACTCCAGAAACCATCATTATTAATAGCTCGCCAAAGGTGTTTTAGGAGCAATGCTAGATTGAAAGAGGTGGCATGTTTACACTTGTAAATGATACTTTTTTGAGTATTGTTTTAATTTTAAAACATAAATATCATATTAAGTGGGATTTTAGTTAAGTGGGTTTTATTTCACGAAAACAAAAGCTAAAAAACATATAATATAATATAATATAATTGTAATTATAATTTTATTAACTATTAAAAGTAAAAAAAATTAAATATATACTAGTTGTCTTTAGTGAGACTTTTTGGAAGCTTTTCTGCACAGAAAGTCCAAAAAGTTGCACTAAAGACAAATCCAACTTAAAAAGAGAATTTATAATAATACATATAATAGACTACTAATTCTAAATTATATATATATATATATATATATATATATATATATATTATATATATATTTATAAATTTTATATATATATATATATATATATATATATATATATATATATATTATGAATTCTCTTTTTAAGTTGATTTTAAATTGTAAAATTAATAATTTTGGAATTGGTAGTTGAATTTTTTATTTGTTTTATTTGTTTTCAATGCGATGGTTAATATTTTCCTTTCTAAATTCTATTTTTTATTTAATATATATGTTTTTAAATCATTTATATTATAAAATTTTAAAAGCGTGTTTATCAACTTTTACAAAGTTCACATTAAAATATGTAAATCTCATAAAATAGATAATAAATTTAATTATAAATTGAAACAATTTTTATTATTTATTTTTATTTTTGCTAAATTTAATTTTCTCTTTATTTATAAAGTTAATTAAAAAAATATTATTTAAAAGTATTTTAAATATTGATTATTATGTTAAAACATAAACGACATGTATATTAAGTAATTTCACTGTTTATTTCACTTATTTCTCTTTCTGATGAACAAGATCAACTACTCATTAATAAATCCTAATCACTCATTAATACTCATCGATACTCATTCTCATGATGATTTAGATTTACATGGAAATCCCGTGGATTTGAAAGTTGTAGGTTTTGTATGTGAACATCAATGTTTGATAACTTTATTCACTCTCATATAGATGTGGAACAAGGGGGACATAATATTTCAGAAGAAGTACATATGAACCTTAATAATTCTCATGTGTCAATTTTTATTTAAATGAGGAAGAGACCTCTTGTGTAGACAATGTTGTTTCAATTATCTATGAAAAGAAGAAGGAAAAATGTTTTAGTAGAGATAAAGAAAGTTGTGTTAATAAAAGAGATTAAATCTTCACTAAAGAGATTTAATCTTAGGAATGAAAGAGATTAAATCTAAAATTTGTGTTAATAATATGGAACCATCTTCACTGAAGAGATTCATGAGCAACTTCTTTGAGTCTCCATCATAGACCATTCTACTATTTATCCCTCAAAGATAATTCTTAAGCTCCCTAATTTTAAAAAATCTTTTGAATTTCTCTTACCTTTATCTAGTTATAATGAACATAATAATGTCATGGATAATGTTTTTTCTATAAATTTTCCAATAAAGCACACCATAGATGTTTATTAATTAACTAAAGGAGAAGAAATAAATACACACTACTAAAAATTGAAATATGATATGGATATCTTGATTAAAAAAAACTTCCCTTCCAAAACACTACTTTCTCAAAATATGTTTATCATTTTCTTTAACCTTCCACTTTATATTATTTGTACCGTAATATGTTTGATGATTTTTATATGGAGGTAAATATTTCATATTGTTTCGATTTTCATTCTACCTAGCTAGAGTGTAATAAGGAGCTAGATGGTAACAATTTATATATAATAGGTGAAAAGAATGAAACATTTTCCCATGAAGCTTTTGGTTTTATGCCTTATCATTTTTCTACTTGGAAAGAAGGATTTAATATAGAAAACTTATTTCAAACATAGTCTTCTATTGATTTAAAATTCATGATCAATGAAGATCTTGTTGTACTAGTCACCAACTAGTTGAGATTGAAATCTTTGATGAAACAAATGATGTTGATGGCTACAATCCTATAAATAATAAAATACCTTATACAATGGTAGAAGATGACCTAAGCACATTATTTGATCCTATTAATCCATCACAGGTTGTCTATTTGTAATATGAGTCTAGGGACACTTGTTAAGAAAATGAGGCAATTTGGTTTCAACCAATGGTTATGCTAAGTCCTCATTATCTTGCTCTAATATCTTAAATAAATCATGCCAACGATGTCAAGATTCTTCCATGTGGTATTCTTCATAGCATTTTTATACATGATTCTCATCAAGTATACCACTCATTTGTAGATTCCTTCCAATATTTCCAAATTAATCATTGTATATATCACGATTAAATAGAAACATGTTTAGAGGATCTTTCGAGGTAGGATACCCTATAAATAATAATGTTATTATCTTGCACATGATGGATATATTTAAAATTTCTAAATTTTTCTACTTGTAGTTTGTTATTAATCTAATCTCTAATGATGATTTGTGATGCACATTATTGCAGGTTTGAAGTTACATGAATGACTACATTGGAATTATTATTTTACTTAATCATTGTCAACTACTATAGTTTTAGGAGTAGATTAGTTAGTTTTGTTTTTATTGGTTTCAATGTATTTCTTTTACAATTTTATTATCTGTCTTTTGTGATAATGCAGTTATGAAATATCCTTTCAATTTCAATTTGAAGATGAACGATCATTAGAATACTTTCAGGGAAGACTCTCCTTACCCTTTCCCTCTTTGATTACTAAATTTCTCACAATAAAATTGATACAATAACCCACATGATAAGGTTATTATAAGGTTAATGTAATAACTCTGAGATTATTTTAGGTTTCATTGTTCTTTAGTTTGCTATTTTCTTTGTGTATTAATAACAATTCTAATAAAGTGCACATTTCCTATTATGGTTTGGGAGTGTTTCCTTGATATGATTAATATGTTTTGGACCCATATTTGGTTAAGGTGATGCGCATTTTATTATATTTTAATAACGTTACCAACTTAGTGATAACTTCACCAAGTTTTTGTTTTTTGAAAGGTTGTATCAAATCATGATTTTCATGTTGATTTTGAAAACTAGCGATGAAACATCACCGTTTTAGGGTTAAAATTTCAACTATGGCATTAAAAACCAAATGTCATAATTAAAAAAGACATGAAAATCAATGTAGAAATACAAAAGTTACAACATCACCTTTTTTAAGGTTAAAATTCAATTTTTTTTCATTTTAATAAAAAATAAACAAAATAAATCACCTTTTTGTTCATTAAAAAGATGAAAACATTTTTTTTTGTTAAATTTAAGAAAATGTGGTCAAATTCCATTTTTGGAAGCTCACATGACAAAGACAATGATTGCATTTAATTCCTGTTTTCGAGAGGACCAAAATCGACCCAAAGATCACCTTATTTGGACAAGAAGACGCTGCTTTTTTAATTTATTTATTAACTCATGTATATATGGTTAGGTCGGCCTCAACCTCAAATGGACCCTCATGGAAGCCTATAAATAGAAGAGACCTCAAGATAATTTTGACACAATTGATCAAGTTATCTTATTCTCTTGTATGTTTTCTTGGTTCGCTTAGGTTCAGCGAAATAAGTTCACACGGAGGTTCGAAATCTCATGTTTGAGGCTTGCACAGAAGTTAGGGTTTCTATTATGGTTGCGGGCACAGAACTGGTAGATCCGGGCTAGAGCCGCGTGTTTTCTATAGGCAAGGTAGCGGTCTTGGATGCTTAGGCCACAGGCACAATGTGTTATTCCCATGGTGAAGGCTTCAAAGCATAATTTCCCCACAACCACGGGAAAAAAATGTTATGGTAACGACTGGGGGACCCTTGGCCGCATGCTTAGAGTGTTATGGTAGTGGCTAAGGCCTCATAGTTGAGATTATAGTGCTCCTATGTTTTCGCTCACTAAAAACAGTTTTTGACAGTATGCTACAAGCAGTGACAATATATTACATTTATCAGAATCAAAGGTTTTGATGTTTAGATGCGTTTCATGGATATTCTGGTTTTTGTAAAGTTACAGATCATTGTACTCTCTTTTTCTAAATCACTTAATGAGAATCTACTAGAAGAATAATTTGTAAGGGTTTTCCCCATAGTGGGTTTTGCCCTGGTCTTTGACCAATCCTGGTGTCTCTATGTGTGCATGATTTTATTCCTAAGTTCCTTTATGTTACGATGCATTGATGATGATGTTATTTTTCTTTCTACATAGTTGCATATGTTGATGAATAATAATAATGCAAATCTGAATAATGTTATGATAATATGGGGTGAACTTAATGTGTAAATGACAAAATGCAACTATCAAAGAAAATATCAATATAGCCCTATGGAAAATTAACGTGGTATTAGAGATGGGCTGAAGAAAAGCCATGGAGATCACCCCCATGGAGACACTTTTGATCGACGCAAGAAGAGGATGGTGGAGACCTAAATTAATTTCAGGTTATGAAGAAAAACCTAGGTACTTAGTGCTTGAGGATTTGATAGTTAGGGTTTGAGAGATACCCTTGTTTAGGGAGAAGGGGAGATTTTATGTATGAAACCTTAGCATGGTTTATGTGAATATGCTCAAGCACTTGGGATTGCTTTGGTGAATCCCTAGATGACCTGGTTGTTGATAAAGTTGGTTGAAGGCAACACTCTTATGTGTACTATGGATAGTGATGGATCTTGAAGACTAGTTTAAGAGGAAGAGGATCATCTCTCATTGAATATAAGTACTCCTTGACACTTGATGTTTCTTTGTGTATTTACTCTTGTTTAAAATTATAGATCTGATTATTATGATTATTGCTTTGATCATTGCTTATACTTCCTGCATGTATATTTGAGTATATGGATGTATCTAACCTCCTTGATAAGATGTGATAATTGGATACTTCTTGAGGATCATTTGCTATGAAAGAAATAAAATCTAGATCTGAAAAGGAAAAGAGGCACCTGATGAAAAGGTGACAAGCACTACAAGGTTCCCATGAAAAGGTGCACATGTATTTGAAAATTACGAGGTATGCATGGTATATTGTTTTAATGTTATGTTTCAACAATAACATTGGATGTCTAGGGAAGCCCTATGGTATGTTGAGAATATATCCTTTGCAAATGACTCATGCATATGAAAGTGGTTTGGATTTATGATGAAATGATGCACCTGGTATTGAATATTTTGATCATGATGATCATCTTAGGCTACTTATTGTTGATCTTGGATATAGTGGCATAAATTGAGGTTTGGATAACATCTATTGCTTTTATAGATCCTGATTATATGAATAATATTAGCACCTTGACTCTAGTAAATGATATTGTTAACACTTGATATGCAGAAGACATATTGGATCTCTTATAGAAGGTTACCTGTTTGATATGGCATTGATAATACTTGTGATAAGTATAATGAAAGTATGTTGACACTCTTGTTTTTTTGGTAAATTTTTATTGAAGGACCTGTCTTGGTCCTATTGATCATGACAAGCATGGTAACCATGATAGAACTATTGAATTGATACTCTAGATCTCTTATTAAATGTGGTTATGTTTTTGATGGAATATGGAAAAAATTGATGGATTGACTTGATAAAAGAGATATTGTGTTCATGATCTTTGAAGTGTGATGTCTCACTTGTCCACTGCCCCTATCATGGAATCTAACCCTTGATGAAAGTTTGATGTCATGATATAATTAAAGTGACTAATGTGACCATGTTATAACCATGATGGGTATATGTTTGATTTTATGATCTAATAGATTTGATGATGCACGGAAGTATTATAGCCATGTTGATGAAATGAATAAAGATGACTGAATTAGATTTTCATTTAGAGGGAAAATCCCTCCATTAGATCCCTTCTCCTAATGTCATGTATATTATGTACTATTTAAATATTATCTATAGGTTTCTGACATTGATGATCTGCAACTAAGTTTTGATCTGAGGTAAAAGAGTTTTTCTCTAACTCTAAGTCTCAGTAACATAGAGGAAGGCCTATGGGTATGAATATGTTTGTTGAACACAAAATCAAAGTTTTGTGCATGAAATCCAATGACCACTTGGAAGATGTCAGATGTATATAAGAAATTATTGGGTATGTGCTATATTAGGTGGGCGGACCGGCTTATGGTTTTGTGCATGGGTTTGCACATGGTTTTGGGGCATGATGGTTTTCTACCCCTTGTATTTTATAGATCTGGTCAAGGGAACTATAGTTATGTTCTAATCCAGGGTGAATGGATTTGGATTTATGAATGCTTCAACATGTATATATATGGGTTGTAACACTAAAAGGAATGAAAAATCAATATGGTAGTCTTGATTTTGGATCTAGGGGAACAAATATTTGTGTATATATGTTTTATGTTTTATGCTCTCGCTATTGTTTATTTGACGTTTTTAAGAATTCATTTGCAAATAATTTTTGTACAGGGTTAAAACCTACATTTGGTATCAGAGTTGTTTCAGATTCAAGGGGACACTTTTACTGCTGAGGGTTTTTTTGCTCGGGCCTTTGGTAGACCCTATTTAGTGGGAGATCTGCGGGATCAATCCTTTTGGTGAAAGAAGATGGCAAGTAGTGGAAAGATAGAAATCGAGAAATTTAATGGTCAAATTTTTGAGTTGTGGAAGCTCCAGATGGAGGATCTGCTGGTGGATAAAGATCAATGGATCACAGTAGATCCAAGTACTAAACCAACGACAATGTCAGATTTAGACTGGGCGAAGTTGGATCAGAAGGAAAAGAGCACAATACGGTTGTGTATCTCAGATTCAGTATTTTTGAATGTATCTGGGAAAGCTAGAAAGAAGAATTTGTGGGTCAAGTTAGGGAATTTGTACCAATCTAAGTCTCTGGTGAATAAATTGTTCTTGTGGAAAAATATGTATAACCTGAGGATGAAGGACAGAGACTCGGTGATAGAGCATATGAACACCTTCAATACTATGGTAAGTCAGTTTTCATCTGTTGATATTAAAATATGGTGAAGATAAGTGAATTAGTTTTTTGTTTTCTCTACAAGATTCATGAGATAGTCTGGTTATTGCAATATGTATTAATACAAATACCTTTAATTTTGATGAAATTGTCTCAGCCTTGTTGTCGGAGGAAATGAGATGGAGAAATATGGAGGGCCTGAATGAATATGCCTTATCTGTATGAGGAAGGTCCTAGATAAAAAACAAAAATAGGTTTTCGAGTGGGAAATATAAATATCTAGGAAAGCCTCTAAAGGTGTGCTGGAAATGTGGAAAGGAAGGGCACTTCAAAAAGGACTGCAGATCTAAAGCTCTTGAGAAAGAAAAGGGATCTGATGTTGCTCCTTCTGTAGAGGCAAAAACCACCTTAGATGGAGGTGGGGATGTGTATTTGGCTTCTTCTTCAAATACACATGTAGATCATGAGGCATGGTTGATTGACTCAGGTGCATCCTTTCACTTCACTCCCCATAGGGAGTGGTTTTGCGAGTATGAGAAGCATGATGGTGGTGATGTCTTCTTAGGGGATGATAGGAAGGCCAGAATCATCAGACATGGAAAAGTCAAGCTGAAGTTGTAGGATGGAAGGATTAGAACACTTCCTAGTGTTTTGCATATTCTTGCATTGGCCAGAAATCTGATTTTCGTAAGCAAGATGGATGATGCAGGTGTAAAAATAGTGTTTGAGAAAGATACCTGCAAGATGGTTCGGGGAGCACTGGTATTAATAAAGGGAGTTCGGATTGAAACTTTGTACAAGCTTCAGGGTAGCACTGTTATTGATGGGTGCAACAGTTCTATGGAACCTAAAAGTGGAGCAGAAAGCCTAGCGGTCTCTGGAGAAAAGAACATGCTATGGCATCAAAGGCTTGGAAATATTGGAGAGAAGGGCCTTAGGATACTGCATGGAAATGGTATGGTATTATGTATGTCTAATTTATGTCTATATTTCAAATTCTTTGAAAATTATTTATATGGGAATCATAATTGGGTGAGTTTTCCTTCTGGTGCTAAGAGGGCGAACAAGATATTAGATCTTGTGCACAATGATGTGTTTGGACCTGTGTCGGGTTTATCACTGGGAAAATCTGTGTACTATGTTTCATTCATATATGACTTCTCAAGGAATACAAGGATATATTTATTAAGGAAGAAATATCAAGTCTTTGAAAAATTTAAAGAATTTAAGGCTCTCATGGAAAACCAGACAGAGAAGAAGATAAAGGTGATAAGGACAGATAATGGTGGAGAGTTAGGTAATAAGGAATTTGAAGAGTTCTATAAGAAGGAATTTGAAGAGTTTTGTAAGAAGTGTGGTATAGCACGACAAAAGACTACTCCATACACACCTCAAAAAAATGGAGTTGTAGAAAGAATGAATAGAACGCTGATGGAAAATGCAAGAAGCATGCTCAGTGGTACTGAGTTAGGACATGAATTCTGGGCAGAGGCAGTGGAGACTGCATGTTACTTGGTTAATAGATCACCTTCATCAACGTTGGAGGATGAGACTCCACATGAGGTATGGACTGGTAAGAAACCCTCTCTTTCACATCTGAGGGTATTTGGATGTGATGCATATGTACATGTTCCAAAGGAGAAAAGGACCAAGTTGGATAATAAATCTGAAAGGTACATCTTTATTGGGTATAATGATGGTTTAAAAGGTTACAAGCTTTGGAACCCAGAAACAAGGAAGGTTGTGTCTAGTCAAGATGTGATATTTAGAGAGGTGAAAGATGTTGTTAAACATGAAGTCCTACCAAAGGAAACTGAGAAGATAGAGTTTGAGCTAAAGGAGGATGAATCAGACTCTACAATAGAAAAATATTCATAAGAGGAAGAGCCACAAACTCCAGCTATGAGAATATCAGTTCAGGAAATAAGGCAGCTAGAAAGGTATAGTCCATCTGCTTTCTGTTAAAATTTTTCTTTAACTATAATTAATGATGATCCCAAAAATATTAAGGAGGTAGTGGATTCAAAGGATGGAAAAATCTGGAAGGAAGCCATGGTTGATGAAATGGAATCCTTGCACAAAAATGAAGCATGGGATCTGGTGGAGTTGTCGTCTGGAAGGAAGCCCATCAGGAGAAAATGGGTGTTTAAGAAGAATATGAATGTTGAAGGCAAGGTGGAGAAATAAAAATCTCGGCTGGTAGGAAAAGGTTATTCCCAAGTGTCAGGAATTGATTTTGGTTTATTTTTTGTTCTTTTTTCTGTTGCCAAGGTTACTTCTATTAGATTAATTTTGTCTACTGCTGTTGCATTTGATTTTGAGGTAGAACAGATGGATGTGAAGACACCATTTCTTCATGGAGATCTAGAAGAGGAGATCTACATGAAGCAACATGAAGGCTTTACGGTGAAGGGTAAGAAATAATTGGTATGCAGGTTAAAAAAGTCTTTGTATGTCTTAAAATAGTCACCAAGGATATTATGGTATCATAAATTTGATACCTATATACGTGGACTTGGATTCACTAGAAGCAAAGAGGATCACTGTGTGTATTTTAAATTAATTGGTGACTGTGTTATTTATTTGGTCTTGTATGTGGGTGATATGTTTCTGGTTGGAAATGACAAGGAAATTATCCAAGATTTTAAGACCCAATTGTTCTACAAATTTGACATGAAGAATATTGGTGCCGCAAACTATATTTTGGGCATGGAAATTAAGGGAGATCAGGCAAAGAGGAAGCTATGGTTAAACCAGAGGAAGTATGTTGAGACAATATTGCAGAGGTTCAATATGCAGGATAGTAAACCAGTGAAGGTTCCTATTCTTTTAGGTGTAAATCTATCTGCTAAAAAATGTCCCAAGACACAAGAAAAAGAGGAGGATATGTCCTGTGTTCCATATACAAGTGCAGTGGGTAGCTTGATATTTGCAATGGTTTGTACTAGACCAGACATTGCACATGCAGTGGGAGTGTTGAGTAGGTTTATGTCAAAACTAGGGAAGGAGCATTGGACAACATTGAAGCGGGTTTTCATATATTTGCGTGGCACTAGTGATTATGGTTTGTGCTACCAAGGAATACCAGGATTGGAAATATTTTTGGACATCCGTGGTTTTTTTGTTGGAAATCTGGACCAAAGAAGATCTACAAGTGGGTATGTGTTTAGCCTATTTGGAGGTGCAGTCAGTTGGATGAGTAAAAGGCAGTGTGTAGTGGATCTTTGAACTACAGAGGCAGAATATATGGTAGCCACTCATGCAAGCAAGGAAGCAGTTTCGTTGTAGAGATTGTGTTCAAGTATGGGGTTAGTGCAGCGAGCTATAAGGATAGACTGTGATAGCCAAAGTGCAATTTTCTTGGCTAAGAACCTTGATTATCATTTAAAGACAAAGCACATTGATGTTCAATATCACATTGTGAGAGATATGGTTGAGGATAAAAAGGTGTTGCTGGTAAATGTGGACACTTTGAAGAATGTTGTAGATGCATTGATGAAGTCCTTGAGCACTTATAATTTCTTCTTGGTTTAGAGAAATAATGGGTGTTGCAGGGCTAGACTAATGACTAAGCTCTCCTGTGATCCCCTGCGGAAAGAAAATGATAAGGGAGAGAATGTTGGGTGTGTGTTATATTATTTCCATGAATAGTCGCATGCACGGGGGGTGAGGCACATGAGCCAATCCCTCTTCGTTGCACCAAGCGCAGCGGGGGGGGGGGCGAAAACCCCCCCTATCCAGGGGTTTGCAGGGTGTGGGTAGCCCCCTACACAGGGTTCGCGGCATCACCTCGGGAAATTATTTTTAGACCCTATTTTAGGTGGGTGGACCCGCCTATGGTTTTGTGCATGGGTTTGCACATGGTTTTGGGGCATGATGGTTTTCTGCCCCTAGTATTTTGTAGATCTAGTCAAGGGAACTAAAGTTATGTTCTAATCCAGGGTTAACGGATTGGGGTTTATGAATGCTTTGGTACGTATATATATGTGTTGTAACACTAAAAGGAATATAATGAAAAATAAAACTGGTAGTCCCGAATTTAAATCCAGGGGAAAAATATTTTTGTATATCTTTTTTTTAATGTTTAATGCTCTTGCTATTGTTTATTTTCTGTCTTTAATAATTCGTTTGCAGATAATTTTTGTACAGAGTTAAAATATACATAATCATAAAACATAGAAAATGCAAGCATACAAGTAAAATACATAGTTATGTCTTCAAAGTCTTCTTTTATTAGCTCATATATTCTCAATACAACATTTCTTGCCCTGCTTACACAACTGCAAGGGTCTGCACACTCAACTGCAGACTTCCTAAGGTCTCCATGCACACAATTGCATGAGCATTCCCTTTTGCACAAAACAATAGAATACAGAATTAATTAAGATCTAACATGACATACATATGCATTCTATGATATACGATATCCTTGGAATCACTAAGATAGCTCCTTATATAGCTTTTCCTTTTACAATACCATGGTTCGAAAACCATCGGTGGAGCACAAAGTATACAAAATTATCCAATCCCTTTCAAAATAAGGGTCTTTGACCCACTCCAAAGCCCTTTGACTCTTAAAAATTTGCGCGCAGTGCGCTTTGATCCTCAAAATGCAGATTATTTACCAAAACTTTGACATAGGGGTACCCTGTCCAATACTCATCCTATTGCATAAAAGTAGGCATGAAAGGTATAGATTGTGTTGAACTTGAAGGTTTGTTGAAAGAAAGTTCAATGTTTTCTTCAACCGTGCTACATTTCACTCCCTTCACATGCACAAGATTTCTTCCATTTGTTGTGTTTTGAGCCATTTGAATCAAATAGAGGTTGTTCATTTGTAGTTGTTTTAACATTTTTGTGAAAATTTGTTTTTTCGTCTTCCTCAATTGATGGTGATAGTTGATCGTTTCTAGTCTTTATTTCCTCCCATTTTTCTAGTTTATGACGACCCTCTTCATGCATGCAGTTGACCCACATAGGCTTCCAATAATTGCAACTTTGATACCACTATGAGTTCAAAATGATTGGACTATCATATTTGGGATATGTCACTGGGAGGGGTGGTGTGAAGGCACATCACGAGAAGATTAAAGTTATAATTGTTTGGAACCTATTTTTTCCTAATCCACACTTGGGCTAACATGGAGAAAATATTTAATCCACTTGGTGTGGTCTTGGGGGGCAAGTATAAAGCTGAGTGATTGTCACTTAATTCTCAACTCCTCTGTCTAGACTAAATCCTAGCAAAACCAAGGGGGGTGGATCCTATGAGACAACTAAGGCTTAAAAAGTTTTAGAAAATGAGAAATATTAATCTAGGAGTTAATTTCATTACCCAAAACACATTCAACTATCAATATGTAAATTGCAACATATCATCCTAAAGCATGTAATTAAATTCATGATCTAGTGGATCAGTAAAGTGCTCAAAATTCAAAGTGTTCAAAAGAGCTCAAAACTAGTGCCAAAATGAAGATCTCATCGCCATGAATCCAACACAACTTGAATCGCTCAAAATCGATATTTTATGCTCATGATATCACGTTTTTCCCATTTTCCTAAACACCTAAATTTTTGTAGTTGGGTTGCAAGTACGCACAATCAACAATCCATACACTGAATAGGAAGGTGAATGAATAGAATGATTGTGTATTTTGGGCCAATGGCTTTTCACCAAGTGTCCTAATTTGGTTTGTCGAATTTCAGTGGTTTGTGATTGATTGAAGGTTGGACCAATGGTGGAGGGCCACGTGAGCCAATGGCTAGCTGCCACATGGCATCCTCACAATGGTGTAAAATTTGTTATAAGCTGAACCTGCCGAGTAGAAATGCAGAGTTTTACCACTTCGCCATGAGTTTTTCTTAACATCTATGGTGGCCGACTTATATTTAAAGTTAAACGTATAACATATCGGGGGATGAGGTCGGGGTTAATCCCGGGCCCCTAGTCCACCCCAAACCAGGAGACCACAGGTCGAGGTGTCGAGGGCATGGGGTTAACCCCGACCCCAAGCCATGGTTCAACAATGTTACCATAGCTCGGTTGGTAGTTGGAAACCATAGGGGAACTACATGCCATTGCCATAATTTGTGGAACGGCTCAAACTTCTAGCGATAACATAAGCCACACTACATGTGACCATAGTCACAAAGTTTGGTTAGAGTTTGAAACTTGGTGCGAAGTTTAACTGACGGTAACATGGACCTTACCACCATCCAACCATATGTAGCATATGATTAAATATTTGGTCATGGGTTTTAATAACCCAACCACAATTCCGCCTCCGAACCACAATCACAACCTTGGTCAACTGATTGGCATGATTTGTTTGAACTGACTCTAAATCAACAACAATATTTGTGCCAAATGGCCCTGATTCGTTGAATCATGGGGTCATTACATAATTAAATGAGACGACAATTTTCACCCAAAACGACGTGAATCTCTTCAGAGCGGGGTGAATTTATCGCTCCACGATGCCGAAAATGGCGGAAATTGTAGGATGCATTGCAGGTTGGTTCGGATTGTAGAACAATTAGCAGTAAAATTACACCAGAGCATAACTAGGTCAATTTTTGACCAAATTGAGAGAAAAAATAGCCCAACTAGGGTTTTTAACTGTTTTGGAGCCATTCAAGACATTATTTTTTCATTCTGAGCACTGCAAATCCATGTAAACACATATTTGAGCACATAATGAAAGAGGCCCAACATTGGAAGCTGGACCAGGAGATGTAGCCCAGGAGGGGTGTACTCCTTCATCATTTTTTTGTCTTGTGTTTCTATTTATGGTATTATTGTCTCTATTTGTTGTTGAAAAACTGAGTTTAAATAACTCTTAATTTATGTGTTATTGCAACTTACCTAATTGCATAAAAGACATAAAATTTCACTTGCAAATTTCATCAAACCTTCAAGTTTTCTAATACAGATAAATTTGGTATTAGAGCTTAGGTTCTTTGGTTGTATTGAGGGTTTAATTATGTTGCAAGTTTTTTCTAATGCTTATAAGGTTGAAGCTCAAAATAGGAGAAGGAAATATTGTGGTAGCAAGTCCTCAATATAGTTCAAGGAGAGCACATTTTCCTCAATTCTTCACCACAAGTTTCACCTCAAGTGTCACCAAAGGCCTCACTAGTCATGGCACATGAAGGAGAGCTTGAAAATATGACCAAGTATGAGAAGGTTTTCAGAAAAGAATCCTTTGACATGAGTGAGATGGTGAAAGTTCTATATGAGGAAAGGAACTCAAGGTTGCATGGTGAAAGATCAAATCCTCCAAAGGGAAATGGAGGAAATGGAGACAAAACTCCAAAATAGAATGGAGGGAATGGTGATAAACCACCTCTACCTCCACATTTATCCTCACCTTCATATTCACCATCATCATATTTTACATAAAATCCTTCACAAACACCTTCACATTCTCCAAAGGGACATGGTAAAGCTCCATTTTTAAAACTAACATAAAAAGTTGAATTGCCTATGTATAATGGAGAAGTAAATGCTGAGAAATTAGATAATTGGGTTCATCATCTTGAAGTTTTTTGCATGATACAATGGATCAAAAATGATGAGACAAATATTAAACTTGCTTCATTAAGGTTGGAAAGTGAAACACTCAGTTGGTGGGAAGCCAAAACACAAGAAGATATCAAGAAAAGAGGTAATATCATAACATCTTGGAATGATTTTGTGGCTGCATTAAGAAGACAATTTTATCCTTTAGTATACATGAAGAAAGATATAATGGATTGGAAAAGCTTTATGAAATTAAAGGGTCAAAGTGTGCAACGTTATACCCAAGAGTTTAGAAGGAGATCATTGATTTTGGGCGTAGATTTATCCTCTCAAGACACTTTAATCCAATACATTGGAGATTTACATAGCTACTTGAGACACACAATTCTCATGTTTAACCATACAAATCTAGATGAAGTTTATGTACATGAAACACATATACAAGAAAGAGGAAATAATGTTTCACAAGAGGGCAAAAAAAAAATGATCTAAGAATGGAGACAAAGGAAAGGGGAAATTCAAAGGAAAAGGGAAGAAGAATGCTTCCATGAAGATAGAGGGAGAAAAAATCACATGCAAAAATTGTTCAAAAGAAGGCCATGATGAAGACCATTGTTGGAAACTTCATCCTGAGATGAAACCCAACAAGTTTAACAACAAGGGAAAACAAAATACAACTGCAACTACACAACATGATTTAGGATTCAATTCGAGAGATGAAACAAATATTAAAACCATGGAATTGAAAGGTAAGGACTCCATTGCAAGTACTAGTTCTTCAAATAGCCTTAATGAAACTCAAAATGAAGAGGAAATAATATAGATTTTCCATATTATATTTATCTAAAAACGTAAAAAAATAGACACTCTATTTGATAGTGGCTCACAAGCAAACCTTATTTCAGAAATTATTGTCAAGAAATTGAATTTGGAAACTATTCCCCATCCTAAACCTTATCCTTTAGGTTGGGTGTCTGAAAATTCAAAATTGCAAGTAACTAGAAAATGCAAACTTAAATTTCCCATTACTGCAAAATTAATTGATGAGGTATAACTTGATTTAGTTCCATTAGACATATGTGGAGTTGTTTTGGGAAACCCATATCTTTATGATAGGAAAGCCATCTTTCATTGCCATGAAAAAAAGTATCATTTGTTTAAAGACAATATTGAGTATATTGTTAGAGCACATCACAAGAAACTAATTCTATCACTTGTGAATGCTGGACAAATGAAAAGGCTTGTTAAATCTAGTAAGAATTTTGTAATTTTGATGATCAAACCAAAGAATCATGTTGAGAATGAAGCCCTTCAAGGATGTGCTGCAAAGTTAAAATCTGATTTGGTGTAGGTTATTAACCAATATGATGAGATGTTTCAGGAGCCTAAAGGATTTCCTCCTAAAATAGGAATCCAAAATGAGATCCAATTGTAGCAAGATTGTCCTCTTCCTAAAATTGGCATCAAAACATGATGTCAGTGATGGAAAATCCATAAATTAAGAAACAAATCCAAGAGTTTCTTGATAAAGGGATCATTCAACCAAGCACATCACCATGTAAGTCCCCTATTGTTTTAGTACCAAATAAGGATGGTACATGGTGCATGTGTGTGGACTCCCGTGCATTGAACAATATTACGGTAAAGAACCGTTACCCTCTTCCTAGAAATGATGATTTAATTGATTAATTGAAATATGTCGTTTATTTCACTAAGTTGGACTTGAGGAGTGACTATAATCATATTAGGATTGCCTAAGGAGACTTATGGAAGAAAAAATTATAGACATAGCAAGGTTTGTTTGAATGGTTGGCTATGCCCTTTGGGATTTGTAATTCTCCTGCTACATTCATGTGGGTTATGAATGATGTTTTAAGGCCTTTTATAGATGATTTTATGATAGTCTACTTAGATGACATATTTATTTTCAGGAAGTCACGTGAAGAACATTTTATGCATGTCAAACAAGTGTTATATGTCTTAAAGAAGGAAAAATTGTTTTTAAAGATGTCAAAATGTGACTTTGAGAAAAAATATCTATTCTACTTGGGTGATATTGTTGGAGGGGGTGAGTTGAAGATAGATCCCTCAAAGTTCAAAGTCCTTTTGAATTAGCAAAAACCCAAGACAGTGACAAAGGTTAGAAGTTTCTTGGGGAATCCCAATATTGGAGAAAGTTAATTTCTAACTTTTCTTCCATTGTAGCTCCATTGCATGCATTGAAAAGTGTAAAGAAGGTTTTTCAGTGGGGAGGAAAACAACAAAAAGCATTTGATGCATTGAAGGAAAGAATCAATTCAACACCTGTACTTACACTTCCAGAATTGAGACAATCATTTAGATACAAACTGATGCAAGTGACTATGCCATGAGCATAGTATTGATGTAACATGGTAAGCCCATTTGTTTTCATTCTTAAATTTTTAATGGTGCAATGATTAACTATCCTACATTTGAAAAGGAATTGTATGCAATGGTGCAAAGTCTGAAAAAGTGGAAACATTACTTGATGGGTAAGGAAACAATAATTCACACTGATCATCAACCATTGCAATGATTGCAATCACAAACAAAGATACAAAAAGCGAGGCACTTAAAATGGATGGATTTTCTATAACAATTCCACTTGGTGATAAGGTATAAGAAATGTACCTATAACAAATTTTTTGATATGATTTCTATACCAATTGCTAATGCATCGATTATTCTTAGGCACAATTCTGTCATGCATGAGAGCTATGTTGAGCAATATGCTTTAGATAATTATTTTAAGGATGTATATGCGACTTTGTGTCGAGGTAACAAAGTAGAGGAATTGGATTATCATGTGCATGATAAATTGTTGTATCATATTGGAAAGCTATGTATTCCATAGGGAGAGAGAGTCAACATCATAAGGGAAGCACATACTTCTATTATTGTTGGTCATTTTGGTGTAGGTAAGATAGTTGCAAAATTAGAGAGGTATTGTTAATGGCCTCGTATGCTTGAAAGTGTGTCAGGATTTGTAAGAGGGTGTTCTATATCTGTTGTCAATAATCCTAAAAATTCCACATGGCCTCCTCACAATGGTGTAAAATTTGTTATGGGCCGAACCGAGCCTAATTGGATTCGAATTGCAGACCTGCCGAGTAGCAACTCAGAGTTTTAACAGTCCTTCATGGGTGTTTCTTAACATATATGGCGGTCGATTTTTGTTTAAATTTTATAGTATGGTATGTTAGGGGATAAGGTCAAGGTTAACCTTAGGCCCCCAGTCCAGCCCAACCCACGAGAATGCAAGTCGAGGCACCAAGGGCGTGAGGTTAACCTTGGACCCAAGCCATGATTCAACAACATTACCATAGTTTGGTTGGTAGTTGGAACCCACAGAACATTACCATAGTTTGTGGAACAATTAAAACTTTTGGTGGTAAAATAACCCACACTACATGGAACCATAGTCATAGAGCTTGGTTAGATTTTGAAACTTGGCGCAAAGTTTAACCGAAAATAACACACACCTTACGACCATCCAAGCACAGTACGCATATGTTTAAATATTTCGGCGCGAGCTTCAATAAACCAATCGCAGTTCTGCCATCGAACCACAATCACAACCTTGGTCAACCAATTTGCAGGATTTGTTTGAACTGTCCCTAAATCAAGGACGATATTTTCGTGCCATGTGGCCCCTATCCGTCGGCTCATGGGGTCATTGCACAATTAAACGAGGTGAAAATTTACACCTAAACCAGCGTGAATCTCGCCAAAGCGGGGAAAATTTGTCGCTCCACAATGCCAAAATTGGCAGAAATTGTAGGATGCATTGCAGGTGGGTGCAGATTGTAGAAAAATTAGCAGTAAAATCACACCAGAGCATAACTCAGTCAGGTTTTGACCAAATTGAGAGTATAAATAGCCCAACTAGGTGTTTTTGACTATTCTGGAGTCATTGGAGACATTATTTTTACATTATGATCACCACAAATCCATGTAAACACATATTTGAGCTCATAATGAAAGAGGCCCAACATTGGAAGTTGTCTTAGGAGATGTAGCCCAGGAGGGGTGAACTCCTTCATCATTTTGTTGTCTTGTGTTTCTGTTTATGGTATTCTTGTCTTTGTTTATTGCTGCAAAAATGAGTTTAAATACTTAATTTATGTGCTATTGCAACTTACCTAATTTCATAAAAGACATAAAATTTCACTTGCAAATTTTATCAAACCTTCAAGTTTTCTAATACAAACCACTTCACAAGTACATGAAATAATCATAATCATCCATAAGAAAATGATGAAGTAAATAGAGACTAGTGCCAAAATAAAGAGAGATTGTGAAAGTAGATGCTCAAAGTGAGATATTGTGCTTGAAATCAAGTTCTTGTACTTGGAAATAAAAATGACCAAAAGTAAATGTGGCAATGAAAGACAGCCAAATACTGAAATGCTGTAAAATAAATTTTGTGGAATGTCTCTTGGTACATTTTAGTTAAATTTATATTTCAAAATATTATGAATCGACGCTCTACGCCTAGGAAAAACTTCCCGCCTTAGCCTGCCCTCTACAGTACCATGGGCTTTGCACCTGCCGAGCCTCTTTGTGTAGGTCGGGCGCCAACTCCCTGTTATCTCAAAATCAGGCCCTGATAGGCTACTAATCAAGGAGACCTTGAGTAACTATTTAAAACCAAGCTTTTAGATGAGACTTAGCCTCCTCAGCCTAAGAGGGCTCTCTCAAAGTTTTTATGATTTTCAAATAAATTCAAATGGCTAACTCTGTGAGTAAATGGATTAAATTTAGTAATTGGTTGTACTACAATAAGCAAGCATCCATTGGGCTTATGGGGTCACTTTATGTTTTTACTAAACATGGATATCAAATTCATATGGAAGTAATGGCATATTAAGGCTTAGATGCATCAGTAAAACAATAAAACAGTAGGTCACACAATCCATGAATATATGAAGGAAGTTAGAGCACCTTCACAGTGAGTTCTAAGTAACATACACTCAAGCCACTGCAAGTAAAAGATAAAGGAGAAACATAACAACATCAATCATCCATAGCCTTTTCTGAAGCAGATAATACCGAACAATACACTTGTTCCAACAAAATTCCAACCCTATGCTATTTGATTTCCTCCCTTTTATAGAGTATTCATTAAATTTTAGGATTCTCTCCAATCCTTTGAGGAGAATTCGAAATTTGACACCTAACACTTTTCATAAAACAAACTGCATTTACAACTGACAGTTAAACTATCTGTTTATAATCCTAATACAATTAGGACTAAAACATCATTTATTAAAACATAAAAACCTTATCTAAATATTTAAAACAACACTTGACAGCTGCATCTTCTAGTCTTCGACCATGATCATGTCTATCTTCTTGCTATTAGACCCCCTTTATCTCTTCCTTATCAGTCCCTGTAAAATAGGATAGTGCTTCCTGTATAGTAGTTGAGTGCTTCATTAATACCAATTAAAACCATTTGCTGCATAATTTGAACTCAAAACACGTGTCAAATGTCTTAAAGTCTTCATAGAGATTTGAACTTCCATCTGTGTATATGTCAACTTTTTAAAAAAGGTGTGGAAACTGCCATAGTGCTGTGCTACGAAACTGTCTGTGTTTTTGTAGCGCAGACCTTTATTTTGAAAAAAATGCTTTAGACTCCATTTGAATGTGCCCAAACCCTTTGAATCTTCATTGATATTCAATATATACCTCCCATCAGCATCAAGGCTTCAAAAATGAACCATTTATTCTTTGAAATTTACAAAAATTCACAAAACTGCATCCTACAGCAGTTTCGTAGCGCTCTACGAAACTGTTGAGTCTTCATCTTTCTCAGTTTCATTATTTGCGAGTCTGATTTTATTATTTACCTCTTCATAGCTTATTTTTTCCTTTTGAACCTTGAAAACCCTGTTTCTATCTTCTTCAGGCATTGCAGATGATGCATTTGTAGTTTCTTAAAAAACAATAACACTTTCTTTCCCTGTTTGCTCTATCACCAAATATGACTGTTTCAGCTTCTTAGATCGCCTCATTGAGGGTCTTCTGGGTTTAAAAATAAAATATTCCACCTCTTCTTCAAATTCTAACTTTTTAGATGTCTTCAATTTTTTCAATTTGCTAGCACATGTTTCTAATTTTATGAAGTCTGCTTGCACTAGGGGAGATTCCTCTATGTCAATAGCCTGAACTATGTCATTCAAATTTCCTCTTGTCTCCTCTGCAACTACAACCTTACCCTTTTCTTTTAACCTCTGACTTTTAGTCAGCTTCTTTGGATTTTCTTTTCTAGTTTACTGTTCTAAAATTGTTTCCTCAACTAGGGTTTTCTTCTTCTGTATAGACCTAGGAGTCTCTTGGATATTCAATGATGTCATTGGTTCTTTCACTTGTTTCCTGGGTTTAAGTTTAACAAATATTTTAGACTTTGTTTCCATAGGACTAGGAATCTTTGATGGGGTTTTAGCTTGTGGGTTGGCAGCTGTTCCTTCTATTCCAATTCTACTCAAAAAGAGGAATTCTGCCCAATCTCTATTTGCCTTTTGTAGATCATGTAAGACTATTAGTTTAACTAAGCCATGGTGAAATAAGGAGGTTTCACATGATTCAAATTTAATTTCTAACTTATCAGACATCTTAGCCAAGCTTTTGAAGAGATAAAAAGGTAAATCTAATGATATCATCCCTGTGAAATGAAGCAACAGTTTAAAATGGTAGGTGTATACCTTATGATATCTACCCTTGCAAGTGAAGTATCTCTGAATATTGTAGAGCAGATTGGAAAATGTGTCTCTGATATAACTCCTTGGCACAACCTTGTTCAAGTCAACCTCTGAAAACTCTGGCTTCAAAAATATCTTACATAGTGTCATATCAAATTTGAAATTTTTAAACCACCTATCTTCACCTCTTGGGATGTCTGTTACATCTGATATTACTTCAGAAGAAATTGGTACATTTAGGAACCCAATCTTTGAATTTGATCCTGTGAAATTTACGACAAAATCCTTGGTAACTTGAGTGTGCCCTCCTTGAAGTTTTTCACAAAACCTCCAACATCCAATTTCCTTAAAAGCTACTTCGACAGACTTATCTTTTGTAAGGGCTTCAACACCTTCAGGTTTAGTCCTTAAGAAATGACTAGACCTATGGCTTCTTCTCTCCTTAGCCATTTTCCTCTTGAAACCTATATCTTCAGAAATCTGCAATAAACCCTTCTAAAAAACCCGTGTCTTCAGAAAATTAACAATTTGAGTTTCCTGTTGAATAGACTGTTTCACTCAGGAAACGAATTCATCCTCACTTGATTTTATTCAGTTCTGCCTCGCTTGAAAAGTTAACAGCCTCGCTTGAAATATAACCTTTGTCTCAATTAGCAATGAGACAACACAACCTCGCTTGATAAGAAATACAGCCTCACTTGATAACTAGGAATCTCACCATGAATTCTTTCTTTCAACACTTAAGAATGCATGTAGTGTTTTCTTGCATGAGACAAATGAAAACGGCCAACTTTTTGAAATTTGAAAGGACCAACAATGACTGACCTCTAATTTATGACAAACAACCTCTAATGATGACAAAGAATGGTTGCATGCGTGGAGGACAACTCACGAATGACACCCAATGATGGAAAATTTAACTGTATTTGAAAAATGTGACAACTCAAAGACAAATCTGCGAATTCCCGATTTTGTAGCGCATGGTGTGCAAATTCTGGTTTTTTCGCTACGAATTCACCATCATTTTCGTAGCGCAAAATGGACTTTTTACACTATGCACGCTATGAAAACGTTGTTTCTGGGCTTATTCAATCAAATTTTCGAAACAAACTTTACAAATGGGTTTTAAAACATGGCATGAGACTTGTGAAGAGTGAAGTGAGGTTAATAAACAATGTTTAATGATGGTATGAGACCTTTAACCATGATCTAGACCTTTAAAAATATCAAAATGACTCTAACCCTATATAACACTAGGACTTAGGAAAAAATGTAACTAACCAAGTTTCAGAGATTTATTTATAGTGATAACACTCCCCTTCTCAGATCTGTTCCCTCATACTTCCCTCTAAGAGAATTTATGCTCCTTCTGACATTGCTGCCATTGCAGCGGATGCCCCTTGCCAGGCACTGCACATGCAACTTCCTGGGTGATAACCCTTTATGGATCCATCCAACCCCAGTGGTCCTTATGACACATCAACGACTTTCAAAGCGCTGATGGATGCAACACCAACCTTCAAAAGAGCTGGCCTTGCCAGATTCATTAAAAAGGCAGACAAGATACCTAAAATTTCCCTTGAAGCTTCACATTTTCTGGCCTGAGCCCTCCAACTGGAAGATCACGGTCTCATAGGTAAATTCATGGGCCTTTTTCCTTCCCGACACTTTGTCAGAACTTGGCTGGAAAAACACTGGAAGCCGTTAATCCAAGGCAATGCCATGGCATCATTTTGTGGTAAGGGTTTCTACACATTTTACTTTGAGCATAGAGAGGATTGAGATTTAATATTCAGGAATGGGCCTTACTTCATGGGTTCCTAGGGACTATACCTTGACCATTGGAGCCCCAACTTCAACCCTAATTGTGAAATCCCCTCAGCTGTCCCTGTGTGGGTAAAAATCCCGTTCTTAGCTCTCCATTGCTAGAACTAATGCACCTTCAAAACCATTGGCAACACTCTGGGAAAGTATATCGATTGCGTCGATCCAAAAGATGGACTATTCGCATGTGCCCTTATCTGTGTTGAAGTAGATCTAGAGAAAGACCTTCCTAAGGAAATTAAATTGTGTGTGGATAACTGGACCCATATTCAAGAAGTAGACTATGACCAGATACCGTTTAAATGAAAATCCTGTCATGAATACATACATTTTTCTCGTGAATTCCCAAAACTGGAGGCAATAGAGGTTCAAGATGATCCATAAAAATGGCATGCAACAAAGAAAAAAAAGCATCAAAAGCACAACAAAATCGCACAAGAGGCACCTCAAATCATGGGGGAAAAGAAGCCACTATTGCTCCGCAGTGAATAAATGCAAGCCCAGATGGAAACTGGAAACACAAAAAGGCACTCTCATTGAGAAAATTGCCAGAATATTAGGAAGGAAATCAAATAGAGAAATCAGGCAGGCCAAAGAAAAAGGAGATAATGAATTAGGACACCAGACTACAATTATTCACCAATTATTAGACCTGAGAAACAAAGGAAAAAAGAAAGGTAATCAAGTAGGCCTGTTAAAATGAGTCTCCCTCTAAAAGAAGTGGTAAATGAAATTAGTTTCTTGGAACTGCAGAGGACTCGGGACCAGAAAGAGAAGAGCAGAAGCCATGTCATTGATCAAGAAAGAGAAGCCGAGTGTTGTAATTCTGCAAGAAACAAAGCTGGATGAGGTGGATATTGCTTCTCATCACCTCACGATATGGAACAAAAATGAGATGGAGCCAGTGAGCTCGCGTGGAGCCTCGGGTGATGTATGCACTCTGTGGGACCCCGCAAACATCCTCCTGGTAAGTACCCTAAAATCAGTACATTGGATAGCAACACAATTTTTTGTCAAAAAAATAAATTACACCATTACAATCATAAATATATACATGCAAAATACTTATGCTAAAAATAAATATTACTGGAAGCCCCTACAAGACCTCAAGCACACAAAGTATGGCACAAATTTCATTCTAGGAGGAGATTTCAGTACAATTCTAAAACAGGACAAAAAGAGAGGAGGGACAGTGGTAAGAGAAATTCACTAGGAAGACTTTGAAGACCTGCTAATGCAGTTAAATCTCTTCGATGTGAAGCCGATAAAATTTAAATACACATGGAACAGTAAGAGGGTGGGGCCGGGGCACATAGAAGCAAGGTTAGACAGGTTTTTCACTTCATATCTTGTGCTATCGAAGTCCTTAACTATAAATTAAGAGATTTGACCATGGTGTGGATCGGACCACCGATCAATCATGCTTCTTGTTTCTCCTTTAGTAAACTATGGGCCAATGCCGTTCAAATTCTCCCCATTATGGATCGAATCAGTTGGATTTTCTGAAATGATCACTACATCCTGAGCTCAGTGGGTAAATGGAAACCCTATAACCATATGGGAAAGGAAATTTAAAAGGTTAAAATATAACATCAAAGAAACGAATAAAAAAAGACAATTTGTCCCTAAATGTCAAAACATATAATGCAAATCTGTCCCTAAATGTCAAAACAACAAAAGACAATCTTGCAAAAATGTAGGCTCAAATAGAAAACAATGAAGTTGAGAAGGTGGAGTTCCAAGAAGAAATAAAAATTTTCCAAACATACCACGCGAGTCTGAGACAAGAGGAAGATATGTGGCGGCTCAAATATTGCAATAACTGGCTCAGCTCTGGAGACAGGAATACGAAATATTTTCACAAGTAATAAAAATTTCGAGAGATAAAAAATGGCATTACCTAAATTCAGCATGGATCTTAAACTATCGATTCTTTTCATGAGATTAAGGTTGCTATATTAGATCACTTCTCTACCCTGTACCATGATGACCAACCCTAGGCCCCCATTAATGAAGCCTTCTTCTTGGAATTGATGCCTTCTTTGGTGACCACTGATTTCAATGAAATCCTTGTTGCTATGTCTGATCCTCAAGAAATTCAAAACGCAAACTTTTCCTTTTCTCCAGATAAGGCCTATGGGTCTGATGGCTTCATTGGTAGGTTTTATCAAACCTATTGGCATCTAATCAAAATATATTTATGTCGAATGATCGGGTAATCCCTAAATATCTCATACATCAGCGATGGAATAAATTCAGCCTTTTTAGCCCTGATACCAAAATAATGAAATCCATCCTCTTTCTCGAGATTTAGGCCAATTTCCCTCTCTAACTTCTCTTATAAAATTATTTCCAAAATCCTAGCCCTTAGACTGAAAGTCCTCCTACCTCTCCTCATCTCTCCTAATCAAGGCGAATTCATCCCAGAAAGACAAATCTATGACAATATAATATTAATCTACGAAGCCATCGACTCAAGTTGGAGACATGAGGAGCAAGGGATGGTCATTAAACTGGATATGGCCAATGCATTTCACAAGTTTCGACATAAATTCCTCCTCGATATAATAAAGAAGATGGGATTTATAGAGACCTTCATCGGATGGATAGAAAAATGAATTGCCAAGCCTTGGATCTCTCCTCTGATTAATGTTAGGGGGGCTGGGTTCTTCCAAGCTTCAAGAGGTCTCTGAAAAGGGTGCCCCATATTGCCCTTTATATATATATATATATATATATATATATATATATATATATTGGTCGGAGAGGCTCTTAGTTGCAGCCTTGAAGCAGCAAGGATCTCTCAACACATCCCGGGAATCAGATTCAAAGTAGGAATCAAAAGCATAAATCACAAGCAATTTGCTGATGATACAACTCTTCTAGGTGGGGCCTCTTTAGTCATAGCAAGAAGATTCAAGTCTTACCTGCACAGGTTCTAAGAAGCATCTGGAGGGAAAACAAGAGATGCCAAATGTAGAATATATGCATGGAATATCTCCCTTACAAAGGCCAAAAAATAGAAGAAATATTGGGATTTAAGGTACACATAGAATGGAAGGAATTTAAATACTTAGGAGTCCCAATTTTCTTGAAAAGGGCCAGTCCTAAGGCCTGGAAAGGCATGATTGAAAAAATGAAACAAAAAATAATCAATTGGGGAGAGATTTGGTTAAATCCAGCAGGCTATCTCATTCTTATCAAATCAATGCTGTCTTCTCTCCATTTATATCAGTTCGCGGTCCTCTAGGCTCCAAAGTATGTCCTATAGCAACTTGGAAGTTTCATAAGGAAGTTCTTATGGGAAGGAGGGAAAAAAACAAGAAATTATCACATGGTAAATTGGAAGACTATTACAACACTTAGGCAACATGGAGGACTAGGAATTCTAGACCCAAGATTAACAGACCTAGCAATTGGGGCCAAATTATGGTGGGCGCTAGTCACAAAACCCGAAAAATGGTGGGCCCAGGTAATAAGAGGAAAGTATTTCAAGCAGCAAGAAAAGGAAAAAAAGTATATTCCAGCCACTCAGGGCTCCCCAATTTGGTGTCTTATTCTATCCTTATCTCCTTTAATTACTCAAAACATCAATAGAATTCCTTGAAATGGTCTGACAGTTAAAATTTGGGAAGACAAAATAATGAATAATGCTCCACTTGTAGATTTGGAACAACTGAAACCCATCCGAGATCACTTCAAGTTGATTATAATCAAAAACCTGTCATAAATCTCAGTGTGGGATGAAAAGAGGAAATGGGAAGGGTGGCTTCTACCAGATCTCCCTAGAGAGCTAAATGAGCAAACAAAATAACAACTAAATCTTCTCGAGGGATGTTCTCCAACAACGAGAGATAAACTAGACAAATGGCATTGGAAGAACACAAGATACTCGGTCAAAGAAGGCTACACACATCTCCTCTCCGAGGAACAAGCCCCCCCTAAAAATTTGGATATGGAATTGGATTTGGATGCCAAATGATATACCCAAAGTAAATTACTTCATCTGGCAGCTAAACCACAAGAAAATTCTCTTTGTAATATTCCCAAATGGGAAAAGCAGTAGTATAGTGCATAAAATGAAAGAAAAAACAAATATTTAACACATGAAACCATCAGACCAATATGAAGCCATATTATTGATCAAATAAGTACAAAACAATGAAGTAAAAACCATAGAATGTGATCACACAAGCCTCCAATATATAAAAACTCTCAAAAGTGAGGTGTTGCTGCTATAAAAAATGCCGAAGAGAAATTAAAAAAAAGTAATATTAAGCATATATACAACTGGAGATGATACAATGATATAAAAATACTGATAAAGGCCCCGATAGATTCTAGATATACATATCTAGGCACTAGATCAGCTTTCCAAGACAACCCAAGAGGGTTTCGAGAAAATGCACACAATGTGCCAATGTAAGTTGTAGCCCTAGGGCTGAAGGTATGCTGCAACAACATAAATGAGAAGATATGGCTAAAGCTTATGTAGAAACCTACAACTATTCTCCAATAGATCCTCCAGATGAAAGAATGGATCCTCCACTAAAGAAATATGTAATGTTCCTTTTTTAGAAACATTGTCAAATGACAAGGAAAATCTATTCCAGAGATAGACTGAAGGGGAATTTACTGGATTTTTCACCTTCGTAAAGAAGGGTGAGCTCCAGAGGCTTCCTGGCCCACTATCAGACTATGTCTATAGAGTGTTGTCAAGGGACAATATTCCCAAGAGGGAATACAACAAGATTGGGAATCTCTTAAGATAACCCCAACATTGCAGCTCCAACAATAATCAAATACATCAAATGGAAATAGAAGTGACACATGAAATGCTAGAGAATATAATGGCCATCATATTATAACATAGCAGCATGAAAGATACATCTTCTTGAGGAGATGATCACTCAAGAAAGGCAGAACAAGCCTTAAGAAACCTATACATGAAAATGTGAAATACATAGCTGCATAAATAAAGCCCTAGGCCATGACTGCGTAGTTACAGAGTAGAACTGCTGCATAAATAATGAATATACAAAGATATGACAATATTAGCTCAAATAAGAAGGGGGAGCAAGATCTCAACCCTTGAAAATACATAACATCAATCCTCTAAAGGATTGGCTGAAATCTATACAAAATTGGCATTTTGCAGAAGCAAAATGCCGGAGTAGTTGGGTAGCAGCTACTCAAGAACTGGAAGTACATGGAGAAGGCTGAAATGTCTACAACAACTGAAGAATCCTCCTCCAGTGGAAATCTGAAGTGAAAGGCTGATCCTTTCACCCAAGACTTCTCCTCCAAATGGATGTCAATCCCTCAGAGCAAATAATTACCCATGAGAACGCTGTCTAAGAGAGGGACTGCGCTGCCTATGATGGAAAGTGGTTGGCCTGATGCCAAATATGGTGGGATATGATCAAGAACCACCATTGCTAATCTCCCAATGAATAGAACTTCTCTCCATTGAAAAAACAAGCTTCGGATGGTGTGTGGAAACCTCCCCAGCAACACCCAGCTACACTGCACAATCTCTGCTGCAGAAACTGCGCTGATGTAAATGACTGAAGCTATGGCATGAATTCCTGAATATGGGGAATGGAGTGCAATACTTCATGAGCTACTCAAGAAGGAGAGGAATTCCTAAACAGGACCCCCTCATGCCCGAGGGCACTGCATCTCTGCTGAACAACAAGAGGCAGCAATTTGTCTCTCTAGACAAATAATCAAATGATCTAAGATGTCCACAGTGGCTGCCTTGCTCCTCTTTTATACAATGAGCTTTCCCTCCATGGACTTTATTTTGAATTAGGTTTTCCTCTTCTCTAGAAACTTCCCTCCTACGTTGTCCCACATAATGCTTTCCAAATCATGCCAACACAGTTTGACTTGGTCAACCTTGGCCAAGCCTTCATGAAAAAACCCCTTTTCACACATGGGGGTGTGAAATCCAGCTCCAAAATGATCTTCTTTCATACTTAGAGGATTTTTATTCTCTAATCAAGAAAAGAATGGGTCCCCTACCCATTTTATTCATCTCTTATCAAAAATTAATGTTCCATAAAAATTTGGAACATTACAGTCCTCCTCTCGCAAAATATTTCTTGCCCTCAATCAATTGCAAGGATGAACTAATTTTATTTCTTCCCTTTCCTCCTGTAGCATACTCATGTGATGATCTCCTCAAGAAAAGGATTGCATATCAGCAATCAAGTCTTCAAAACTGTCCCTCCAACATATGCAATCTAGCGTTGGGGTGAACATTCCCAAAATCGCTAACATGTAGAAACAACATCCATGAAGGAACAAGAGCTGTCCAAGGGCCTCCTTGAGGCATGAGATCTGATATATAATGGGACTTATCATCCCCAATATGAATCTCTCATCCCAAGCCATCAATCATAAAAATAAGTTGCCTCCCAACAAGACAACTCATGAAAATTCTCCTTCCACCTTGAGCTCTGGAAATGAAGGTGGGCTGAAATATGATCATGGAAAGCACTATAACTTGCCCCATGCTGTCCTATCCCCCACTTATGATAATTTTGGAGTGTATGATGACCCTGGGCTACAAATGTATTGCCATCAAATGGAAAAATGAAGAGTAGTTCCCCAAGAATCTCCCCTCCATCAATGAAAAATCAGCTGGCCCAAGACATGCCATCTATGATGAATAGGACAAGATCACCACAGAATGTCCCCATGAAATGTTTTCTGTAGGTTATACCATGTTCAGAAAGTGCAAACAATGCCTCATAGGGTTATAATGCAACCTCATCCACTGCATCTGCAGAAAATAGCATGGCAAGCATTGCACACCATCAAATATCACATCTACTACTAAATAGTAAATGGATGAATGAATCAGCAACATAATGTCAAAAACCTGCCCATATACATAAAATGGATGTATAAAATTACCAAGCCCATGGCTCTCCCCACAAATGAACAAATATGTGGCTGTAGCCATGCCTCCTTTCATGTTCCCTTTAGAACATGCACTGTAGAAAATGTGAGAGTTTTTCTCACTCAAAGACACATCCAACTCATGTGCCTTTCTCATAATCATGCTTCTTATAAAAATCTGATCCATATCAGCAAGGAAGTCATGATCAGCAATACAATGAGGAAAATGCTGAAGGTTTCATGTGGTGCAAGAGTGTACCAACAGTTTCCCCAGAAGTGACAGTGTAGTTTTCCAAACTGCTGCTTTTGAAAATCACATGGCAAGTTGTTTCAGCTCATGAACAACAATGTATGTTATTACAACCGATAATGCATGGTAGTGGCTGAATCTAAGTGCTGAACATACATGGAATGTAACACTTGCCCAAGGCCATAAAAAGATGGCTATCTCCATCATACAAATTGGCCCAATTTTGATCCATGGAGCAATCTAAAAATCTTGCCCTCTTGTAGAGCCATGCACTGCAAAATGATGGTAAGAGTATACAAATGAGCCAATGTAAAAACATATTTATTACCATATGTTGAGAGTAAGATGATGTATGGATCCACAAATGAACCCTCCATGGTTGTTTGGCATGATCCCATGAAGAGAAATGAACTAGATGCTGTAAGAAGATCCTTCTTCTCATGATTGGGATCCAAGTCAAGAAGAATGTAGCATAGTAATGTATCTACTACCCCATCCATCTCACCTCCTATTTGTCCATCAAGTGAAACATATATGAAATGATCCTGGGACCTATGGGTTATGGATCCACCACACTTCCGCTGGGCACACTTCATCAATAAATCACTGCTCCAAAGAGACAACGCTGTTGGCCTATACCCATAGGCTGTCATCAATACCGAGCTCCATTCTTTGACATGCTCCTTGTCAAGGATATCTTTCATAATGTTGTAATACATAAGAAGCCCCTCCCAAGGTGGAAGTACCTCTCTATCGTCAAAGACCAAGGGGATAATACCATATCCTCCTCCTACAACATCATGCAAAGTATGAGAGCAATTCTACCCTTGCTCTCTCAAGCAAAGCAACAAAGTATTTTGCTGCTCTCCCATACTTCCATCATACATCTCATGTGATGAAGACACAATGAATGATATGAGAATCACATCAAAATCATGCATCCATACTCTATGCTACTCAATTATGTATCATGCGATCTCTTTTCCACTCTTTTGGTACTCCTCCCATGAGGGCTACCATCCTCCCAAATCAATTCTTTCTCTTTGCATTTCATGAGAGTTTGAAATGTAGCTCCTTGGAGACCTCTTAGGAAAGGTCTCTCTCCCATGACTATGTTGGACCTATGAAGATCCAAATGTGATGTAGGTGATGTCTCCTCTCCACCCATGTTCAACAGTGCTGCTGATTCCTCCAATGATGTAGCAGCTGTCTCTTCCTCTGGTTTTATAATTTTCTTTATGATTCTCCATGGAGGTGTCATGGTTTACTCCATCCTCCAAAATTTTTCACTCCCACCATGAAGGCTGAATGAAAATCATCAAAGATGTATGAGGATGAGGGTTCTTTTCCTCCTTGAACCCTTTTCACAGCGCAGTGCAAAAATGAGGCCCTAAGTGGCCATGTGGTTTGATCCTTGGACCTCTCCATATGAAATTCCACCATCCTTAATATTATTCGCTGAAATAGAAAGTGGAACTTTACTCATACCTTGGTGGATCTTGGGACCTTCTTGTGTCACTGTAATGGCTTCTCCTTCTAATGCAATGGTTGCCTCATCCATAGATGTAGAAGGCTGCTCCTCTAAAGCTGTAGCAGCGTTGGTGCAATCCTCCTCCCATGGTGGTGTGAGCTTCTCTTCCTTCGTTATTTCTCCATCAAAGGTCTGGATCAACCTTTGAGAAAAGACTGCAAAATAACTCACCCTTGAATGGAACAAGGGTTTGAACCACCAAACAGAGGTTTCCTCCTCTATGTGCAGCGCTGCCATTACCACTGCTTCTTTCTCTGCCACTGGATGCAGCAATAAAAATGCCTCCATCTTCTTCTCCCAAGCTCTAGTTGAAGTAACCCCATCAAATGTAGAAAATAGAATCCCATTGCCTCTGATTTCTCCTTTTCCATAGGGCCTTCTCTCCTCCATCTGCTGAATAGACTGTGAGAATGCTGTAGCTCTCCTAAATGCTGTAGAATGGGGTTTATAGTCACCCAGGTACTTGCTTAAGATCTGGAAATCCAAGCATCTGCCATGCTGGTCTTCAAGAGAATAGGAAGTGCATGGACCTTCCTTTTCTCCCATTTTATTCTCCTCCTCCTCAGGGAGGCTCTTATTTATTTCAAAAATAGATGAGATCAGTCTCATCTTCTTCATCATTCTCCTCTGAAATCGAACTCATAGGTTGTGCCAGTTCGATGCTCTGATACCACTGTAATGTTCCTTTTTCAGAAACATTGTCAAATGACAAGACAAATCTATTCCAGAGATAGATTGAAGGGGAATTTATTGGATTTTTCACCTTCATAAAGAAGGATGAGCTCCAGAGGCTTCCTGGACCACTATCAGACTCTGTCTATAGAGTGTTTTCAAGGGACAATATTCCCAAGAGGGAATACAACAAGATTGGGAATCTCTTAAGATAACCCCAACATTGCAGCTACAACAATAATCAAATACATCAAATGGAAATAGCAGTGACACATGAAATTCTGGAGAATATAATGGCCATCATATTATAACATAGCAGCATGAAAGATACATCTTCTTGAGGAGATGATCACTCAAGAAAGGCAGAACAAGCCTTAAGAAACCTATACATGAAAATGTGAAATACATAGTTGCATAAATAAAGCCCTAGGCCATGACTGTGCAGTTATAGAGCATAACTACTGCATAAATAATGAATATACAAAGATATGACAATATGAGCTCAAATAAGAAGGGGGAGCAAGATCTCAACCCATGAAAATACATAACATCAATCCTCTAAAAGGATTGGCTGAAATCTATACAAAATTGGCATTTTGCAGAAATGCCGGAGTAGCTAGGTAGCAGCTACTCAAGAATTGGAAATACATGGAGAAGGATGAAATTTTTTCAACAAATGAATAATCCTCCTCCAATGGAAATCTGAAGTGAAAGGCTGATCCTTTCACCCAAGACTTCTCCTCCAAATGGATGTCAATTTCTCACAACAAATAACCACCCATGAGAATGCTGTCTAAGAGAGGGACTGTGCTGCCTTTGATGGAAAGTGGTTGGCATGATGCCAAATATGGTGGGATATGCTCAAGAACCACCATTTCTGATCTCCCAATGAATAGAACTTATCTCCACTGAAAAAACAAGCTCTGGATGGTGTGTGGAAACCTCCCCAGCAACACCCAGCTACACTGCACAATATCTGCTACAGAAACTGCACTGATGTAAATGACTGAAGCTATGGCCTGAATTCCTGAATATGGGGAATGGAGTGCAATCCTTCATGAGCTACTCAAGAAGGAGAGTAATTCCTAAACAGGAATCCCTCGTGCCCGAGGGCACTGCAGCTCTGCTGAACAGCAAGAGGCAGCAATTTGTCTCTTAGACAAATAATCAAATGATCTAAGATGTCCACAATGGCTGCCTTTCTCCTCTTTTATATAATGATCTTTCCCTCCATGGAACCTATTTCGAATTAAGGTTTCCTCTTCTCTAGAAACTTGCCTCCTACGTTGTCCCACATAATGCTTTCCAACTCATGCGAACGCAGTTTGACTTGGTCAACCTTGGCCAAGCCTTCATGCAAAAACCCCTTTTCACACATGGGGTTGTGAAATCCAGCTCCAACATGATTTTCTTTCATACTTAGAGGATTTTTATTCGCTAATAAAGCAAATAATGGGTCCCCTACCCATTTTATTCATCTCTTATAAAAAATTAATGTTCCATAAAAATTTGGAACATTACAAAATCACCTCCCAAAACAACCACTACAACCACCCCTGCAACTCCTCCCTAAAATAACACATATCTGCATTGAAACTACGCTGTAAGGGATAAATACTCCTTGTCTAGATGCAAAATATGTCAATAAATCCCAAGGGACTTCTTTATAGGCCTTCTAATGGATGGAAACCTTCCTCCATTGCAAAACTAGCTCTGAAGTCACCCAAAATAATCTTCCACTTCTGCACCCTGCAACACAGCACAATATTCTGCAGAAATTGAGTTGATGAAGAAAGTTGTAGCTTGGCCTTGAGCCTGAGTGTGGAAATTTAGTGTAATACTCCTCCAAGAGGCCTCTCAAGAAAATAGATGGGATTCCCACTCGGGAACACGCCGTGCTAAACAAAACTGCAAACTCAACTAAACAAATGAAGAAAGCAAGAAGTGTAAACAGACCATATACAAAATAATAAGCCAAAACATGCCCCATATGGCTGCCATCCTCTTCCTTATATAAGTTATGAGCTTCCTTACCCGTGGCCCCACTCAATTAGGTCACTATCTCCATGCAATCAATATCTCTCCAAAACTGCGTTATTCCTCATTAAATGTCCACTCCTCCATAACAACGATGTTGATTTGGTCAAATTTTACCTATTTAACATGTTCCATCTCCTGTTCACACTCAAAGGTGCTTTATTTAGTTTCTTAGTGTTGATCAACAATTGTCATTGATGTCAACCCAAGAAGCACCAGGGGCTACCCAAATATTGCATGGGAATTTTTACCTACCAAATTACTATATGTTGGGTCAAGAATGATTTTGATGGTTTCTACTTGTCGAGATGTTTTCGTTTATAATGGCACGCCACATAATTCTTCACGGTTTGAGAGATATTCATGTTTGAATTTTGCAACCCCCGTTAGTGGGCTAAAAACCCATGGGGTTGTGGCATGGGTCATTGAAAAGTAAATAATTATTAATTTTTAAGCTCCTAAAATCCCTCCCACATTCACTTGTTGAAGCCCCTCTCAACCTAACCATCTATATAAATTGTGATCCTCATATCCTCCTTATGTAGGGATTTCGCTATCTGAAACAGGTCATCGTGGAATTTTCGCTCTAACATTTTTTCTATGAAGGTTCAGAAGCTGAAATTTTTACGAGGAAAAGCCGAAATCCTGAGGAAGCTCCTGTAAAAATTTCAGATCAAGGTGCACAAGATTTTTAGAGATATGATCTGTGGAATTCAGTGTTTTTGGAGGCTCTTGAAATTCATCTCAAAGAAGTGACCTTGGGAAAATCATCATAACTATATATCTGAGTATCAGATTGGAATTATGTAAGAAGTGGCAGATAGTTCACAGACTTCAGTTTTCGCTGTATCAATTTCACAGTCGAATGAAGAAATAGTGACACGTGGCACACCGTACAAGTTCGCTCTACTGAAAGAGTCCATAATTAGGGCATTGTGAGAGATTCGACATAAATATATCTTGAAGAATCCAAATTGTGTCAGACCCATGGAATTGGAAAGAAGACTTAGAGTAATACTATAGGGATGAAAATCACATATTGGGGATCTGAAATAACAGAGATACACCATATTCAATATCGAGCTCCTAGAAGGCAAGAAAAATCTAGATCATGTGTTGTCAAGGGATGCAAAGGACCAGAATTTATAGGGCAACAAAGCAAAGCAAGGTGCAACAGAGGGTAGCATGAAAAGAGCAGCAATCAAGGTGCAAAAAAACAACAAGAAGTTCATCACATGAAGTCTTCAAGTGGGTAGCACTGCATACAGTCACTGTAAAGGTGTCATTGTACTAAGTCATTGTAAATACATTATTGTAAAAATTGTACTAGTGTCTATATGCCAAGATTTGAAGAGGCAGTGTCGGGAGGTCTAGGATCATCATTAGGTGGTTGTGTCATAGTTGGGGTTATGGTCTAGTGTGTCTTCTTCTTCTACATCATTCTATATCATTGTAAAGTGGACCATTTTCCCTGGTACGAGAGTCCATTCTTCTTTTATTCTTCTACAAGGTGCTAGGGTGGTGCTAGGGTGAGTTGTAGCTCATTGGGTGTTGGGGCATCCTTTCAGTTGAATATTGAAGAATCTTGGGTGTTGGAGCGTCCATCCAGTGGGAGTTGGAGAAGAATTCTTTTCTAAATTCTAGGAAGTTGGAGCTTTATTTTCAATTGGAGTTGAATATTAAAGAATTATTAGAAAAGCATTAGGTGGTTTTTGTCCCGGAGTGGGTTTCCACCTTAAAAACTATGTGCATTTGTGTTCCTTTGTTAACTGCTATCATTTTATAAAAATTTAAGATTAACTAATGCTCTAATTGAAAGGAATACTGATTCACCCCCCCTCTCAGTATTTCCAACAATTGGAATCAGAGCTTGGTTCCTTCAATAACAGTTTAACAGCTGGAAGGAGGTCATGGAGCATATCAAGAATGGTGTACCTCTATTCAATGAAAATAATTATGCACTCTGGAAAGGAATAATGGAGGTCTATCTCTTGGCACAAGGTTACAAAGTATGGGACACTGTTCAAAATGGATTTACATCAACTGCGGATGAACAAGGTAAGAAGAATTTGGTAAATGATGCAAAAGAAAAGAATATTATTATCAATGGAATTATTGAATCTGATTATCATAAGGTGTTGGGTTGTAAAAATGCCAAAATGTATGGGACAAGTTTGAGAATATGTATGCAGGTGACTCAAATGTCAAAGAAGCAAAGCTTCAAATCTATAGAGAAAAAATTAAGCAACTCAGAATGAAAGAAGATTGCAACATTGCTGCATACTTCCAATATGTTGATGAAATAACTAATACTCTGGAAGGATTGGGAGAGCCAGTTGATGAGAAGACTATTATACAAAATATTCTTAGAACGTTACCAGGGAGATTCAACCCAAAGGTATCTTTCTTAGAATACAGTGCAAATCTGGACAAACTCAACAAAGAGGAATTACATGGAGTTCTCATAGCATATGAAATGAGACTTGATGAAGAATATGGTACTTTGCATCTAGAAAATGCGTTCGTTGCATCGAAGAAAACCAATAAGGACAAACAATGTTCAATTGAAAAGACATGCACCTGCAAGTGTGAAGAAAAGGGAGATGATGAAGAAGGTCTTTCAGATGAAGAATATGCTTACTTTACGAGAAAACTAAAAATTGGTAAGCGAAATTTCAAAGGTAAACTTCCATTGATATGTTTCGGTTGTGGTGAGGTTGGGCATTTCGCATCAAAATGTCCGAAAAGAAGTGATGGCAACTAAAAAGGAAAGAAAGGCTTTAATAAATTCAACAAGCAAGGATCCAAAAGGAACTTTCTCTCTAAAGAATATATCTCATCATCCGATGAAGACAATGACAGTGAAGAAGAAGCCAATGAGAGAGTATTTTTTATGGCCAAGCATAATAAACAAGAGGTATCAAACAACAAAGAAGAAGGGTTGAACATAGAAGAATTTTATAAGGAAGTAATCAAGCTTATAAAAGAGCTCAAGGCTAAGAAGATCCGATCCAATACTCTTGAAGAACAAGTTCAAGGTCTCAAAATTGAAGTTGAAGGACACAAATGCATTGAAGAGTCACTTCAAAAGAAGTTGGAAGAAAGCAACCAAGAAAGGGAAGAATTAGAAGCTGAAGTAGTCTCGTTGCGTAAGGAAGTGAAGAAAGGAAAAAATGTCCAAAACTATGCTAATAGCTCAAGGGCATTGGAAGAACTCATCAAAAATCAACGATCTTACAATGACAGAACTAACCTCGGTTACAAAGAAGAAGAAGCGGGATATTCTACAAAAAAATACAATGAACCTATGAGATTTGACATGCATGTAGACTTCATTGATCAAGATTGGAAATAACAACCTTGGAAGACAATTCCTCGATGAAGATTTCCATCCAAGTACCAATATATTTTTTATGGCTATTGTTATTCATGTGGAAAATTTGGTCATAAAGTTGTAGAATGTCCCATGTACCCTACGAACCAATACAATTCCGGGAGATCTGTCAAATATGAACCTCCCAGAGCTCAACGAAACATCGATAGATTTGAAAATTTAAGAAATAATATTGGATGTTACAAATGTCAAGACTTTGGACACATAGATAGAGACTGCAGACTTGAAAATCCTCTAGAAGAATCTTCGAAGCCACAAAATGAATGAACATGGAAGAAGAAGAAGACTGATAATCGTGATCTCACTCTCGAGGCTCAAAACAACAAACATGTGTGGTATGTTGATAGCGGTTGCTCAACGCATATGACTGGAGATAGAAAGAAATTTGTATCTTTGAAAGAGAAGAAGGATGGAACCATGTCCATTGGAAATGATGGATCTTCAAATGTATAGGATTAGGTATCGTCACTCTTAGAAGCAAAGATGCTCTAGCCAAGAATGTTTTATTGGTTGAAAACATGAATCAAAATCTGCTCAGTATTGGACAAATGTGTGATCAAGGACACACAATACTATTCAACTCCACAAAATGTGAAATCAGGAAAGGCAGGTATGGTGAAATTGTGGCTATAGCTTGTCGATCTCCAAACGACATATATGTTCTAGATGAAGCAACTAAAGCATGAATAATAGCTAAAGAAGATGATATAATATTTGGTAGCAATGATGATAGACTAAGTAAGAAGTTTTCTACAAAGATGCAAAGTGATTTTGAGATGTATTTAATTGGTGAGCTAACATACTTCTTAGGGCTTCAAATATCTCAGCAAGAGAAAGGAATATTTATATTTCAAGCCAAGTACATCAAGGAAATGCTCAAGAAATTCAAAATGGAAGATTGCAAACCCATCCTTACTCCGATGGTAACAGGTTGCAAACTGAGCATAGACGACTCATCTGAGGATGTGGATCAAAGGTTGTACAAATCTATGATTGGTAGTCTTCTATATGTAACAGCATCCTAACCAGATGTTATGCAAGCAGTTGGAAAAGTAGCAAGATTCCAAGCAGCACCAAAAGAATCACATTTTCTTTCCATTAAAATAATTCTTCGATATCTAAAGGGAACAACAGAATATGGCTTGTGGTATCCCAAGGGTAACAATCTCATTATTCATGCCTTTACAGATGAATATTGGGCAAGAAGCATTGATGATCGTGAGAGTACTTGTGAAGCATTGGAATATCTTTGCCAGAAGCTTAGGATTCTCCAAATTTCTCATTATATTTTCCTTATTCATAATATAAAGGGGGAGGGGAAGTGTGCACAGGTCCGCAAGATGGTTGTGTGTCAAGGGGATATTACACTTAAAAACTATCACCTTGAAATTCTGCTAACTGTATGAGCTCATTAACACTCATACATGCCTCCTCTGCAAGTCTTCCAACCTTTACTCCTCATGTCAAGCCTTAAAATAGGATAAAAACCCTAAAAACTCAAAAACCCTAGGGTACGTAGGTAACATGAAGCCTGCCTGCGTTCCTAGCTTGGGTACGTAGGTAATACACTGCTTACCTGCATTACAGAACGCAATTTTCCCTTGTAATTCCTGCGTACCCTTCTCAAAGTAAAAAAAGCGAGAAACAAAAGTTAAAAAGCTGATTTGAGGTCAATTCTAGAAGTTCTAGATGAGAATTTTTGGGGATGAGTACACTTTAGTAAGGTGCATGTATCCCACACCTTAAGGAACTAATCCCTTGATGTGAGGAGCCTATCCATTTGAAGGAGGATTCTATCCCTTCAAAGTTGGAACCCTAACCTCCTCATCTGCTCTATAAAAGGAGGCATTGGGTAGCCTTAAAGGGAGTTCAAGCTTTATGTGTGTTTGAGTTGAAGTGTTGTTGAGATTTAGACTTCTTTCTGCTGAGCTTTTGAGAGGAAAGATCACATACCTCTATGAGCTCCTGGAGGAAGAGTGCAAGACTTATCAAAGTAGAGGAGACTCCTACTTCGGACCCCGGGAAGGCCTTTTCAAACATCAAGGCTAAGGTTGTAAGGTTCTTATGTTATTTTAAGATTAATACAATCAAGTTTTGTTTTTCTCAATGAATTATCGTTCGATTGTTTATTTCAATAAACTGTCGTTTGATTGTTTATTTTATATATTCCTTGATCACTATGATAGGTATGTTTTATAATTATTTGTTATACAGGTGCTATTTAATATTTGTTTGTTTGTGATTGCAGGTCGACAAAAGACGACACTTTGTTGTGACAAAAGATGACACTTTGTTGCGATGAAAGACGACACTTTCTTGCGACTAAATAACTCTTGTTGCGACGGAAGGATTATTGTTGCGACGAAAGAACTATGACCGCAAATAAGAATTTGGATCTAAGGTAGGATCGACACCTTTATAAAATTTATTTGTAAAGCGAATATATTTAGAGAAAGAAAAACTTAGTTGTTTGTTTGTTGCTAGATTGTCTTTTGACACTAGGGAGATCGATCTTGTCCGCAAGATCGATTTATCCAGCCAACAAATTGGCGACTCAGAGATGGTCAAAATTGAAGAAAAATATTTCGCAAATGAATGGTTTGTTTGAATTGTTCTCTTCAACACATAACGACACTGCAGATGGTTTGGTGACAATTGACCCAAAGCTAATACCCAGAAACCAGCTGAAGACTTTCAAAATGGTTTGATTAACTGTTAGGTAAAGGATTTTCCAAAACCAGGTGAACAAAAGTGTTGTGTTCAAGAGTGGTTAATGGTTTTATGAATAATCAAAATGTAACAAACAGGTTCATTTTTATCTCTTTTCCCCCACCATTTCTGGCAAGTACCTCTTTATTTTTGACAAGTTTGAGGAGGATAACATTTGCTTGTTTATAAGCTCATCCTTCGGATGAGTCCAACTTAGTGTAAGATTCAAACCCTAAGAAGGAGTGGTTCGTTCCTGTTTGAAATTGAACAGGTCCTTTATTGTTACATTTTAACGAGTCCAGTATAGGAGAAACTCAGTGTTTTTTCAATTTTAGGGAGTTAGAAGAAAAAACTTAAGAAGACTCCATGGGGGTACTTTTTCGTAAATTTAGTTTCTCGAGCCCGAAAAAGGATAAAGTAATACGGGAGAGAACTCTATTGACCGTAATTAGTCAACGTATACCTTTTTCGTAAATATTCCATTTCAGTCTGTAAAAGAGGTAAACTTATACTGAAGGGACGATCATTAATTTCCTTTAACGAGTTCAAATAATCTAGTGCTCGGCAATATTTTCAATTTTCAAGAGTTTGAAAAGGGCTTAAAAGAGGACTCCAGTTTTCACTTTTTCGTAAGTTTTAACGAGTTCGAAAAAGGGATAAAAATGTACTCATATGGCCGACTTTCAATTTAATTTACAAGTAGGAAAATACGGGCAGAACTCAACATGTTCATGTTTTTTACGAGAATGAAAGATAGAAAAATAATCTCGGGATGTTCATGAGTTTAACGAGTCTTGAAAATAACCGAAATTGAATCAAGATAGGTTTCATTTTTACAAAAGCTTGAAATAGAGAAAAGCTGTGCTTCAGAGTGGTTTCATTTTTACACAAGCTTGAAACAGAGAGAAAACTGTGCTTGATGCCCCCTAAGCGTAACTACTAGAGCGCATGGTTTCTTTTGTCGACCTGAAATCACAAACAAAAAAATATTAAATATCACCTGTATAAAAAATAATTATAAAACATACCTATCATAGTGATCAAGGAATCTATGAAATAAACGATCAAACGACAGCTTATTGAAATAAACAATCGAACGACAATTCATTGAGAAAAACAAAACTTGATTGTATTAATCTTAAAATAATAGAAGAACCTTACAACCTTGGCCTTGATGTTTGAAAAGGCCTTCCCGGGGTCCGAAGAAGGAGTCTCCTTTACTTTGATAAGTCTTGCACTCTTCCTCCAGGAGCACATAGAGGTATGTGATCTTTCCTCTCAAAAGCTCAGCAGAAAGAAGTCTAAATCTCAACAACACTTCAACTCAATCACACATAAAGCTTGAACTCCCTTTGAGGCTACCCAATGCCTCCTTTTATAGAGCATATGAGGAGGTTAGGGTTCCACCTTTGAAGGGATATAATCCTCCTTCAAAGGGATAGGCTCCTCACATCAAGGGATTAGTTCCTTAAGGTGTGGGATACATGCACCTTACTAAAGCGTACTCATCCCCAAAAATTTCCATCTAGAAGCTTCTAGAATTGACCTAAAATTAGCTTTTTAACTTTTCTTTCTTGCTTTTTTGACTTTGAGAAGGGTACACAAGCATTACAAGGGAAAACTGCGTTCTGGAATGCAGGTAAGCAGTGTATTACCTGCGTACCCAAGCTAGGAACGCAGACAGGCTTCATGTTACCTGCGTACCCTAGGGTTTTTGAGTTTTTAGGGTTTTTTATCCTATTTTAAGGCTTGACATGAGGAGTAAAGGTTGTAAGACTTGCAGAGGAGGAATGTATGAGTGTTAATGAGCTCATACAGTCAGCAGAATGTCAAGGTGACAGTTTTTAAGTGAAATAGATTACCCCCTAAAGTGCGAAGTCTGGAATAGATGAAAATGAAGTTTGTTATATATGAAGAGTGAAGTACTTTATCATTTCAAGGATCATCCTATGGAAACCCTGGTAGGAACCTATAAAAAAATTCAATGCAAAATATGTATATGTAAACATATCATCGCTGAGGTAGGCATTCCTATACTCAGATCAAAACTAACTAGAAAACTAATTTAAACTATTTTGATACAGGAATGATTTTCAATACATCAATAATATAGATGTGTGTAGACACAGTATGGACGTAGCCATCTGTTTATGAATATTCCACTGTATAAATGAATAACAAAATTCCTCGTAGCCTGGATGGTAGAAACTAGATCTAGGGTCTTGATTTCCGTTTCTCAAACCGGTACGATTCTATCCATGTGAATAAATGTGTCGAAGTCGAATATGGTAGAAACCACTTGATTACCGGTCAATAATGTAAACTATTAACAAGTGTGAGAGTAACCACCAGTAATGTCAATGGCTCTCAAAGTACTCAGTACAATCCATGAAATGTGAATGAACGATCATTCATTTACTTTAACGAGTTCAAATAATCAAGTGCTCGGCAATTTTTAAAATTTTTGAGAGTCTGAAAAGGGCTTAAAAGAGGACTCCAGTTTTCACTTTTTCGTAAGTTTTAATGAGCTCGAAAAAGGGATAAAAATGTACTCATGGTTTTCACTTTTTCGTTAGTTTTAACGAGTTCGAAGAAGGGATAAAAATGAACTCATATGGCCGAATTTCAATTTAATTTACGAGTAGGAAAAGACAGAAAGAACTCGACATTTTCATGTTTTTTACGAGAATGAAAGATAGCAAAATAATCTTGGGATGTTCATGAGTTTAACGAGTCTTGAAAATAACCGAAATTGACTCAAGATAGGTTTCATTTTTACAAAATCTTGAAACAGAGAAAAACTATGCTTCAGAGTGGTTTCAATTTTACACAAGCTTGAAACAGAGAGAAAACTATGCTTGATGCCCCCTAAGCGTAACTTCTAGATCGCATGGTTTCTTTTGTCGACCTGCAATCACAAACAAAAAAATATTAAATAGCACCTATATAACAAATAATTATAAAACATACCTATCATAGTGATCAAGGAATCTATGAAATAAACATTCAAATGACAGCTTATTAAAAGAAACAATCGAACGACAATTCATTAAGAGAAACAAAACTTGATTGTATTAATCTTAAAATAATAGAAGAACCTTACAACCTTAGCCTTGTTGTTTGAAAAGGCCTTCCCGGGGTCTGAAGTAGGAGTCTCCTCTACTTTGATAAGTCTTGCACTCTTCCTCCAGGAGCACATAGAGGTATGTGATATTTCCTCTCAAAAGATCAGCAGAAAGAAGTCTAAATCTCAACAGCACTTCAACTCAATCACACATAAAGCTTGAAATCCCTTTGAGGCTACCCAATGCCTCCTTTTATAGAGAAGATGAGGAGGTTATGGTTCCACCTTTGAAGGGATAGAATCCTCCTTCAAAGGGATAGGCTCCTCACATCAAGGGATTAGTTCCTTAAGGTGTGGGATACATGCACCTTACTAAAGCGTACCCATCCCCAAAAATTCTCATCTAGAAGCTTCTAGAATTGACCTCAAATTAGATTTTTAACTTTTGTTTATCGCTTTTTTGACTTTGAGAAGGGTACGCAGGAATTACAAGGGAAAAATGCATTTTGGAACGCAGGTAAGCAATGTATTACCTGCGTACCCAAGCTAGGAACACAGGCAGGCTTCATGTTACCTATGTACCCTAGGGTTTTTGAGTTTTTAGGGTTTTTCTCCTGTTTTAAGGCTTGACATGAGGATTAAAGGTTTTAAGAGTTGCAGAGGAGGAATGTATGAGTGTTAATGAGCTCATACCGTCAGCAGAATGTCAAGGTGACAGTTTTTAAGTGCAACAGATTGCCCCCTAAAGTGCAAAGTCTGGAATAGATGAAAATGAAGTTTGTTATATATGAAGAGTGAAGTAATTTATCATTTCAAGGATAATCCTGTGGAAACCCTGGTCCGAACCTATAAAAAAATTCAATGCAAAATATATATATATGTAAACATATCATCGCTGAGGTAGGCATTCCCATACTCAGATCAAAACTAACTAGAAAACTGATTTAAACTATTTTGATACATGAATGATTTTCAATACATCAATAGTATAGATGTATGTATACACAGTATGGACGTAGCCATCTGTTTATGAATAGTCCACTGTATAAATGAATAACAAAATTCCTCGTAGCTTGGATGGCAGAAACTAGATCTAGGGTCTTGATTTCCGTTTCTCAAACCAGTACGATTCTATCCATGTGAATAAATGTGTCGAAGTTGAACATGGTAGAAACCACTTGATTACCAGTCAATAATGTAAACTGTTAACAAGTGTGAGAGTAACCACCAGTAATTTCAATGGCTCTCAAAGTACTCAGTACAATCCATGAAATGTGAATGAATGAGCTGAAGTCGAACATGTCATGGAATCATTCGATCGAAGGTCAATGATGCAACCTATCATTGAAGGCGAGAAACTTGCCATTGAGGCATGCAGATTTCAAGGTACTGAAGATTTCTAGATCAACTTCCTAGATAAAGAGCTGTCATCGATAGAAAGTGATCCGTCTTAGGCAAGCCCACAACACGAAATCATAGATCAAGTTTTGAAGAAATATATTGGCAAGGACTGACTCAGAGATGGTCAAAATGGAAGAAAAATATTTCGCAAATGAATGGTTTGTTTGAACTGTCCTCTTGAACACATAATGACACTGCAGATGGTTTGGTGACAATTTACCCAAAGCTAATACCCAGAAACCAGCTAAAGACTTTCAAAATGGTTTGATTAACTGTTAGGTAAAGGATTTTCCCAACCCAGGTGAACAAAAGTGTCGTGTTCAAGAGTGGTTAATGGTTTTCTGAATAATCAAAATGTAACAAACATGTTCGTTTTTCTCTCTTTTCCCCCACCATTTCTGGCAAGTACCTCTTTATTTTTGACAAGCTTGAGGAGGATAACATTTGCTTGTTTATAAGCTTATCATTCGGATGAGTCCAACGTAGCTTAAGATTCGAACCCTAATAAGGAGTGGTTCGTTCCTGTTTGAAATTGAACAGGTCCTTTACTGTTACATTTTAACTAGTCCAGTATAGGAGAAACTCGGTGTTTTTTCAATTTTAGGGAGTCAGAAGAAAAAACTTAAGAAGACTCCATGGGGGTACTTTTTCGTAAATTTAGTCTCTTGAGCCCGAAAAAGGATAAAATAATGCGGGAGAGAACTCTATTGACTGTAATTAGTCAATGTATACCTTTTTCGTAAATAGTCCATTTCAGTCCGTAAAAGGGGTAAACTTATACTAAAGGGACGATCATTCATTTACTTTAACGATTTCAAATAATCAAGTGCTCGGAAATATTTTCAATTTTTGAGAGTCTGAAAAGGGCTTAAAAAAGGACTCTAGATTTCACTTTTTCGTAAGTTTTAACGAGTTCGAAAAAGGGATAAAAATGTACTCATGGTTTTCACTTTTTTGTTAGTTTTAACGAGTTCGAAAAAGGGATAAAAATGTACTCATATGGCCGACTTTCAATTTAATTTACGAGCAGGAAAAGATGGAAAGAACTCGGCATTTTCAAGTTTTTTACGAGAATGAAAGATAGAAAAATAATCTCAGGATGTTCATGAGTTTAACGAGTCTTGAAAATAACCGAAATTGATTCAAGATAGGTTTCATTTTTACAAAAGCTTGAAACAGAGAAAAACTATGCTTCAGAGTGGTTTCAATTTTACACAAGCTTGAAACAGAGAGAAAACTGTGCTTGATGCCCCCTAAGCGTAACTGCTAGAGCGCATGCCCCCCTAGCTTCATTTAATTCAACTAAGTATACTACTGGTAATTAATAGCTGGATGGAATGAAGGTTCATTTACGAGATCATATGAAAGACTTGACCTAAAAATTATGCAAAAACTGAAATAACTAACCTAAATATATGACTTAACATTTACGAGATCTAGTCAAAGACTCGACTCAATTAGGGGAGGATTTGTTTCATTTTTTAACGAGCTTGACACAGGAAAAGAACTATGCTCATGGCAACGTGTTTCATTTTTTAACGAGGTTGACACAGTAAAAGGAACTTTCCTCTTGACACACTGATTCATTTTTAACAAGGTTGACATAGTAAAAGGAACTTTCCTCATACCTGATTCATTTTTTTACGAGGTTGACTCAGTAACAGGAACCATCCTCAGAAACTACTTATTTCTAATCTATCAATATACTCTCTACAATCTATCTACTGATTCATTTTTTAATGAGGTTGACATAGGAAAAGAACTGTCCTCATGGAAGCTTGTTTCATTTTTTAAATGATATTGACACAAGAAAAGGAACTATGCTCTCGACTAACTGATTCATTTTTTAATGAGGTTGACACAGTAAAAGGAATTATCCTCACACTCACTGGCTCATTTTTTAACGAGGTTGAAAAAGTAAAAGGAACTATCCTCGTCAACTGATTCATTTTTTAACGAGGTTGACACAGTAAAAGGAACTATCCTCACACTCATTGATTGATTTTTTAACGAGATTGACACAGTAAAAGGAACTATCCTCGTCAACTGATTCATTTTTTAATGAGGTTGACACAGTAAAAGGAACTATCCTCACACTCACTGATTCATTTTTTAATGAGGTTGACACAGTAAAAGGAACTATCCTCAGACCAAATGATACATTTTTTAACAAGGTTGACACAGTAAAAGGAACTCTCCTCACACTCACTTATTCATTTTTTAACGAGGTTGACACAATAAAAGGAACTATCCACAGCCTCACTATTTCATTTTTTAACGAGGTTGACATAGTAAAAGGAACTATCCTCGGACTCACTGATTCATTTTTTAACGGGGTTGAAATAGTAAAAGGAACTATCCTCGGACTCAATGATTCATTTTTTAACGAGGTTGACACAGTAACAGTAACCATCCTTGGAATAATTCTTGATCATGGCTTCCATATGGAAGAAACACATGTCAATGGACACACCTTGATCATGGCTTCCAAGAGATCTTCATCACAAGGAATAATAGCTCTCTGGAAGGAACACATGTCAAGGGACTCAAAATGGATAAGAACATCGTGTTCAAATAATCCCATAGAGTTTTCCATGTCAATTACTGGATCTAAGTCAAAGGAAGATGAGCAAACAGTGAGAGGCTCACTTACATCGGTAATTGAAAACATGGGACTAGTTGCCACATAATTAACCAATGGCGGGGTAGATACCACTTTCGTATGAGGAAAATTCAAGGATGTCGGATCATTGGTAGTCGAATCAAGACTAGGGAACAAAAGCTGGTCTACAGTCACAATATTCCCATTGTGAAGGAAAGACATCACGCGAAAGAGTGTCGACACTACAGCTTTCATTGTATAGACATAGTCTCGCCCAAGGAGTAAATTGAAATCCAAGGGGCCTTGAACTACCATAAGATCAATACAGACAGTTTTACCTTCCAAAGTAATAGAAAAATTAGGAAGGATCCGTAAAGGTTCACTAATGGTTATGTTAAAAGCTTTCAGATTTTGCGTAATAGGCACAAGCTGAGGGGAACCCAAAGCTTTCCAAGTAGTTGAGGATAAAATACCAACAGAAGCACCTTCATCTACCTGTGTGCGGTGTATGTCCCTACCACCAAACTTCAAAATGATTTGGAAAGGGATGGAGGAAGGAAGACGAGGTTCTATCAGTCTATTCCAATCAAAAAAAAATACCTCAATACTTGGAGGGGGTTCTGTAGAAACAGGTGAAATGTCCTCCGGCGTAGAATAATCTGTTGTAACAAGAAGAACCTGAGCGGTATAAAGTTCACTGTCTACAGGGAGAATGGGATCGACCGAATGTGAAATCGAATCGACCCCTTGATCATCTAATGGATCATCAAACTGAGTGATATGAGTTTCACTCTCCAATGGAAGAGTGGGATCGACTGTACTTGAAATTAGATCAATAACTCCGTCAGTTGACAGTAGGTTGGGAGAAAGTTTATGGTAACCAGTTGGAAATTCTTGCTGTGGAACAGTAAGGTTTTCCAATAATTTTGAGGCTTCCTCCATGTGAGGGTAAATGTGAGTTTGATGACTCCCTTTGCATAACTTACAAGGAAACCTAACTTTACCCTTTTTCCTAGGAACCTGACTATCACTGGTTGATGGATCAACGGAAAGTTGATGAGATTTTTCTAACCATACTTCCAATACCTTTGGAACACCAGGACAATTGATAAGGAAGTGGTCACCCTTGAAAAGCCTGCAAGGGTATTTGGGTTTACGATGCATGTTGGAGGTTTCCTCAACACAACTAACATTTACAACCATGGTTGGTTGGTTGACTTATTTCTAATCTTGCTTCTTCTTCTTCTTCTTCCCTTTCTTCTTCTTCGTCACCACCTAGTTACTAGCGTCGAGGCTTTTACCAAGTGAAGAGGAAGAAATGGAGGAAGAAATATTAGGCGAAGAAGGTAAAGGTTCAACAGAAGGTTGGCGATGTTGAGATGGTGAACTCTGTTGAGGTGAAGCATCTAGTTGAGGTGGAACAATTGGAGTATTCGGGGCCAATGAAGTTGAAAATACCTATATCGGTAAACCTATTGTAAATCCAGGTAATGAAAAAGTAGCCATATAAGGAGGACCAACATTTCCAAAACAAGGAAAAGTACTAGGATTATCGTTAAGAGGGGTTCCTTGGTTGGTAAATTCCGGAACAGTTTCCATTATATTCAACTTCAGTGAATTTTACTAACAATTTAAAACTAAAATTAACAATTAACAATTCACACCTAACAATTAAAATTCACAATTCACACCTGTGGTCTCTAAAAGTAAAAACAAAGAAATTAACACGCGCTATCAAAAATAGGAGTCAAACCACACACAAACAGTAGATTCCTGCACTAAAAACACTAGTTTGTGATGAAATCCAACATCGTAGAATTTTAATGCAGAAATAGCAGTTGGAACAGTTAACCCGACAACTTGCTTAATGAAACAGACTGGCACAAGTTTCTTCACAAAACCATCTCGAGTGAAGAGAACCCCCAGAGAGTCCAAGTGAGTGTAGTCGACGTCTGCTCCAAGTACAATGATATCTTTCCTTCACCGTCACCTTAGGAAATAATCTTAAGCTTATGGAAACTAAGGTTACCAACAGTAACAAATACAACTGGGGGAACAGTCTACGATCCGATTCCATGCGCAAGGGCAGAGTAACAAAGCTCAATCCCCTTGAAGGCTTCTCAACATGGTCAATCCGAGGTTTACCAACAAGTGACCCCAGGCTCCTCGAAAATGGTTAATCCGAGGTTTACCATTTGTAATGTGCGCAGATCTTCTATCTTTCCCAATGAAACAGAATTGATTGTCTCAAAGGTTCGGACATGATCTCGTGATTAACTCCTTTAAGAGAAGCTTCCGAGATTGTACCAATTACAATTGGATTTATTTCCTACTGCAAGAATTATCTACTTGTTTGTTTTAGTTGCTTTGGAAAGTTAACTACAACCTATTCCAAAGCACTAATCCTGAGCTAGATTGGTGGAAAGAGTCCTAAAAATGTAAAAATTACTAGATGAGTTTTAATTAAGCGCTGTGTTATTTAGGTTGTTATTACTCAAAAGGGTAAATGGATATGAAACCAATGGTATTATGACCCGAACCAAAACTGAATGCAATCGAATATGATAATGTAATATTTTCAATTCGATGAATCCTAACTAAAGTAAGGAGAGAGTTTCCATACACTTCCAACAATGCAAAAATTGATCACTAAGAGAAAATATAACAAATTCTCTAATGCACTAATTTCATTAAGAAAATCTAGTGCAAATCAATCCCAAAACAATTTTTATATTTTTGTGTTTTTAAAACAAGCATAAAAACATCTAAATTCAAATCAAAGAAAACTGATCTAAATCTACGATTTATTTTTCAGAATGTAAACTATGTAGTTGTAATCTATGCACAATTCACTTGAAAAGTATGCAAATGCAATCTATGCACATTTTTCATTCATATTCTGAAAATGAGAATTCTAATTATGCAAATGTGATCTATGCAAGAGAATTCTCAAACACAAGATGATTCTAATGTAATCTAGGAACCAATGAAGTGCAAGTCAAGAAAATCGGGTGAGAGTTCCAATGATCAAAAAAACACTTAAAGGCAATTAACACTCATACACAAGCAAAAAGATGCAAAATTTTGAAAAAACTGAGGCAAACCTCCAAGTAATGACCAAAGGAAATCAAATTAAGAATTTCTCAAAAAAGAGACTCAAAACACCCAATTAACTTAACGGAGATTGATGAGATGAAAATTTTGCTGAAAGAAACTCATAAACAAGGTTTTTTGAAAGAACAATACAGATCTAGGTAAATGCTAAGAATCCTAAATCAAATCTAAACTAAACTGAAAAAATAAATCTAAGTTTTTCAAGACTTTTAACAGGGTCTGCAACAATGTGCGGTCCCCAGAAAATTTCAAGAAAAACAAAAAAGACTTCAAAATTTTTCAAATTAAAGTAAATCTAAGTTACTTAAGCTCGTACAAATCAATCAAAAATCAGATTTTTTTTTTTCTCAAATCAAAACAAAGGAAAATCAAAACTAATTCTTTCCCCAGTGAAGTCGCCAATTTGTTGGCCGGATAAATGGATCTTGCGAACAAGATCGATCTCCCTAGTGTCAAAAGACAATCTAGCAAAAAACGAACAACTAAGTTTGTCTTTCTCTAAATATATTTTCTTTACAAATAAATGCTATAAAGGTGTCGATCCTACCTTAGATCCAAATGCTTATTTGTGGTCGTAGTTCTTTCGTCGCAACAATAATCCTTCTGTCGCAACAAGAGTTCTTTCGTCGCAAGAAAGTGTCGTCTTTCGTCACAACAAAGTGTCGTCTTTTGTCACAACAAAGTGTCGTCTTTTGTCGACCTGCAATCAAAAACAAAGAAATATTAAATAGCACCTGTATAACAAATAATTATAAAACATACCTATCATAGTGATCAAGGAATCTATGAAATAAACGATCAAACGACAGCTTATTGAAATAAACAATCGAACGACAATTCATTGAGAAAAACAAAACTTTATTGTATTAATCTTAAAATAACAGAAGAACCTTACAACCTCAGCCTTGATGTTTGAAAAGGCCTTCCTGGGGTTCGAAGCAGGAGTCTCCTCTACTTTGATAAGTCTTTCACTCTTCCTCCAGGAGCACATAGAGGTATGTGATCTTTCCTCTCAAAAGCTCAGTAGAAAGAAGTCTAAATCTCAACAGCACTTCAACTCAATCACACATAAAGCTTGAACTCCCTTTGAGGCTACCCAATGCCTCCTTTTATAGAGCAGATGAGGAGGTTAGGGTTCCACCTTTGAAGGGATAGAATCCTCCTTCAAAGGGATAGGTTCCTCACATCAAGGGATTAGTTCCTTAAGGTGTGGGATACATGCACCTTACTAAAGCGTACACATCCCCAAAAATTCTCATCTAGAAGCTTCTAGAATTGACCTCAAATCAGCTTTTTAACTTTTGTTTCTCGCTTTTTTGACTTTGATAAGGGTACACAGACATTACAAGGGAAAATTGCATTCTGGAACACAGGTAAGTAGTGTATTACCTACGTACCCAAGCTAGGAACACAGGCAGGCTTCATGTTATCTGTGTACCCTAGGGTTTTTGAGTTTTTAGGGTTTTTTCTCCTGTTTTAAGGCTTGAAATGAGGAGTAAAGGTTGTAAGAATTGCAGAGGAGGCATGTATGAGTGTGAATGAGCTCATACAGTCAGCAGAATGTCAAGGTGACAGTTTTTAAGTGCAACAGGGGAGTGGAAGTGTGTACAAGTCTGTAAGATTATTGTGTGTTAGGGAGAGTTACCCTTTGCCATTGATTTCAAAGAGGTAGAGAATTTTGTAGAAAGAGGTTTCATGATCGCAGGGGGAGTACTTGTGTTGCCATCAATGCCAAAGGGGGAGATTGTTGATCAGTAGTTGTCATTGATGTCAACCCAAGCATCACCAGGGGCTACCCCAATACTGCATGGGAATTTTGATCTACCAAATTACTATATTATGGGTCAAGAATGCTTTCTATGGTTTCTACTTGTCAAGATGTTTCTGTTGATATATGGCACACCAAGTAATTCTTCACGGTTTGAGAGATATTTGTGTTTGAAGTTTGTAACCCCTGTTAGTGGGATAAAATCCCATGGGGTTGTGGCATGGGTCATTGAAAAGTCAATAATTAATAATTTTTAAGCTCCTAAAATCCCTCCTAGTTTCACTTGTTGAAGCCCCTCTCAACCTAAGCATTTATATAAATTGTGATCCTCATATCCTCCTTATGTAGGGATTTCACTATCTGAAACAGGTCATCATGGAATTTTTTGTCTAACTTTGTTTATGAAAAGTTTCAGAAGCTGAAATTTTTATGAGGTGAAGCCAAAAGCATGAGGAAGCTCCTGTAAAAATTTCAGATCAAGGTGCGTAATATATTTGGAGATATGATCTGTGGAAGTCAGTGTTTTTGCAGGCTCTTGAAATTCATCTAAAAGAAGTGAACTTGGGAAAATCATCATAACTCTCTCTCTGAGTATCAGATTGGAATTCTATAAAATGTGTCAAATAGTACATATAATGTAGTTTTTTCTAGATCAATTTTAGAGCTGAATGAAGAAACAATGACACGTGGCACACCATACAATTTTGATCTACCAAAACAGTCCATAATTAGGGCATTGTGAGAGATTTGACATAACTTTCTCTTGAGGAATCCAAATTGGGTTAGACCTATGGCATTGGAAATAAGACTCAGAGGACTAATAAAGGGCCAAAAATTACATATTGGGGATCAAAAATAACATAGATACACTAGATTCAATAACGAGCTCCTAGAAGGCAAGAAAAAGCTAGATCATGTGTTGTCAAGGGCTGCAAAGGACTAGATTTTCTAGGGCAGAAAAGCAAAGCAAGGTGCAATAGAGGGTAGCATGACAAGAGAAAAAATCAAGGTGCAGAACAGAAGTAATAAGTTCATCACATGAAGTATTCAAGTGGGCAACACTGCATACAGTCACGGTAAAAGTATCATTGTACTAAGTCATTCTAAATACATTATTGTAAAAATTGTACTAGTGTCTATCTTCCAAGAGTTGAAGAAGTAGCGTCAGGAGGTCTAGGAGCATCATTAGGTGGTTGTGTCATAGTTGGGGTTATGGTCTAGTGTGTATTCTTCTTATACAACATTCTATATCATTGTAAAGTGGACCATTTTACCTGGTACGGGAGTCCATTTTTATTTTATTCTTCTTCAGGGTGGTAGGGTGGTGCTAGGGTGAGTTGTAGCTCATTGGGTGTTGGGGCATCCATTCAGTTGACTACTGAAGAATATCGAGCGTTGGAGCATCCATCTAGTGGGAGTTGGAGAAGAATGCTTTTCTAGATTCTAGGAAGTTGGAGGTTTATTTTCATTTGGAGTTGAATATTAAAGAATTATTAGAAAAACATAAGGTGGTTTTTGTCTCGAAGTGGGTTTCCACCTTAAAAACTGTGTGAATTTGTGTTCCTTTTGTTAACTGCTATCATTGTACAAACACTGATAATAATTGAAGATTAACTAATGCTCTAATTTAAAGGAATACTAATTCACCCCCCCTCTTAGTATTTCCAACACTTAGAGGGCCTCCTTTCACACTTGAAGTGTTTTTTTATTGCTAAGGAGATCTATGGGCCTCCCTACCCACTTATTCACCTATCTAGTGACAAAATAATATATAATATTCCATTTAGCTGAAGGCTAAATTTTTAGAATATTACAGTCCTATCCTCCAAAATGTTGCTTGTCCTCAAGCAACTGTAAGGGTTGAGAAAAATTCTCCCCTCCTCCTCTTGTGGCCTCCTCATCATATAGTCTCTACCATTGCTTCATATATTCTACAACAATTCTGTCTCCTTATGGTTCCTCCCAAATGTGCAAGTTGGCCTTTGGTGGATAAACCAAATGGCTCTCATCATGAGAAAATGGAAGGTCTATATGGAAACCTTCTCATTGTCCAAGGGACTCCTCCAGGTAGGAGTGATGACAAGCATAGGGGATCTCATTCCCATTGAGAGACCCATATCCATGCTATCATCCAAATGAAATGAATCACCTTCCAACATGGTAATTCATAGAAAAGTTCCTCCCAAATGTTCATGAGAGGCATCTCACAAGTGCTCCAAACAATCATATGGCTTACATCATAAAGAAACATGTGATCTACGGTAGTGGCCATATAATCTCCCATACTTCCCTTGAAGCATGAAGCATAAAAAGAGTGGGGAATTTCATTCCCAATGGACACATCCAACCAATGTGCCTTCTCTCCAATCATGTTCCCAACAAAGATAAGAACATCATCAACATGTGGAATCACAATCAAGGTCATGCTAGCTTCCATGTGTAGTATTGGGGAAGGGCAATGGTCCCTCAAGTGCAACCAATGCAATTTTACTCCTAACTGCCATAGAATATGATATAACAATTGTTCCCCCCACCACTTGTTTGCTGCCCTATTCTTCTCACATACTTGAAGAAGGTGTATGATGTGTGGTGTCAATGAAGCACACCATGAAGAATACATCATCTCCCTAAAATATCCTAGGGAGTGATCAAAATCATCATTGCTCATGATCCAAAATAGCTCATAAAGCCAATAAGAAAGAGTGCCCCCACTTGGAGCAATGACTTGCACATGAGTGGTAAGAAAATGCAAGTATATAGTAAGTATATCATGATGCTCAAAGATACAATCCTTACCATACACTTGGTTCAAGCTAGTGAGGTAGCTCATGGATAAGCTCCCTCTCACACCCCATGAATAAGGAGGTGGTGATGATAGCTCTTCCCAAGAGATATGTCTCTCCTCAACCTGCAAACAATCTATGCACTTCCTCATGTGATAGTGCATCTCCTCTTTGAATCCTTCCCACATGAATCCCTCCAAGAGAGTATGGTATACTCTAATGAAACCAGTGGGATTTGATAGCAAGACCTCATAAGCTACATGTGGTAGTTTCTCCTTGAGCTTTGAGGCTCTAGTCAAGAAGATCCTACCTTGATAAAAGATGACCCCATCTCTGACTGTATATTCTCCATCTGGAAACTGGTCATCAAGTATCCTGCATGTAAGGAGATCCTTAGAGTATTCCACCAATAGCTGGGATCTCCAATAAGGATCTAAATTCTCTAATGATAGCGTTGCTGATATATACTATGTAGCCCCTGTCATGTGGATGCCCTCTTCTTTGACATCTCCTATGCTAGTGTCAAGCACCAGTATGCTGCTAACATGTTCCTGCTGCCCCTCCTGTAGTTGCTCATGCTCAAGTGAAGGTTGAAGCTTTTGGAGGCTAGTCTTCCAGAGAAAGCTATCACCTATCCAAAATCTCCTAAGTTTGGCCAATGCATGCATGAGTGGCCACCATCCTCTACCAAATGGGGAATATTCCTTTCTATGTGGAAGTATCCTTCGATTCTCCAATGCCATGGAGTGATCTCCTTGCACCATGATGGTACCATCCTCCATCCCAGAAACATGATCTCCCAGCGTAGAATAACTGATGAGAGTGGGTAATTATGATATTGGGAGAGTGTCTCTCTCCTCCTTGAGCCTACCCAAGAATCTCTACACTATGCTAAATCCTCCCAAGGTTCTTACCCCTCCTAGATCAATGAGTGGTGAGGTGTCTCCCATCTCCTGGTCTGGTGGCCTCCCAGGTGGAATGCCCCCATGTAATGAGATAGCAAAGTCTGAAGTAGACTGTATAGGTGAGTGGATTGATTTTTCCCTCCTTTCACTACACAAACCAATCTCCTTCTTCTGTATATAAACCCATTCAAATAAAAAAGGGTGCATGCTCCTCATCCTTTGATGCTGATCCACATTTTCTTCTCCTCCTTTGATCAAGGTATTACTTCCCATCACTACTGTCACATGCTTCTCCTTGGGAAATTTTTGCAAAGATGCAAAAGCTCCTCTAATTGAAGCAATAGCTTCATGCCCATCTCCATGTGGTGAGGGTTTTCCTCTTGAAGTGACAACATTTTTACTTTGATCTGAAAATGAAAGTATTTTTATTTCTATGCAAAGTATTCATTTCCATTTAATTAAGTGTGCAGAGTGTTTATCATGTCTTGCAAATTAAACAAAGTGTTTTTGAGTTTATGTGTGAGGGAGTTTTAATTAAAATTACTGTTTAACATCTTAAATTTGAAATACAAAACAACATAACTTCACTATAACAACACAACAACATGATGAGGTAGTTCACCCCTCCTGGGGTACATCTGTCAGGTTCAAGGCTCCCAATGGGCATGTCCTTGCTATATTATGATGCTCAAATTGGTTTTACAATGAGAAAAATGCCTAAACAGGAAAAAATAGCTCTGAAAATGAATTCAAAAGGTGGAAATAAGCTAATAATGACTTTTATTTCACCTCAAACAGTGAAGTGTAGCTCAATACAACTCCATTTCCCTCATGGCCCTAATGGCTTTCCAAGCTTCCATGAAGAAAAAATGGCTGAAAAATACCTCTGTTGGCTTTACAACCTGTCCCAATGGCTCCAAAATGCTCAGAGTACCCAAAAATGACCATAATTTCGTCCAAATTGGCTCAATATTGGAGAAGTTATGATAAAAACAAGATTCTGCCCAATGTCAACTAAAAATCCCACCAAAAATGGATTAACTGGAGTAAATCGTACTAAAAATGGCAAAAAATCCAAATTTTGTGGAAGCACTCTAGAATGGTGGAACATTAAACATTATCATCTATTGTTGGGCGGGGTGGTCACATGACCCAACCCCGCCAGAACGGTCAGAACAAACCACTCAACTAACCGAAATTTCTGGCATTTAGTTATATGTTGTGTGCTGTCACATGAGCTATTTAGGCTAACTGTTAGCTGTTACCCAAAATTCCATGAAGTTTTAGAGCCTTAGCTTTTGGTAGCCAGCGCATGGTCGGATGGATGTTTGATGTGGGGGCTGGCCCCCTTTTTCTGCCGACCAAACGGAATTGAAACTTTAAATTATACGTGGAACCAATGGATGTTAAGAACTAAGGTAAGTGCTTGTGCTAGTGGTAGTGAGGTCTGGGGTTCAAACCTCATGGACTCATAAAAATTTTAACATGCCAATTATTCCACCGGCTTGTGGCCACGTGGTGGCTTGCAGGATTGCCACGTGGCACCTACTATTTGGCCAAAATATTACGTAGTCAATCCATTAACAAATCACTGAATGCCACTTGTCCTCCAACCATTCGTCCAGATGGAATACTCCATGGAATATTCTAGGGAATATTCTTTTTTAAATATTTTTAAAGTCAAAGTCAACCTTGGTCAAACTGGATTTTTGAAGGATACTGAAAACTTCAAACCTGCATAACTTTCACATACGATGTCAGATTTGAGTGCCGTTCATGGTGCCAAAATCACAGCGACGAGACCTATCCATTCGTTCAAGTTTCATCCAATTCTGGGCAATTCAATTTTGAAATTTTTTTCAACTTAGGACATGATCACCTGATCACACCTCCCAAATGGGAAGCTTTTGGACCCCAAAAGCTCTATGATTTACAGAAATTGAAGATGAGGAGACTGATTCTCCACTCTTCCAACTTTGAACCACTAAAATCTTCCCGACTTCATCAATTTGAGCTTCTCATAAAAAGATAAATTCTTCCTTGAATCTGCTGACCGACTGTTGCTAACCTTGACTGATTCATGATGCAAATTTTTGAAATTTGCAGAATAGCAACTGAAATTTGCAGAATACATACTGTTCCTACAATGGAATAACTTTAAAGGAGACTGAAAAGAAGATTCACCTTGCCAAATGTCCTCATGGATAATTTTTGACAAATGAGCCATGTACTTGCGCCGAATCCCGACCAAGTTTTCTTGCCATACCAACTTTCCATTCTGAAACCAGCATTGACCCATGCTGAAATTTGTGTCCTCTTTTCTTGCATGCCTTTCCATCTTTTGGATTCTTTCACCACTTTGCACCGACACTTTGTTGTCTGCACCGATTGACACCAAAGGCACTTTCTGCAACATCTTGTCATCTTGTTCCAAAGATGACCTGCTTTCAGGATGAAACATATCATCATTTATATTAGCAATAACATGAAAAGGTTTATGTACAAAATATTTTTTCTTAACCATCAAAAAATTCAAATTTTTACTTGAAATGACAAGTCTTTTCGATTGCCCTACATTGACTAAAGAAGATTCTAGCTTCTTCTGATGTGCTCTCACAATAAACTCTTTTCCATCCTTGAACAGATGATACTATTCTCATGGAAATGGGAGATCACTTTTCTGTCATATAAATAGAGACTGCCCAACACCACACCTATAATGTCAAGCGGTACTACATCTAGTTCAACCAAATCAACATAATGAGTTGTTATGGCGAAGCACAACATGCACTTTCTTGAGACTTGCAAATCCATCCAAGTGGATATGGCTTTGGATGAGGTATGGTCTCAAGTTTCAGCTTCTTGAATAAGTCTTCTGAGATGAGATTTGCTTGAGACCCACTATCAAATAGTGTGTCTATCTTTGTGTGTTTTGAGATTATCCTTATATGAAATAGCTCTATCCTCCTCTTTTCATTTTGAGCTTCTATGTGACAGTTTAAAGTGCTAGAACTGGGATTTGTTTCAGTTACATTCTCTTTCCCCTTTATGTTCTTTAGTACCATGGCTCTGCTTTTAGTTTCATCACCTGATTCAGAACCTAAGTCTTGTTCAACAGTTGCAACAGTTTTTCCCTTTTCTTTGGCCTTATCTTTGTTTTTAAATTTCTATGGTTTTAGCTCCGGATGAAGTTTCTAGCAATGGTCTTCATCGTGGCTTGTTTTAGAACATTTTTTACAAAATAAATTCCATTTTTCTTTCCTAGGGTTGCATTTCTTTTCCTCCCTTTTCCTTTAAATTCACTATCCATATTCCCATCAAAATATTGTTTCCCTCTAGCCTCTAAATGCGTAGCTTGTACACAAACTTCGTCTAGACTAGGAGGATTAAACATAAGGATAGTATGTATAAGATAATTGTATAAGCCACCTATATATTTCAGCAAGGTATATAGACTATGCAAATCAATTCCAAGTAGTAAAGCCCTTCTTCTAAACTCTTGAGGGTAACCTTGAACACTTTTTCCTTTAAGTTGTCTAAAACTTTTCCAATTCATGATAGCCTTTTGTAAATGAGCTAATGGATAAAATTGCTGCTTAATTGCGGAAAAAAATTCAGTCCATGATAAAGTGATCTTACCATTTTTTTTAATTTCATCCTTGGTCTTGGCTTCCCACCATACCAATGCTGCTCCTTCCGTTCTTAAAGAGGCTAATTGAATATTGGTGTCGTCTTCATGAAGGTTTTGTATCCTCAAGTAAACATCCAATTGTATTATCTAATTGTCACGTTTCTCTGCATTGAATTCACCATCAAACATAGGCAACTCAAATTTAACATCAAGATTTAAAAATGGACTTTTACCAGTGGTTTTAGACTTGTGAGATTGATTCACCAAAATTGAGGATGACGATGTAGAGGAAGAGGATGAAGATGGGGATGGTGGATCACCATTTCCTTCGTGTCCTTTCTTTGACTTGTCATCACTTTTATTTCCTCCTGAAGAGCCCTCTCCTTCTTTCTAATGTTTAGACCATTCTCCAACAAGCCTATCATTCCTTTCTTGGTAGAGTATCCTCACCATCTCTGTCATGTCTAGGAAAGCTTTTCGGAATACCCGTTCTTCTTCTTTGGGATCAATGTCTTCTGGAGTTTCTCCCTCTCTTGAAGACATGCTTGAAGCTGCTTTTATGGCTCTTGGAGATGGCTCTACGACCCTTCTTGGTTGTGTATTACTTTGTGCACTAACCAAGTGTCTTTCACCTCTCTTGAGTTAAGCCTATTAAGCATCAAAACTTACAAACAATCAACTATATCTTTTCACAAAAAAAATGTCGATGTAAACTCTAGCTCCTAAGGCTCAACAACCTTAACTCTTAATACTCAAATCCTGAGCTTCGACACCATCTGATCTGAAAATGAAAGTATTTTTATTTCTGTGAAAAGTATTCATTTCCATTTAATTAAGTGTGCAAAGTGTTTATCATGTATTGCAAATTAAACAAAGTGTTTTTGGTAACTGATTTTGAGTTTATGTGTGAGGGAATGTTAATTAAAATTATTTTTTAACATATTAAATTTGAAATACACAGCAACATAACTTCACCATAACAACACAACAACATGATGAGGCAGTTCACCCCTCCTGGGCTACATCTACCGGGTCCAAGGCTCCCAATGGGAAAGTCCTTGCTATATTATGATGCTAAAATTGGTTTTACAGTGAGAAAAAGGCCTAAATAGGCAAAACCAACTGTGAAAATGAATTCAGAAGGCATAAATAAGCTAGGAATGACTTCCATTTCACCTCAAACAGTGAAGTGTAGCCTAATACAACTCCATTTCCCTCATGGCCCTGATGGCTCTCCAAGCTTCCCTGAAGAAAAAATGGCTGAAAACACCTCTGTTGGCTCTACAACCTATCCCAATGGCTCCATAATGCTCATAATACCCAAAATGACCAAAATTTTGTCCAAATTGGCTCAATATTGGAGAAGTTATGATAAAAACAAGATTCTGCCCAATGTTAAGTAAAAATCCCACCAAAAATGGATTAACTAGAGTTACTCCCGCTAAAAATGGCCAAAAATACGAATTTGGCGGAAGCACTCCAGAATGGTGGAACATTAAACGTTAGCATTTATTGTTGGGCGGGGTGGTCACATGACCCACCCCTGCCGGAACGGTCGGAACAAACCGCCCAACTAACCGAAATTCCTGGCATTTAATTATATGTTGTGCACTGTCACATGAGCTATTGAGGCTAATTGTTAGCCGTTACCCAAAATTCCGCCAAGTTTTAGAGCCTTAGCTCCTGGTAGCTAGTGCATGGTCACGTGGACGATTGATGTGGGGCTGGCCCCCTTTTGCCGCCAACCAAATGGAATTCAAACTTTAAATTATATGTGGAACCAATGAATGTTAAGAACTAAATATATGGTCCATTGGTAAGCACTTGTGCTAGCGGCGGTGAGGTTCGGGGTTCAAACCTCACAGACTCATAAAATTTTTAACATGCCAATTCTTCCACTGGCCTAGGGCCACGTGGCAGCTTGCGGGCTTGCCACGTGGCACCCGCTGATTGGCCGAAATATTGCATAGTCAATCCATTAACAAATCACTTAATGCCACTTGTCCTCCAACCATTCATCTAGATGGAATATTCTAGAGAATATTCCAAGGAATATTCTTGGAATATTCTTTTTTAAATATTTTCAAAGTCAAACTCAACCTTGGTCTAACTGGATTTTTGAAGGATACTGAAACCTTCAAACCTGTATAACTTTCACATACGACAGTCGGATTTGAGTGCCGTTCAGCGACGAGGCCTATCTGGTTGTTTAGTTTTCAACCAATTCTGAGCAATTCAATTTTTGAGAATTTTTTCAACTTAGGACATGATCACCTGATCATACTTCCTCTCTGTTCTTCCTCCTTATCAATATTTGAGAATACCTCATCAACAATGAGAGACCCTATATCTTGGTCTTCCCTTGAGGAGGAATCTCCATGTCTTCCTTTTGAGAAGAAATCTCTTCCTGCAATGGGGATCTTGCCCTTGTCAAGGTATCATACAAGTTTCTATCCCCTTAAATAGAAATCTAGAGTGGAGTTGGTATAATGGATCTTTCCAACTCATGTAAGGGTTTTGAATGTTTATGTTTGGCTAGCTCAATCAAAGATGTTTCAAGTTGTTTTTCATCAAATCTCTTCACTAATCTCTTAGTGAATCTTGCAGAAGTAGCTATATTTGCATGATTAAATGAAGAAGATTCATAAAAACACCAAGTATAAGCCTTACCTTCAAGATGCAGCGCTGCTATCCTAAGGGCTTTCTCTTCTGGAATTTGATGTAGCTGCAAGTATGAGTCTAGTTTCTCTATCCAATCCTTGTCTGTGCATTTAGATGACCCATAAAAATTTGGTAGAAAGAATCTACCTCTTCTACTTCTGTTGTGATTGCTGGGCCTTCTATTCTCCTTGAGTTAGAAAAACCCTTGGAAGTTAAAGTGCTCCTTGAATATCCAAGATTGAGATTCATACTCCTGAAGATAGTCACTCAAAGTCTCCTCCTTTGGTGCATCTTCTTCCTCCAACTCTCTTACTGTGAATATGGGCATAGAACTGCAATGTGGATTAGATTGTGTGGCTGAATTCTCACACCCATCATGTAAAAATATAGGGTTTGCTTTATACTCAAACCCCCTAGGAGATTTCCTACACATCTCCCTTCTCATCTTCTTGATATCTTCGTTGATGCTCTGCATAGTTTGAAAAAGAAGCCTTGAAAGCTCCTCTTCCTCCCTTCCTCCAAATTTTGGAGTCTTGTATTTTTCCCTTCTATAAATCTCCTCTTCTTGTGAGAAGCTTCTCCTTATGGTGAAATATTGGCTGAATACACAGGCTGAGCCAAGATTATGCTATGATACCACTGTAATATTCCCAAATGGGAAAAGAAAGAATATAGTGCATAAAATGAAAGAAACAACAAATATTTAACACATGAAACCATGAGACCAATATGGAGCCATATTATTGATCATATATGCAACAAATAAGTACAAAACAATGAGGCACAAATCATAGAATGTGATCACACAAGCCTTCAATACATAAACACTCTTAAAAGTGAGGGGTTGCTGCTATACAAAATGTCGGAGAGCAACTAAAATGCAGTAATATTAAGCTTAAATATAGCTGGAGATGATATAATTATATAAAATACTGATAGAGGCCCCAATAGATTCTAGATATACAAATCTGGGCACTAGATCAGCTTTCCAAGACAATCTAAGAGGGTTTCCAGAAAATGCACACAATGTGCCAATATAAGTTGCAGCCCTAGGGCTGAAGGTATGCTGTAACAAAAAAAATGAGAAGATATGGATGAAGCTGATGTATAAACCTATAACTCTTCTCCAATAGATCCTTCAGATGAAATAATGGCTCCTCCACTGAAGAAATCACCTCCCAAAACAACCACTACAACCACCCCTGCAACTCCTCCCTAAAATAATGCAGATTTGGATTGAAACTGCATTGTAGGGGATCAATAATCCTTGGCTTGATGCCAAATGTGTTAATAAAGCCCAAGGGGATTCTTTATAGGCCTTCCAATGGATGGAAACCTTCCTCCACTGCAAAACTAGCTCTAAAGTCACTCAAAATAATCCTCCACTGCTGCACCCTGCAACATAGCACAATATTCTACAGAAACTGTGCTGATGAAGAAAGCTGTAGCTTGGCCTTGATCCTGAGTGTGGAAATGTAGTGCAATACTCCTCCAAGAGGCCTCTCAAGGAAAGAGATGGGATTCCCGCTCGGGAACACCCTGTGCTAAACAACACTGCAAACTCAACTGAACAGCTAAAGAATGCAAGAAGTCTAAACATACCATATACAAAATAATAAGCCAAAACATACCCCATATGGCTTCCATCCTCTTCCTTATATAATTTAGGAGCTTCCTTACCCTTGGCCCCACTCAATTAGGTCACTACCTCCATGCAATCAATCTCCCTCCAAAATTGCGTTATTCCTCATTAAATGTCCACTCCTCCATAACAGCGATGTTGATTTGGTCAAGGTTGACCTATTCAACATGTTCCATCCCCTGTTCACACTCAAAGGTGCTTTATTTAGCTGCTTAGAGGGTCTCCTTTCACACTTGAAGTGTTTTTATAGTTGATAAGGAGATCTATGGTCCTCCCTATCCACTTATTCACCTACCTAGTGACAAAATAATCTATAATATTCCATTTAGATGAAAGCTAAATTTTTGGAATATTACACTCTCACAGGACAAAAATATAAGGGAAAGAGGTATAAGCGGGCCAAACAGATGCCCTCTTTGTGAACAAGAGGAAGAAACCATAAACCATTTATTCATAAAATGCACATATAACAAACATGTTAGGAAGGAGGCTTTCGGGCATATATTCTCTGGAATAAATTGTCCAAATTATTTTTCTAGACAACAATGGGACAATAGTTCCTTTGGACAGCATTGGAACAACATTCACCTTGGAAAACATTTGGAAAAAATTCACTAAGGACAACATTTGAACAACACGTGAACAACATTTGGACATCATTTTGACACCATTAATTTGGGACAACAATGGGACAACAATTCCTTTGGACAACATTGGGACTGCATTCACTTTGGACAACATTCACTATGAACAACATTTGAACAACATTTGAACAAAATTTGGACAACATTTGGACAATGTTTATTTTGGATAAGCATTGGGAAAAAATTTCCTTTGGACAACATTTGGACAATATTTACTATGGAAAAAGATTGGACATCACTCACTTTGGACAACATTTGGACAACACTCACTTTGGACAGCATTTGGACAGCATCCACTTTGGACAACATTCATTTTGGGTTTTCAAGCTTGAGTCTCTTCTGGACGGTATTCTCAACTAAGGGTCAGGTCCCAACAGAAATGGATAAGGTAGTTATAATCTAAATTTTGAATGGACAAGCACAAATGCACATACCTTGGAAAATCCTTTTGTAAGCTCTATAGCACACATGGGAATGGCATGCACCATAGATATAGACAAAATATAAATAATGCATCTACGAAGACATCCCCTTATGTAGACATTGACAAATTTTTCAAATTTTGGAAAGACAATGACATGATTTAATCATCCGGTTTAATGCCACGATCCAGACGCGGATTAATGAAACCACTACTGTTTACTGTTAAAAAAATAAAAATAAAAATTTATATTTCACATGGATTTAAATTAGTTGATGAAAGTAAGATGATAGATATGTGGTGATATGTTTGAGTGTGCAATGTGAGAAGTGTGATTGTAATAAAATAAATCTAACTGAGGTGTGTTCTTTTCTATCCTTATCCTCGTCGGGTTAAAGAAAGTTGTAGGGGGATCTTATAGGAGGAAGCTTCGATTCAATGCATACTCTTGAGAGCCCACAAGTCTACCCGCTTGCAAGGACATCCAACACTAAGAGAAACAAGCCCCTAACTTGATTTCAGAAGTCAAACATTTATCAATTTCCACCAATCTCATAATAAGAAGAATTGAGCAGTTTTCCCTTCAAACTAAGTTGGCCAACAAACTCCTCATGTTCACGCACAAGGATCAAGGAAAATTTACAATGGCATGACCAAAAATATCTTGATGGGGTTCATTACTTGCAATAAATTGAAATATAAACTAAAAAAAGAATTGAATTCTAATCTAAGAGAAAGAACCAAACTACTCTAATGAAATGAAAGATAAACTAATCTAAGAAATTGAAACTATTCTAATGAAAATGAATTTAAATTAGACTAATGAAATGAAATTAAACTAATCTATTTTTATGTGTTTAAACTACTCTAATGGTTAATTTTAATCCCAAATAAAATCACATCATGAAAAGAGACACAACCACACTAGAGATCCCCATTGGGTAGCAGGGATTCCTAGGAGACTCTCCAAGCTCCCAAGATATTATAATTCTCATCCAATGATGGAATCCCTTATGAATAAAGGGAGAGAGAGAGAATCCCTTATAAATAAAGGGATAAAGATGGAATTTATGGAGTTACAATGTTGGTACAATTATAGTTTTACAAGGTACGTGTTTATATATATTCTTTAAGTGCTTTGAATCTTCAATGTTGAAGAAAAATTTCCAACATTTCCCATTGTAAAAGTGCAGGTCTGCTAAAAACCAACAAGAAAATTAGTACAAAATGTGCCCAAAACGAGTTTCAAATACTGAAAGTAGTTAGTACACAAAAAACTAAAATTACTAACTGAAATTATGTAATTAAAGTACTAAATTCCTACACTATTTAGCTAAGTAAAAGCCAAAATAAATTGGTTCTTTCTTAGCCAATTTGACTGTTGTTAGGAAAACAACCTATTTAGCCTTATGAAATGCTAGATATATCAAATAAGCTCTTCCAGAAATAAATAAGAAGTATTTATAATTTTGAATGAGAGATAAGAGAGAGGGAGGGGACTTTCAAGGCACTTGGAGGAGCTTGATTCCTAGTGGGACTAATGCTTTTTTTTTGTGATAAGATGGATGGTCCAATCGAGGGTATCCCCAAATCCAAGCTAGAGGAATCTGTAAAATAATTATGATCTTTCCAAAGACTTAATAGACATTAGGGGTAGATTTCATAATGAAAATATTAAACATGATATTCTACCGAGAAATACGTGTAATAAAAAATCTATAATACAAAATAAGAAGAGGGTAACAAGCACTTGCTAACCTTCTCCTTTGGATAAAAATATTGTCCCTATTAAGGCCTAAGCTAAAAATTCAAAGAAAATTAAATTTGAACACCAAAAAATTTACCTCAAATACCTCCAAGAAAACCACCCAATTCTTGACGTCAATAGCCTCCAAAGCCTTATATTTATTGACAGATGATAAAAAAAATTAAAAAATTATCAACATTTTACCAAACTCTCAAGCATTAATACTAGCTTGGAAGAGAGGGGAGATTTGAATTTATAGAATAGTAGGGTGGGATTCCCAAAACAGTTGATGATCCCCATGAAGAGAGATGATCTCCAAGTGGAAGGGAGGAGATCCCAAGGTAGCAAGTCAAATTTCCAAGTGTCCAAGGTGAACATCGTATGATAGCTAAGATAATGCCACGTACTCCATGTGGTTGTGGATATGAAGCAAGAGGGGAAACATATGCCACTTGGGAAGAAGTTAAACTCAAAGGGGAGTGAACTCCCCCTTACTTGCCACCTTAACTCGGCCAACAAAAACTAACTCGACGTACCTTAAATGACCCAAATTGGCCCCCTCTAACTGATTGAACTTGACCCTCTAGTTGGCAGTCAACTCGTGTTGCTGATTGGGAGCCAATTCGACCTCCACTTGGCCTTATGAATTTGTGACTTAACTCCCATTTGTTGCCTTCTCACTCTCCTTAAGTGCTCATGACACTTAGTTCACTGAAAATACATTTTTAATATGTTCCAATTATTAAATAACTAATATTTCGTATCTTTTTTTCTCACTTTTGTTTAATAAAAGTGAATTTTTGTGAGGAAAAATGAAAATTTTGCACACCAAAGTGGGTACTAGAATAATGTTGGTACTCTAAGTATGTATTTTGTGTGCTCACATGCCATACGACATTTTCTAGTGCCATTTTGTTTTTTTCAAGTGGTCTAAGTTCATCAAAGATTACATCAGGCTTGACCTGTTGCTTGAGAAACCGTGACCCAGGGGCATCTAAGCCATCAAAATAATCTAGGGATTGCATCTGGCCCCGGCCACACCAACCCTTAATATGACTTAATTTTTTCCCACATAGTTTTGAATCAATGACCTTCACATCACATAGTGACTTAAAAATACACCCCCATCACCGTCTATTCTATGCCCTGTGGGCTGTAGTGCCACTTTTTTTATTTGTTCCATGGAAATTTATTAAAAATTCCCATTTCACGAGAAATTTTTAATTATTAAAAAATCCTAGAAATACCTAGTGAAATTTCGTGATATTCTGAATAAGGCTTAACATGGTAATATACATTTAAAATAGACTTAAAAAACACACTCAATGCCTAGCTAGTAATCACACTCGATTTTGGAATATGTGGGTGAAAAAACTCAATTAATTATTTATCGCTAAAAAGAGAAATTAATTAATTAAGTAAAAAAAATTCCCTAGAGTGATGCTTTTACTAACTAGGCCCCAAGTGTCGAAGTCTGTTACATAAATTCATCATGCTAGTGTATTTTTATACAATTCCCCCTTGGGGGTATGGAATTTTCATAGAGAGAGAAAATAGAAGAAGATAGAATAAGAGAGAGAGAGAAGGGGCAAAATTTTTCTTATTGGATTTCTAAACTTTGAAAATTTTATAGCTTCCTTGTACATTGCGCCGTGGGGTCTTTGTTCCTGTTAGGTCCAATGTAGCATGTAACATTTGAATTTACATGGGGATGTACACTTGATATTTAGGAAAGCATGTGAGAACTCCAGAATATGCAATGGGAACATCTCACAACAAAACATATTAGTAGCACATGCACCATATATATAAAATTATCAATATCCAAATAAAATATAAGAAGTTATATACTAAAATGAAAATGTGGAAATAAAATGTTGAAATGAAAAGCAATAAAATGAAATGCAAGAAAGGTTAGAAATACATTTCAAAGGATGGCCCCTCAGTGTAAGATATTTATAGTGAAGAATAACTTGAGAATTTTCCCATTTGTAGGCAAGTCAATCGGCTCTCCATCTAATTTTCTGAGGTGAAAGGAATTCAGACCAACCAAATCTTTGATAATGCAGGGTCCCATCCACTAAAAATAAAATTTCTTGTAGGAGGATAAAATAAAGCCTCTTGAGTGTGAAGAGGAGCAAAATCAAGGAGCTAGCTATGGTTGACCAAGTCAACAACGCTGTCACAAGGGAGGGAAAGCCACTAGGGCAGCACAATTTTGAAGGAGGAAACTTCTCAAAGAAGCTACATCACCAATGAGTGGGGCCCGGGATGGAGGATCTCACTTAGGATAAAAAGGAAGGAATAGCAGAAAAAGGATTCATTCATTCATACTTCTTGTTTTAGTCTTATGACTGATTGCAAGCTTCAACTGTTTAGCCGGAGTTGCAGCACTGTTTAGTGCAAGAGTTCTCATGCGGGAATTCTAGTTCCATTATTGTTGTAGATGATTGGGAGGTTCAAGGAGGAGGTCTTGAGTTCCATTCTCATCAACTATCTTGAGGAAATCCATCCTCTAACCTTGATAGCGTAGTCACTTCCAGTGAGTGCGTTATTTCTGCAGTAGTTGCAGTAGCTGGGGTTGTATCTATCCATTTGTGCTTATTTCAGAAGAGGAGGAGGTGATTTCCACTACAGGAGTTTTATTGAGGGAGGCCTTGAGCCAATTCTTGTATTGTGTGTCCCTTTTTGAGCATATTAGTTATTTCTTAATACAGAGTTGTTGGGTACAACGTTATTTTCTGCAGTGCTGTATCTTTTGTTGCTATTTTTCCGGAAACCCTTGCCGGGGGATCCTAATGTGTTTGTAAAAGAGGTCAATACTCTCATTTCTGATATTATAATGAATGAAAACTCTAGATATATGTTATTCCATCTATTAATGTAGTTTCCATAATGAAAATAATGCTATTGCTGCCTCTGAAATTTCTATTTTATGATGTACTAGGTTTGTGATACTTTTTATCATATTTGAGTTGGGAAGATCTGTTTAATGTAGCTAGAGTTATTTATTTCTGATTCCATTCTATATTTAAGCTAAATATAGCATATTTTAGAGGATCCAAGCCCTGGAATACGTTATTCTTGCACTGGTTTTCTTATACAGCATCCTCATTGGAGATATTGCTGAAATTATTGAAAAGGAATATTACAGTGGTATCAGAGCTTTGCTCTTGGCTTGGCTTGTGGGGGGGGGGAGATTTATCTTCAGCGTGGAGAAGGAAGAAATCTCAAGGCTCGTACTTCAAACCCTACATAACATTGAAAGGGATCTCAGGGGGATGAGGTAGGAAGAAGACTCTTTGGGGTTTTTCCATAAGGCAAGCACCAACACTGCAAATGGCATGGGACATTCAAATACATAACAACGCTCCACCATGCCTTCATTTTTAACTGAAGGAGATAAGGAGGGTTCCCTAGGGGAATATTTTGAAGAAGATGAGCTCCAGTCTCAAAGGTTCAAGGAGCACCTGAGCTTTCAGGAGTTTTTCCGGATCAAGGATTGAAGGAGGAATGATCCTCCAAAGGGAGGATAAGTTGATGCAGGGATCAGCCCTACAGCGCAGTATGGTAGGGTTATTCTTGCCCACATTTGATGGGACACCTAAGTACACATCAAAAGCATGGGTAGAGAAGCTGGACACATACTTCCAGCTCCACAAGGTTTCAGAGACAGAAGCTATCAAGATAGCTTCATTACACTTGGAAGGGGAAGCTCAAGATTGGTGGTTTCATGGACTGACCACACTTGGGCATCATCATATCACTTCATACTCAACTTTCACCAAGAAAATAGTGGAGAGATTTGATCCAAGGGATCCAGAAGCCCACTTTTCCAAGATAACCAAGCTCAAGTAGGAGGGATATCTTGAGGATTATATTGCTGAGTATCTGCAGCTTTCAGTGATGGTATCTAACCTCACTATGAGCAGGAAGGTATGCATGCTTTTGAATGGGATGACTGAACCATTACAAGGGTTGGTCAAATCTACCAAACCAACCACACTCCTTGAAGCTGTGGAGAAAGTTAGAGATCTACAACACATCTTTCCCAGGGCAAGAACCTTTTTACAACAGAAGACCCACTCAAGGCCAAGGGAGACAATCCCTGTTTAGGAATTGGAGGAGAAATGTGTTATAAGGGAATCAAATCCTATCAATACCTTCTCCAAGAAGGATGCCAACACTGTACAACCTATAACAGACTTTGCTCCAAGAGGAGGAGTTGTCGCAACGTTAAGAGGGGTCCCAAATTATCTAACCTTAAGAGTGAGAGACACCATCATGGGGCAAGGAGTTTCTGTATTGATAGATAGTGGAGCCACTCATAATTTTATTGATGCAAAACTAGTACAGAAGAGAGGGATTCCCATGGAGGAGTTTGAAGGATTTTCAAAATTGGTCCCAGGAGCCATGAATCTGCAATGTGCCAAGTATGTTCCAGCGCTGACCATTACTATGGGTACCTATACCTTGACATACCACTTCTTTGTGGTAGATATTCCAGACACCAATGTCATATTTGGAGTCCAGTGGTTAGTCACTCTTGGGTGAGTTACCACTAACTGGAGGTATTTGGAGATGGAATGGACTAGAGGGGAGGATGGCCTCACACCTAACAATTAAAATTCACAATTCACACCTCTAAAAGTAAAAACAAACATATTAACACGCGCTATCAAATCTAGGAGTCAAACCACAAACAGACAGTAGATTCCCACACTAAAAACACTAGTTGGTGATGAAATCCAACATCGTAGAATTTTAATGCAGAAATGGCAGTTGGAACAGTTACCCCGACAACCTACTTGATGAAATATATTGGCAAAAGTTTCTTCACAAAACCATCTCGTGTGAAGAGAACCCCTAGAGAGTCCAAGTGAGTCTAGTCGACGTCTGCTCCAGGTACAGTGAGATCTTTCCTTCACCGTCACCTTAGGAAATAATCTTAAGCTTATGGACACTAAGGTTACCAACAGTAACAAATACAACTGGGGGAATAGTCTACGATCCCATTCTACGGCAAGGGAAGATAACAAAGCCTGTCCTCAAGGCTCTCTGACACAGCTCAATCCGAGCTTTACCAACAAGTGACCCCGTGCTCCTCGACAATGGTTAATCCGAGGTTTAAGCTCATGCCTTAGCGGCAGAGATCTTCGATCTTCCAATGAAACATAATTTATTGTCTCAAAGGTTCGGATATGATCTCGTGATTAACTCCTTTAAGAGAAGCTTCCCACATTGTACCAATTATAATGGGATTTATTTCCTACCGCAATATTTATCTACTTGTTTGTTTTAGTTGCTTTGGAAAGTTAACTACAACCTATTCCAAAGCACTAATCCTGAGCTAGATTGGTGGAAAGAGCCCTAAAAATGTAAAAATTACTAGATGAATTTTAATTAAGCGTTGTGTTATTTAGGTTGTTATTACTCAAAGGGTAAATGGATATGAAACCAATGGTGTTATGACCCGACCCAAAACTGAATGCAATTGAATATGATAATGTAATCTTTTCAATTTGATGAATCCTAACTAAAGTAAGGAGAGAGTTTCCATTCACTTCCAACAATGCAAAAATTGATCACTAAGAGAAAATATAACAAATTCTCTAATGCACTAATTTCATCAAGAAAAACTAATGCAAATCAATTCCAAAATAGTTTTTATATTTTTGTGTTTTTAAAACAAGCATAAAAACATCTAAATTCAAATCAAATAAAACTGATCTAAATCTACGATTGATTTTTCAGAATGTAAACTATGCAGTTGTAATCTATGCACAATTCACTCATATTCTGAAAATGAGAATTCTAATTATGCAAATGTGATCTATGCAAGAGAATTCTCAAACACAAGATGATTCTAATGTAATATAAGAACCAATCAAGTTCAAGTCAAGAAAATCGGGTGAGAGTTCCAAAGATCAAAAAACACTCAAAGGCGATTAACACTCATACACTGAGAAATTGTAAAAATATTGAGACAAACCTCCAAGTAATGAACAAAGGAAATCAAATTAAGAATTTCTCAAAAAAGAGTCTCAAAACACCTAATTAACTTAATGGAGATTGATGAGATGAAAAATTTGCTGAAAGAAATTCATTCACAAGAGATTTTTGACAGAAACTACATATAGATTTGGGCAAACACTAAGAATCCTAAATCAAATCTAAACTAAACTGAAAAAAGAAATCTAAGTTTCTCAAGACTTTAAACAGGGTCTGCAACAATGTGCGGTCCCTAGAAAAGTTCAATAAAAACAAAAAATACTTCAAAACTTTGAAAGCAAAGTAAATCTAAGTTACCCAAGCCCGTACAAATCAATCAAAAATAAGAAAAAATTGTTTTCTCAAATAAAAAAAAAGGAAAATCAAAACAAGTATCTTTCCCCAGTGGAGTCACCAATTTGTTGGCCGGATAAATTGATCTTGCAGACAAGATCGATCTCCCTAGTGTCAGAAGACAATCTAGCAAAAAACGAACAACTAAGTTTGTCTTTCTCTAAATATATTCGCTTTACAAATAAATGCTATAAAGGTGTCGATCCTACCTTAGATCCAAATGCTTATTTGCGGTCGTAGTTCTTTCGTCGTAACAATAATCCTTCTGTCGCAACAAGAGTTCTTTCGTCGCAAGAAAGTGTCGTATTTCGTCGCAACAAAGTGTCGTCTTTTGTCGCAACAAAGTGTCGTCTTTTGTCGACCTGCAATCACAAACAAACAAATATTAAATAGCACCTTTATAACAAATAATTATAAAACATACCTATCATAGTGATCAAGGAATATATGAAATAAACGATCAAACGACAGCTTATTGAAATAAACAATCGAACGACAATTTATTGGGAAAAACAAAACTTGATTGTATTAATCTTAAAATAACAGAAGAACCTTACAACATTAGCCTTGATGTTTGAAAAGGCCTTCCCGAGGTCTGAAGCAGGAGTCTTCTCTACTTTGATAAGTCTTGCACTCTTCCTCCAGGAGCACATAGAGGTATGTGATCTTTCCTCTCAAAATCTCAGTAGAAAGAAGTCTAAATCTCAACAGCACTTCAACTCAATCACACATAAAGCTTGAACTCCCTTTGAGGCTACCCAATGCCTCCTTTTATAGAGAAGATGAGGAGGTTAGGGTTCCACCTTTGAAGGGATATAATCCTCCTTCAAAGGGATAGGCTCCTCACATCAAGGGATTAGTTCCTTAAGGTGTGGGATACATGCACCTTATTAAAGCGTACTCATCCCCAAAAATTCTCATCTAGAAGCTTCTAGAATTGACCTCAATCAGCTTTTTAACTTTTCTTTCTCACTTTTTTGACTTTGAGAAGGGTACACAGGCATTACAAGGGAAAACTGTGTTCTGGAATGCAGGTAAGCAGTGTATTACTTGCATAACCAAGCTAGGAACACAGGCAGGCTTCATGTTACCTGCGTACCCAAGGCTTCAGAGATTTTTAGGATTTTTCCTCTTGTTTTAGGGCTTGACATGAGGAGTAAAGGTTTTAAGACTTGCAGAGGAGGCATGTATGAGTGTTAATGAGCTCATACAGTCAGCAAAATGTCAAGGTGACAGTTTTTAGTGTAACAGTGCCACGTGGCCCAATCATGGGCTACCACATGGCACCCCCATGCACATCAAAATTTTATGGTCGGATGAAGGCTGAGGCAAGATCGAACCCCCGACCTCTAGTCAATTAATGAAGTGCATTACCACTAAAACTCACACTGGGTCTTAATAGTCTATGGGTCGAACCTTTATTTAAATTTTATTGGGTATGCATTTAGGAGGAGGGGTCTGGCTACCAGCCCCAGCCCTTGTCCCCTGGTCACCCAACCATCATACAACCCATAATTCAAAGGATGGGGCCTAGGGACCAGCCCCAAACCTTAGACGCGAACCTTCTCATGTGACCATTCGCACATTGTAATATTCCAAATGGAGAAAATAGGCTCAGGAGGGAATATCTTGAGACATTCCTCTATGGAATCACAACAGCATGGGAAACACACCAGCAACTTCTAAACCAGAGATAGACTAGAAGGGCATTTACTGGTTATATCATCTCTAAGGAGAGGATAAAAACCAGAGGCTTCCTGGCCCGTTCTAGACTTTGTCTATAGAAGACTGATGAAACACAACAAATGTGGGAATGAAAAAATCCTCTTGGATTTTTCTGCCCTTGGAAACCTTAGATCGACATATTTAAATAATGGATCCAAAGAGGAGAAAAAACCAAATAAGTGAGAAGTGGGAAATTCCACCCTCAGGAAAATTTGCAATAGGCTCAAGGAGGACACTTTATAAGCAATCCAGTGTAAAAATAACATAGGCCAGGGATGTTTTACCTTATTTTAGGCCATGTGGGACCTCCATACATAGTTTCAGCAAAAATAATTGAGTTTAGAGGGCTTAAACAGATCTCCCACAATCAATACTAGCTGAAGATCAGCTAAAGGATAGAGTTGGGTTAATGGAGAAACCCTCCTTCTGGAATTGCGCAGTTTCTGCTGGAAAACACTGGAAATAAATCATCAGTCCCATATTACAGTATGGAAGCAAGAAATTAGATCCATAATGAAGTTATCTTAGAGAATCATTAATTTTTACTTGAAGCAAGAGCAAGAATCCTTCAGAAATTATAATTGGAACATATAGAAAAGCTGCAGAAAGACTTGAAAGCGTCCCATATGAGGAGCTTCAGCTGATGTAGGTGAAATATCAGATATAAAAGTGATAAATGGCTGAAACATCAGATCCATACCAGATCTTTAAACTACTTAGCCTTCTTAACAAGATCCCCTTGGGGTTTTGCCAAAATAATGCATAACAATTTGTAGATCTAGCTTTTAACACATTGAACTACAGAAAACTTCAGAGATTTCTGAAGATGGCTTTCATTACATTACATATCAGATCTGAACATGATTATATTAGCAACCAAATTTACAAATCTCAAAGGGAGAGGCAAGCCTCAATCACCAGAGAGCTAGTACAATGAAAGATCTAGACAATAGAGAAACTTGTACATAAAAATAATTCAGTATAAGGAAGAGACTGCGAAGTAGATGGAAAGAACTGATAAAAAAAATAAGAATTATAGATCTGAGAGTACAATGAGAGTAAGATCCTCTTCCAGGTGGTCACAAGACACCCTCCCTGAGAGAAATCTCCTCTAGACAACTAGATCTTACAGATCTAGTTCCCCCACTTGCTACAAATCACAAGCAGCTGCAAAACCCTCAGCAGGACTAGCGCTGCTATATAAATGAAGCTTGGCCATAATACTGGATAGTGGAGATATGCATCACAATCTCCTCCAAATATCTACTCCATGGAAGAAGAGAGGATTCCTAAACAGGAAATCCTCTTCCCTTAGGCTAAACAACCAAGAGAATAGAGTTGCTACTATAACTTCTCAAAATTCTTCAACAACCTCTTCTTGCTGCCTCTCCTTATTTTCATAACTTGAGGGCTTGCCAAATCACTAAACCATCTTCTTCAAATTATCCCCTTTCACACATGTGATCCTCTTCTAGAAGTACATTATGCTTGACGGATAAGCTTCCCTCCAAACTGCGTTGTAGGTGGGGCCAAGTTGACCCATGCAAATGAATTTCCCCTTTTCACACTTAGGGGTGTTTAATAAATAGCCCATATTTGTCCCCTTTCACATTGGGCATGTATTTATTCTCAACTTAGGAGTTTAACAAACCCCTTCACATGATTTTATTCATGAATAAAGCAAACTGGAAATAAAATGCAATATTCCCATGAGCTGCAAAAATTGGGAATATTACAGTCTCCCCCGATAAAATGTTGCTTGCCCTCAAGCAACTCTTATTGTAGATGCAAACCATCCATTCCATCCAAATGGCATCCACATAAGGAAGGCTTACTCCATTGTATGCAATAGGTTATGTATGTTTGGTTCCAAATTTGCCTTCTACCAATGCATGAGATGACCTCCAACTGTGAGGTTAGATGTCCTCTTCTTACCATGAAGCACAAGATGACAAAAACATGGTGTCCAACACCATCACAAACACATGAGAGACATAAATTAAGGTAGCTCCCATAAAGGAAAAGCTTCATTATGTATAAAATTCCTCCATCCCATGTTTGTGAACTTGAATAGGCATTGCTATGCCTCCACTCTTAGCCCTGTTGGCCTTGTTGGATTCAAACTCCATCATTTCAGCGTTATGAAAAAGAAGAAGGAAAAGAGTAATATGGGTAAAAAAAAATATGTCAAACCATATTCTCTCAAAATCAACCACCATTGCAAGGCCCTTTGTTGCCATCCTCCATCTCCTCCATGTAAGATGGACAAGCCATGCTTCTCAAAAGATGATGTGCATCCCTTTCTTTGCTACAACTTTTCTTTGTACATAAGGCGTGAATCAGAAAATTATGAGCCATGGGGTGGTCACCATACTCATTCAAAGCACCAAAGAAACAAGTGATCTTGCTGCCCTCTTTCCTCCTCATGTGCATCATGAAACCAAACCATGCTAATGGACATATGATGTGTCACATCAACCCAATACAAAGCACCATCATCAATGCACAGCTTGAGATGATAATTCCAAATTTCTTACCATGAAAAACACATAGACATGGGATATTTCACGTGGTGGCCTCACCTTCTCAAGTGAAACAAAATTGTACATTCCCTCTCTTGCTGCAACATACATTGAAATCCAAGGCATGATTCAGAAAATAATGAGCTATTGGGTAGCAAACATACTCACCCAAAAGCATCCCTACCAACAAGGACTTTGCATCCTTCTTGCCTCATCAACATGTGGATATTGGAGCACCAACACAATGATGAACATGTAGAATGCCTCAACAACATAGTACAAACAAGCTGCACCTACCACATCTTGTGGGAGTCATTCCTCCTCCCAAGCTAAGTTCATGCATGAAATATACCTCCAACATAAATGCATGTGGACATATGAGACATACTTCAAGCATAGGTGAATACATGGACATAAGATTTAACTTGTGATGTCCAACTCTCCCTCTAACAACCACATCATCCATGCTTCCTCTTCATAAGATCTAATAATGTTGTACCAAGCATGAGATAAGAGAATGAGAATCTTTGGGTAGAGAACATGCTCACCCCCAAGCAACCAACATTTCCATGCCTCCTTATTCATCCCATGACCATTCTTCAAGGCATAGATCAGAAAAATAGGTACCTTTGGAGAGTGATAGGAGTCTCCCAAAGGCAACTAGCGTAACCAAGCTTGCTGGTCCATATATGTCTGCAAGTGATCATGTGATCGCTTGCTCACCATCTTCATCCACTCACTCAAATATGGAAGTTGAGTGATGTGTTGCAAAATCATGGAATTCTCCGTTTGCAGAATACCATCTCGTTGAACCCACTGAAGAATTTTGCATCTCATGAAATACTGAAATGCATCTTTGTTGACATCTCTCAGTGAGACCTTCCTCTCATGTATGATCATCCAAAACCAGTGAAGCTTTGGATCTGTAGTAGTACCTCCAAGATGCTCCAAGAATGATGAAGCCTCTTTGTCATAGCCACTAAGTGACAGCGCTGTAGATCTGCAAAGTGATGCATGCACTGCCTCAAAGAAAGTGTCATTGCTGATCTCATAAATAGCCATTGAACATAGGATAGTACTAAGGATAGTACTAATCCCTTTCCTTGAGACCCTACATATCAACCCAAGAGATTGAATGCAGCTCAAAAATAATGCATAGGGATAGCTTTTAGTCTCCTCCTTGATTAGATCAAGGGTCCTCTGCGCTGTGATATGTCTTTGCTTCAAATCAGCACTTTGGTATAACCCTTGGCCATGCTTAGATCTTGAAATAATATGTGCTAAAATCTTATGCATACCTTGGATCAACTGACATGTGGGAACCTCTTGATAGAACACAAGAGTTCCTGCATCCAGACCAATGATGCCTCCAACTGCTGGTAAGAATGATGGTCTTCTTTCTTGAGGTACACCAGCGCTGGAATATTTCTTCTCCTCCTCATGCATCTTCAGATTCATGCATGGAATCCCATATGACAAGAACTCAAAACTACCTTGCAAAGATGCAAGTGCCTCTTCTCTAGATGCAAGCTCCTTAGCAGCAGATAGTGGAAATGAAGATCTCTTGCCCAAAGTGACAAGATTGACATTCTCCTTTGTTTCCTTGGGAGATGTCTCTTTGTAGCTCTTCTTTTTCTTCTTCTCTTCAAAGCCCTTGAGATTTTCTTCAATACTCTTCAATGCTTGGAAAAGAAGCAATGAGATCTCTTCTTCAGTCATTCTCTCTGCCTTGTGATAACAGGAAGTGTATGGCTCTTCCTCTCCATCTTGAAACCCTTTTGGAGTTTCTTTGCATCTCTTTTCTTCATTACTATACCTCTCACCTTCTTCAAGGAAAGTGGGCATAGTGGATCTATGAGGAGATCTTGGATTCTCCGGTCTTTTGTTTTGCTGATAGGAAGTGCTAGGGCTTCCTTCTTCTTCTTGAAATCTCATGCAACTCTTACTGCAACTTGCTTCTTCTCGAAACCCTCTAGTAGTCTCGGTGCTTCTTCTCTTTATCTTCTGATTTACCTCTTGAAAGAGGCCCTTATTAGATCTGCAAAATGATGAGGATAATCTCATCTGCTGCATCAAATAATCTCTACTTCTGCTATGCCACGCTGATTTACTGGTAGCTTGATCTCACAAGTTGTGCTAGAGATCATGCTCTGATACCACTGTAATATTCCAAATGGAGAAAATAGGCTCAGGAGGGAATATATTGAGATATTCCTCTATGTAATCACAGTAGCATGGGAAAAACACCAGCAACTTCTAAACCAGAGATAGACTAGTAGGGCATTTACTGGTTATATCACCTCTAAGGAGAGGATGAAAACTAGAGGATTCCTGGCCCGCTCTAGACTCTGTCTATAGAAGACTGATGAAACACATAAAATGTGGGAATGTAAAAATACTCTTGGATTTTTCTTCCCTTGGAAACCTTATATCGACAGATCTAAATAATGGATCCAAAGAGGAGAAAAAACCAAATAAGTGAGAAGCGGGAAATTCCACCCTCAGGAAAATTTGTAATAGGCTCAAGGAGGACGCTGTATAAGAAATAAAATGTAAAAATAACATAGAACATGGATGGTTTCCCTTATTTTAGGCCATTTGGTACCTCCATGCATATTTTCAGCAAAAACAATTGAGTTTAGAGGGCTTAAACAAATCTCCCACAATCAATACTAGCTGAAAATTAGCTAAAGGAGAGAGTTGGGTTAATGGAGAACCCCTCCTTCTGGAATTGTGCAGTTTCTACTGGAAAACAATGGAAATTAGTCATCAGTCCCATATTAAAGTATGGCAGCAAGAAATCAGATCCATAATGAAGTTCTCTTAGAGAAGCATTAAGTTTTACTTGAAGCAAGAGCAAGAATCCTTCAGAAATTATAATTGGAACATATAGAAAAGCTGCAGAAAGACTTGACAGCATCCCATATGAGGAGCTTCAGATGCTGTAGGTGAAATATCAGATCTACAACTGATAAATGGCTGAAAAATTAGATCCATACCAGATCTGGAAACTACTCAACTTTCTTAACAAGATCCCCTTGGGGTTTTGCCAAAATAATGCATAACAATTTGTAGATCTAGCTTTTAACACACTAAACTGCAGAAAAATTTAGAGATTTCTGAAGATGGCTTTCATTACATTAAATATCATATCTAAACATGATTATATCAGCAACCAACTTTACAAATCTCAAAGGGAGAGGCAAGCCTCAATCACCAGAGAGCTAGTACAATGAAAGATCTAGACAATAGAGAAACTTGTACATAAAAATAACGCAGGATAAGGAAGAGACTGCGAAGTAGATGGAAAGAACTGATAAAACAAATAATAATTATAGGTATGAGAGTAAAATGAGAGTAAGATCCTCTTCTGGGTGTTCACAAGACACCCTCCCTGAGAGAAATCTCCTCTAGACAACTAGATCTTACAGATCTAGTTCCCCCACTTGCTACAAATCACAAGCAGCTGCAAAACCCTCAACAGGCCTAGTGCTACTATAGAAATGAAGCTTGGCCATAATACCGGATAGTGGAGAGATGCATCACAATCTCCTCCAAAGAGCTACTCCATGGAAGGATAGAGGATTCCTAAACAGGAAATCCTCTTCCCTTAGGCTAAGCAGCCAAGAGAATAGAGTTGCTGCAGCAACTTCTTAAAATTATTCAACAACCTCTTCTTGCTGCCTCTCCTTCTTTTTATAACATAAGGGCATGCCAAAACCCTAAAGCATCTTCTTCAACTTATCGCCTTTCACACATGTGATCCTCTTCTAGAAGTACGTTGTGCTTGATGGATAAGCTTCCCTCCAAACTGCGTTGTAGGTGGGGCCAAGTTGACCCATGCAAATGAATTTCCCCTTTTCACACTTAGGGGTCTTTAATAAATAGCCCAGATTTGTCCCCTTTCACATTGGGCATGTATTTATTCTCAACTTAGGAGTTTAATAAACCCCTTCACATGCTTTTATTCATGAATAAAGCAAACTAGAAATAAAATGCAATATTCCCATGAGCTGTAAAAATTGGGAATATTACACACACACTAAAGTAGTGTTCAATAAAGAGGGGCTTAAAGTGTCTCTAGCCCACAACCATATGATCCTACATGGAATCATAACAAGGTTCTCAACAAAGGAACCTAGTGAAAGGGACCAACCCCAAGACATATGGTTAACCACAAGACCTCGTCGCACAAAAATTAAGGGGATTTTATGATTAGGCTAGGTCACTGGCTCGACCATCAGTCAAGTGGGCATCAAATGACGTCCGCTTGAAATTTAAGGTGTTAGGTCTATGAGGGCAGGCATTAAGGCCTAGCCCACAGCCACATGGCCCATGTGGCCTAATTTTTTTCACACATGGGTTATTGGGAAATTTAATCTTCTAAGAAATTGCATTATCGAATGGAAAATTTGTCACCTTCATAGCGGAAAATAGGGTGGATTTGTAGGAAAATCTGATTGTTGGTCCGATTTGTAGGATGAATAACAAAAAAACTACATGGAGAACTTAAGAGCCATATCTTTGTGCGTTTTTGGCCTTTTGGAGCTAAAGAGAGTATACCTAGGGGTTTTTGGACAATTTGGATCTAATGGTGACCTTTATTTTCTAACTTGAGCACATCTAAAGAGATATTTTTCAGTTTCAATTCTGTGGGTGTATGGATAAATTAGTGTTTTGGAGCAGTTATTGAAGGTGTTTAAGCATGGACAAGGCCATGTAGGGGTTTTCTTACCTTCAGAACTTTACTATAGTAGTTGATACCTGTAGGGTTCAATTCATCTATTATTTTCTCAGTATGTATTTTTGAGGAAAGTTTCATTTTTTTCCTTCAATGTGGGATTGAAGTGCGTATATGTTCATTTTTAGATAGAGTACAAGGTATGTTAGGAGACACCTTGTGTTGTTGATGTTTTCATTATGGATTGTAGGTTTTCATGAGGTTTATAGTGAGAGTTATTTAAAGGAGAACATTTCCTTGAAGGGGAAATAGCCACTTGTTTTATCGGAAAATTTTTATGTACTCCTTTTCCATTGAATATATGGAGAAGTATATCTAGTTGGTAGGCCAAAAGATTTATCCCAAGAGGGATGAACTCCATCACCAACTTCTTTTATATTCTCTTCATGAATTCATGTATGATTTATGTGACGTGATGTTACTTATGTTTAATTTTGCATTTGAAAACTAGCTCATAACTTGAAGAGGCCTTTGGAAAACTTGTTTCTTTTTAAGACCCATTTTTTCTTGCAAAGTGTTAGTGAATGGTTATTTTGAGGAAGGGGAAGTCCTCCTCCAATTTCAGATCAACCACAAGCTTGAGAAAAACGTCTCAACCACAAAGGCATCCCCTTGAAGCCAAAACTGCTCTGATACCAAATGAAGGTTTTATCCTTGTACAAAAATTACTTGCAAACGAATTTAAAATATATATATATATATATATATATATATATATATATAATGGAAAGAACATAAAATATATATAGATATTTTTCTCCCATAACCCAAAACTAGGAAAACCACATTGATTTTCCAATATATTTCTTCTGGTGTTACAATACAGTATATACATGTTGAAGCATTCATAAACCCTCAATAAATTAACCCTATATTTTGACATGACCGTAGTTCCATTGAAAAAATCTACAAAATACCATGGGAAAAACCATCATGCATAAAACCATGTGAAAAACCATGGGTGGGTACACCCAGAAAAATAAATATCAAGGTATTTCCACGAACCCCTTGCAAGGGGGGTGTCATTCCCTTGTTGTTCCTAGCGCAACGTAACAATTTCTTGGGCTATTCATGCAAAGAATATAACACATACCAAACAATTCCAAGTGGGAGAGTATGTGTATATTTGTAACAAACCAAGGAATATCTCACTAAGAGTGGGGTATTATGCCAAGTTGGAACCAAGTTTTTGTGGATCCTTTTAGATCATGGAAATAGTGGGGCCAATGGGTTATAGATTATCCTTTCCATCCACAGTGAATGCACATAATTTCTTTCACATTTAATTACTTAATAAATGTGTACCTGTTGTTAATCATATTCTTGATTGGTCTGTGATATAGATGGAACATGATGGAGAGTTCCAACCAAAACCACTATGCATCTTGGATCACGCTCCTTAATTGAGTAATAGAGTAACTTGAGGTGCAATGGAATAAATTTGGACTTGATGAAGCCACCTTGGAGATGGAGAAAAAAATGAGGGTTTTATACCTATTTTTGTCTAATGAATAAGCAGATGTAAGAGTTGTTATATAAAGTTTATTTTTTATCTTTTGCTTTATAGTTACAAAAAAAATTGAGGATGGTGTTCCTTTAAGGGGGTGGTTTTTGTAACATCCCTCTTGTTAAGTGTCATGTGAGCCCTCTATTGAGATGTTCATTATTGATGGAAGACATGGGAGTGTGACGTGAAATCTATTCCATCAGTAAAAGCTAAGTCATGTGTTAGAAAAAAAGATGATTGTTTAGTACCAAAGTTAATATGACGATTAAATCTGATTTTTTACAAAGGAGCTTGGCCCTATGGGACCCATGACCCAGGCTGAGGTGGCATAGGCCACAAGGTCATGGAAACGTTACATGGGTGGGTGACATGGATTTAATGTTTATGTCATGCCTGCATGGCATGACATGTGGCAAGTAGAATTGGCTCGATTGAGTGGCTAAAAAGTCCACTTTTGGATGAAATGTGGCACTGCTAGAGGTTTCCACATGGTAGGGTGACATCACCTTAATGTTAATGTAACGTCACCAAGGAGTAAAGTGGATAGGTGACGTGGAACTAGATAACGTGGTCTCCAAGTGGCACCACTAGTCATGCCACATTAGAGGGAACATAGGGAATGGTGTCAAATTTGGAATGCATATACGAAGAATTTTTTGTTGTGCCTTTTATCTAGGTCCAAGTTCATTGTGGTGCTTCCGGGAGGCGGGTGTAGTCTCACAGAGAGAGTTGAATGAATATATGTCCATTATCTAATGTACTACAAATCATTGACTACAATCCCCCTTGGTTAATTACTAAGAAGGCATGGGGGCTTTGCAATCCACGCAATCATCCCATCTACTGAGGAGGTCACGTGAAATAAAATGGAGAAGGAGAAGTGTGTGGGTTTTATTCACATAAGAAAAAAAATGCAGACACCCTCCATTAACTCTCGAAAGGTAGGGGTGGCATGATGAGTAAAAGTTGTTGATTTTAGTCTGACTGGTCATTCCATGGTGCTAATATGTGAGGAATTTAACCATTGTCCATTTTGGTTCCATATGGAACTATTTAATTGTTCAATATTTAAATGGGAATAAATTTCAAGCCAAGAATCAGATTGAGATCAAGTTTCATCGGAAACCTGTTGACGATTATAACACAGCGATGGCATTGGTTTTGAGTTTCAGGGAGGTTTGTAAAATAGGATTTTTGTGACCATATTGTTAATAGACCGTAAATAATGGTTATTTTTTATGTAACGCCTTACACTACTTGATAATAATCCAAGGGGGTGGGATGGTTCGTTACAGGTTTACTTCCAGGCTCCACTTGGGCTCTAGTTGTTTGGAAAGGATTTTCGTTGTTATTTATTTTGGTGCAAATTTAATGAATTTTCAAAATCTAATATCCTTTTCCCTCAGTCATGGAGGGTCTAAGGTGTAGCACCCATGGATTAAGGCCCTCATCATACCATTTTATCAATCTATTGGTTAATATGATACATATATTTTCTCCAATATTTGGTATAACGTAGCCCATGGTTTCTAGTCCTTGGGTGCTAAGGCATAACACCTAAGGGCTTAGATCCCTTGGAATATTGGAAATCGATATTTTTGGATGTTGGGTCCCTATATTACTGGTATAGTCCCTTATTTTTGTTAGTGTAACTCCCTTATTGTTATTTTTTTACCCCTGTAACCCCAATATTGTTATTGTTGTGCCTTTACATTATTATTGTTAGGTCAGCTAGGATTGTATTGTGACCCCATGGACTCCTATATATAGAAGGAGGTTTTGTCATTTTTATCATCCAATAGTTGTTAATTTATGTAATTTATTTGGAATTTCCCCCTTGAAGTGGCTATTTCTAAGGTGTTGATCTCTCTTTTCTTCTATTTTTGGAGCTGGTTTCATAACATTTGGTATCAGAGCTTTGGATTCTAGGGTTTTTCTGCTCCAAACAGGTCATCGTGGAATTTTCACTATAAATTTTTTTCTACAAAGGTTCAGAAGCTAAAATTTTTATAGATAAAAATAAAAATCGTAAGGAACATCTTGTAAAAATTCCAGATCTTAGTTCACAATATTTTCGAAGATATGATCTGTGCAAGTTAGGGATTTTTCAGGCTCCCGAATTTCACCTAAAACCGGTCATCGTGGAATTTTCACTATAAATTTTTTTATACGAATCTTCATAAGCTTAAATTTTTATAGAGCGAGTCTGAAATCTAGAGGAACATCTTAGATAAATTTCAGATCTTGGTTCACAATATTTTCAAAGAAATGATCTGTCGAAATTAGGGTGTTTTCAGGCTCCCAAATTTAAACTCAAAGAGGTGACCGTGGGAAAATGTTCATAACTCTCTCTCTGAGTGTCAGATTGGAATTATGTAAAATGTGTCTACAAGTACACGAACTATAGTTTCCTTTGTATCAATTTCAGATTCGAAAGAGGAAACATTGAAACATGGAATTTCGTACAAGTTCACTCTATTGAACCAGTCCATAATTAGGTCATTGTGGGAGATTGGGCATAACTTTTCCTTGAAGAATCCAAATTAGGTTAGACTTGTGGAATTCGAAAGAAGATTTATAGGGCTAATAAAGGGCTGAATTTGAGATATTGAAAATCCAAAATCACATAGATAATTCAATTTCAATATTGAGCTCCTCAAACGCAAGAAAAAGGTGTGCATTTTTTTCTTTTCGAATTGCATGTCTTGTGTGAAAAATCAATTTGAAGTGATTCCAAGGGAATATTGAAGCATAGATATCAGTATTGGGTTCTAAAATTCCACCTAAAAATAATTAAACACCCATTAATCCTTCACAAATCTCTACTATGACTCATGAATAGGAAGAAGCGCAACATGACATATCAAAATTACAAGAGAAAGTGCACCAAATTTCGCTCTCACAAAGAGCAACAAAAAATGAAATGGAAGTTTTTAAGAAATACATGGAAGCGAAGATGGATGGTTTGAAGAAATGCATGAATGGTTTCAATAATGGCATGGAAGCTAAGATGGATGGCATGGAAGTTGGCATGGAAGCTAAGATCGATGAAAAAATTAAAGTCAACATGGAAGACATGGAGAATGATCTAAAAGAAGACATGGAAGGTTTGATGACAAGGTTGATACAAGAAATTATTCCTAATGGCGGAATGATAATAGAGGAAACTCATGATGAGAAAAAAATAAATGTTAATCATGATTTCATAAACTCTAATGTTTTATTGAAGAACCACCATATTCCAAAGATGGTTATGAGGAAGTTTGATGGCAAGGATCCTGTTGGTGTCATAGAGGTGGATTATTATAGGCAACCTTAGTGCTTCTCATTTAATTTTCAACCCTAGGTAAGTCTTCTTATTTGAAGAGTGTCAGCACAATATATGCAAGTGAGATCAACTGATAGTTACTCAATGCTGTTTATGAGAAAGGATTATCCAATCTTCTGAATTCAATCAACTTCAGGAGGAATGTTAAAATCAATCTTCCGGGAAATCACATGAGAGATTTAGAACTGACGCATTTCGAACTACTAAATGTAGTTCATCATTAGGATGATGATGAACTACATTCAATAGTTCGAAATGCGTATGTTCTAAAATCTCTCATGTGATTTCCCGGAAGATTGATTTTGATATGATATGGATCACAGAAGTCTATGCTCTTAAACAAGAATGGTTTGTTAGATTATGGCTAATTATTCTTTCTAGCTTAGAAAAGAGAAACCTATGATTGAACAACATAGTGATGGTTTGAACAACAATCCTGATGAACTGAAAAACAATCTAAATGAATTGAACAACATTCTTAATGAATTGAACAACAATATAAATGAAAGGAACAACAATTACTTATATATTTTTGCAATGGAATTCTCTTTGTAAACTGACTAATTAACATTAATCAACAATTGGACACCTCACTTTGTTGAAAGGACAAATTAATCTGCAAAGACAAGTAATCATTGAACAATAATTATCCTACGATTTGTAAATCGATTGCAAAGGTGTTAGAAGAAAATGGAAACATCTAACAGCTATGAAGCATTATTATATAATCCAGAAGATATGAGTGCGATTATTCTGAATCAAGAAGTACAAATTCTAAACTATTCCAAAGGAAGAAAAATTGTAACTTTATTGAGTAGAAAATTATTTTACAACCACATAAGATAATTGGACATGGATTTTGTAACTAACGCACAACACATAAATTGGCGAGGAAACTCCCAAGGGTTGGGCCCAAACCACTAGAAGTTTTAACGCGCTGAAAACTTCAAAAGGTAATTGTTCGAAACATCAAAACTCTTAATTAACTCAAAATATAATACAGGAATACAATATGATGGCTATGTCTTGATGCGTTGATTACAGAGGGAAAATTCCTATTCGACTACCCATCTAGTTCGTCCCTAACCTTTTTAAAGGCATTTTCATGCAATGAGATAGTATTCTCCAAATGACAGCTGCTGCGCATGGTTGTCATTTGAGTTTTCGAGCTTGAATTCATCCCTTTGCCTTCTGTCAGCTCATACATTCGTGTCTGTTGGTTGTCTTCCATTTTCCGTTGGTTCAGTTGCTCTGCCTTCTTGCATGCGGAGATACAATAAGTCAAATTTCTATTATAGAAACGTTCCTTTTTGTCGTTAGCTCAATTGATCTGATTTTCATAAATATTTTCTTTATTTATTGTTAAAATGAGGAAGAATTCCTAATATTATGTCATAATTCAAAGTAATTATAGGGTGAAAACATACCTTAATTCCGGCCCAACATATACTCCCTTGCTTACCTAATTGCATGTCCTCATGAAAATGGATGGTTGAGATGAAAATTTGTTAGGGATTAGGTAGGGTAGACCTTTTCCTTGTATACACTGAAACCTTGTTTTTGTCTCATTATTGCAAAGGCAACGCTTGCGTGCCCCTCTGGTAACTCATAATTATGATTATAGTCCTCAGGAGGATACCAGATAAGAGGGCTTCTCTACCTACATGCTAGCCATGCAGGCCCCATGCTAAAGACCAGGTTACTTTATGAGAGGAATATAGAGCTAGCAGCCTTGAAATTCCTGTAGCCAAATGTCTCCCTATTCTTTACGTTGTTTGTAGAGGCCATCCATATTTGTTTAGCTATTTCCAAGGCTGCTTCTCGAATGTATTCAAAGTATTCCTGTCCATTTTTTATGATGTCCTTATGGATGGGCCCCAGCCTAGTCCTTACACCTTGCCTTCGCATGAAGTTCATGTGTTGGATAAATAGTTGCAGGTGTTTTGTAGGTTCCCCTCTGACCCACAAGTATAGGCCATGTTCTCTCTTTTGGAAGATGCTATAGGCCTTGGCCCACTTAATCTGGTTCTTGGCGAATGAGAGGAAGGCTTGGAGCTGAACATCTCCTATGAAGGGACTAGGGTTGTTTTTTGTATCCTCTTCTAGAAAGAAATTCTACATGTAAAGTTCACATAGAAGGCATTGGACCTGTTCATCTTGATCATTACAGTAGTGGAAAATCTCTTCTATAGTCCTAAAATTTGTAGACATTCTTGCCTTGACGGCCTTGAATTTCAGCAGTAAATATTGTTCTACTAAGAACAGGGCATAGTTGGTGGCCGGTGCCCTGCATGATAGTGCATCATTATACAAAGAACAAATCGTAGTGATTTGTTTCTTGGATTGCTCCACCTACTCTTGTGCCCTTTTTTCCTTTTCCTGTTCTTCTCTGAGCTGGGAAAATGTTTCATTTTCTGTGGAGGAGAGGTCTGTGAATTTCTTTAGTAGTGCTTGGTATTCTTTTGCTGGCACCACCTCCTTCCTACATTATGCTAGCTCATGCTATGTTTGCACCAGTTCATTGTGTAATTTCTGATTAACAACTTTCTCTGCCAGGGGGGCATAAGCGGGAGCTTCCTTTGTTTGGGTCTCCTTATCTTTTGTAGTTTTCTGCTAAGTTTTTGTAGAAGCTTCAATGGTATTTACTAGTTATGTTTGAATTTTGACCTTAGTAGTACCTATTTGGTCAGTCTATATCCTAGCCTCTGAAGTAGCTACCAAGTCGGAATTTCACATGCTTGAGAATTTAATACTAATTACACCCCCTCCATCAAAGAAAGGGCACCCACGTCCTCAAGTACAAGAGGGATTTGGCCAATCATGAATGTGAAGAGGGGAATGTTAGGATTTTGTAATAATGACCTGTACGTGAAGGAGAAGGTCGCAAATTTCAAGCTTCAGGGGGGTTGAGTAATTACTAGAATACGTAGTGTAAAGGTCAGATTTGGAAGTTTTGCCATAATTGCATCTTGTGTGGAAGTGACCGGAAAGGGAGAGGGAATAGTATAACTAGTATTATGATATGATGTCCTTCTTCAATGAAAAGTTATCAAAAAAGTAAGACCAAGACAGGTAATGATTGGTTCTATCATCCCGGGGTTCAAATATGTAAGCATATCTCTGTTAGTTATTCATGTGGTAGATTAATATTATCACTAATTCGAGTAATATATTATGGAAGAAGAATGGAAGATAAATTATTTATAAGAGTAATTGGCTATTGATGAAGCATACTTTAATACCATAAGTAGAGCCACTGCTGCTAGTAGGCATTCATAGCCTCGACAAGGTTGCTATTTTAACCCAAAAGAATGAGCCGAGATCCTTACGTAAAAATAGTTATTCTACCAATTTTGTGGAGAGATCACCATGCTGGTATGATAGCCAGATAACCATAGTGCCACTCACCAGAGTTGTAGCAAAGTGATCAGGTCGGCTCATGATGAGACCTCCTGTACTTCAAATAGATAAGAAGGTCATTACCCTGGTGTGGTGGCCATTGTGGGCATGTCACTTGCTAAGCTCTTATGAACGTGGTAGGCTGGCTCGTGATGAGACCTCATATCCTCTCTTGAAAATTTGCATGTAAGCACAATAATTATTTTTTAATCATAGAATTTTGATTTATAAGGAGGTCATTGTGCTGGTGTGATAGCCAGATAGTCATAGTGGCATTCACTAGGATTTTAATAGAGTGAACAAGCTGACTCGTGATGAGACCTCCTGTCCTTCAAGAAGATGAGAAGGTCATTACCCTCGTGTGGTGGCCATTGTGGGCATGTCACTTGCTAAATCCTTATGATCATGGTAGGCTGGCTCATGATGAGACCCCCTATCCTCTTTAAAAGTTTTCATGAATGTATAATATTTTCTTCTTTATACATGGAGGGAGGCTCATTAACTCCTTAAGAGTTAGGGATGGTGAGAAAAGTGAAAGAATTCCAATAAAATTAATACCCCTTATTCCCATTTCTTTATATTGGAGGAGAATATTACTCGAATAGTGCAGAAAGATATACCATCATAAGGTCATGTATTGTATGATAACATATTTGAACTGGGGAGGACTTAGCCTTTCATTTCATGTATGTACAATGTCAGCTTCATGTTTAAGTATTATAGTGCCAAGGAATCATCATATTGCTAATTTTACTGTTTCCCTCTCTTATTCAACAACCATTCCCTACTCAAATATGCCTTTATAGGTCAGGTGTAGATTAGTGAAGTAGTGTTGGATAAAGGGAATAATAGGATGTAAAAACAAGGTTATTCAATTTGAACAACAGTTGTTCAATAAGATTGAGCAGAAACCATTTGGAAAGTTTTAACGGCAGGGTGAAAAACGTAAAACTTGGCTGTCCAATCTGGTCGAAAAGTAGTCGTTCGAGGATTTAACATCAACTGTTCAATTGGTTTGAATAGAAAAAAAAATGAAAACGCAAGAACATGGTTGTTCAATCCGGTTGAACAGCAGTCATTCGACGATTGAACAATGGTTGTTTGGGAATTGAATAGAAACAAAAATAACAATGCCAAAAACACAGTTGTTCAATCCAATTGAACAATAGTCATCTGAGTATTGAACAACAGTCATTCAAAGATTGAACTGGTGAAAAAGAGAAAAATAAAAATGCAAATACACGGTTGTTCAATCCAGTTGAACAATAGTCGTTCGAAGAATGAACAACAGTCGTTCGATGATTGAAAAATGAAAAAAATGAAACTCACGGTTGTTCGTTCTGATTGAACAACAGCTGTTCAATTGGATTGAACAACAAGAAAAGTTAAAGTGCAAACATACGGTTGTTCAATCCCGTTGAACAACAATTGTTCGACGATTGAACATCAACCGTTTGAGAATTGAACAGTAATAAAAATAAAAACTAAAAAACATGGTTGTTTAATCCATTTGAACTATAGCTGTTCAATTGGATTAAACAACAGTCATTCAGGGATTGAATAGCGAGAGAAAAAAATGAAACTCTCAAGAGAATGAGAGGAGAAAATTTGTGAGTATGAAGAATGTACAAAAAATTGAATATATACATTATTTACAGATGATGGTAGCAAAATTCTCATGTACTTGAGTTTGTGGGGTTATCACCCCCCTTGTGCCACAACTTGGATGGTGGGATCATTTCGTACCTGTTGGAAAAAATATTCTTTCGTGAGAGGTTTGCGATAGAGGCGTACTCTGTGCCCGTTGACTCTAAACGTTGAACTAGACCCATCTATGGTGGTCAAGGTGAGTGTGCCATTGTTGTGTACTTGCTCAATCTCGTATGGACCGAGCCACCTTGTTTGTAATTTACCTGGAAAATATTGGAATCTGGATTCATAGAGGAGTGCCCAATCTCCTTTTTGAAATACATTCTTCTTGATAAGGTTTTCATGCCATTTAGCTCGTTTTTGTTGGATGACCGCTATGCATTGTAGGGCTAGTAGTCGTATTTCATCTAATTCATTTATTTGTTGGAATTTTCCAGCTTGGGATTCTATTAAGTCCAACCCTACTTCCTAGGCTGTTCTCAGAGTTTTGATTTTGAATTCAATAGGGAAGATAATTTCTCTCCCAAATAGTAGCTGATATGGTGAATATCTAGTGGTGTTTCGCCAGGTTGTATGATAATCCCATAAGGCTTCTAGTAGTCTAGTGGCCCAGTCCCAGCAATATGATGATACTATTTTGGTAAGGATTGCCTCTAGGATTTTGTTGGTTCTTTCAACTTTCCTATTTACCTACGGGTGGTAAGGAGACATAACTGTATGGATTATATGGTGATTCCTTAGGGTGGTGTAATTTTATTACCTATGAATTATGCCCCCCCAAGCGGTTATCACTTCTTGTGGCAAACTGTATCACACGATTAGCTCGAAAATAAAATTAATCACCGATTCTTCCATGGCTCTTGACAAGGCCATTGATTCTACCCATTTTGTTACATAATATGTGGCAACCAACATGTAGACGTTCTAGTTTGATGGCGGGTTGAATGGTCCAAGGAAGTCCAGTGCCCATCATTTGAATGGTTCTACCACCAATTGTGGTTGTAGCGAAATTTCATCAACTTGGCCTGAGCAGTCAATTCTATCAGCTATCACAAGCGTGGACATATTTTTGTGTGTCTTTCAAAATCATAGGCCAATAATAGCCTAATTGTAACACTTATGCTATGTTCTGCGTTCTGCGAAATGGCCGCCACAAGGTTCATTGTGATAGGCTCATAAAATGTCATAGATTTCGTCCTCTCTTATGCATCTGCATATGTGCATGTTAGCCCCTGTATGGAAGAGGTATCCACCAATCCAAGAGAATCTTGCGCTTTGTTGTACAATCAGTTTATGTTCTCCTAATGTTAAATGTTTGGGAAACTTCCCTAATGTTGACTGATAAAAGGTGCTTCTTAAAACTCCTAATTATCTCACATTAATCATCAATCTAGGTAAGTCCCCTACTTTCGATAGTGTACACAGTATGTGGTTGCTATTATTTAAAGAGTAATGGTTTGTAGCAGAGATCTTAACACAAATGTAAATGAGAATATCTAACAGGCTCTAATGGCAGTTATTAAAGAAACATCAAAGTGCGATCTTCTCTTGAAATCAAAGCTTACATCAATCCAGATAACAATATCATCAGCTGAGAGCACAATAGTAATAACTCGCCTCTACTTTAGCTGATTAAATCTAAATTCTATTAAATATATTATGAAATGCAATCAAGACAAGGGTAATATAATTCCAAGAGTCCGAAAGCAATAATCAAACTTGTGAAGAATATAATGTGCTCATTTAAGGAATCTCACAAAGCATAACAATATGAATCACAAGCAGAATGTAATCAATCCAATAGTAATGTAAAACATGAAAAGAATGTAAATCAAGAAATGAGGAACAACTTAAATAAAATAGATTCACACGAGCAAGAAATTATCAAAACGATTAAGCACTAGGAAATATCATAACATGAAACAAGGAAGCAACAAAACTCCACCAGAGTCTGGGCCTTTAGCCACCAACAGGTACTGCTACGTTACTTCAAATACGGTGAGAGAATAGAAACTCAATTATGTATTAATCATTGAACTAAAGTAACAATACAATAAGTCATGCTCTCCAAAACACAGTCTGTAATTATGTTTTACAAATTAGAAAATAGCAGAGATTCTCCCATCCTTTCTATCATCACTTGCTTTTATACTCAAGCGGAGATAAAAATTAAACAGTAAATATGATCCCTCAGGATCTCCGGATCCTGAGGGATTCGTAACCAATTCCTAACTTAAGACATATCCCACTTGATATTCTTCATGTATTCTTAACTCTAGCTGTAACCGACGTTCTTCTTTCTCCATTGGTTGGATTCTGCTATTCTAATTCTATTTTTTTGGGTTCCTTTGTTCCAATGCTAGGGAACAACAATCGTCCCTTACCATTTCCCTGTATAAAGAAATATAGAAGTTAGTTAAACCATAGCAGCACATGATTCCTTCATTATCCTTAATATTTCTAGCATATTAGGATATTAGGATATGAAAGAGATAAGAATTATGGAAAACAATGGTGAATTCAATAGTAAATACATACCCATTTCATGACTCAACATACTCCCCTACTTACTCTGTTTCATGTCCTCATGAAAAAAAATAATTCCGATGAAGTGCAGTTAAAGAGTAAGCTGGAGAAGGAACATAGATTAGTCTGAAACCATGGTGTTAGGCTAAGAGTGAAAAAGCAGTTATTTCCTCTTCCTCGAGTAATTCATAGGTGGCCCGGTAACCTTCAGGAGGGTACCAAATGATGGGGCTACAAAATCGATAGCCTAACCAAAAGGGTCCTTCTCTCAAAATGAGATTGCTATAGGTGATAAAACGGGCTGCAACTTCTTTAAAATTTACGTAATTAAATGGCTCCCTGTCATTCACACTACAGGTAGATACCACCCACCTTAGTTTGGACGCAGTCATCACACTTTCTTGAATGGATTGGAAGTATGACACTCCGTTCTGTATAATTACTTTATGAATAGGCCCCAAGACTTGAATTACCCCTACTCTTTTCATCAAACTCCTTTGATTAGCAAGAATTTGCAAAGGGTGCATGGGTTTGATTCTTACCCAAATGTCCAACCCATGCTCTTGCCTGTTGAAGGTGCTATTATATTTGAGCCACTTGATTTGATTGACTGCAAATGAGATAAAGGCCTGGAACTAGATGTCTCCCACGAAAGAGCTGGGATTCTTCTCTAACTCATCTCTTAATATAAAATCGTGCAAGTAGAATTCATAGAGCAATATTTGAACCTTTATACCATGCTGTTTGCAACAGCTTATAAAATCTTCAGTAGTGTTCAATTCAATCGATTTTCCTTTGCTTACGGCTTTGTTTTTCAACAACAGATATTGCTCTAACAGAAAAAAATCGTAATTATTGGCATGAGCCCTACATGTCAAAACATCTGTATACAACGAGAAAATAGAATCTGTCTGAGCTATGGTCTTATCCAATTTGAGCTTGATTTTTTCTATTTTATTTTTAGCCTGCCTGCATCTGTCGAAGGTCTCACTCTCTGTTGTATTCATTTCCTGGAGTTGTTTCTGTAATGCTTGATATTTTTTCCATGGAACAGTTTCTTGTTTAATCTATTCTAACGCAAGCCGCGCCTGAGCTAATTCTTCTTGAAGATTCATAATAGTGGGTTCATTGTAAAGTATGATGTCTTTAGCTAATAAACTGGTCTGGGTGCCCACATTATGGGAGAAAATGTGCTCTATCTGTGTTTCCTTATTATTAGAGGTCCAAGCCTCTATCTGAGTTGTTGTATCTATAAATATTACATGTTGTTCTTCTCGAATAATGGAAGGTTGAGGGGACATGGGCTTAGTTTGAGTCCCAGTAGTCTTCTCTTCATATATTTTTGTTTGGATTTCTGCGTTGGCTGTCTCTGAAGTTCTATCTAGTGCCTTTTCCATGGTGATTTCCTTGATCTTTCTTCTAAGTCTTTTCACTATTTTACGCAGCTTCTTCCGTTCCTTCCTAAGCTTTTTAAACTTATCTCTGTAGTTTCTCGGTGGAGCCACTATCCTGCTGTCAGTCTCATGAATAGCTTATGCTTCCAATGATCCTGGTTGGTCATCCTGGCTTCGTCCTAATAGGACCGTGTCTCCAGACTGAGTTTTGGCTTCCTGGAGCACTTTTGTTTCTACTTCTTCTTCATGGCCTATACTTTCTATAGTTAGGCCTATCTGGCTATTTTCCACCAAAAGCGTGTCACTAGATTGGTGCATTGTTTCCTAACTAGCTTCTTCATTTATTTCAGGTTTGAGGCTTGCTTCCCTTAAAGGAGATAGATGTTTAGTATTGCCGGTATTCTGGGGAGATTGGATTGTTTCTTCGTTCAGGTTAAGCGGGTTTTCCTGTTGAATATAATCACTCATATTAGCCAAAACCTGGGAAAATTCAAAATCATGCAATAAATCACCTTGGGGGCTCATACTTGGTGTCAGGTTGAGTCCTAATTCATTCCTTTATTCCTCCCCGAACTGTCTTGTTTCTTCACTGGGGTTATCCTGGCCTTCACCTTCTAGCTGCAAGGGTTGTTCTATAACTAGGCTTGATGGCTCTATGGGTTGGCTAGTGCTACCTTGAGGGTTTTTGGCCGCCCCTAGCCTTGACCTTATCCTTGCGGACCGTCTACGTTTGAGAGGTATATTTCTTAAAAGGGGAGTTATTTTCCTTTTCTGAATCGGGATAGGGGTAGGCAAGGCTAAGCCTTCTTCCCGAGATGATACTAAATCATCCTAGCTTAGTTGCTGTTGAACGAGATTATGGCTACCTATCAGTCTAATCAGGCAGTGGTGGCTTACCACTGTTTGTATATGTTGGGACTATCTTAACCTTTCAACAGTTTCGTGCAATAAATATTTCAAAAATGCTGGTAAATTAAGAGAGAATTTTTATTTTAAAACACCCAGAAGTTTAAGTTGGCGCAGCCTTACCACATATTTTCGCCCATCACAGGTGATGTAGTTCTGGACAATTCTCGCTAATTCCCCCCATGGCTCTCCAAGATAATATGGTCGAACACCTTTGCCTTTCTTGACCAGCTCCCGTCCTTCATCTCTGAAGATTTTGATGACATCTTGCAACTTCAATCGCTTGCCAGTCCACACAGGTCCTTCTGTTGGTAAACCAGATACTTCTGCTATCACTACGTCCGATACAGATATTTGTCTGTTGCTTACCATAGTTTTTTCATTCAGCAAGTTCTGTATAAATTCAATGGCAATTTCTTCGTTGGGTGCCTGAAATCGTGTGAAATAGACTATCCACCTAGCTTGAGCTAAAATTTCCCTGGCTGCATCAGAAACAGCCAGTACTAGTGGTTCTCTACGTACAGATCTTCCTCCCATGGTGCTGAAACTCCACAATTGATAAAAGTAGCAGGGAGAATGCAGGGACACACAAAGCGAAATAATGGAACAGAAAATGGTTATGTGATATTTTATAAATGTAAATATCGTTATTGAGATGGTTATCATACCACATGCTTCTGTAATCATGGAAAATCATATCGTTCTTGAAAAATCAAATGAAAAAGTGACATCACACTTAAAATTACACTGGAGGTCCCTTGCCCCCTTCAAAATGATAGGTCGTCCTCGACCAAAATAAATGAAAAGGTAAGGCGTGGGTGGAAAAGTACAGTGGTAATGAAGTAATGAGGTACGCGCCGTCATGACAAGATTATAAACTATATTGGAGAAATAATATCAAGGTTTGTGTCGTGATTTATAAATAAGTGATAAGTTGCCGTGATATGATGTATGAAAGGAAAAGGAACACCATGCACAAAAACACAAGAAATCAAAACTTTTAGTGCCGTTATTCCACTGAAACATTGTGATTGATTAAAAAGATATTCATGCATAAAGGTTAAAGGTATGTTAGGATTTCAATTTCTCCATAGAAAAAAACTTATAAGAAGAGGGTATGAGAGATTATTGATGTAGATTAAAGCTTCAATGCCATCAGCAGAGCTTTTGCTACCTGCGGGTGTCCATAGCCTCGACAGAGTTGCTTTTAACCTTTTGGAACCATGGTCCTCTATGTAAAATTGGGGAAGTGTCTGATGATATCCATAGTAGAGACCAATGTGCTAGTTTGGTGACCAGGTGAACACATTTCCATTCACTGGGAAGTGGCAAAAGTGGTCAAGCCGACTCTTGTGGAGACCTTTTGTTTCCAAGGATGATTATTACATCTATTGGATCATAATCCTGGTGCGGTAGCCATAATGGGAATGCCACTTCGCTCCTTCCTTATGATCATGGTAGGCTGGCTCGTGATGAGACCCCCTATACTCCATTTGTGGAAAAAGAATCATAAACTCATCAGTGAAACAAAATCTTCTTTTATTCTTATTATTTTTAAATTCAGTCCCCCATTTATACATAGCGGGTGATTAACCACTCCTTACGAGTAGGGATGGTGGAAGAAGTTTTGAGATATCAATATATAAAGAAATATACCCATCATCTTATTGATAACATATAGAGAAAGTTATATATAAGCAAGGGGAAACTAGTTTGGTAAAGATAATCAATCAATGTGTTTCAGAGTGGAACTGAGGACAGTAAAATGAAATAGATGATGTGTCCTTTTCTCTTTTGTTTAGATTATCATGAAACAGTCTTATTAAATATGATAATATACATGGTATTTTTCCTGGTATACTGATATTCCATACATATTATATCTTGCATACCATTACGTTCTCAAAAATATTCACCAGATGTTGCTTTACAAAAGAAAAATCCACACAAAGCATGTTGTTCCTTAAAGGGAATAGCAGTTGTTCCCTGTAGGGAATAGCAAAAAAGAATGCACACAGAAGTGTTGTTCCTTAGAATGAACAACAATTGTTCCCCATAGGGAACAACAAAAAAATACACGCAAAAAAAATTATTGTTCCTTGTAAGGAACAATAGTTGTTCCCTGTAGGGAACAACAAAAACACACATGAAAAAAAAATTGTTTTTCCCTGTAAGGAACAACAGTTGTTCCCTGTAGGGAACATCAGAAATACATACAAAAAATTGTTGTTCCTTAAAGGGAACAACAGTTGTTCCCTGTAGGGAACAAAAAAATGAAATATACAAAAAGTAATGTTCTTTTTAGGAAATGGTCAATGTATGTAAAGGAAATTTGTTGTTCCTTGTAGGGAACAACAAAAGAAAAAGAAAACTAACTATTTGTAAAACAAATCCAATCAATAAAAAAAAACAAATTTATGTACAGAATTCAAAAAATAATACATCTCACTGGGCTAGTGTTGTGGAAGGGTTACCCTCCTCAGCAAGAATTTGTATTATGGAATATTCCCGTATCTACTTGCAAAAGGATTCCCTTGTAAGCAGTTTGTGATAGAGGTGTACTCGATGTCCGTTTTATTTAAAAGAGTGGCTAGACCCATCAATGGTTGTTAATGTAAGGGTACCATTGTCATGCACCTCTTGTATCTCAGAGGGGCCTAACCATCTGGTCTGAAGTTTGCCTCAAAAATCATGGAACCTAGAATCATACAAAAGTGCCCAATCACCTTCATGGAAGGTTTTTTTCTTGATGAGGGCATCATGCCATTTTTCTCTTTTTTGTTGGATTAGTGCAGTATGCTGAAGAGCTGATAGTCGGATTTAATCTAATTCATTTATCTACTGTAATCGATTAATCCGGGCTTCAGTTAAATCCAGTCCTACTGCCTGGGTTGTCCTTAGCATTTGTATCTCAAATTCAATAAGAAATATAGGTTCCTTACCAAATACCAGTTGATATGGGGAGTATCCAGTGGTGTTCTTCCATGTTGTACGATATTCCCACAAGGCTTCTGGCAGTCGAGTAGCCCAATCTCATCTGTGTGATGAGACCGTCTTTGTTAGGATAGCTTCAATTACCTTGTTGGTGCTTTCTACCTACCCATTGGCTTGTGGGTGATATGGAGAGGTAATCCTGTGAATAACATGGTGATTTTTTAGTGTAGCAGCAATCTTTTGGCCCACAAATTGTGGTCCTCCATCAGTGATTACTTCTCTGGGTAACCCATATCGTACAAAAATTTAAAAAATAAAATGTATTACAGTTTCTTCTGTGGCCTTAGGTAATGCAACCACTTCCACCCACTTGGTCACATATTCTGTTGCAACCAATATGTATGATTTCTGATTGGATGATGGGTTAATTGGCCCAAACAAATCTAGTGCCCAATGCTCAAAAGGTTCTATAATCAACTGTGGTTGCAGGGGCATCTCATCAGATTGGCCAGGGCGGCCCATATGTTGGCAACTATCGTAGGCTTGGACAAATTTCTTAGCATCCTTAAAGATCATGGGCCAATAATAGCCCATTTTTAAGATTTTATGTCCAGCTTTGCGGTCTGCAAAATGTCCACCGCATGGTCCATCGTGGCAAGCTTTTAAGATGTCATAGATTTCATCTTCCCTGATACACCTACGGATGTGCATATCAGCCCCTGTGTTTAAAAGATATCCTCCAATCCAGGAGAGTCGAGTGTTGTGATGTACTATGGATTTCCTTTCTCTGGATGTCAGATGTTTAGGTAGCTTTCCTATTGCTAAAATTTTTTCCACATCTGCATACCATGGTGTTTTTATGGTAACAGCGAACAAGTGTTCATCTGGAAACTGATCTTCCACTGCTATTGCATCATCTGTTCTTGGTACTCGGGAAAGGAAATCAACTAAAAGGTTTTCCGTCCCTGGTCAATCCCTTATAGTTATATCAAATTCATGCAAAAGAAGCAACCAACGTGTCACTCTTCCATTCGTAACTAGTTTATTAGCTAAATATTTAATGGCAGAGTGGTCCGTATACAGAATTATAGGGTATCCAATTATATAGTGTCTGAATTTGTTAACAGCATAAATGACTGCTAAAAAATCCTTCTCTGATACTGTGTAATTTAACTCTGTAGGAGTTAAATTCTTGCTAATGTAATATATAACATATGGTTTATTTTCTTCCTCTTGGCCAAGAACTGCTCTAATGGCTGCATCTGATGCATCTGATGAGATTTGGAAGGGTATATCCTAGTTTGGTCCTCGTAGTACTGGTGCTGTAGATACGAGTTGTTTCAAATCTGAAAAAGAAGTATCACATTTTTCATTCCATATGAAATCAGTGTTTCCTATTAAGGCATATAGTGGTGCAGCAATCTGTGAAAAATTCTTGATAAATCTACGATAATATCCAACAAATCCTAAAAAATTATGTACCTCTGTTTGAGTGTAAGGAGTAGCTAATAAAATAATTACCTATATCTTTTCCGGATCTACCTGAATTCCAGCTGCTGAAATGTAATGTCCCAAGATCAAGCCTTTTGTCATCATCATATGGCACTTTTCGTGACTTAAACATAGGCTAGTAGCAATACACCGTTCCAAAACTTTTTCTAATGTCTGTAATGCTTGGTCAAAGTCATCTCTATAGGGTGTAAAATCATCCATGTATACCTCTAATCCTTCATTTATTAGGTCTACGAAAATACTGATTATGGCTCGTTGAAATGTGGCGGGTGCATTGCACAATCCAAAAGGTAATACCCTGTAGGCAAATGTTCCCTAGGGACAGGTAAAGGTAGTCTTGTCCTCGTCCTCTAGAGCAATCTAGATTTTATTGTAGCCACTGAAGCCATCTAGGAAAGATAAAAATTTATTTCTTGCTAGTGTATCCAGAACCTGATCAATAAATGGAAGGGGAAAGTGGTGTTTTTGCGTGGCCTTGTTGATTTCTCTATAGTCAACACATATTCGCCATTTCCCATTCTTTTTAGGAACTACAACTAATGGAGAGACCCATTTACTGTCAAATATATGATAAATACAATTAACATCTAATAGTTTTTGAAGTTCTTCTTTAAAAATGTCTTTTAAATGAGGATTTAATTTTCGCTGAGGTTGTCAAATGGTTTTTGCATCTTTTTCAATGTAGATATGGTGCATGCATAGTTGGGGATCAATCCCATTCATGTCTGAGTAGTCCCAAGCAAAAGCTTTTTTATGTTTTAAAAGAACTTGAGTAAGTTTTTACTGTTGGTCATGGCTCAGATTACTGTTAATGTTTAGGGTTTTCCCTAGCTTGATTTCTATAGGTTTGTTGTGATAAACAATGGTTGTTGGTATTGTGTGATCACTGATTTCTTTGAGGGGATCCTCTTCAATTTCATTATCAAGAGTTGCTTCAATCATGTGACATTTGAAGCTTGATGTGGAGGTAGGATGATTGATAAAGGTATTAATAACATCATCTTCTGTTTGATTTTTAAATTCAAGGGCATCTACCACAGTTAATGGTGATTGAATGTTTTCTGTGAAATATGTTGCGGGTTGTTTCCTGGTTTGTATAATAGTCAGACTCGGCTGAGCAGGGGGATATAAAGCTAAATTTTTACATCTGTTCCCCTAGTTATTGTCATATTGCTTATCCGGCATCTGATATAAGAATTAGTAGCTGCTAGCCAAGGTCTTCCTAATATTAAAGGATGCCCATCAAGTTGACTTCTGGGATTAATGATCAAGAAATTTGCTGGGTATTCCCAAGAATCTACAAACACCATTACATCCTGTAATGTCCCCTCTCGTTTGACAACTGAGCGGATAGCCAATTCCAGTAGAGTTTTTTATCACTCAGATTTTCCTTGAAGTTTTTAGGAAGAGGAAAGGGGTCTGAGGCAACAAAAAACCAAATTTTAGGTACAGAATCTAGCCAATCTGTACCCAGAGAGGGCTCTCTCTTTAAATTTTAGCTTTGTTTTGAAAAATATTAGGCTAGTTATGAAAGTTTAGGAATTTTTATTGTGTTTGGGGGTGGAATTCAATAACAGAGGGGTATGACTGAGTAGTTTAGGCCATTGGGCTAATGGAGTCAAGGAATATGGCTTAACTAGATTTGGTTTCTTAACAAGAGATGGTTTCACAGGGCAAGATAGTCAAATAGGGAACAATTAAAGGCTTAAAGTAAATGGAATGAACTCAAAATGGGTGAAGGGAAATTAAGAATCCTTTAACCTATTCGAAAGAGGGAATTTGAATGATTATTAATAAAGGGAAATTAGGAATTATTTACCAAATAATCATAATGAATAAACTAGGAAACAAGAGCAATTAAGAATTCACTGTTCATACTAGTTCAAAGGAAAACATTAAGAATAACAACGATTGAAAATAGATTGCACTTAAGCACTTTCTGAATTATTCTTTTTCGCTATCATTCAGATATGAAACATAGATGGTATAATAAACAAGAAAACTTTAAAACATGAGGTATATAAGACTTATTGATCCGGTGTCTGACTCAAGAATCCTGTGAAAAGTCCTTTGCATCAATTCTTTAACCAGCTAGCCATGCAAAATTTGTCCAACAACACTTTATTCCAAAATAATCAATATCACAGCAAAGTCTAAGAATCCACCACCCTCAATACTCTAATTGAGGGAGTATTTATACAAAAAATTATAAAAAATATCTCTTAACAGAGAGATATAATTTAGGATAGCTCATGAATAAGTTACAAGAAAATAGAGATAGATAGTCTCGTAGATAGGAGAAAAGGTAAACCGATGTTGTGTTGTTCCTATTTTTATGAGTGTGCTGGAGGCAGGCCCTATGATTTGGCTTGTTGTTGTCTTCTTTGGTAACTCTGTGCTGGATTCCATGTTCTTATTGATACTCTTTATCTGTACTGATACACTTTAACATGTTTGATCTCTGTTTATCCTTTTACCATTACTTATTGTAGTAAATAATCAAAATTCATCCAAGGATATTTTTACAAAATGTCCAACATGTCTTCCCACCATTGTGCTTCTGGTATTCTGGTTCTTTGAAGCTTTCTCAGGGTCTCATCAGTTTCTGTGTATCTGAAAAAGGTAGGCTGAATTGGAAATAAGTGCTTTACCTCATGTTTGAGATCAAACAAGTTTTCCAAACTGTCATAAAGAATTTTGCCTGTAGGCAACGCTTTTGCTGCTGATGAACTTGTCAATGGAATTGCCTGGTTGTCTGCATACTTATTCAATTTCTCAACATATTTTTGATGGCTCATTAGTTTATCATGAGAAACTAAAGGACTTGGCAACCCTCTACTCTACAAAATATAAAATCTTTTCATAAAAGCGTTGATTTCTTCTTGCATATCATGGCATCTTCTTTCTAATTTTTGCATCAGATTTCTTTTAGTAAAAACCTTTTTTTCTTCCAAAATTGTCCCTGTTCTATCTTGAATGCCTAGCTCTTCAAGCTTATATTTATTCTTGGTATTTAAAAATTGTATGAGCTCATTGGCTTCTTTAGGCATTTTTCCTAATTCTGCCCTTGCCTTTTGAACTTCTTCTAGAGCCAGTTTAACTAAATCATTTTGCTCATACATTATTTGGATTGATGGCCAAACATCATTTATTGATTGAATAATGTTGTCCCAAAGAATTTACTTAATTTCGTTCAAAGGTTTCTCCAATGTGAGATCCTTTTCTAATGCTTTTACCAAGTTTTCTAACCTGTTTATCTCTCTTGTCTTTTCTGCAACATTTATCTTTGAGAGATCATACTTTTGTTTCAAGGTAGTAAATTGTACCTTTGTTTTTTGGAGTTCTGTAACTCGGAGCTTCAATTCCTCCATTGATTTTATTAGTTCCTTAGTGCTCAAATTGGCAGTGTTGCCTTGTGCTAGTCCTGCTGACTGCCTTGTTGTTGTTGTACCTGTGACCACTTCTGCTGTGGCTGCTGGGATGTTTGGTGCTAGTGTTGTAGAAGGGACTGTTGTTGAGACTACTGGTATCACGTTGGGAGGCTGAGAGGTCGACTCTCCCTGCTTGTCCTTCAATGATTTTTCAAGTTCTTGTTCAGTCTCATTTAGTTGTTCATTAAGTTTTAAGAAAAAATCCATTAGCTCTTCTTCAGATTTTTGCTTTATGACCTCAACAGTCTGTGGATGCCTTGAAGGTGGCAACTTTAGTTGTTTCCTTAGGGCAGCAATATCATCATATTTATTTTTGATTAAGGCTTAGGTAGCCTTAACATCTTTGGGATCATGACCCAATCCAATAATTATTTCTTCTAAAGTCTTTATTCTGTTATCTTTGGCCTGGGAGGAAGCTTTTTCCAGATGCAGTTGGGTAGTTGTATTATCCAAAGAATTTTGCAATCTTTGGGCTATCATTCCCTTACCAGTCAATGTTGAATAAATCATTTCTCCAGTTTGTTTATGTAATTCAATCTGATCCAAAGGATGAATATCCTTTACCATAACCTCAAAATTGGTTCTAAGGTAGTCTGCTACTGTTTGAGGCTGCTGCACTTTAGGCTTGAAATGACTCATCACCATTTTACCTTCCTTGATGTCATAGGCTGACATTAATCTATTTTGATTTGTGGGGGCCATATTCAAATATTTATTATAAAATTGACGTCTTAATGGATCATTTATGGCTTTTATGTCTATAAATGTCTTCTTGATATCCCAAGCGTCCTTCACTAGTGGCCTGAAGGATGATACCTCTGCACTTTGTTGTCTTTCTAACTCCTTTTTCTGTGAGTTGGTGGATGTCCCACTGATTGTGAATTTTTGCTGACTGTCTAACCATTTTCTTCTCTGATTATCAGTTATTTCTCCAACAATTTCTTCTTCTGAGAGAGATTTAATCTTTTCCTTTTGGTACCAGGCTGTTTTGAAGGTCTACTAGTAGGGGTATCTATTTCACTGTCTCTCTTTTTACTTCTTTCCTCATTTAGGGGAGTTTGCAAGATTGAAGTTTCTACCATATTGATCTGAGTGGGAGAAGTCTGCATTTGGGCCTATCCCTTGGAATTTTCAGGCTTCTCCGACATCGTGAATTCCTTTGTGGCCAGTGTACTGGTCTCTTTTTCCTTACCTTTGGATGTTACTGTGGCTGGTGCGCTGGTTTGTTGCAAATGTTGCTGAGAGGTTCCAGCAGAGGAGGGACCAATCCCTGATCTTTATACCTGCCCAAAAGAATCTAGGTCAAGTATTTTCTCAAGATATTTCATAACATTCTCAACATTGACCTGTTCACTATCCTTTTCTACTAGGGTTCCTTCCATCCATTCATCAATGTTTGCAAATTGTTCAATCTCCGGAATCCTATGGTGAATATATGGTGACAATTTGTTCTTCATTCTTCTATCACATATAAAGCTATTAGGGTCATATGGTACCCACCGAAAACTCTTTTGCAACTTAATATAATCTTCTAAAATTATTTCTGCTTCTTTCCCTACATCCCTAGTATTACAGACAAAAGGGCCTAATTGACTCTTGATTCTGAGTTGAGCTTTCTTCTTGGCATTGTAAAAATGGACTAGGTATTAATTTATCATTTTTCTGAAGTATTCTAAGGCAAAGAGCCTCATCGAAACATACTTTGGTAGCTTGAAAGGATAGAGCTCACACCCATACATCCTAATTTTTGTATGGTTTTTGTATAGGTACCAATCACCTACCCTGTATTTCTTGGAGAGCTGGAGGATTTTATTCATATCACTATTGACCCTAGGAGGGGAAACTCCTGTTAATAAGGTGGTTTCTGGGTGAAAAAATAGGTCAATGAATTCATTGTAAGAGTAAGGGGACTCAAAGGAATTATGGAAGATTGCAGACCAGAAGATTACAGACCTTGAATTTCCTTTGGTGTCAAGTTTCATGACAGGGAAGGGGAAATTCTCTGATTGATAATAGAGCATAAGATGGTATATAAAAATGGAGTATTTGAAAACTCTTTCATCTTCTAGTCTCATGAACTGGTCATGAATATTATCAGCAATGTAAGAGGCAAAGTCATATTTGACAGTAGGGGGCTGTCCAGGAGTAAAAATTGACAACAAAACTAGGGTTAACTCATCAACGTATTCACTAGTGTTGAATCCCATTACTGAAGATATCATATTCACTATGAGTTTGCCCATATCTGTGAAAAAGGTATGTCCATAAGGAGGAGGGCCTTTGGGTTGATGTTCTTGTAGCATGAAAGTTTGACAAAGGCAATCTAGTTCTTCTTGGGATAAATTTGTCGATTTTTCAAGTAAATCTCCCATGGAAAGGGGAGTTAGGGCTTGACTGGGATGAAACTATAACATTTCATTGATGGATTGAGCAGTTATTGGGAAAAGGATGGTTTGACTTGGGGACATAACTGCTCGTTGATTAGGATCATAATTGGCATGGTAGTGATAAATTATTTCAGGAAAGACATGAACTAAGTGTAAAAAATACATAGGAAGATTGGATTCCCACAGTCCAAATATATCAGAGCCATTCAGGTAATTATCTCTACATTGGCAAAATATTATGAGAGGATTTTCACTAAAGATGAGGTCTTTTATCTGGAAATCCCTATCCGCTAGAGGAAGATAGTCTAAATCTTTATGGGGGGCATTCAAAGGTGCAAAATTCAAAGCCACAGCGGTTTCCATTTCTGGTTCTTGTGGATTCAGAAAGGAATTCGGGTTTTTAGTGGAAAAATGGGCAAAATTAAAGGTCTGGGAACTTATGGGGTGAAACAAAGACCGAATTGTACTATTTTTTAGTCTTTTTATGTGGAATTAAAATAAAAACCAAGACTTGCAGGGTTCGATGGAAATTGGATAAATACCTATTTCGGGAAGTGAATAGTGAGGAAACAGGTGAAGGAAAATAGCTAACTGGTTCAGCTGAAAATCTTTTGAAAAAGTGGCAGTTGGAAATCTTCAACAACTGATTTTGACGTTTTGCATGGGAACACTGGTCACAGCATAAAATGATGAAAATACGTGCATTTGTTTTTTTTATTCACAAAGTCAAGGTTGGCGGGGGTTTTTTTTATTTCAGACGGATGACGTACGCTAGAAAGGGTCTTTTGTCGTATGCAGAAGGCGGTAAGTGGTATGACATCGCACCACTTTTGGGGATGGGTGGTATTCGACCGGGAGCCAGCGATTCCATAGACCTTGCGACGCGTGGCGGGGTACTATTTAAAAAACCAATCCGCGATCGCACGTTATCGTTCGGTCGTGGGGGGCAATGCGATATGGATGACAACCATTGGATGTGGAGGGGTTGATCGGACGGCTATTGGGGAGGCGAGGTGACATATTTTTTAATGAGAGTAGGCCCAATACAATCAAAGATTATTTAATTATATCGGGAGCAAAGTGATTGGTCGGGAAAGTTATTAATTAACCGTGAGGGTTAATTAATCCTTATTTAATGTGGCAGGGGGTCGGGGCTCTTAATTAGTTACATATTAACTAATTAATCCCAATTAATGTTGTATTATGGTTATATTTTAACCAAGGGGCGGGATATATAAAATTTGGGGATTTTATATAGTTATAGTAATACGGGAATGGGTAGATGTTATAAGGGAATTAGATAATATAAGTTAAAAATTAATATGTCAAAATGAATGAAAAGCGCTAAGTATAAAAACATTAGGATTGTGTATTTAACTTAGGCTTGAACGAAAAAAGGTTTTTATGGGATATTGCGTAATTTTCCTAAGAAAAATAGGATTTTACTTAGGAAAAGACTCATGGAAGTAAATAAATGACTTATGGATGGTTTTAAGTACTTAGGCTTTTAAATTATTGGGTCGAGGGTCTAGTCCCTCCAGAAGTCAGAGAAATGCTCTGAGCCCCTCTAATTTTCAAATGCCTTAGTACTTGGGGGAAATTAGTGAAATTTTTAGGGAAAAATGAGAAGGGGAGTTAATCATTTGACCTTGTTTTGCTTGAAATTCCTTCAGTGTACTGTCTGCCTTGCACTTGTGATGAAAGTAAAGATTAACACATTTAGAGTCATTATCCATCACATGTAATTCTGAAACATCATCTACCTACCCTACCTACTTTAACCTGACATTTTTTCTTCTTTATTAGGGTGCACTTAGACTGGCAAACCCTTATCACACTTTCTTTTCTTTTACATGTAGAAATCTATCTAGGTTTAACCTTATTACATCCAAGGGCTCAGATTAAGCTGTTAAGCTCCTTTATTTACTCTACCTATCTACTTATCTACCAAGATTAAACAGTTTGGTCAGATTTTATTCTCTATCTCTAAAACATAAAATTCAAACATGAACTGGCCAAGCTTAAGCTGTTTGACTGTTCACAAATTGTGGCATAAGATACAAGTTGCACACAATTTGTTTATTACATAAAACTAAAAATTTGTGGCAATTAGACTTGCACACTTTCCTTGGCCTTTCCTTTGGTGGGGTTCATTTTCTTTCACTTTTTGGCCATTTTATTCTTTTCACCCTTTGATTTTTCTTTTAGGGTATACCCTCTTTACATTTTTTAAATTTTTTGATTTTTTTTGACAATATGGAAAACCTTTGCAACAAGAAAATGTATGAGCATATTACATAGCTCATCAAGTCAATCATGAAATATGACACCTATTGGTATAGGAGCATAACAGAGTCATGGTTGGATCTAAGGTTGTGATGCCAAGCTTTTGACAGGTTTTTTGTCGTGAGAATATTAATGGATGCTCCTAAATCGACTAATGCATTGGGAAAAGAACAACCATTTTTCTGGACTATAACGATGGGGTTTCTAGGATCTTCATATTTCACTGGCGTTTCTCTGCCTAATAATAAATCAGATTGAGTTCCAACAACATGGATGGTGGGGTTTATTCTTGATTTCCTCACATGCTTCTTTATACATAGCTCTTTGATAGTTTTATCATATATTGGAATGTCCTGGATAGCCTGGAGGAGGGGGATTTTTATACAAATATTTTTCAATTCTCCTAGAAGATCAAAGTCAGGGGTTTCAATTGGACGCGGTATCAACAATCTTTCTGGGAATGGGGGGGAAGTGGGTATACTTTGTTCAGGATTTTTTTGTCTGAATGTATCTTCCCCCTGTTTTATTTGTTGATTCTCTACAGTCAAAGACTTATTTGTGAGAAGTTCTTCAGGTTTCAAGTCTTTATCCTTCTTTGGAGTAATTATACGTCCAGATCTTAACTTAAGCTCGTTACATTCTCTCAACTTTGTTTCAGGGTCTAGACCTTCTATGATTTGTATTGACTGAATTGCTCTGTTATTTGGGTTTGGGTTTGGTTGAGCTAGGAGTTGTGGTCGTATGTTCGTTTGAGGATTTTGTTGCAACATTAAGGTTGGTTGAGGCAGAGGGCCTGTTCCCATAGGCTGGTTTGTGGATCTTTGCCATTTTGATTGCCAATTTGAATTTTTTGAAGTGGAGGGGGACCATTGGGATGAATAAGGGTTATTATTCCAGAATTGTGGTGGGTAAGGAAAATTCGGTCAACTATTATTGTTTGAATTTGATTGATTTGGCCAACTATTGTTGTTTAAATTTGATTGATTTGGCCAAGGTGGCATAAAAAATGCTTGAGGTGGCAATAAACATGGCTGATTCTAGCATGCTCCCCCTAAATATTATTGAGAATTATATTTAGAAAGGGGAAAAAATGAAGATGGATTAGTGGGCTTACCTGTCTGGCGTGCTTGCCATTTTCAACACTGGTTTAATTGATACACTGGTTCCGCTTCTTCTTCTACCTCCTTAAAAACTGCTTTTGGTCTTGGGAGTGATGGGAAGCTTTCTGTGGTGTGTTCTTGGGTGCATATGGCACATGTTATTTTTGCATCTAGGGGGCATTCCTTATGACTATGATTTTGTCTGCAACATGGGCAGAAGCTAGCCAATTTCTGCTCTGCTATGGCCTGCTTTTGCTTGGCTTGCATAACATTTAGTTACAGTGTTGTCAGAGTTCCCAGAATATCAGTTTTGAAGTCCTCCAACAAATTTTTGATTTCACTTCATGTAATTATTTCTCCTGAAGCCTTACTATCTCTAGATTTCACCTCTCGTCCAGCTGGTTTGAGTCTTGAATTGCCCCTGGAAAATTTAATGCACAAATCCACAATATCGTTATAATTTTCTTGATAAATATCACCTTTGCCCATTATATTTAATGTTTCCACCCATTGATCCTTCATACCTCTAATTAACGTAGTTTTCAGAACATTATCAAGAATATTTGCATAAGGGGATCTTTGCAAATTATATTGAAAATGTTCTACATATTCTTCCAAGGTCTCGCTGGGTTTGGCTACCATCTCAAAAATTTCATCTTTTAATTCTCTCGTTCGGCAATAATCTTGATATTTCTTAAGAAAATATGCTTTCATTTGGTCCCAATCATTAATGGTACCTCCACCAAGTCCCATGAACCAACGCAGAGATGCTCCCTTCAAAGTAGATGGGAATAGCTTCAGCTTTTTAGGGTCGGTAGTGTAATCATATCCTCTACATAAGACATCAAACTCAAAAATAAATGCATCGGGATCTTCTGAAGTTAGCCCATGGAAAGTAGGGATATTTTTCAATGGAATAGATTTCATGGGAGCATTGAAAGTTGTGTCAATGATAGGATATTGTAATGTAGAAGTTTGAGTTGGCTGGTTCTGAGCTATTTGATAAAAAATATGCCAATATCCTTCAGGGATCTTCGGAGTTGGTAGGTTTTTCCTAGGATGTCTAGGAGAGGCTGGAATAATCCTAAAAGTACTACCTTGATATGGAATACTGGGTGTCCTCTGTTCAACTATTATTTTGGGAGATCCAGGTTTTGATGGTTCAATTTCGAGATTACTTGTTTCTCCTTCTCCTTCACGGAGAGTACTAGAATTTCCTTCTTGTAAAGGGTCATATTTTATATTATCAATGTCTAGGGAACTCTGCTCAGTTACTTCTTTAGGAAATCTTGGTTCTGATAGATAAATTTTGAAACCACCTATTTCTCCCTCTCCTTCACAGAGGTTGTTAGAATTTCCTTCTTGTGAAGGGCTTGTTTGTAAATTTTCAGTATCCTGAAAACTTTGTTCTATCCCTTCAGTTTCACCATGAATCTCAGTGTTAGCTACAGATGGTGATCCTGTGGCTTGAAGGAAGTCAATAGGACGTTTGGCAACAATAATTCGAGGTCCTACATATGGTTGAGACTCAAATTTCCTTATTATTTTGTCGATAAAGGTTGTTCGCCTAAGGGTCACTGGTCCATTAGGTTTTTCAGGTCTAGGAGAAGGAATTTTGTTTTGTTTAGATCTCTTAGTCATTCAAAAGAAATGCAAGCATACATTCCTACCTTAGACTTCTACACAGTTCTGCTATAAAGCAGGTAGATGAACGAGCATGTTCCTCGCTCATTATGCAGGTTCTTACCTTCCATTTTAATACCCAATTATTCCTTAGAAGAAAAAAATCAAATATGCATCCCTCTTTCTAAATGGTTACAATCTCCCCGGCAATGGCGCAAAAATGTTGATGATAAAAGGTGCTTTGTAAAACTCCTAATTATCTCACATTAATCATCAATCTGGGTAAGTCCTCTACTTTCGAGAGTGTACAAAGTATGTGGCTGCTATTATTTAAAGAGTAATGGTTTGTAGCATAGATATTAACAAAAATGTAAATGAGAATATCTAACAGACTCTAATGGAAATTATTAAAGAAACATCAAAGTGCGGTCTTCTATTGAAATCAAAGCTTACATCAATCAAGATAACAATATCATCAACTAAGAGCACAGTAGTAATAACTCACCTTTAATTTAGCTGATTAAATCTAAATTATATTAAATCTATTGTGAAATGCAATCAAGACAAAGGTAATATCATTTCGAGAGTCTGAAAGTAGTAATCAAACTCTTGCAGAATATAATGCACTTATTTATGGAATCTCACAAAGCATAACAATATGAATCAAAAGAATAATGTAATCAATCCAATAGTAATGCAAAACATGAATAGAATGTAAATCAAGAAATAAGGAACAGATTAAATAAAATATATTCACACGGGCAAGAAATTATCAAACCAATTAAGCGCTAGAAAATATCAAAACATGATACAAGGAAGCAACAAAACTCCACCAGAGGCCGAGCCCATAGCCGCCAGCAGGTACTACTACGTTACTTCAAATACAGTGAGAGAACAAAAACTCAATTATCTATTAATCATTGAACTAAAGTAACAATACAATAAGTTTTTCTCTCCAAAAAATAGTCTGTAATTATGTTTTAAAAATTAGAAAATAATAGAGATTCTCCTATCCTTTCTATCATCACTTGCTTTTATAGTCAGGCGGAGATAAAAATTAAATAGTAAATACGATCCCTTAGGATCTTCGATCTTGAGGGATTCATAACCAATTACTAACTTAAGACATATCCCACTCCGATCTTCTTCATGTATTCTTAACTTTGGATGTAACCGACCCACTTCTTTCTCCATTGGTCGGATTCTACTATTCTAATTCTGTTTTGTCGGGTTCCTTTGTTCCACCGTTAGGGAACAACAATCATCCCTTACCATTTCCCTGTATAAAGAAAGATAGAAGTTAGTTAAACCATAGTAGCACATGATTCCTTCATTATCCTTAATCATTATAGCATATTAGGATATTAGGATATGAAAGAGATAATAATTATGGAAAACAATGGTGAATTCAACAGTAAATACATACCCATTTCGTGACTCAACACCTACTGCCAGGTAATTTGCCATGTCTGCATACCATGGTGTTTTTACTACTACAACAAATAGATGTTCATCAGGGAACTGATCATCAACTGCTAGGGTGTCATTCGACTTTGGAACCCTGGACAGGAAGTCTACGACTACCTTTTATTTTCCTGGATGATCTTTTATTGTTATATCGAATTCCTGTAATAAAAACAACCAATGATTTATTCTCCCATTCATGATTGGTTTATTGGCTAAATATCTCATGGCAGAGTGATCAATATACAAGAGTACTTCATAACTAGTTATATAGTGCCTAAATTTATTAATAGCATAAATGACAGCTAGAAACTCCTTTTCAGTCACGGTATAATTTTATTAGGTCGGAGTGAGGTTTTTGCTGATATAATAAATGGCATAAGGTTTTCTTTCTTCTTCTTGGCCAAGGGATGCTCCTATTGTTGTTTCAGATGCATCTGAAGAGATGTAAAAAGGCAGTTTACAGTTAAGTCCTCGTAGAATTGGTGTTGTCGAGACCAGTTTCTTCAAATCTGCAAAAGTGGTGTCACATTTATCAATCCAATGGAATTCAACATTTCCAGTTAATGCATACAAAGGTGCGGCTATTTGTGAGAAATTATTTAAATCTACGATAATATCCTACATATCCAAAAACACTACTTACCTCTGTCTATGTACAAGGTGTGGCTAATAGAAGGATTACCTCTATCTTAGCCGGATCTACCTATATTCCAGCTGCAGAAATGTAGTGACCTAGGATCACTCCCTTAGTCATCATCATGTGACATTTTTTATTGCTTATACATAACCTAGTAGAAATACATTGCTCTATCACCTTTTCTAGAATTTCTAGAGCTTGATCAAAGTCCTCCCCATATGGTGTGAAGTCATCCATATAGATATCAAGCCCCTCATTTATTAAGTCAGAAAAAATGTTGATTATGGCCCTCTGAAATGTGGCTCGGGCATTGCATAACCCAAATGGTAAAAATCTGTAAGAAAAAGTACCCCATGGGCAAGTAAAGGTTGTCTTATCCTGATCTTTGGGAGCTATTTGGATTTGATTGTAACCATTGAACCCGTAAAGGAACGAAAAGAACCGTTTCCCTGCTAATGTGTCCAGGACCTGGTCAATGAAGGGGAGGGGAAAGTGGTCTCTTTGCATTGCTTTATTCAATTCTCTGTAATCTACGCAGATTATCCATTTCCCATTCTTTTTAGGGACGACTACTAGAGGGGAGACCCATTTGCTGTCTGAAATAGGATAAATGAAATTTACATATAATATCTTTTGAAGTTCCTCTTTTACGATATCTTTTAAGTGTGGGTTTAGCCATCGCTAAGGTTGTCTAATGGGATGGATTTCCTTATCGGTATAAATGTGATGGGTGCATAGCTGAGGGTCTAAACCCTTCATGTCTGGGTAATCCAAAGAAAATTACCCTTGATACTTCCGAAGGACTTTTATGAGCTTTTGTTTTTGATCATCATCCAAATTGCCATTAATATTCAGAATATTTCCTGGCTTAATCTCAATAGGTATGATGTTACGTACAACGGTTGTGGGAATATGTTGATCCTCAAGGTCTGTCATGGAGTCTTCGAGGAATATTTTCAACATCTGGTATTTTAAATTTCCAGATGTGGGTGGGTGACTTATAAAATTATTGATTATGTCATATTCAGTTTGATTGTTAAATTCAAGAGCTTCCACTAGTGTCAGAAGTGAACGAACGTTTTGCTCCCAGTATGTACATGGATGCTTGTGAATTTTTACCGTGGGTAAGATTGGTTTGGCAGGTGGATAAATAATGTTATTTTTTATAGAATCCCCTCTAGTGATAGTCATGCTGCCTATTTGGCAGCCTATGTAAGCATCGACTGTGGCCAACCAAGGTCGCCCAATAATCAATGGGTGCCCGTCCATCCTATTCTTTGGATTAATAACTAAAAAATTAGTTGGATATTCCCATGAGTCCACAGAGACTAGGATTTCCTGCACTATTCCTTCTGGTCTGATAACAGACCTATCAACCAATTCCAGCAGAGTAGCCGTAGGTTCTAAAGCTGATATGCACAGTATTTCGCAGGGCCCTATACTTAGAATGTTAATGGCTTCCCCTAAATTGACCAATGTGTTTGGAAATGAGTGGCATGAGATTTGTATAGTCACAATGGGATTTCCTAGGTCTTCATATTTCACGGGTAGTTCCCTACCCAGTGAAAAATCAGATAGTGCCCCTACCACATGAATGGTGGGCGCAACCTTTGTTTTTTTTACTTTATTTTTCCCACATAGTTCTTTAATTGTCTTTGCATATATGGGAATGTATTGGATGGCCTAGAGGATAGGAATTTTGATACAGAGGTTTCTCAACTCCCCCAAGATGTCAAAGTCTGGAGAGATTATCGTTCTGGGTAGAGTTAACCTTTCAGGGAATGGAGGTAGAGACATCCTAAGTTCTTTAGGTCCCTACTGGTCAATCGTTTCTTTGCCTACCTCTTTCCCTGTTATATATTCTTGGCTAGGTTCTGTTGAAGTCTCAACTCAGGACTGAGGTGGATTCGTGGCTTCTACAGGTAAGATAGTGCATCCTGATCATAGCCTTAGTTCATTGCATTGTTTTTGTTGAGTGCTAGAATTTGGATTTTCTATGATCTGAATTAGTTGAACCGATCTATTTTTGGGATTAGGATTGGGTTGGGCTGGTAATTGGGGGCATATGACAGGCTGTGGGTTATGCTAGACTAGGTATGGAGCTGGCAGCATAGGTTGATTTTGAGTTCCCTCCCCCATTGGTAGGTTGGTCATTCCCAGGGGTTGCTGCCAATTCCAATTAGTGTTTTGAGGAGGACGGTTTGGCCACTGGGATTGATGTGGAAAATTTTGCCAATAAGGGGGAGAACAAGGAAAGCTTGGCCAATTATTCCCTGATGATGGTTGTGCAGGCTAGGGTGGTATAGGAAATGACTGGTTTGGCCAAGTAGAAAAAGGATTTCGATTTTACCAAGCTGCTGCAGGGTTTTTCTGGTTAAACTACGAAGACAAAAAGAACTGAGGCAGGCCTTGTGGCATACCTGGTCGTGCCTGCCATTTTCGACACTGATTAATTAGGTAGACTGGTTCTGTTTCTTCCTTTGCTTCCTTGTAAACTGCTTTTAGCGCAGGAAGTGAAGGACATTGGTCCATGGTATGATCCTTAGTGAAAATGGCACAAGTTTGAACCATGTCTAAAGGGAATTCCCTTTGGTTGTGCTTATTCCGACATCATGGGAAAAATATGGCCAAGTTTTGTTCTTCTATAGCTTGTTTCTGCTTGTCTTGTAAAATGTCAAGCAATGTTGTCAAGGTACCCAAAATTTCAGTTTTGAAATCTTCCAACGGATTTCCAAACTCTGCTCTAGTTACGTTGCCATTGGACTGCTTAAGATATTTTTTCATAGAATCACGCCCAATTGGTCGATTGTGCGCACTACCCCAAGAGAATCTAATACATAGAGAAATCATCTCATCATATTCTTCCTGGTAAATATCTCCTTTTCCCATTATGTTAAGCGTTTCAACCCATTCTTCCTTCATTACTTTAATCATCGTGGCTTTTAAGATGTCCTTGGATAGTGTCGTATATGCAGACCTTTGTAAATTGTATTGAAATATTTCTACATACTCTTCTAATGTTTCATTATCTTTTGCAGACATATTGAAGATTTCATCTTTTAGGTCTCGGGTTTGGCAATAGTCTTGATATTTTTTAAGGAAAATGTTCTTCATTTGGTCCCAGTTATTGATGGTTCCCCCACCTAATCCCATGAACCAGCGTAGTGTTGTTCCTTTTAAGGTAGAGGGAAATAGTTTCAGTTTCTGAGGAACAGTGGTGTAGTCATACCCCCTACATACGACATCAAATTCAAATAGGAATGCATCAGGATCTTTCTTAGTCAAACCATGGTAGGTGGGAATGTTGTGCAAGGGAATGGATTTCATAGGGGCATTTGCAGCATGATCAACAATGGGGTATTCCAATTTTGATGTCTACGTCTGATTCTAATTTTGATTATTCACCATTTGATCGAAGAGGTACCAGAAATATTCAGGGATTTCGTGTTCTGGAGGAGTGATCCTCGGAGGTTTGGGAGGTGAATGCGGTGGAGGCTTTGCAACGCTTCCCTGATCTAAGATCTTGAGTACCTTTGTCTTAACCACTCTTTCAGGTGATTTAGTTTCTATAGCTTCTATTTGAATTATGTCGCTAGTTTATCCTTCCCCTTCTTGTAAATTGCAAGAACCTCCCTCTCTCAAAGGGTCAGTGCCTATATGATTGGTAGTTTGAAGGCTTTGCTTAGATCCTTCTGTTTCACCATGAATCTCAGTGTGGGCTACAGATGGTGAGGCTGCAGCTTGAGGGAGTGTGATAGGACTTTGAATGGAAATATTTCTAGGTCCTATGGATGCCTAAGATTCAACTTTATTAATGATTTCAGCTATATATGTTGTTCTTCTAAGGATCACTGGTCCTTGGGATTGTGAGGATTTTTGAGAGTTATTTCGAATTGTTTCTATCCTTTTCTTCCTAGTCATAAAACAAGAGCACCTATTCTACTGGTCTTTGAACAATTTTGCTGAGAAGCAGGCTAGAGAAAAAAGATTTTTTCTTCCCAGTACACATGTTCTTACCTCTTGTTTTTAATACCCAATTCTTCACAACAATGGAGAAAGATGAATAAAGGATATCACTCTTAACACTCTTCCCAGCAACATCACCAAAAATGTTGGTGTCACAGAGGTGGCTTATTATAGGCAACCTTAGTGCTTCTCATTTAATTTTCAACCTGAGGTAAGTCTTCTTATTTCAAGATTGTCAGCACAATATATGCCAGTGAGATTGGCTGATAGTTACTCTATGTTGTTTATGAGAAAGGATTATCTAATCTTCTAAATTCAATCAAATTAAAGAGCAATGGTTTGGTAAATTATGGCTAATTATTTTGTCTAGCTTAGAAAAGAGAAACCTATGATTGAACAACATATTAATGGTTGAACAACAATCTTGATGAATTGAACAACAATCTTGATGAATTGAACATCAATCTAAATGAATTGAACAACAATATAAATGAAAGGAACATCAATTACTCAAATATTTTTGCAATGGAATTCTCTTTGTAAACTGACTAATTAACATTAATCAACAATTGGATGCCTCACTGTGTTGAAAGGACAATTTAATCCACAAAGACAAGCAATCATTGAACAGTAATTATCATACGATTTGTAAATCGATTGCAAAGGAGTTGGAAGAAAATGGAAACATCTAATAGCTATGAATCATTATTGTATAAACCAGAAGACACGAGTGCGATTATTCTGAATCAAGAAGTACAAATGCTAAAATATTTCAAAGGAAGAAAAACTGTAACTTTATTCAGTAGAAAATTATTTTACAACTGCATTAGATAATTGGACATGGATTCTGTAACTAACGCACAGCACAGAAATTGGCGAGGAAACTCCTAGGGTTTGGGCCCAAACCACTAGAAGTTTTAACATGCCGAAAACTGTAGGTGTTAACCTTGAACATAAATTATCTACACACGAATATTATAACAGAAAATAAACAATAGTGAGAGCATAAAACATAAAACAGATAAACACAGATATTTTCCCCTGGATCCCAAATCGGGATGACCAGCTTGATATTTCATTATATTCCTTTTAGTGTTACAACACATATATATATATATATATATATATATATATATATACATGACGAAGCATACATAAACCCTAATCCATTAACCCTGGATTAGATCATAACCGTAGTTCCCTTGACCGGAACTACAAAATACCAAGGGTCGAAAACCATCGTACCCCAAAACCATGTGCAAAACCATGGGCGCAGACTGCCCACTGGAAATTAAGGACCAAAAAATTTTCACTGGGGCACTGCCTTGTGACCCCCTCGTTGTGCCCAGCACAAAGGGGGGGCTATCGGCCCCCCGCACGTGCTTAGTCGTGGAAAGAATATAACACATACCCAAAATTCTCCCACTTGTTGTTTTCTTTCCGCAGGGGGCCATAGGAGAGCTTAGTCATTGGCCCAATTCTTCAACACCCATTGTTTCTCTACACCAAGAGAACTTCTGAGTGCTCACAGACTTCGTTAATGCATCTGCAACATTCTTCAAAGTGTCCACCTTTACCAGCAACACCCTTTTAGCCTCAACCATATCTCTAACAAAGTGATATTGAACATCAATTTGCTTTGTCTTTGAACGATAAGCAAGGTTCTTAGCCAAGAAAATTGCACTTTGGCTATCACAGTCTACCCTTATAGCTTGCTGTACCAACCCCATACTTGAACACAATCTTTGCAACCAAACTTCCTCCTTGCTTGCATGAGTGGTTGCTATGTATTCTGCCTCTGTAGTTGAAAGAGCCACTACAGACTGTCCTTTACTCATCCAACTGATTGTGACTCCAAATAGGCTAAACACATACCCACTTGTAGATATTCTTTGGTCGAGATCTCCAGCCCAGTCTGCATCAACAAAACCATGAATGTTCAACATTCTTTCCAATCTTGGTCTTCCCTGGTAGCACAAGCCATAATCACTAGTGCCACGTAAATATCTGAAAACCCGCTTCACTATTGTCCAATGCTCCTTCCCTGGGTTTGACATAAACTTTCTCAATACTCCCACTGCATGTGCAATGTCTGGTCTAGTACAGACCATTGCATACATCAGGCTACCTACTGCACTTGCATATGGAACACGGGACATATCCTCCTCTTCTTCTTGTGTCTTGGGACACTGATCAGCAGACAACTTTACAACTATAGGAATAGGAACATTCACCAGTTTACTATCCTGCATATTGAACCTTTGCAATATAGTCTCAACATACTTCCTTTGGATTAACCAGAGCATCCTCTTTGCCCGATCTCTCTTAATTTCCATGCTCAAAATATAGTTTGCAGCACCAATATCCTTCATGTCGAATTTGGAGAATAGTTGGGTCTTTGAATCTTGGATAATTTCTTTGTCACTTCCAATAAACAACATATCATCCACATACAAGATCAAATAAATAACACGGTCACCAATTAATTTAAAATAAAAACAATGATCCTCCTTGCTTCTGGTGAAGCCAAGTCCCCGTATATAAGTATCAAATTTCTGATACCAAATCCTTGGTGACTATTTTAACCCATACAGAGACTTCTTCAACCTGCATACCAATTATTTCTTACCCTTCACCATAAAGCCTTCAGGTTGCTTCATTTAGATCTCCTCTTCTAGATCCCCGTGAAGAAATATTGTCTTCACATCCATCTTTTCTATCTCAAAATCAAATGCAAAAGCAACAGATAAAAGTAATCTAATAGAAGTAACTTTGGCGATAGGAGAAAAAATATCACCAAAATCAATTCTCGGCACTTGGGAATAACCTTTTGCTACCAACTGAGCTTTGTATTTCTCCACCTTGCCTTCTACATTCATCTTGTTCTTAAACACGTATTTGCTCCCGATGGGCTTCCTTCCAGCCGGCAACTCCACCAGATCTCATGCCTCATTTTTGTGTAAGGATGCCATTTCATCAACCATGGCCTCCTTCCAGAGTTTTCCATCCTCTGAATCTACTGCCTCCCTGACAGTTCTGGGATCATCATCAGTTATAGTTAAGGAAAAAACTGAACATAAAGCAAATGGACTATACCTTTCTGGTTTCCTTCTTTCCCGAACTGATCTTCTAAGCTGGAGTTTGTGGCTCTTCATCTTCTGAGTCTTCTTCTGTTGTAGAGTCTGATTCATCCTCCTTTAGCTCAAACTATATCTTCTCAGGTTCCTTTGGTAGGACTTCATGTTTAACAACATCTTTCACTTCTTTAAACACCACATCTTGGCTGTACACAACCTTCCTTGTTTCTGGGTTCCAAAGCTTGTAACCCTTTAAACCGTCCTTATATCCAATAAAGATGCACCTTTCAGATTTATTATCCAACTTGGTCCTTTTCTTCTTTGGAACATGTACATATGCATCACATCCAAATACCCTTAGATGTGAAACAGAGGGTTTCTTACCAGTCCATACCTCATGTGGAGTCTTATCCTCCAACACTGATGAAGGTGATCTGTTAACCAGATAGCATATAGTCTCCCCTGCCTCTGCCCAGAATTCTTGTCCTAACCCGGTACCACCGAGCATGCTTCTTGCCTTTTCCATCAGTGTTCTGTTCATTCTTTTTGCAACTCCGTTTTGCTGAGGTGTGTATGGAGTAGTCTTCTGTCGTGCTATACCACACTTCTTACAAAACTCTTCAAATTCCTTCTTGCAGAACTCCCCACCATTATCTATCTTTAGCGCCTTTAACTTCTTCTCTGTCTGGTTTTCCACCAGAGCCTTAAATTCTTTAAATCTGTCAAAAGCTTCAGATTTCTTCCTCAAGAAATATATCCATGTATTCCTTGAGAAGTCATCTATGAATGAAACATAGTACACATACTTTCCCAGTGATGGAACTGACATAGGTCCAAACACATCACTGTGCACAAGTTCTAATATCTTGTTTGCGCTCTTAGCACCAGAAGGAAAACTCACCTGATTCTTCTTCCCATATACACAATGTTCACTGGAAAACAAAATCCAGAGAGAAATTAGACATGCCTTCTACCATACCATTTCTATTCAGTATCCAAAGGCCCTTCTCTCCAATATGTTCAAGCCTTTGATTCCATAGCATGGTCTTTTCTCCAGAGATAGCTAGGCTTTCCGCTCCACTTTAAGGAACCACAGAACTGTTAAACCCATCAATAACAGTGCTACCTTGTAGCTTGTATAGAGTTCCAGTCCAAACTCCCCGCATTAATACCAGTGCTCCCCGAACCATCTTGCAGGCATCTTTCTCGAACACTATTTTTACACCTGCATCATCCATCTTGCTTACGAAATCATATTTACGGCAATGCAGGAATATACAGAACACCAGGAAGTGTTCTAATCCTTCCACCTTGCAGCTTCAGCTTCACCTTTCCATGTTCGACGATTCTGGCCTTCCTATCATCCCTAGGAAGACATCACCACCATCATATTTCTTATACTCGCAGAACCACTCCCGATGGGGAGTGAAGTGAAAGGATGCACCTGAGTCAATTAACCATGACTCATGATCTACATGTGTATTTGAAGAAGAAACCAAATACACATCCCCACCTTCATCCAAGGTGGTTTTTGCCTCTGTAGAAGGAGCATCATCAGATCCCTTTCCTTTCTCAGGAGCTTTAGATCTGCACTCCCTTTTATAGTGCCCTTCCTTTCTGCATTTCCAGCATACCTTTACAAAATTTCCAGGAGATTTAGATCTCCCTATAGATTTGGATCTCCCACTCGAAACCTTATTCTTGTTTCTGTTTTGGGACCTTCCTCGTACAGATAAGGCATCTCCATTCTGGCCCTCCATATTTCTCCGTCTCATTTGCTCCGACAAAAAGGCTGAGACAATGTCATCAAAATTCAAGGTAGTTATATTGCTACCTATTGCAATAACCAAACTGTCCCACGAGTCTGGTAGAGAACACAACAAACTGATGCACTTATCTTCATCTGAGATTTTAATATCAACAGATGACAGCTGACTTACCACAGTATTAATGAAGGTGTTCAAATGCTCTGTCACCGAGTCTCCATCCTTCTTCCTCAGGTTATACAGTTTTTCCACAAGAACAAATTATTCACCAGAGACTTATATTGGTACAAAGTCCCAAGTTTTTCCCACAAATTATTCGCCATAGCTTCCCCAGATACATTCAACAATACTGAATCTGAGACACACAACCGTATTGTGCTCTTAGCCTTCTGATCCAGTTTCTTCCACTCTTCATCTGACATTGCCATTGCTTTAGTACCTGGATCTACCGTGAGCCACTGATCTTTATCCACTAGCATATCCTCCATCTTGAGCTTCCACAACTCAAAAAATTGACCATTAAATTTCTCGATCTCTATCTTTCCACCGCTTGCCATATTCTTTCACTGCAAGAATCGATCCCGCAGATCTCCCACTGAACAGGGTCTACCTCAGGCCCGAGAAAAAAACCCTTAGCAGCAAAGGCATCCCCTTGAAGCAAAAAAAAATCTGATACCAAATGTAGGTGTTAACCCTGAACAGAAATTATCTACACAAGAATCTTATAACAGAAAATAAACAATAGCGAGAGAATAAAACATAAAACAGATAAACACAGAGATTTTCCCCTGGATCCCAAATCAGGATGACGAGCTTGATATTTTATTATATTCCTTTTAGTGTTACAACACATATATATACATGCCGAAGCATACATAAAACCTAATCCATTAACCCTGGATCAGATCATAACCGTAGTTCCCTTGACTGGATCTACAAAATACCAGGGGTCAAAAACCATCATACCCCAAAACCATGTGCAAAACCATGCACAAAACCATGGGCGTGGACCGCTCACATGAAATTAAGGACCATGGGCACGTGCCTAGTCGTGGAAAGAATATAACACATACCCAACAAAAACCTCAAAAGGTAATTGTTCAAAACATCAAAATTCTTAATTGATAATACAGGAATACAATCTGACGGCTCTGTTTTGATGTGTTGATTACAGAGGGAAAATTCCTATTCGACTCCCTATCTAGTTCGTCCCTGGCCCTTTTAAAGGCATTTTCATGCAATGAGATAGTATTCTCCAAACGACATCCACTGCGCGTGGCTGTCGTTTGAGTCTTCGAGCTTGAATCTATCTCTTTGCCTTCTGTCAGCTCATACATTCGTGTCTGTCAGTTGTCTTCTATTTTTTATTGGTTTAGTTGCTTTGCCTTCCTGCATGCGGTGATACAATAAGTTAAATTTCTGTTATAGAAATGTTCCTTTTTGTCGTTATCTCAATTACTCTGATTTTCATAAATCTTTTCTTTCTTTATTGTCAAAATGAGGAAGAATTCCTAAGATTGTGTCATAATTCGAAGTAATTATAGGGTGAAAACATACCTTAATTCCGGCCCAACAGATCCCATAACATGGGTACTACAGATGGAGAAATATTTTGATCTCAATAATGTGAAAAACACACAAAAGATATGCATTGCAACTTTACATTTAGAACAAAATACATTTGTATGGTATTGATGACTTTGCTCCCGTAAAAAAATTGTCACTTGGTCATTTTTTACAGAGGAAATGATAGCACACTATGAGGATAAAAAGAGAAATACCTTCTTTAGCCAACTCATAAATCTCAAACAAAAGGGTTCAGTGGCAGAGCACATTGAGGACTTCCAAAAATTGAATATAAGGGTAACTGATATTCCAGAGGAACACAAGATTGATGTCTTCATGGGGATTTTAAAGGATAACATCCAACATGAAGTTCATGTTTGGGAACCTAATTCATTCGAGAAAGCATTCAAGTTAGCAAGAAAAATTGAATGTAAAATTATTGCGACAAGGAAGCTTACCACTCACATATATAAATATGGAAGTGTCGCTACTCCTAGACTTCCACAACCTACAAGGTTGACACCACGACAATGTTGATCAACGGTTGTCATTGATGTCAACCCAAGCGGCACCAGGGGCTACCCCAATATTGCATGGGAATTTTTACCTACCAAATTACTATATTCTGGGTCAAGAATGTTTTTTATGGTTTCTTCTTGTCGAGATGTTTTCGTTGATATATGGCACGCCATGTAATTCTTCACGGTATGAGAGATATTCATGTTTGAAATTTGTAACCCCAGTTAGTGGGTTAAAACCCTATGGGGTTGTGGCATGGGTCATTGAAAAGTCATAATTAATATTTTTTAAGCTCCTAAAATTCCTCCCACGTTCACTTGTTGAAGCCCCTCTCAAATTGAGCATTTATATAAATTGTGACCCTCATATCCTCATTATGCAAGGGATTTCGCCATCTGAAACAAGTCATCATGGAATTTTTTCTCTAACATTATTTCTACGAAGGTTTAGAAGATGATATTTTTATGAGGCAAAGCTAAAATCCTGGGGAAGCTCCTATGCAAATTTCAGATCAAGTTGCGTAATAGTATCGGAGATATGATCTATGGAAGTCAGTGTTTTTGCAAGTTCCTGAAATTCATCTCAAAGAAGTGACCTAGGGAAAATCATCATAACTCTCTCTCTAAGTATCGGATTGGAATTCTATAAAATGTAGCACGTAGTTCACGGACTGTAGTTTTCACTCTATCAATTTCATAGCTGAATGAAGAAACAGTGACACGTGGAATGTCGTACAGTTTCACTCTATTGAAACAGTCCATAATTAGGGCATTGTGAGAGATTGGGCATAACTCTCCCTTGAAGAATCCAAATTGGGTTAGAACTATGGCATTGGAAAGAATACTTAGAGGACTACTACAAGACCAAAAATCAGATATTGGGGATCTGAAATAACAGAGATACACCAGATTCAATATTGATCTCATAGAAGGCAATAAAAAGCTAGATCATGTGTTGTCAAGGGCCGCAAAGGACCAGAATTTCTAGGGCAACAAAACAAAGAAAGGTGAAGCAGAGGGTATCATGACAAGAGCAACAACCAAGGTGTAGAAAAACAACAAGAAGTTCATCAAATGAATTCTTCAAGTGGGAAGCACTGCCTATAGTCACTATAAAGGTATCATTGTACTAAGTCATTCTAAATACGTTATTGTAAAAATTGTTATAGTGTCTATCTGCCAAGTGTTGAAGAGGCAGTGTCGAGAGGTCTAGGATCATCATTAGGCGGTTGTGTCATATTTGGGGTTATGGTCTAGTGTGTATTCTTCTTCTACATCATTCTATATAATTGTAAAGTGGACCATTTTCTCTAGTAGGGGAGTCCATTATTATTTTATTCTTCTATAGGGTGGTAGGGTGGTGCTAGGGTGAGTTGTAGCTCATTAGGTGTTGGGGCATCCATTCAGTTGACTATTGAAGAATATCAGGTGTTGGATCGTCCATCCAGTGGGAGCTGGAGAAGAATGCTTTTCTAGATTCTAGGAAGTTGGAGCTTTATTTTCAATTGGAGTTGAATATTAAATAATTATTAGAAAAGAATTAGGTGGTTTTTGTCACGGAGTGGATTTCCACCTTAAAACCTATGTGCATTTGTGTTCCTTTTATTTTCTATTATCATTGTACAAACACTGATAATAATTGAAGATTAACTAATGCTCTAATTGAAAGAAATATTTATTCACCCCCCTCTCAGTATTTCCAAGAATTGGTATCAGAGCTTGGTTCCTTCAATAGCAGTTTAACAGCTGGAAGGAGGCAATGGAGCATACCAAGAATGGTGTACCTCTGTTCAATGAAAATAATTATGCACTCTGGAAATGAAGAATGGAGGTTTATCTCTTGGCACAAGGTTACAAAGTATGGGACACTGTTCAAAATGGATTTACATCAACTGCGAATGAACAAGGTAAGAAGAATTTGGTAAATGATGCAAAAGAAAAGAATATTATTATCAGTGGACTTATTGAATCTGCTTATCATAAAGTGTTGGGTTGTAAAACACCAAAAATGTACGGGACAAGATTGAGAATATATATGCAGGTGACTAAAATTTCAAAGAAGCAAAGCTTCAAATCTATAGAGAAAAATTTGAGCAACTCAGAATGAAAGAATATTGCAACATTGTTGCATAATTCCAATATGCTGATGAAATAAACAATACTCTGGAAGGATTGGGAGAGCCAGTTGATGAGAAGACTATTATATGAAAGATTCTTAAAACATTACCAGGGAGATTCAACCCAAAGGTATCGGTCTTAGAATACACTGCAAATCTGGAAAAAATCAGCAAAGAGGAATTACATGGAATTCTCATAGCATATGAAATGAGACTTGATGAAGAAGAGGGTACTTTGCATCTAGAAACTACATTCGTTGCATCTAAGAAAACCAATAAGGAAAAAAACCTTCAATTGAAAATACATGCACCTGCAAGTGTGAAGAAAATGGAGATGATGGAGAAGGTATTTTAGATGAAGAATATGCTTAATTTACGAGAAAACTAAAAATTGGTAAGGGAAAATTCAAAGGTAAACTTCCATTGATATGTTTCGGATGTGGTGAGGTAAGAAATTTCGTTGCAAAATGTCTGAACAAAAGTGATGGCAACTCAAAAGGAAAGAAAGGCTTTAATAAATTCAAAAAGCAAAGATCCAAAAGGAACTTTCTCTCTAAATAAGATAGCTTATCATCTGATGAAGACAATGACAATGAAGAAGAAGCCAATGAGAGAGTATTGTTTATGGCCAAGCACAATAAACAAGAGGTATCAAACAACAAAGAAGAAGGATTAACCATAGAAGAATTTTCGAAGGAAGTAGTCAAGCTTATAAAAGAGCTCAAGGTAGAGAAGATCTGTTCCAATACTCTTGAAGAACAAGTTCAAGGTATCAAAATTGAAGTTGAAGAACACAAATGTATTGAAGAGTCGCTTCAAAAGAAGTTGGAAGAAAGCAACCAAGAAAGGGAAGCATTAGAAGTTGAAGTAGTCTTGCTATGTAAGAAAGTGAAGAAGGGAAAAAGTGTCCAAAACTATGCTAACAGCTCAAGGGCATTGGAAGAAATCATCAATAATCAATGATCTTACAACGACAGAACCGGCCTCGGTTACAAAGAATAAGAAGCAGGACCTTCTACAACAAAATACAATGAACCTATGAGATCTGACATGCATGTAGACTTCATTGGACAAGATTCGCAGGCACATACTTGGAAGACGATTCCTCGATGAAGATTTCCATCCAGGTACCAACATATTTTTCATGGCTATTGTTATTCATGTGGAAAATTTGGTCATAAAGATGTAGAATGTCACACGTACCCTAGGAACAAATACAATTCCTAGAGATCCTTCAAATATGAACCTCCCAGGGCTCAACGAAACATCAATAGATTTGAACATTTAAGAAATCATATGTAATGTTACAAATGTCAGAACTTTGGACACATAGCCAGAGACTGCAGACTTGAAAATCCTCCAGAAGAATCTTTGAAGCAACAGAATGAATGAACATGGAAGAAGAAGAAGACTGATAATTGTGCTCTAGCTCTTAAGGCTCAAAACAACAAAGATGTGTGGTATGTTGACAACGGTTTCTCAACGCATATGACTGGAGATAGAAGGAAATTTGTATCTCTGAAAGAGAAGAAGGATGGAATAGTATCCTTTGGAAATGGTGGATCTTAAAATGTTATAGGATCAGTTACCATCACTCTCGAAAGCAAATATGTTATAGCCAAGAATGTTCTATTGGTTGAAAACATGAATCACAATCTACTCAGTGTTGGAAAAATGTGTGATCAAGGATACACAATGTTATTCAACTCCACAAAATGTGAAATCAGGAAAGGCAGATATGATAAAATTGTGGCTACATCAAGTCGAGCTCCAAAGGACATATATGTTATGGATGAAGCAACTAAAGCATATCTACTAGCTAAAGAAGATGAAAGTTGGTTATGGCACAAATGAATGGGTCACATAAAATTTGAAAATCTTGTTAGGATAAGCAAAAAGGAAGCAGTACGAGAAATGCCGAAAATCTCAAAACCTTCCAACACACTATGTGAGGCCTGTCGACACGGCAAGCAGACAAAAGTCCAATTTAAAACAAAAGAACACTTTGCATCACATCCATTGGAATTAATACATACTGATCTATGTGGTCCTATGAGAGCAAAAGGCTTATATGGAGAATTATATTTCATGTTAATGATAGATGACTATACAAGGATGAAAACCATCAGTTTCTTAAAGAAAAAATCTAAAGCATTGGAGTGCTTTAAGATCTACAAGGAGTTGGTCAAAAATGAAACTGATTTGAAAATAAAGTGTCTAAGATTAGATAATGGTGGAGAATTCACTTCCAAATTATTTCAGAAATACTGTGGTGAAAATGGAATAAAAAGACAATTTTCAACAGCATGAACACCTCAGCAAAATGGAGTTGCTGAAAGAAAGAACAGAATCATACAAGAAATGGGTAGAACAATGTTGAAGGACTCAAAATTGGATGAAAAATTCTGGGTTCAAGCAATTGATATGACAGTCTTCATTATCAACCGATGTCTTCCCAGAAATAATTGCAACAAGACCCCATATGAATTATGGAAAGGAAAACCAACTAATGTAAAATATTTCAGAATCTTCGAAAGAAAATGTTATATCAAAAGAGAAGATCAAAATTTGGGTAAGTTTGAATCATGTGTTGACGAAGGTATCTTTGTTGGTTAATCACACAAAAGAAAGGCATATAAATGTTATAATCTAAGACAAAAACAGATAGTGGAGATCATAAATTTTACATTTGATGAAGATGGTTTTCTAGCGAATAATGATGAGGATATAGAATCTTTGAAACTTGAGACAGAGGCTGAAAAAGACACAGATAAAATTATAGAACAAGAATCAACTATCAACCAGGAAGAAGTAAATAATGATAATCAATATATACCAGAACAACAACAAGAAGCTCCTCCAAGGAAAACAAAATAATGGATTCAAAAGAACCATCCATCAAATCAAATCAATGGTGACATAAATGAAGGTCAACAACTTCGTTCATAACAACAAGCTCACATTTCTTTTCTAGCAACCTTTGGGCCTAGTAGTTTTGAGGAAGCCAACCAGAATGAACATTGGGTAGCAGCTATGAATGAAGAATTGGATCAAATCGAGAAGAATAACACTTGGGAATTAGTTCCACGACCAAAAGATAAAAATGTCATTGGGACTAAATGGGTGTTCAGGAACAAATTGAATGAAGATGGATAGGTTACCATAAACAAAGAAAGATTGGTTTGAAAAGGCTATGCACAAGTGGAAGGAATTGATTTCGATGAAACATTTGCCCCAGTTGCCATAATGGAATCCATTTGAATGTTTCTTTCCTATGCATGTTCAAGAAAAATCAAAGTCTACCAAATGGATGTTAAGTCAGCATTTCTGAATGGATAATTAGAAGAAGAAGTTTACATCAAACAACCTGAAGGTTTTCTACTATCAGAAAAAGAAGACTATGTTTGCAAGTTAAATAAGGCTCTATATGGTCTCAAGCTGGCTCCTAGAGCATGGTATGCGTGTCTTGATGGATATCTACATCAACAAGGGTTCAAGAAAGGTACTGTTGATAACAATATTTATGTATGAATAGATAAATATAATTTAACAATCATTGAGGTATATGTGGATGATATAATATTTGGTAGAAATGATGATCAACTAAGTAAGAACTTTTCTAAAAAGATGCAAAGTGAGTTCGAGATGTATTTAATTGGTGAGCTGACATAATTCTTAGGGCTTCAAATATCTCAGCAAGAGAGGAATATTTATACATCAAGCCAAGTACATCAAGGAAATTCTCAAGAAATTCAAAATGGAAGATTGCAAAGCTGTACTTATTCTGATGGTAACAGGTTGCAAATTAAGCATAGACGACTCATCTAAGGATGTGAATTAGAGGTTGTACAGATCTATGATTGGTAGTCTTCTATATTTAACAACCTCCTGGCCAGATGTTATGTAATAAGTCGGACAAGTAGCAATATTCCAAGCAACACCAAAAGAATCACATATTATTGTCGTCAAAAGAATTCTTCGATATCTAAAGGGCACAAAAGAATATGGCTTGTGGTATCCCAAGGGTAAGAATCTCATTATTCATGCCTTTACATATGCAGATTGGGTAGGAAGCGTTGATGATCATAAGAGTACTATTGGAGCAACATTTTATCTAGGTGGTTGTCTCATATCATGGTTGAGCAAAAAGAAAACCTCAATCTCGTTATCTATAGTGGAAGCAGAATAGATTGCAGTGACATCATGTTGTACTCAAGTCCTTTGGATGAAACAAACTTTTCAAGATCTTCAATTACAATTCAGTGAGCCTATTCCCATATTCTTTGACAACACTAGTGCCATCAACATCTCCAGAATCCTGTCATGCATTAAAAAACAAAACACATTTTGATCAAATATCATTTTGTTAAAGAAGAAGTCACTAAAAATAATATCAAACTTGAGTATGTTGGTACAAAAGAACAAACTACGGATATCTTCACTAAAAATTTACCTCGTGAATAATTTGAATATCTTCACCAAAAGCTTGGGATTCTCCCAAGTTCTCATTAGATTTTTTTTATTCATAATAGAAAGGGGCAGTGGAAGTGTGTATAGGTCCGCAAGATGGTTGTGTGTTAGGGGGAGTTACCCTTTTCCATTGATGTCAACGGGGGAGAGAATGTTGTAGGAAGATGTGTCATGATTAGAGGGGGAGTACTTTTGTTGCCATAATGCCAAAGGGGGAGATTGTTGGTCAGCGGTTATCATTGATGTCAACCCAAGAAGTACCAGGGGCTACCACAACATTGCATGGGAATTTTGACCTACCAAATGACTATATTCTGGGTCAAGAATTCTTTTTATGGTTTCTTCTTGTCGAGATGTTTCCGTTGATATATGGCATGACACATAATTCTTCACGGTTTGAGATATATTCATGTTTGACGTTTTTAACCCCAGTTAGCGGGTTAAAACCCCATGGGGTTGTGGCATGGGTCATTGAAAATTCATAATTAATATTTTTTAAGCTCCTAAAATCCCTCCCACATTCACTTTTTGAAGCCCCTATCAACCTAAGCATTTATATAAATTGTGATCCTCATATCCTCCTTATGCAAGGGTTTTCACCATCTGAAACAGGTCATTGTGGAATTTTCACTCTAACTTTCTTTCTATGAAGGTTCAGAATCTAAAATATTTATGAGGCAAAACTAAAATCCTTAGGAATCTCCTGTGAAAATGTTAGATCAAGGTGTGCAACAGTTTCATAGATATGATCTGTGGAAGTCAGTCTTTTTGCAGGCTCCTGAAATTCATCTCAAAGAAGTGACCTTGGGAAAATTGTCATAACTCTTTATTTGAGTATCGGATTAGTATTCTATAAAAATTAGCAGATAGTGCATGGACTGTAGTTATCACTCTATCACTTTCAGAGCCCAGTGAATAAACAATGACATGTTGCACTCCGTACAATTTTGCTCTACTGAAATAATCCATAATTAAGGCATTGTGAGAGATTGGGCATAAATCTCTCCTGAAGAATCCAAATTGGGTCAGACCCATGGCATTGGAAAGAAGACTCAGATTAATACTATAGGACAGAAAATCAGATATTGGGGATTTGAAATAATAGAGATACACTAGATTCAATATAAAGCTAGTAGAAGGCAAGAAAAAGCTAGATCATGTGTTGTCAAGGGTTGCAAAGGACCAGAATTTCTAGGGCAGCAAAGAAAAGAAAAGTGCAGAAGAGCGTAGCATGACAAGAGAAAAAATCAAGGTGTAGAAAAATAGTAATAAGTTCATCATATGAAGTCTTCAAGTGGGCAGCATTGTATACAGTCACTGTAAAGGTATCATTGTACTAAGTCATTGTAAATACATTATTGTAAAAATTGTTCTAGTGTCTATCTACCAAGAGTTGAAGAGGCAGTGTCAGGAGGTCTAAGATAATCATTAGGTGGTTATGTTATCGTTGGGGTTATGATCTAGTGTGTTTTATTCTTCTACATCATTCTATATAATTGTAAAGTGGACCATTTTCCCTGGTACAGGAGTCCATTCTTCTTTTATTCTTTTATAGGGTGATAGGGTGGTGCTAGGGTGAGTTGTAGCTCATTGGGTGTTGGGGAATCCGTTTAGTTGACTACTGAAGAATCTTGGGCATTGGAGCGTCCATCCAGTGGGAGCTGGAGAAGAATGATTTTCTAGATTCTAGGAAGTTGGAGCTTTATTTTCAATTGGAGTTGAATATTAAAGAATTATTAGAAAAGCAATAGGTAGTTTTTGTCCCAGAGTGGGTTTCCACCTTCAAAACTATGTGCATTTGTGTTCCATTTGTTTGCTGCTATCATTGTACAAACACTGATAATAATTGAAGATTAACTAATGCTCTAATTCAAAAAAAATATTGATTCACCCCCCCTCTCAGTATTTCCAACAAACAATTGGAAGAAAAAAGAGAAAAATGGCTTTGCTACAGTTCTGATAGAAAATACACTAAAGGTCATAAGTGTGCTGAGAATAAATTATTTTACATAGATTGTGAAGAGGAGGAAGAAAATGAACAAGAAACTTCAAAAGAAGAGTATATACACCAGGAACCAACCCTAGAAGAAGAAGAAATGAGTTTGAACATATTGTGTAATGCATTGGTAGGAATTACCACTCCTCAAACACTCAAGATAAAAGGACATATCAAGAAGAAAAAGGTAATAGTGTTGATTGATTCAGGTAGTACCCATACTTTTATTCATTGTAAGGTAGGCAAGGAATTTAATTTTTTCCTATACCCAGCACCAGAATGTCAAGTGATGGTTTCAAATTGAGGAACTATAAATTTCTCTAGAAAATGCCATAATATCAAGCTAACCATGGGGGAATATGTATTGAATAGTCCAATTCTTTTCATTCTAATGGGAGGTGTTGATGTTGTACTAGGATTACAATGGTTACAATCCTTGGGGACATTATCTTTTATTTTTCAATAACTTTCTTAAAATTTTTTTTGGAAAGAAAGGAAATCGAATTATGGGGTATTGCAGGGAAGCCATGAAAGATAATAAGCTCTAATGTCATGAAAAATCTTATGAATAAAGAAAAATGAGGCGTAATTGCACAATTATGCTCACTAGAAGTTCCAACATCAAAATAATCTATTTCTCCATATCTCTAAAAATTCTTGGAAAATCATTCCAAGATGTTTTAAAATCCCAAAGGACTCCCACCTATTCGTGATCATGATCATGCTATTCGTTCGATTCCAGGAAGTGTTCATCCAAACATTAGGCCTTACATATATCCTTATTTACAAAAGAGAGAAATTGGATGTATGATGGCAGAAATGTTAGAGGCTGGTATAATTCAACCTAGTCAAAGTTCTTTCTTTGCTCCAGTAGTATTGGTGCATAAGAAGGATGGATCATGGAGCATGTGTCTGGATTATAGGAAGCTCAATAAGCTCACTGTTAAAGATAAATTTCCCATTCCTGTGATTGATGAATTATTGGATGAATTGCATGGAGCAATTTATTTTACCAAGTTGGATCTTCATTCAAGATATCATCAAATTAGAATGAAGACTGAAGACATTCCAAAAACAACATTTCAAACTCATGAGGGTCATTATGAATTTTTGTTCATGCCTTTGGCCTTACCATTGCACCTTCTACATTTCAAGGGTTGATGAATTCCATTTTCAAACCCTTCCTTAGAAAATTTGTGCTAGTATTTTTTGATGACATACTAATCTATAGCAGGTCTTGGAAGGATCATGTTCAACATGTTGACAAGGTGCTCAAACTATTGGAGAAGAAACAATTATAAGAAAAAACATCCAAATTTTTTCTTTGGAGTACAAGAGGTGGAATATCTGGGTCATATTGTATCTCACGAGGGTGCTAAGGTAGACCCTAACAAAATTAAATCCATTAAGGAATGGAAAGTCCCCACAACCATAAAACAGTTGCGAGGATTTCTCTGGTTAACAGGGTATTATTGCAAGTTTGTTAAGAATTATGGGGCAATAACAACACCTATAACAACATTATTGAATAAATATGCATTTTCATGGACTCCTGAAGAAACTAAGGCCTTTTAACATCTTAAAGAGTCAATGTGCCTAGCACCAGTCTTAGCTATGCCAGACTTCACAAAAACCTTTATTGTGGAATGTGATGTCTCAGGAAATGGAATTGGTGTTGTTTTAATGCAAGAAGGAAGACCCATTACTTTTGAAAGTTGTCCAATCAAAGGAAAGTATTTACAGAAAGTTATTTATGAGAAGGAAATGTTGGCAATACTACATGCACTAAAGAAATGGCGACCTTACCTAATGGGAAGACATTTCAAGGTAAAAACTGATTATGATAGTCTTAAACACTTTTTGGAACAAAGACTATCTTCAAAAGAGAATAAAAAAAGGGTCACAATGATGTTGGGTTATGACTTTGAAATCATCTACAAAAAAAGGAAGTTAAATGTTGTTGTAGATGCACTCTCAAGAAAGTATGAAGAGTTGGAAGCATTGCTTTGTGCAATTTCTATTATGCAACCAGATTGAATAACCAAGGCAAGGGATGAATGGAAGAAGGACGAACAATGTGGACACTCATTCAAAATTTGTAGCAAGATCCTAGTACATCTAATACATTTAGTTGGAAAAATGATTCCCTATGGTACAAAGATCACTTATATATTTGCAAGAATTCCCAACTAAAAAAAAATATTCTTTTGGAATTTCACACTTCTCCTTTAGGAGAACACTTAGGATTTTTAAAAACTTACCACAAGGTGAAGAAATAATTTTTTTGGGATGGCCTTAAATCTTATATTAAAATTTTTTTGGCAGAATGTTTGGTTTTCCAGCAAAATAAAGTTGAGACAATTAACACCCTATGTCTTCTACAACCTTTATCCATTCCAAGTCAATGTTGGGAGGAGATTTCAATGGATTTTATCATAGGTTTACATAAGTCTGAAGGAAAGCGTGTCATCATGGTGGTAGTTGATAGAATTACCAAGTATGCAAACTTTTGTGCATTATCTCATTCATTTAAAGAAAGTACAGTTGCTACTGCATTTATGGAAGCAATTCAAAAGTTACATGGAAACCCAAAGATTATTGTAAGTGACAGAGATACCATTTTTATTGGAAATTTTTGGACGAAATTATTTTCTTGTTTTGGTACTCAACTAGCTCATAGCTCATCTTATCATCCTCAATCTAATGGTCAAACTGAGATAGTGAATAAATCTTTGGAAGGCTATCTTCATTGTTTTGTATCTGATAAGAAAACACAATGGGTCAAGTGGTTACCTCTCACTGAATGGTGGTATAATACTTCCTTCCATATTGCAGAAAAAATGACCCCATTTATGGCACTTTATGGATATCATCCACCATGCATCACATCTTATTTAAGAGAAAATTCTAAGGTTCAAGCAGTGGAAGATCACATCGAGCATCAACAAGAAGTTCTCCAAATCTTATAGGATAACCTAAATTTGGCACAAAATCGAATGAAACAACAGGCAGATAAACATCGTAGCGAGAGAAGTTTTGATGTAGGATACTAGGTATTTTTATGGCTACAACCATACAAACAAATGTCCCTCAAGTAAGCTAAGAGGGATAATAAATTATCGCCAAAGTACTATGGTCCTTACAAGGTGTTGCAAAAGATTGGTACTATAGAATACAAATTGGAGCTTCCTACTTCTTCATGAGTGCATCTAGTTTTCCATGTTTCATGCTTAAATAAGGTTATAGGGAAAAACTTCCAGTTCAAACAATATTTCTAGAACTTGATGAGGAATGAAAAATCATATTGGAACCTGAAGTGTTGGAAATACTGAGAGGGGGGTGAATCAATATTCCTTAAATTTAGAGCATTAGTTAATATTCAATTATTATCAGTGTTTGTACAATGATAGCAGTAAACAAAAGGAACACAAATGCACACAGTTTTTAAGGTGGAAACCCACCTCGGGACAAAAACCACCTAATGTTTTTCTAATAATTCTTTAATATTCAAATCCAATTGAAAATAAATCTCCAACTTCCGAGAATCTAGAAGATAATTCTTCTCCAACTCACACTAGATGGACACTCCAACGCCCAAGATTCTTTAGTAGTCAACTGAATAGATGCCTCAACACCGAATGAGCTATAACTCACCCTAGAACCACCCTACCACCCTATAGAAGAATAAAACAAGAATGGACTCCTGTACCAAGGAAAATGGTCCACTTTACAATGATTTAGAATGATGTAGAAGAAGAAAGACAGACTAGACCATAACCCCAACTATGAAAAAACCACCTAATGATGATCCTAGACCTCCTGACACTGTCTCTTCAACTCTTGGCAGATAGACGCTTGTACAATTTTTACAATGATGCATTTACAATGACTTAGTACAATGAGACCTTTACAATGACTTTATGCTGTGTTGCCCACTTGAAAACTTTATGTGGTGAAATAATTACTGTTTTTATACACCTTGGTTGCTTCTCTTGTCATGCTACCCTCTGCTACACCTTGCTTTTCTTTTCTACCCTAGAAAGTCTGGTCCTTTGCAGCCCTCAACAACACATGATCTAGCTTTTTATTGCCTTCTAGGAGCTAGATATTGAATCTCGTGTATCTTTGTTATTTCAGATCACCAATATGTGATTTTTTGCCCTGTTGTATTCCTCTAAGTATTCTTTCTAATTCCCTAGGTCTGACCCAATTTGTATTCTTCAAGGGAGAGTTATGCCCAATCTCTCACAATTCCCTAATTATGGAATTTTTCCATAAAGTGAACTTGTACAACGTGCCACATGTCATTGTTTCTTCATTAGGCTCTGTAAGTGATATAGAGAAAACTAAATCCTATGTACTATCTACCACTTTTTACAGAATTCCAATCTGATACTTAGAGAGAGAGAGTTATGACGATTTTCCCAAGGTCACTTCTTTGAGATGAATTTCAGGAGCTTGCAAAAACACTGACTTCCACAGATCATATCTCCTAAAATTTTGTGCACCTTGATCTAAATTTTTTACAGGAGCTTCCTCAGGCTTTCAGCTTCTCCTCATAAAAATTTCAGCTTATAAACCTTTGTCTAAAAACAGTTAGAGTGAAAATTCCATGATTACCTGTTTCAGATAGTGAAATCCCTACATAAGGAGGATATGAGGATCATGATTTATATAAATGCTTAGGTTGAGAGGGGCTTAAACAAGTGAATGTGGGAGGGATTTTAGAAGCTTAAAAATTATTAATTATTGAATTTTCAATGACCCATGCCATAACTCATGGGTTTTTAGCCCACTAACTAGGGTTACAAAATTCAAACATGAATATCTCTCAAATCGCGAAGAATTACATGGCGTGCCATATATCAATAGAAACATATCGACAAGTAGAAACCATAAAAACCATTATTAACCCAGAATATAGTAATTTGGTAGGTCAAAATTCCCATAAAATATTTAGGTAGCCCCTTGTGCTACTTGGGTTGACATCAATGACAACCGTTGATCAACAATCTCCCCCTTTGGCATTGATGGAAACACAAGTACTCCCCCTACGATCATGCCACCTCTTGTTACAACATTCTCTCCCCATTTGACATCAATGGAAAAGGGTAACTCCCCCTAACACACAACCATCCTGCGGACCTATAATCTAATGAGAACTTGGGAGAATCCCAAGCTTCCGATGAAGATATTCAAATGCTTCACGAGGTAAAGGTTTAGTGAAGATATCAACGATTTTTTCTTTTGTACCAACATACTCAATTTTGATATTCTTTTTAGCAACTTGTTCTCTAACAAAATGATATTTTATCAGAATGTGTTTTGTTTCTGAATGCATGACAGGATTCTTGGAGATGCAGATGGCACTAGTGTTGTCACAAAATATGGGAATAGGCTCATTTAATTGTACTTGAAGATATTGCAAAGTTTGTTTCATCCAAAGGACTTGATTACAACATGCTGCCGCTGCAATGTATTCTACTTCTGCTGTAGATAATGAGATTGAGGTTTGTTTTTTTTCTCAACCATGATACGAGACAACCACCTAGATAGAATGTTGCTCCACTAGTATTCTTACGATCATCAATGCTTACTACCCAATCTGCATCTGTAAAGGCTTGAATAATGATATTGTTACCCTTGGGATACCACAAGCCATATTCTTCTGTTCCCTTTAGATATCGAATAATTCTTTTTACAGTAATAATATGTGATTCTTTTGGTACTGCTTGGAATCTTGCTACTTGTCCAACTTCTTACATAACATCTGGCCAAGAGGCTATTACATATAGAAGACTACCAATCATAGATCTGTATAGCCTCTAATCCACATCATTAGATGAGTCGTCTATGCTCAATTTGAAACCTGTTACCATCAGAGTAAGGACGAGTTTGCAAACTTCCATTTTGAATTTCTTGAGCATTTCCTTGATGTATTTGGCTTGATAGATAAATATTATTTTCTCTTGATGAGATATATGAAGCCCTAAGAAGTATGTCAGCTCACCAAGTAAAGACATCTTGAACTCACTTTGCATATTTATAAAAAAATTCTTACTTAGTTGATCATCATTTCTACCAAATATTATATAATCCACATATACCTCAACGATTGTTAAATTATCTTTATCTATTTGTACATAAATATTTCTATCAACAATACCTTTCTTGAACCCTTGTTGACGTAGATATCCATCAAGATAAGCATACCATGCTTTGGGAGCCTTCTTGAGACCATATAGAGCCTTCTTTAACCTGCAAACATAGTCTTCTTTTTCTGATAGTAGAAAACCTTCAGGTTTCTTGATGTAAACTTCTTCTTCTAATTCTCCATTCAGAAATGCTGACTTAACATCCATTTGGTAGAATTTGATTTTTCTTGAACATGCATAGGCGAGAAACCTTCAGATGGATTCCATTCTGGCAACTGGAGCAAATGTTTTGTCTAAATAAATTCCTTCCACTTGTCCATAGCCTTTGCAAACCAATATTGCTTTATTTCTAGTAACCTGTCTATCTTCATTCAATTTTTTCTTGATTTATCTTTTGGTTTTGCAGTTGATTCCTAGGTCTTATTATTCTCGATTTGATCCAATTATTCATTCATAGCTGCTACCCAATGTTCATTCTGGCTGGCTTCCTCAAAAATACTAGGCTCAAAGGTTACTAGAAAAGAAATGTGAGGTTGTTGTGATGAACGAAGCTGACAACCTTCATTTATGTCACCAATGATTTGATTTGATGGATTGTTCTTTTGAATCCATTCTTTTGTTCTCTTTGGAGGAGCTTCTTGTTGGTGTTCCTGTATATCTTGATGATCATTATTTACTTCTTCCTGGTTGATAGTTTCTTCTTGTTGTAGAATTTTATTTGTGTCTTTTTTAGCATCTGTCTCAAGTTTCAAAGATTCTAGATCCTTATCATTATTCGTTAGAACGCCATCTTCATCAAATTGAACATTTATGCTCTCCACTATCTGTTTTCATATTAGATTATAACATTTATAGGCCTTTATTTTGAATGAGTAACTAACAAAGATACATTCATCAACATGTGATTCAAACTTACCCAAATTTCAATCTTCTCTTTTGATATAACATTTTCTTCCGAAGATTCTGAAATATTTTACATTAGCTGGTTTTCCTTTCCATAATTCATATGGGGTATTGTTGCAATTATTTCTAAGAATACTTAGGTTGATAAAGAAGACTTCCATATCAATTTCTTGAACCCATAATTTTTCATCTAATTTTGAGTCCTTCAACATTATTCTACCCATTTCCTGTATGGTTTTGTTCTTTATTTTGACAACTCCATTTTGCTGAGGTGTTCATGATGTTGAAAATTGTCTTTTTATTCCATTTTCGTTATAGTATTCCTGAAATAATTTGGAAGTGAATTCTCTGCCATTATCTGATCTTAGACACTTTATTTTCAAATCAGTTTCATTTTCGACCAACTCCTTGTAGATCTTAAAGCACTCAAATGCTTCAGGTTTTTTCTTTAGGAAACTGATGGCTATCATCATGGTATAATCATCTATCATTAACAGGAAATATAATTCTCCATCTAAGCCTTTTGTTCTCACAGTACCACATAGATCATTATGTATCAATTCCAATGGATGTGAGGCAAAGTTTTCTTTTGTTTTAAATTGGACTTTTGTCTACTTGTCGTGCCGATAGGCCTCACATAGTGTGTTGGAAGGTTTTGAGATTTTTGGCATTTCTCGTACTGCTTATTTTTTTCTTATCCTGACAATATTTTTAAAGTTTATGTGACCCATTCGTTTGTTCCATAACCAACTTTCATCTTCTTTAGCTAGTAGACATGCTTTAGTTGCTTCATCCAGAACATATATGTCGTTTGGAGCTTGACTTGTTGTAGCCACAATTTTACCATACCTGCCTTTCTTGGTTTCACATTTTGTGGAGTTGAATAGCATTGTGTGTCCTTGATCACACATTTTTCCAACACTGAGTAGATTGTGATTCATGTTTTCAACCAATAAATTTTTTTTTTCTATAACATATTTGCTTCTGAGAGTGACGGTACTTGATCCTATAACATTTGAAGATCCATAATTTCCAAAGGATACGATTCCATCCTTCTTCTCTTTTAGAGATACAAATTTACTTCTATCTCTATTCATATGAATTGAGCAACTGTTGTCAACATACCACACATCTTTATTGTTTTCAGCCTTAAAAGCGAGAGAACAATTATTAGTCTTCTTCTTCTTCTTCCATGTTTGTTCATTCTGTGGCTTCGAGGATTCTGTTAGGGTCCCGTGATTTAGAAGATTGGTAGAAAAAATGCACATTGTAACATGAAACCAGTCTTTGGAGTCCTAGGACCTAGCCTTCCTGTACTCAGAGAGGGCTCTCTCTATTGTGTACAAAGGATGTGAACCTTTTTCTTTAGATGGTTGATTTTAGGCTAGTTGTTAAGTGTAGGGTTTTTTTTTGTTTTGGTTGGGTAAGATGAACATGTAGAATAGGTGGAGTGAGAGGTCTTCAAATCATTGGGCTATGGATTCAATGAAAGTCATGGATATCTCAATAATGAATTAGAGTGCATTATAGGGCCAATATATCAAGGTTAATGGATCCTTAAGGTTATGTGTGAAGTGGGATGGACATCAAGTTGGTGAATAAGGTAGGGCAAAGGGAAATCAAGAATCCTTTGTCAAATACCTATAACAAGGAGGTCTTAAACAATGATAAGAAAAAGATATAACTCATAAGGTAGGGCAAACCATTAAGCTCAATGAAAATACTTAAACCAATAACCATTCAAGACAAACAATTTCAATGAAATATAGAAGGCGAGAAACTCATTTAATTTCTGGTGATTTCACCTTCAAGCTTTAGAAAACATTTAAGATCACAAATAGATTTAATTCATGAAGAGGGAACTCCTAAACATCATAAATCAAGCTATAAATAACTTTGAAGCAAACTGATAGGCATGGACAAAGGGAAAGATCAAAACAAGGCCTCTTTGACTTAACCTAGCAAGCAGTACTTCAGAGAGAGGTTTCAAGACAAAGTTTAGATAGCATCAAATAAGCAAGGCTTACCATGAAACATATTTGTAAACTAGAATACTAGTCCATTAATGAAACAAACAAGTTTAGGTGAGCCTAAGGAGCAATAAAGAATTTCTTGAGCTGACCCAACAGAGGAAAACATCAAGGCAATAGAAGGTAGGAGGAATAAGGTGCTTCAAAGAGCATTTCTCAACCTACACTTTTATATTATATTGCAAAAAAGAAGGATTAAACATAATGATAACAAAAAAAATGAACAAATTAAGAATACATCACCATTAACCAATCTCAGGGATCCTGCAAACAAGCTTCTCCATCATCAAACCAAGCAAGCCATTCATAAACTCCACAACACCAATTTCTTCTCCAAGCTCATAAAAACCATGTATTGCTCTCAAAGCTCATCAAATGCCAACCTTTACAATGGAATCCTCATGCTCTATTTATCTTAGCAAGTGAGGAGGTGAAAACCATAAGAGGCTTCTAGAAACCCTAATTTCATCATAAATGTCATTTATGTGCTTGAAGACCATGCAAGGCCCAAGACACATAATATCTAAGCTAATAAATGAAAAATAACATAACATAAATCCTCAATCAAATCTAGAGTGATTTTCCCAAGAAAACATTAAAAAAACATTTTGCCATCAATTTGTGTGTTTTGTTGACTTTTGGCCAAAAACACACTACAAAGTCCATTTGCACAGCGCCTCCTTTAGCAGAAAATAGGCTTTGTTACAACCAAGTTTTGGACCACTTCCCGATGTCGGATTTTGCTCCATGATGGCTCGTTGGAAATTTTTCTGATTCCTCTTTCTAGATACGCCTTTTTTCTCTGATTGAGAACCTGTAGCATGTTCAAAAAGTTAATTTCCCAAGACTTCTATAAGCGCAGCACCACCTCCAGCAGAAAATAGGCTGTATTGCAGCCAAGTTTTGGACCACTTCCCGTTGTCAGATTTTTCTCCGGGATGGCCCGTTGGAAAACCCGATGATTCTACTTTCCAGAAATGCTTATAGTTTCCTCATGCAGCTCCTGTAGCCTATCCAAAATTCCAAAATCCCAGGACTTCCATTAGCGCAGGGCCATGTCTGAAATAGAGGCAGAATGGTGAAAAATGAGGGGCTTTTTTGAGGGGTCAAATCAGATCCAATCCTCCTAAAACTTGGTGGGAAAAGTGTAGTATCCATAATAATTCTGAACATGTTGAGTGTTCCTCGTGAGGATGCTCCAGGGTTTAGCGCAGTGCCAAAAATAAGTACTTTTGCAACCAAGTTTTGGACCTCTTCCTGATGTCGGATTTTGCTCCGTGATGGCTCGTTGGAAAGCTTAATGAGTCTACTTTCTAGAAATGCTTATAGTTTCATGATACAACTCCCATATCCTCTCCAAAATTCCAAAATCCCATAACTGCCATTAGCGCAGCGCTAGGTCTAAAATAGAGGGAGAATGGTGAAAAATGAGGGGTCTTTGACATTTTGAGGGGTTAAATCAGCTCCAATCCCTCTAAAACTTGGTGGGCAAAGTGTACTCACCATGCGAAGTCCAAAAATGTTAATTTTTCCTCCTGCGGATGCTCCAAGGATTAGCGCAGCACCAAAAATAGGTACTTTTGCAACCAAGTTTTGGACCTCTTCCTGATGTCGGATTTTGCTCCATGATGGCTCGTTGGAAAGCCTGATGAGTCTACTTTCCAGAAATTCTTATAGTTTCCTGATTCAGATCTTGTAGCCTATTAAAAATTCCAAAATCCCAGGACTTCTATTAGCGCAATGCCAGGTCTGAAATAGAGGCAGAATGATGAAAAATGAGGGGGTTTTTGACCTTTTGAAGGGTCAAATCAGCTCCAATCCCTCTGAAACTTGGAGAGAAAAGTGTAATAGCCATGAGAAGTCAAAAAATGCTGAGTTTTACTTTTGAGGATGCTCCAGGAATTAGCATAGTGCCAATGGCGCTGCGCTAATAGCCCTCCAACTCTCAAAAAACCAAAATTTGTCAAAATTTCCTCAAAATTGGTGGAGGTGTGCTTCATGGGGTTTGAGAGACCTGTTGAGAAGATTGTGCCAAAAATCTATGTCCTTATTAGTATTTTCCTCTTTTTAGTGCTTGATTTTCAATGAGTGTCTTCTTTACTTTTACCCTTTTCAAGTGGCTGAGTTGAGGTGGATGGTAGGGTACATTTCCCTTTGGAGGCAACAAAAATAGGCCTTGACCCTCTCTGATATGTAAATGAAAAAAGGTGTGATGGTGGCCTTTTTGGTGTCTTAACTATGGTTGTGATCCTTGGTGCTGTCATCATTTCCTTCGTCATTTCTTATATTTTCCTCACCTTCATTTCCTTCATCATCAACATCCTCACTTCCCTTTTCTTCATTGTATGCCTCTGTATCTTCTTCACTTTGATTTGGCTCATCACCAGGACTCTTTTCCTCTTCATCCCCTGTACTATCATTACTTTCATTATCACTGAGAAGCTGATTGTTTTCATGACTGTCATGACTATTGTTATGACTATCATGATTGTTGTCATGACTGTCATAACTATTGTTATGACTGTCATGATTGTTGTCATGACTGTCATGAATTTTGTCATGACTGTCATGACTATCTTATTCCTTGTTGTTTTGTTCCTTACTGTCCTCTTTATGAGTGTCATCCTCTTCTTCTCTGTCACTGTTTTGCTCACTGTCATACTGCCTTGTCTTGCTCACTGTTTTCATCTTCATGATCCTTTGTTTATTCATGCTCATCATCATGACCCTCCTCTGTTTCCATGTCTTCCACTTCTTCTTCATCATTTGCCCCTTCATGCTCAAGGAGGTCAAAATAGAGGGTCACTTTGCATTTAAGACCTAGGGTTTGCACAACTAGGGTTTGAAGGATAAAAATGAAAATGGTGGTGATGGCAACCTTTACAAATGAGTGATTGAAGGAAAGTGTATGATTGTTTTACCTTTAAATTGAGAGAGGGTTTTTTTTTAACCAGCTTATGGTTACCCTATTTTCACACCTCTCTGATTTGATGACGGTTTACTTGGAGGTCAGAATCAGTAATTTTGCAATGAGGACCTAGGGCTTTCCAAACTAGGGTTTAATCATTTATCTAGCCGCCAAATTAGGAAAATTTCTTGGATGATAAGGAGGAGAGGCCACCTACCAGCTTTAATTCTTCTGTAGCCCTTTGAATACAACTTAGAGGATGAATTTTAGCCTTGGGGTGAGTTATTTCCTTGTTTGAAGAGCCTCTGCATTAGCGCATCACCACTTATTTGCGCAATGCCAAAAAATGTTCCACTTGCAGCCACGTTCTAATGACCTTACCAATGTCAGATTTTGGATCGTGATAGCTCGTTGGAAAGAATAAACTGTCTAATTTCCAAATATACCATTTTTTCCCTGATTGGAGTTGATTGTTTCTACCAAAAGTTTATTTTCCCAAGACTCATCAAAAATTGTTGAATGATGGTGCAGAAATGCAGAGTGCTGGTGCAGACAACTTTTGGATGCCTTCCTCAACCTCAAATTTAGCTCATGGTAGCTCATTGGAAATATGTTCCAGTATAGTTTTCTTTGGACCCATTAAGAAAGTCATTTGGACACTCTAGCTATGAGAAAACTGGATTTTCCCAAGGTCACTCCAACAGTGCATAAATTCTCCTATGACACCTGTAGTTTTGACATTTCTCCCAAACCATGATACTTGTGTAAAAATAGAAGGAGGTTTTTCTTCTTGGCCCTATGATGGAAAAAAAGCTCTCTCACGTTTTCCAAATTCATCTATTTTTGGTGAGAAAAATATTTTTAAACAATACTGGCCCTAGGTGTGGCAAATGACTTGGCCTTTGGAATGAATTCTTGGAAAATGATGGAGGCATGATGTTTATGAGTTGGTATGGACTTATGCTTGCTGATTTTATCTATCAAATGGATCCTTTGCTCTTATGCCTCCTTTCCATAGCAAACCCTAGCTTAGTTGGAAGAGGAAATTAGGGTTTGGTGTAGGGGATTTAGGACTACCTTGTAGAGGGAGGGGAATGAATGGGTTAAGAATTGTCTAAATTTTTGGGGAAATTTTGGGGGATAGGGATGGATGTTATAGAGTAGGGGAAAGTGGAATTTCAATAATTTAGTGAGGGGAAAGGGTCCAAAAGGGAAAAACATAGGCCTAGGCTCGAAAAGTGTCAAATTGTAGCAATAGGCTAGGTTTTGTAGAAAAATGATGAGTTTGAGGGATAGGAGTGATGGGAAGTGTTTATGAAGGTATAATAAGGATAGGAGGAGGTGTAAGAGCATCAAGATACAAGTATTGTTTATTTTGTAACCATTGAGGTCATGAAACCAAGAAAAATGCCCTCAAAAACCCTAGTTGGATAATGGAGTCATAGGCAAGGGAAAAACATAATAATGATATTATGGGTGTGAAAATGGGACAGAGATCTTCCATGAGTCCATGAGGGATCTTCCATGAGTGATAGGCTGACTATGACATGATAGAGTAGGGAGATACTAAAAATTTATCTTAAGGATGATGAAGGCAATGAGATTTCTAGAACTCACAATATTCATGAATTTTGCTTAGAGAAATCTAGGATAAGCATTTAATCATCTATGAAAAGAAAAATTTACTAATGACTAACAATGGCTCCACTTGGGGAGGGAAGATCCTTTTCAGGAGGTGTCCATAACATCATATCTTTGGTTTTATGAAGACCAGTGCCTCATCCATTAGGCAGATTTTTACTTCTTTTCATTTGTTGATGTTTCTTTGAAGTTGTGATCTCAATAATCTAAAAAAAAAAAGCATGATTAGCTCAGCTTCATCTCTACCTACCCAACCTACTTGCCTAACATTTTTTCTTCCTTGGGTGCACTTGGACTAGCAAACCCTTGACATTTTCTTCTTTTGAAAGCAAAACAAACTATCTACTTCTACTCTTATCACTTCCAAGAGTTCAGATTAGGCTAATGAACTCTTTTTATTCTCTGCCTAGACTATTTGACTGTCAAGATTAAGCTGTATGACAAATTTCATTCTCTAAGATATTGACATGAAATTGAAAACATGGTTTAAATTAGGATTAGGCAATCTAACTTACCATGAGTTGTGGCATTAAGACAAGTTGCACACAAACATTATTTTTGTACAAACAAAACTAGAAAAACAAGTGTTGTGATTTATCATTTGGGATGCATCCCAATTATTCTCTTTGGTTCAATTTTGAGCATGTGGAACCAATATCTTTCATTCCTAATCTATCCTTTTTGATAAGTCACGTTTGAATGATTTGACAAGGCCTCTTTCACTAACTTATCAGCAATAAATTGAAAACATGTTCAACCATGATTAGGCTAGATGACTGGACAAGAATTTTTTGGCACAAGTAGTGGCATTTAGGCTTGCACTCTTTCAGCATTACTATTTTTTTGGGTATGGGGTTGTAATTCTTTTCAAATTTTCCCTCTTTTTTCACCTTTTCTCTATTTTTGTGTTTTCATTTTCAAAACAATCTATAACTAAAAGATGCTCAAAGGTTGAGCTTATTTGCATGCCTATATATCATAATCTAATTTTTACATGATATACATTTAGCTGATGAACTCTCTTTTCCAATACGACCAATCAAGCAGATGATTGCACGAGGGATATTGGTTCAACTCTTTGAGGGTGCTGAAAAAATTAAAAGGCCACTCCCACCTTACTTGTGTTTGAACAGTAGTGCCTAAAATTTTTCTTACACAACAAAATGATCTTGACATGATTTACTCCCTCTTCAAATGTTTTTAACAAATAAGCAAAGGGATCTTGAAACAATACCTAAATGTGAAGATTTGTTAAATAAGCTTGATCCAGGACTGCTTCTTCCTCCACTTGGTTGAGCTTGGGACTCTTTTGGGAAAGAAAATCTACCTCTTCCTCATGATCATCTGAACTGGTAGACTCATCATAGATTGCAATATTATCCTTTAGAAAACTTGATGGGTTTTGATAGAGTGGGCTGAGTTCTGTGTGAAAACCACCATGTTGATGAGTAGGAGCACTTCTTGGCAACAAATCTTCTTGAGAAAGAAGTGCAACAACTTTCTTGTGATCATCAATTTTCAAGCCTTCATTTGCTTCCAAATTTTCTAATCTTTCCTCATCACCGTCATAGTTGTTATGCATTGGTTGGTTACCTTTCTCAAGTTGATGAAACTGAGCTTCCTCCAAAAAACTAAGTGCTGAATGATCTGCAAAGTTAGTTTCTTTTTGAAGAACATCATCAATATCAACATATTATCAAACCTTGGAGAATCATAAATATAATTAATGTTATCAAGCGCACATATTGGACTATCAGATTGTTTCTCTTTGAATTGATCTATAAATCCATTTTATGTTATGTGATAGCTAGGATTAGGAGGAAAATAAATAGAAATTTTCTATTCATATGAAATATTAGAGGCTAACTACATGTTTATCAGCTGATCTATCTCCTCTTCAGTTAAAAAAAAGAGGCAGATTTCTCTTTCTTTGGATATCACTACAATAGTCCTCTTTCTCTTGTGGAGGCTGATTTTGAGGTTGAATGTCTTCTTGAGCCTCACCTAGGAGAGATGAATCATCATCATTTATGCCTTTAGAGAGGTCCTGTGGGTTCTCTTTCATTCCCTGATTGATTTCATCCTCAACCAAATCTTCTTGATTTTCGTGATAGTTAACTTAGGCATGAAATTCATGAATTTCCTCTGATAGATCCTCAGGGTGCCAACTTATTTTTATAATATGAAATGAATCAAACCATAAAGGTAGAGACCGTAGAGGTTTGAATCATCTATCTTGTCCCTGATTGATTATTTAGTGCATTCCACCTTGTTTCCATTTTCAATTTTCTTGTAGTGCTCTCTTAGTAGTGAAGCACAAGATATAGGAAGGTATCTAGTACTTACTTGACAGCTTTCAACATCTTATTTTTTGTTATCTTGCTCAATATGCATATTTTGATTGTTATTCTTGTCCTATAATGACAGAGTTTGTTCTTCCCAAGGAAAAGGTATAGTATGTTTTGAATAAGTAGCACCAACCTCAACATTGTACTCTTCCTCTTTCCTGCCAATAATATGCATCATTTTGATGATTGTATCTGTCAACATCTCTAGCTTTACCTATGAAGATATTAGTTTCTCTTGAGCTACTTTGTCCTTCTTTATTGCTTCTAACTTTGCCTCTCTTTCTAGTATGTTGAATTCCACAATAATTGCCATATTCTGCATTTCTTCTAGGTTTTAAGGGTCTTTTTATCTTATCTGGAAAGCCATCTCTGGGTTAAAATAATTTGGGTAGTGCAAGAGAGTCCACCCTAGGGGTGGCTTTATCTTAGCAGGTATTACATGGTATACTTTATTAAGCCTAGCTGAAAATTGTTGTACTATCTCCTCTGGATGTCTTTTCAAATGGTTGTAGTCCTTTATGATGAGAAGAGCATTTCCCATGACTACCCACCTATCTAAGAAAAATTGAGTGAATTGATGAAAGTTGATAATGCGTGCAGCTGGAAGGTCCTTAAACCAACTCTTAATTTTTCCTTGTAATGATAAGGAAAAAATTATAATACACACATCATATTCTTCTATTTCAAATAGGTCAAGTAAACCCTCAAGTTTTTGAATGTGTTCTTCAGCAGTGACTTTTGATTTTTCTCCATCAAATCTGGGTAGTTTATTTGCAAGATTTGCAGGGAGGGCCTGGAGGATAAGAGGCAAAACTAGAGGCTTGTATCTTTTTGGGACCTTTGTGGATATAGGTAGTGCAAAAAGAGATTGATGACTGTCTGAGGTTTCAGAAAGAGTAGGAAAGGTAGTATGAGGCTCATGTTTCACTAGATCTTCCACAAGTGTATCTGCTGTAGGCACAGGTGTATAAGTCTGCTCAAAGTCTACAATTTGAGGTTCAACTTTTTGAGGCTTGAGATATTTCCAATGATCAGTGTAGATCTCATTAGTGTATTCTTGATCAGGTTTAAATCAGGACAGAACATGGTTATATTTAAAAAAAACAATTTTTTGAATCCAACCTAGGCTTGAGTGCTTTTTTTTTCTAGGATGACTGGTCATGTTTCAGATTCTTCCACCATTGGAGTCTTCAGGTCTATTGAGATTTTGTGGAGTCGCCAGGTGGATGATTTCAACTATTTTAAGGTAGGCTACTGTCCACCATTAGCAACTGAATACCAATCTAAGGGTGTTTGTAGGTTTTTTGAGATCTAAGGAATACTTAGTTTGTCACTAACTCAGAAGGTCCCACTATGATTGCCATTATATTACGATCCCGTGATTTAGCAGATTTGTAGACCAAATTCATAGGGTAACATGAAAACAATATTTGGAGTCCTAGGACCTAGCCTTCCAAGACTCAGAGAGGGATCTTTCTATTGTGTACAAAGGATGTGAACCTTTTTCTTTAGATGGTTGATTTTAGGCTAGTTGTTAAGTGTAGGGTTTGTTGTTTGTTTTGGTTGAGTAAGATGAACAGGTAGAATAGGTGGAGTGAGAGGTCTTCAAATCATTGGGCTATGGAGTCAATGAAAGTCATGGATATCTCAATAATGAAGCAGAGTGCATTACAGGGCCAATTTAGCAAGGTTAATGGATCCTTAAGGTTATGTGTGAAGTGGGATGCATATCAAGTTGGTGAATAAGGTAGGGAAAAGGGAAATCAAGAATCCTTTGTCAAATACCTATAAAAAGGAGGTCTTAAACACTGATAAGAAAAAGATATAACTCATAAGGTAGGAAAAACCATTAAGATCAATGAAAATACTTAAACCAATAACCATTCAAGGCAAACAATTTCGATGAAATATAGAAGGCGAGAAACTCATTTAACCTCTAGTGATTTTACCTGTAAGCTTTAGAAAACATTTAAGATCACAAATAACTTTAATTCATGAAGACGGAACTCATAAACATCATAAATCAAGCTATAAAGAACTTTGAGGAAAAATAATAGGCATAGAAAAAGGGCCAGATTAAAACAAGACCTCTTTGACTTAACCTAGCAAGCAGTACTTCAAAGTGAGGTTTCAAGACAGAGTTTAGATAGCATCAAATAAGCAGGGCTTACCATGAACCATATTTTTAAAATAGCATACTAATCCATTAATGAAACAAACAAGTTTAGGTGGGCCTAAGGAGCAGTTAAGAATTCCATAAGCTGACCCAACAGAGGAAAAAAATCAAGGCAATAGAAGGCAGGAGGACTAAGGTGCTTCAAAGAGAATTTCTCAACATATACTTTTCTATTATACTACAACAAAGAAGGATGAAACGTAATGATAACAAGAAAACATGAACAAATTAAGAATACATCACCACTAACCAATCTCATGGATCCTGCAAATAAGTTTCTCCATCATCAATCCAAGCAAGCCATTCATAAACTCCAAAACACCAATTTCTTCTCCAAGCTCATAAAAACAATGTATTGCTCTCAAAGCTCATCAAATGCCAACCTTTACAATGGAATCCTCTTGCTCTATTTATCTTAGCAAGTGAGGAGGTGGAAACCATAAGAGGCTTCTAGAAACACTAATTTCATCATAAATGTCATTTATGTGCTTGAAGACCATGCAAGGCCCAAGACACATAATAGCTAAGATAATAAATGAAAAATAACATAACATGACTCCTTAATCAAATCTAGAGTGATTTTCCCAAGGAAACATTAAAAAATCATTTTTCCATCAATTTGTGTGTTTTGTTGACTTTGGCCCAAAACGCACTACACAGTCTATTTGCGCAACACAACCTTCAGTAGAAAATATGCTCTGTTACAACCAAGTTTTGGACCACTTCCCGATATCATATTTTTCTCTATGATGGTTCGTGGGAAATATTTTTGAGTCCTATTTCCAGATATGCCTTTGGTTTTTTGATTGAGCACCTGTAACCTGTCCAAAAATTTAATTTCTCAAGACTTCTATATGCGCAACACCACCTCCAGCACAAAATAGACTCTGTTGTAGCCACGTTTTGGACCACATCCTGATGTCATATTCTACTCCATGATGACCCGTTGGAAATTGCGATGCATCTAATTTCTATAAATTCTTATAGGTTCCTGATCCATCTCCTGTAGCCTATCCAAAATGCAAAAATACCAAGACTACCATTAGCGCAGCGCCAGGTCTGAAATAGAGGCAGAATGGTGAAAAATGAGGGGTTTTTGACCTTTTGAGGGGTCAAATCATCTCCAATCCCTCTGAAACTTGGTGGGAAAAGTGTACTAGCCATGAGAAGTCCACAAATGTTGAGTGTTCCTTCTGAGTATGCTCCAGGGATTAGCGCAGCGCCAAAAATAGGTACTTTTGAAACCAAGTTTTGGACCTCTTCATGATGTCATATTTTTCTCCGTGATGGCGCATTGGAAAGCCTAATGAGTCCACTTTATAGAAATTCTTATAGTTTCTTAATCCAGCTCCTATAGCCTATCCAAAATGCCAAAAGCCCAGGACTGCGATTAGTGTAGTGCAAGGTCTGAAATAGAGGCAGAATGGTGAAAAATGAGGGGTTTTTGACCTTTTGAGGGGTCAAATCAGCTCCAATCCCTCTGAAACTTGGTGGAAAAAGCGTACTAGCCATGAGAAGTCCAAAAATTGTGATTTTTCCTCTTGAGGATGCTCCAAGGATTAGCGCAGTGCCAAAAATAGGTACTTTTGCAACCAAGTTTGGGACCTCTTCCTGATGTTAGATTTTGCTCCGTGATGGCTCATTGGAAAGCCTGATGAGTTTACTTTCTAGAAATGCTTATAGTTTCTTGATACAGCTCTTGTATCCTATCCAAAATGAAAAAATCCTAGGACTTCCATTAGCACAGCACCGGGTCTGATATAGAGGTAGAATGGTGAAAAATGACGGGTTTTTTTAACTTTTGAGGGGTCAAATCATCTCCAATCCCTCTAAAACTTGGTCAGAAAAGTGTACTCCAGGGATTAGTGTAGCGCCAGTGGCACTGCACTAATGGGCCTCCAATTCTCAAAAAACCAAAATTTGTCCAAATTTCCTCAAAATTGGTGGAGGTGTGCCTCATGGGGTTTGAGAGACCTATTGAGAACCTTGAGCCAAAAATATAAGGCCTTCTTGGTCTTTTCCTCTTTTTAGTGCTTAATTTTCAATGAGTAGCTTCTTGAGTTTTGTCTTTTTCAAGTGGTTGAGTAGAGGTGGATGGTAGGGTACACTTCCCTTTGGAGGCATCAAACATAGGCCTTGACCCTCTCTGATATGTAAATGAAAAAAAGTGTGATGGTGGCTGTTATCACCCTAGTAATTTCTAAAGATTGTGGGCTTTTGGATTTTTCGGTTTTAAGAAAACTAGGGGTAACCACAAACCTACTTTGGAAATCTAGGATCTAGCCTTCCTAAATTTCAGAGAGGGCTCTCTCTTTATGATTTAACTTTGTTTTTGTTTAATATTTTAGGCTAGTTATGATAGTTCAATTTGGTTTTGGTTTTGAAATGTTTGGTGGAAAATAATATTACTTGAAGACAAATTAAAGAGGGATCTACTAGTCCATTAGGCTATGGAGTCAAAGTCTAGCAAGCAGAACTAGAAGGCAAGGCCAAGAGGATGCTAATGTATTCAGGGAAAGGTCGATAACCCTCAGAGATTTGGATAGATTGTTTTGATGAGATGGATTTCTTTCGGGATAAAGGGCAATGAAGTATCCTTTGATCTGGAAAAAGAGGAAGGAGGCAGGGGTCAAACGGGACTATGAGCAATTAAGAATTCCTAAATCCGGAAATCAGTAGAAAACATTTAAATGATTAAGTAGTTAAGACAGGGAGTTCTAACACTAGTCCTGAAGTAATACTCCTATTTAATCATTAATATTGAACAACATGTATGAAATGAATGGAACTCAAAAAGTAAAAAATGAAAATATAGATGCACTTTACTCTTCAAATTATCACATGAATCCTAAATTATGAAGTCCAATTGGAAATTGTCTAGACTTCTGCTTTGAAATCAACACATGTGAGCCTCCAACGTACCAGAAAAATGTCTATAATGTTCTTATAAATTTTATTCCACACTAAACACTTCATAAAATGAAGTATTTATACAAAATGTTTATTACAAAATATCCTAGAGAAATCTAGGAATAACTCTAGGAAATAAAAATATCTTTACACATTAAGAGGGACAGCTGCTTAACAACTTAGCAAGTTGTCCTTTTATCTAGAAAAAATAGAACTAACATTATCTAATCAAAACAATTTGTTGACTAGGGGTGTACATGCTTGCTGGAATATTTGGAAAATATCTCTTTGAAGATTGCTTTATTGATAATTTTTTCACTTTACACCCTTTAACATTGTCTTTCTTCCTGATACTCTTTCACTCTGTTCATCTGTAATTTTACTGCTTGTAAAATAGAGAAATTACAATAGTAAAAAATGAGTTGGTTGTTTCTTCTCTGATACTCTTTGACCCTGTTCTTTATCCTGATACACTTTCAACTGATATATTAACCTTTTAACAGCTGTAAAATGAATTTTTACTATGGTAGAAAAGTCATTTCACTTCGTTTTGCAAAATCTGTACCTGTTCTTCAAGTCTTTGTGCTCTTTGTTCATGTCCCTTTTATGTAATCAATGCATTCTTGTTGGATGATTCAAGAGTTTGAATGGCCTTTTTGAAATTGTTTATCTCATTATTATTTTTAGGGACATCTCCTCCATGGCTTTCACTATCTCTGTTGCTCCACCTGTTTGATGTACCTGTGTAGTGGATGATCCTGTGGCTGAAGTATCAATAGATTGCACTAACACTGCAGTTGCCAGTGGCACTTTTGGTGCTAAGTGTTCTGCCAATGTAGATGGGATATCAGTGCTAACAGTAGGTATAACTACGGGAATAGAAGGAAGGGGGTGGCCTATTTCTTAGTCATCTTGTAATAACTTAAAGCAAGTTTATACAGTTTTCTATGGTTAATTTTCAAAAATAAAGGGAAATTGAGCAATTGTTGAGAAAGGATTATCTTCAAAAAGTTGCTTATTGCTCAATTTGGGCTTATCAGAGATAAAACTGGATTAAGACAGGAAACAAGGGTTTATTGAATGGTTGAGACTGTAAAAAGGAGTTTGGTAGGCCTGAAAAACATTTTTGTCTTGGAATTGATCTTCAGAGATTTTAAACTGAGAAAATTCGCTCAGACAAAGGATTTTATGAACATAGCAACTTCTGGGAAAAAATGGCCAGGGTTTGGCCTGCTTTTGGGCAATTTATCTAGTGTATTCTTCTAATTAAAAGCCTGCTTTACTTAAAGATGGTTTCAGAATTGATTGCAGGGTTTTAATTTGAAAAATACCTCAATTTGCAGGTATTTTGATGCTTTGATAGGGTTTCTGAAGTTTTGAGGTTGAATTTGAGCTCTGGTTCGACTTGTTGGAATAGAAAATGGTTTTCTAGGTCTTTAAACAGGGGATCTGCGGTGAAAATGGGCTTTTCTCGGGATATAAGTCTAAAAATTGTGTAAAGAGTCTTTACACAGTCGAGCGAAGTGTTTATCAATCGAGAATGCACGAATAAACATAAGAAACGATATATCAAAGGTTTTAATTTTAATATATGAATCATCTTTAATGCATTCAATGCAGGTCAAATCCGTTGGTGGGAGTGGTTTAGATTTTCAAATTGAAAAACCATCGGTGGTTTTCACGTTAAAAAATGGTGGTAATTTTTTTTCTCCAAACGAACGCGATGCAATGAAAATGTGCCACATCACAGGAGGCTTGAACTATAAAACCACCCATTTCACATTCATTTGGGCTGTGGGTGGCCGATTGGTTTTTGGATGCAAAACAAATCTCACACCGTTGGATCATCGACGAGGAAGAAAATGGCTGCGATCAATTTGGAAGTTGCGGTTGAAATGGATGTGGGACTGGGATAAATGATATGTGTTGGCGGAGTTAAAAATGCAATGAAAACCTTTGTATAATTTTTTATTATAACCAAATTTTGATTTGTAATGGGTTTATATATATAAGCATAGCCTATATATATAGAATGGCATAAGGTTAAATGCGCATAAGGTAGATTATAAGGTTTAACCAGGGTTAGGTGGTGATACATATATATATATATATATATATATATATATATATATATATATATATATATATATATATAACAAAGTTTTATATATATAGGTGAAGGCGCAATAAGGCGGGGTTACAAAACCTTGAGTTGATTTTTATATAAAACGTGAGGTTTTACATAAAGGGAAAAGGGAAAAGGTAACACTTTACCTCGGGTTAAGTCTATGTGGGGAGGGATGGTGAATGTATTTATAAAGGCACAGGGGTTGGAACCTTTATACAAACTTAGGGTAAAATGGGATAGGTCGGGAAATGTTTTTACGCTTAGATATACATAGGATATGCATAAAAGCCTTTTTGTAGTTTTAGACTATTTAAAGGCCTAAAACCATAGGTGCCGGGATATTTTGGTTAAGGTTAGATTTTAGACCAAAGGGAGTATAATTTGGGCTTTTAATTTACCATGTAGATAATAGCTTTGGTCAGAAAATCTTATAATAGTGGCTTTTTAGGGGAAATTTAAATAAATGGAGTTATAATAATAGGATAAGGTCTTTTTAGGGATTTAATAACTAAGTCAGAAATCAATATGACAAGGGAAAATGAAATACACAAAAATACACTAGATGACTAAGTAAAGTGAAAACTTAAAGAAAAGCTTATCTTTTTATAATTTTTCCACTTTTACTTAGGATATAATGATTTTTGAAGGTTTTTTCATGTTTTTATGAATGAAGGAAATTAGTCAAGTGAGGTATTATGCTTCATTAAGTAAAAAGGGTTTTTACTTATGAATATGGGTTAAAATGTACGGATGATGGGTAAATAGTGGTAAATGGGGGTTTTGTTATAAGAAATCAACATTTTCTACTATCCAGTCACTAAGCCTTGGGTTTGGTCCCAGCAGAAGTCAGAGAAATGCTCTAAGCCTCTTTGACTGGCAATATAGAATATTAAATACTTACGGATGAAGGGAAATTAGTTATTTTTGCCCGGTGATGAATATTACATGATTTTTCCCACTTCTTTCTACCTACCCAATATAAATCTAACATTTTTTCTTCTTTTAGTAGGTGTATTTGAGCTAGCAACCTTGAAACATTTATTCTTTTGAAAGCAATAAAAACTATCTAATTCTACCTTATTTCATTCGAGGGCCCATATTAAACTATTGGGCTCCTTAGTATTCTCTACCTATCTACTAATTAGTCAGGATTAAACTGTCTGACCAATCTTTATTCACTATCTAAAACATGGAAATTGAAAACATGACAAGTCAAGTTTAAACAATTTAACTCATCATGGATTATGGCATTTAGTGATACTCTGCCATAATCATTTGAAAAAAAGTAAAAGGTAGTGGCATTTGGACTTGCACACTTTCATGTCTTATTTTCATCTTTTTCTTTTGGGGTCTATATATTTTTTAAGTCCTTTGATCTTTCTTTTAGGACTTTTTACCCTCTTTTTGATTTTTGATTTTTTTATTTTTTTTTCAAAATATAGGAAAACAAATTGCAAAAAGAAAAGTATGTACATATTTACAAGACTATTATAAGTCAATTCCAAATTATGAATCCTATATTTACAGGACTCTAATAGCGGCTTCACATGGGATGGCATCTCCTTGTGAGATGTCAAGAACACCGTTGAATAGTAGCCTAATCCATTGGGCCAATCCCAAACATGCATTTGTTGTGGCTGAAAATCTTGAACTGAATATAGTCCTTTTTCTGCAAACTTAAATCTGATCTAAAACTAAAAAAAAACATACTGCAATTCTCAAACCAAACTGATTAGATCTTAAATATCTTTAGGATCTTCTCCTTAGCTTTAAATCTTAATGAATTATTCCAAAACTAGTTGAGAACTGAATACTGAAAAAAATGCTCATAGCTTTGAGCTTATTTGCACTCATCTACCTACTCTAATCTACTATTAATTTTGTTGAATCAGGCAATACAAAAATTCCAATGAAGCCAGTCAAGTAGTTGTAGCAATGAATGGATAATTTGACTAATTTTCATCAAACTTGGAAGTATAACTTGATCATGTGTCTTCATAATCAAAGATATGATGTGAAATGGAAATTGCTGATATATTTGATCCTCATAGATAAAACATGTTTGCAGATTTGAGCTAAAAATATTCTCCATATAATTTGTGATAGGATCATTAAAAGCATAATGTATGATTTGTGCTTCTAGGCCTTCAATGACTAGTTGTTCAGTTGTATTCTGAATATTAAACCCTGAAAATATTTCTTCAGTCTTATGTTTGAAAGAATAATCATCCTCAATCTACAAGTCAAAAGATAGTACAATTTCCTCTTGCTTTGGAGAATGAATATTTTTCAATAATTCTTTAGGATCTCGGAAATTATATGACAGAATTTGAGAATGCAAAAGTTTAATTTCATTTTCATAATTTTCAGAAATTATCTCAAGAACACATTTTTTAAGTTGAGGAGAATATTTTCTTACTTTCAAAATAAGAAAGACAGCTCTTAGAAAATCCTCACCAAGTTGAAATTCTAATATCTCATCCCTCAAAATAGCTAGTGATTGTTATGTGAAATTAGCTTGAATTTGGAGAACATAATTATCATCATACTGATCATACATAGGAAAATATTTAGAAGAAGGAATGTCATCAATCATAAACATTAGATCAGAATATTTCTCTTCCAACAATCCTAATATATCTTGACTAGATTGTTTGCATTCCATTTGAAAGTCATTATTTTGCTCAATAGGAGTGCTATCAAGCAATGGGCCTTTTTGGGAAGGTAGAATAACATGAGCATCAACCTATTCTTCTGTCTCTTCATGGATAAAAACTTTAGTACATTCATCAACATTATAATAAGTAGAAACAATTTCTTCATTATGTAAATATTTTGAGGATGGTTTCATGTTTAGAAGAAAATTGATTTCTTCTTCGGTGAGGGGGGGTGGGAATCTTTGAATTATTAGATTTGAAGAACAATTTTTTTTTCTCTTATCTAAAAATTTATCATGAGGTTGAATATTTTCTTTAACTTCATTCAAAACATTAAATGAAACATCATTTGTTACTATAGAGGGGCTTTGTGGATCTTGATTCATCTCCTAATCTATTTCATCTTTTTTTAACTCCTCTTGATTATCATGACATTTAACTTGAGAATGAAATTTATGGACTTCTTCTAATAAATTTGTAGGATGCCAATTTCCCAAATCTTCATCAATATTTTTAAGGTAATGTATGAGATCTTTAGCTTGATCACAACAATTTTCAGCTAATGATAAAGATGGAAAATCTTCTTTGTAATGCTCATAAAATACCTTATGAAAATATTTTAGAGAAAATAAAATAGCAGGTTTGAGAGCTTCATACCATTCCCTTGTGTTTCCTTCTAAGGTTTCCATGAATACCTTCATAAGGCAATCCTCATGCCAATCAACCTTCAATCTCAATGAGTGTATATGAAATTTAATGAGATGTAACAAAGGATCATCAATATTCTCATCTTGAAACATGGGCAAATTTTTACCCCAATTTACCTTCGGTAGTTTGTGTGGAAATACAGGTATGTGATCTCTGTTCATGGGAGCATATCTTTGTTTTATTCTTGGAGCATATTGAAAATTAGTCATAATGAAAGGCCACTATATCTGTAAAACCAAGTTAGATCCTTATATAAAATACAATATATATTGAAAAACTTTCTTAACGAGAAAGAACATAATGTCTTGGATTAAGATCCAAGTTGAAAGCCTGATCCTTCCATATTTCTCTTCTAGGTTCATTCCTCCAGTGGAGTCTTGATTGTGAAATTGATGTGGAGTCGCCAGGTGGATGATTTTAACCTTTGTGTTTCTGATCACTGTCTACCATCATAGATCAGATCTGAACCTATAAAATATTTCTGAAGAAAATGTTAGTCTTCCCCAGTATGGTCGCTAATATGTTATCACCCTAGTAATTTCTAAATATTGTGGGCTTTTGGATTTTTTTAGTTTTAAGAAAACTATGGGTAACCACATACCTACTTTGGAAATCTAGGATCTAGCCTTCATAAATTTCAGAGAGGGATCTCTCTTTATGATTTAACTTTGTTTTTGTTTAATATTTTAGGCTAGTTATGATAGTTCAATTTGGTTTTGGTTTTGAAATGTTTGGTGGAAAATAAGATTACTTGAAGATGAATTAAAGAGGGATCTACTATCCCACTGGGCTATGGAGTCAAAGTCTAGCAAGCAGAACTAGAAGGCAAGGCCAAGAGGATGCTAATGTATTTAGGGCAAGGTAGATAACCCTTAGAGATTTGGATAGATTGTTTTGATGAGATGGCTTGCTTTAGGGATAAAGGGCAATGAAGGATCCTTTGATCTGGAAAAGGAGTAAGGAGGCAGGGGTCAAACGGGACTAGGAGCAATTAAGAATTCCTAAATCCAGAAATCAGTAGAAAACATTTAAATGATTAAGTAGTTAAGACAGGGAGTTATAACACTAGTCCTGAAGTAATACTCCTATTTAATCATTAATATTGAACAACATGTATTGAATGAATGGAACTAATAAAGTAAAAAATGACAAGATATATGCACTTTACTCTTCAAATTATCGCATGAATCCTGAATTATGAAGTCCAATTGGAAATTGTCTAGACTGTTGCTTTGAAATCAACACATGTGACCCTCCAACGTACCAGCAAAATGTCTATAATGTTCTTACCAATTTTATTCCACACTAATCACTTCATAAACTCAAGTATTTATACAAAAAATTTATTACAAAATATCCTAGAGAAATCTAGGAATAACTCTAGGAAATAAAAATATCTTTACAGATTAAGAGGGACAACTGCTTAATAACTCAGCAAGTTGTCCTTTTATCTAGAAAAAATAGAACTAACATTATCTAATCAAAACAATTTGTTGACTAGATGTACATGCTTGCTGGCATATTTGGAAAATATTTCTTTGAAGATTGCTTTATTGATACTCTTTTCACTTTACAACCTTTAACATTGTCTTTCTTCCTGATACTCTTTCACTATGTTCATCTGTCATTTTACTGCTTGTAAAATAGAGAAATTAAAATAGTAAAAAATGAGTTGGTTGTTTCTTCTCTGATACTCTTTGACCCTGTTCTTTATCCTAATACACTTTCAACTGATATATTAACCTTTTAACAGCTGTAAAATGAATTTTTACTATGGTAGAAAATTTAGTTCACTTCCTTTTGCAAAATATGTACCTGTTCTTCAAGTATTTTTACTCTTTTTTCATGTCCCTTTGACGTAATCAACGCATTCCTGTTGGATGATTCAAGAGTTTGAATGGTCTTTTTCAAATTGTTTATCTCATTATTTTTCTTAGGGACATCTCCTCCATGGCTTTAACTATCTCTGCTGCTCCACCTGTTTGATGTACCTGTGTAGTGGATGATCCCGTGGCTGAAGTATCAATATATTGCACTGACACTGCAGTTTCCAGTGGAAATTTTGGTGCTAAGTGTTCTGCCAATGTAGATGGGAAAATAGTGCTAACAGTAGGTATAACTGTGGGAATAGAAGGAAGGGGGTGGCATGTTTCTTAGTCACCTTATAATAACTTAAAGCAAGTTTATACAGTTTTCTATGGTTAATTTTCAAAAATAAAGGGAAATTAAGAAATTGTTGGGAAAGGATTATCTTCAAAAAGTTGCTTATTGCTCAATTTGGGCTTATCATAGATAAAAATGGATTAAGACAGGAAACAAGGGTTTCTTGAATGGTTGAGACTGTAAAAAGGAGTTTGGTAGGCCTGAAAAACCTTTTTGTCTTGGAATTGATATTCAAATATTTTAAACTAAGGAAATTGGCTCAAACAAAGGCTTTTATGAACATAGAAACTTATGGGGAAAATTGGCCAGGGTTTGGCCTGTTTTTGGGCAATTTATCTAGTGGATTCTTCTAATTAAAAGCCTACTTTACTTAAAGATGGTTTTAGAATTGATTGCAGGGTTTTAATTTGAAAAATACCTCAATTTGCAGGTATTTTGATGCTTTGACAGGGTTTCTGAAGTTTTGAGGTTGAATTTGAGCTCTGGTCCGACTTGTTGGAGTAGAAAATGGCTTTTCGAGTCTTTAAACAGGGGATTTGCGGTGAAAATGGGATTTTCTCGGGATATAAGTCTGAAAATTGTGTAAAAGAGTCTTTACACAGTCGACGGAGTGTTTATCAATCAGGAATGCATGCATAAACATAAGAAAGGATATATCAAAGGTTTTAATTTTAATATATGAATCATCTTTAATGCATTCAATGCAGGTCAAATCTGCCGGCGGGAGTGGTTTAGATTTTCAAATTGAAAAACCATTGGTGGTTTTCATGTTGAAAAATGGTGGTAAGTTTTTTTCTCCAAACGAACGCAATGCAATGAAAATGCGCCACGTCACAGGAGGCTTGAATAGTAAAATCGCCCATTTCACGTTCATTTGGGTTGCGGGTGGGCGATTGGTTTTTGGACGTGAAATAGATCTTGTGCTGTTGGATCATCGGGGAGGAATCGAATGGCTGAGATCAATTGGGAAGTTGCAGTCGAAATGGATGTGAGACCGAGATAAATGATAAGTGTTGGCGGAGTTAAAAATGCAATGAAAACCTTTGTATAATTTTTTACTATAACCAAAGTTTGCTTTGTAATGGGTTTATATATATAAGCAGAGCCTAGATATATAGAATGACATAAGGTTAAATGCGCATGAGGTGGATTATAAGGTTTAACCGGGGTTAGGTGGTGATACATATATATATATATATATATATATATATATATATATATATATAAGTTTTATATATATAGGTGAAGGCGCAATAAGGCAGGGTTACAAAACCTTGAGTTGATTTTTATATAAAACGTGAGGTTTTACATAAAGGGAAAAGTTAAAGGTAACACATTAACATCGGGTTAAGTCTATGCGGGGAGGGATGGTGAATGTATGTATAAAGGCACGGGGGTTGGAACCTTTATAAAAACTTAGGGTAAAATTGGATAGGTCGGGAAATGTTTTTATGCTTAGATATACATAGGATATGCATAAAAGCTTTTTTGTAGTTTTATTTTATTATATAGTTTTAGAATCTTTAAAGGCCTAAAACCATATGGGGCGAGATATTTTGGTTAAGGTTATATTTTAGACCAAAGGGAGTATAATTTGGGCTTTTAATTAACCATGTAGATAATAGCTTTGGTCAGAAAATCTTATAATAGTGGGTTTTTAGGGGAAATTTAAATAAATGGAGTTATAATAATAGGATAAGGTCTTTTTAGGGATTTAATAACTAAGTTAGAAATTAATATGACAAGGGAAAATTAAATACACAAAAATACACTAGATGAATAAGTAAAGTGAAAACTTAAAGAAAAGCTTATCTTTTTATAATTTTTCCACTTTTACTTAGGATATAATGCTTTTTGAGGGTTTTTTAATGTTTTTATGAATGAAGGAAATTAGTCAAGTGAGGTATTATGCTTCATTAAGTAAAAAGGGTTTCTACTTACGAATATGAGTTAAAATGTATGGATGATGGGTAAATAGTGGTAAATGGGGGTTTTGTTATAAGAAATCAACATTTCTACTATCCAGTCACTAAGCCTTTGGTCCGGTCCCAACAAAAATTAGAGAAATGCTCTGAGCCTCTTTGACTAGCAGTATAGAATATTAAATGCTTACAGGGGAAGGGAAATTAGTTATTTTTTCCTGGTGATGAATATTACATGATTTTTCCCACTTCTTTCTACCTACCCAATATAAATCTAACATTTTTTCTTCTTTTAGCAGGTGCATTTGAGCTAGCAACCTTGAAACATTTATTCTTTTGAAAGCAATAAAAACTATCTAATTCTACCTTATTTCATCTGAGGGCCCAGATTAAACTGTTGGGCTCCTTATTATTCTCTACCTATCTACTGATTGGTCAGGACTATCTGACCAATCTTTATTCACTATCTAAAACATGGAAATTGAAAACATGACAAGTCAAGTTGAAACATTTTAAATCATCATGGATTATGGAATTTAGTGTCACTCTGCCATAATCATTTGCAAAAAAGTAAAAAGTAGTGGCATTTGGACTTGCACACTTTCATGTCTTATTTTCATCTTTTTCTTTTGGGGTCTATATATTTTTTAAGTCCTTTGATCTTTCTTTTAGGACTTTTTACCCTCTTTTTGATTTTTGATTTTTTTGATTTTTTTCAAAATATGGGAAAACAACTTGCAAAAAGCAAAGTATGTACATATTTACAAGACTATCATAAGTCAATTCTAAATTATGAATCCTATATTTATAGGACCCTAATAGTGGCCTTTTTGGTGTCTTGACTATGGCTGCGATCCTTGGTGTTGTCATCAACTCCTTCATCATTTCTTGTATTGTCCTCACCTTCATTTCCTTCATCATCAGCATGCTTGCTTCCTCTTTCTTCATTGTGTGCCTCTGTATCTTCTTCACTTTTATTTCGCTCATCACCATGACTCTTTTCCTCTTCATCCCTTGTACTATCATTATTGTCATTATCACTGAGAGGTTGATTTTTGTCATGACTGTCATGACTATATTCTTCCTTGTTGTTTTTTTCCTTACTTTCCTCTTTATCAGTGTCATCCTCTTCTTCTCTATCACTGTTTTGCTCACTGTCATGCTACCTTGTCTTGCTCATTGGTTTCATCTTCATGATCCTCTATTTCTTCATGCTCATCATCATGAACCTCCTCCGTTTCCATGTATTCCACTTCTTCTTCATCATATTCCCCTTCATGCTCAAGGAGGTCAAAAAAAAGGGTCACTTTGCATTTAATACCTAGGGTTTGCACAACTAGGGTTTGAAGGATAAAAATGAAAATGTTGGTGATGGAAACCTTTACAAATGAGTGATTAGAGGCAAGTGTATGATTGTTTTAGCTTGAATTTGAGAGAGGGTTTGTTTTGAACCGGCTTGTGGTTACCCTATTTTCATACCTTTCTGATTTGATGATGGTTTAATTGGAGGTCAAAATCAGTAATTTTGCAATGAGGACCTAGAGCTTTCCAAACTAGGGTTTAATCATTTCTCTAGCCACCAAATTAAGAAAATTTCTTGGAGGATAAGGAGGAGAGGCCACCTACTAGCTTTAAATCTTCTTCATCCCTTTGTATGCAACTTGGAGGATGAATTTTAGCCTTGGGGCAAGTTCTTTCCTTGTTTGAGGATCCTTTGCATTAGCACAACGCCACTTATTTGCGCAGTGCCAAAAAAGGGTGCACTTGCAGCGAAGTTTTAATGACCTTCCCGATGTTGGCGTTGGGCTTGTGATATCTTGTTGGAAAGCGTAACTTATATAATTTCCAAATATACCATTTGTTCCTTGATTGGAGTTGATTTTCCCCGCCAAAATTTTATTTTCCCAAGACTGGTCAAAAAGTGTTGAATGATGGTGAAGAAATGCAGAGTGCTGGTGAAGACAACTTTTGGATGCCTTACTAAACCTAAATTTTAGCTCATGATAGCTCATTGGAAATATATTATTGTCGAGTTGTTGTTTGACCCATCAATAAAGTAATTTGGACACTCTAGCTATGAGAAAAATTGATTTTCCCAAGGTCACTCTAGCAGTGTAGAAATTCTCCTATGACATCTGTAGTTTTGACATTGCACCCAAACCATGATACCTATGTAAAAAATGAGGGAGTTTTTTCTTCTTGGACCTATGATGGACAAAAAAATCTCTAAATTTTTCCAAATTCATCTCTGTTTGGTCAGAAACATATTTTTAAACAAAATTGGCCCTAGGTGTGGCCAATGACTTGGCCTTTGGAATGAATTCTTGGAAAATGATGGAGGCATGATATTTATGAGTTGGTATGGAATTATGCTTGATGATATGATCTATAAAATGGATCCTTTTATCTTATGCATCCTTTCCATACAAACCCTAGCTTAGTTGGAAGAGGAAATTAGGGTTTGGTGTAGGGGATTTAGGACTGCCTTGTAGAGGGAGGGTAATGAAGGGGTTAAGGGTTGTCTAAATTCTCGGGGAAATTTTGGGGGATAGGGATAGATGTTATAGAGTAGGGGAAAGTGGAATTTCAATAATTGAGTGAGGGGAAAGGGTCCAAAAGGGAAAAACACAAGCCTAGTCTTGAAAAGTGTCAAATTGTAGCAATATGTTAGGTTTTGTAGAAAAATGATTATTTTGAGGGATAGGAGTGATGGGAAGTGTTTATGAAGGTATATTAAGGATAGGAGGAGGTGTAAGAGCATCAGGATACAATCATTGTTGATTTTTTAACCATGGAGGTCATGAAAACAAGAAAATTCCCTCAAAAACCCTAGTTGGATAATGGAGTCATAGGCAAGGGACAAACAAAGTAATGAGATTATGAGTGTGAAAATGGGATAGATATGAGAGGCATGAGTCCATGAGGGATCTTCCATGAGTGATAGGCTGACTATGACATGATAGAGTAGGGATATATTGAAAATCTATCTTAAGGATAATGAAGGCGATGAGATTTCTAGAACTCACAATATTCATGAATTTTGTTTCTAGAAATCTAGGATAAGCATTTTAGTCATCTATGAAAAGAAAAAATTACTGATGACTAACAGATTCTTCTAGAGAATTTTCAAGTCTGTAGTCTCTAGCTATGTGTCCAATGTTATGACATTTGTAACATTCCAGATTATTTCTTAAATGTTCAAATCTATTGATGTTTCTTTGAGCCCTGGGAGGTTCATATTTGAAGGATATTTTGGAATTGTATTGGTTCCTAGGGTACGTGCAACATTCTACAACTTTATGATCAAATTTTCCACATGAATAAAAATAGCCATGAAAAATATGTTGCTACCTGGATGGAAAACTTCATCAAGGAATCGTCTTCCAAGAATGTTCTTGTGAATCTTGTCCAATCAAGTCTACATGCATGTCATATCTCATAGGTTCATTGTATTTTGTTGTAAAGGTCTTGCTTCTTATTCTTTATAACTAAGGCCAATTTTTTCATTGTAATATCGTTGATTGTTGATGAGTTCTTCCAATTCTCTTGAGCCGTTGGCATAGTTTTGGACAATTTTTCCCTTCTTCACTTCCTTACGTAGCGAGACTACTTCGGCTTCTAATGTTTCCCTTTCTTGGTTGCTTTCTTCCAAATTCTTTTGAAGTGACTCTTCAATGCATTTGTGTTCTTCAACTTCAATTTTGAGACCTTGAAATTATTCTTCAAGAGTATTAGAATAGATTTTCTCAGCCTTGAGCTCTTTTATAAGCCTGATTTCCTCTTAGAAAATTCTTATATGGTCAACCCTTCTTCTTCATTGTTTGATACCTCTTGTTTATTGTGCTTGGCCATAAACAATACTCTCTCATTGGCTTCTTCTTCGCTATCACTATCTTCATCGGATGATGAGCTATCTTCTTTAGAGAGAAAGTTCCTTTTGGATCCTTTCCTTTTTTCTTGATTGTTGAATTTCTTAAAGCCTTTCTTTCCTTTTGAGTTGCCATCACTTCTGTTCGGACATCTTGTTGCGAAATGCCTAACCTCACCACAACCAAAACATATAAATGGAAGTTTACCTTTGAATTTTCCCTTACCAATTTTTAGTTTTTTCATAAATTAAGCATATTCTTCATCTGAAAGACCTTCTTCATCATCTCCCTTTGCAGGTGCATGTATTTTCAATTAAAGGTTGTTTGTCGTTATTGGTTTTCTTAGATGGAACGAACACAATTTTTAGATGCGAAGTACCCTCTTCTTCATCAAGTCTCATTACATATGCTATGAGAACTCCATGTAATTCCTCTTTGTTTAGTTTGTCCAGATTTGCACTGTATTCTAAGACCAATACCTTTGGGTTGAATCTCCCTAGTAATGTTCTAAGAATCTTTCGTATAATAGTCTTCTCATCATCTGGCTCTCCCAATCCTTCCAGAGTATTGGTTATTTCATCAACGTATTGGAAGTATGCAACAATGTTGCAATCTTATTTCATTCTGAGTTGCTCAAATTTTTCTCTATAGATTTGAAGCTTTGCTTCTTTGACATTTGAGTCACCTGCATATATATTCTCAAGTTTTTCCCATAAATTTTTGGCGGTTTTACAACCCAACACCTTATGATAAGCATATTCAATAAGTCCACTGATAATAATATTCTTTTATTTTGCATCATTTACCAAATTCTTATTACCTTGTTCATCCACGGTTGATGTAAATCCATTTTGAACAATGTCCCATACTTCGTAACCTTGCGCCAAGAGATAGAACTCCATTATTCCTTTCGAGAGTGCATAATTATTTTCATTGAACATAGGTACACCATTCTTGGTATGCACCATTACCTCCTTCCAGCTATTAAACTGCTATTGAAGGAACCAAGCTCTGATACCAATTGTTGGAAATGATGAGAGGGGGGGTGAATCAGTATTCCTTCCAATTAGAGCATTAGTTAATCTTCAATTATTATCAGTTTTTGTACAATGATAGCAATAAACAAAAGGAACACAAATACACACAGATTTTAAGGTGGAAACCCACTCCAGGACAAAAACCACCTAATGTTTTTCTAATAATTCTTTAATATTCAACTCCAATTGAAAATAAAGCTCCAAATTCTTAGAATCTAGAAAACAATTCTTCTCCAGCTCCCACTAGATGGATGCTCCAGCACCTGATATTTTTCAGCAGTCAACTGAATGGATGCCCCAACACCTAATGAGCTACAACTCACCCTAGCACCACCCTACCACCCTATAGAAGAATAAAATAAGAATGGACTCCCGTACCAGGGAAAATAGTCCACTTTACAATGATATATAATGATTTAGAAGAAGAAAGCAAACTAGACCATAACCCCAACTATGAAAAAACCACCTAATGATGATCCTAGACCTCCCGACACTGCCTCTTCAACTCTTGGCAGATACACACTTGTACAATTTTTACAATGATGCATTTACAATGACTTAGTACAATGATACCTTTACAATGATTGTATGCAGTGCTACCCATTTGAAGACTTCATGTGGTGAAATTCTTGCTGCTATTATGCACCTTGGTTTCTTCTCTTGTCATGCTACCCTCTATTGCACCTTGCTTTCCTTTGCTGCCCTAGAAATTTTGGTCCTTTGTAGCCCTTGACAACACATGATCTAGCTTTTTCTTTCCTTCTCAGAGCTCGATATTGAATCTAGTGTATCTCTGTTATTTTAGATCCCCAATATGTGATTTTTGGCCCTGTAGTAGTCCTCTGAGTCTTCTTTCCAATGCCACAGATCTGACCCAATTTTGATTCTTCAAGAAAGAGTTATTCCCAATCTCAAACAATGCCCTAATTATGGACTGTTTCAATAGAGAGAACTTATATGGCATGCCACGTGTCATTGTTTCTTCATTAGGCTCTGAAATTGATACATAGAAAACTACAACCCATCCAATATCTTCCATGTTTTACAAAATTCCAATCCGGTATTCAGAGAGAGAGTTATGATGATTTTCCCAAGGTCACTTCTTTGAGATGAATTTTAGGAGCCTGCAAAAACACTTTATTCCACAGATCATATCTCCAAACATATTTCACACCTTGACCTAAAAATTTCACAAACAGCTCCTCAGGATTTCTGATTCCCCTCATAAAAATTTCAGCTTCTAAACCTTCGTATAAAAAAAGTTAGAGTGAAAATTCCATGATGACCTGTTTCAAATAGAAAAATCCCTACATGAGGATATGAGGATCACAATTTATATAAATGCTTAGGTTGAGACGGGCTTCAACAAGTGAACATGGGAGGGATTTTAGGAGCTTAAAAATTATTAACTATTGAATTTTAAATGACCCATGCCACAACCTGATGGGGTTTTAGCCCACTAACTAGGGTTACAAACTTCAAACATGAATATCTCTGAAACCGCGAAGAATTACGTGGCATGCCATATATCAACAGAAACATATCGACAAGTAGAAACCATCAAAATAATTATTAACCCAGAATATAGTAATTTTGTAGGTCAAAATTCCCATGCAATACTGGGGTAGCCCTTGGTGCTTCTTGGGTTGACATCAATGACAACCACTCATCAACATGAAGCATTCACATAAACAAAAACTCGACAGCTACAGAATCAATAAATTTCAGAGTATCTCATCAAATGGAAGAACTTACCCACTAAATATTCTACATGGGAAGATGATAATTTTATCCAAAAGCATCTGGAGCTACTCAAGCGTTGAGGACAACACTTTTTTGAAGGAGAGGGGAATGTTAGGTCCCTATATTACTAGTATAGCCCCTTATTATTATTAGTGTAACCCCCTTATTGTTATTGTTGTACCCCTGTAACCCCAATATTTTTATTATTGTTCCCTTACATTATTATTGTTAGGTTAGTTAGGATTATATTGTGACCCCATGGACTCCTATATATAGAAGGAGGTTTTGTCATTTGTATCATCCAATAATTGTTCATTTATGTAATTTATTTGGAGGTTGCCCCTCGAAGTGGCTATTTATAAGGCGTTGATCTCTCTTTTCTTCTATTTTTGGAGCTACTTTCATAACATTGGAGGTGGAGTCTTGTTGAATATTTTGATATCTTGAGCCTCAGTAAAGCACTCAAACTTAGTTCCTGGTCACAAAGGTACTTGCATGTAGAACCTAGGGGTTGGTTCCCGCAACATAATGGCTATGTGGACAATAAAAAATGACATAGTTGTTGAAATTCCCAATATCCAAGTTCCTGAGAATGTCATTTGATAATGAATTATCCAACGGTTAACAAAATTATTGTTGTTGTCTATACCTGAAAGAAAATTGGTTTTGCGGGATTTTGTAATGTAAGGAAATTTGAGGTTCCTTCTAATATAATCATATGAAGCTAAAATTTTAGGTTTGAACCCAAGTGCATGGCCCTAGAACCTAGGACCAAAAGTGTCATACGATAGTCTTATTGCTTATACCCACCACCCCCCCCGCAAATCCCCCCGCCACATAAGCTCTTGGAAGTTTTACGCGCAAAGAGTATTGAATACTTTGATTCCACTAATATCTTGGTGTTTTGAGAGCATCAAATGATGAGAATATTCACAACATCAAAGAGAAAGTGGTGTTGTCAACCATACCTAAAATTCCTTGGTTTTGTGGGGATATGTAGTGTTAAAGAAATTAAGGCCCCAAGGCATGTTTTAAGGATTTAATATTTTTCCTATATATATTATTATAGGTAACTATTCTAGTTTCAAAATTCATACATATAGAATGTAAGAGAATATTCAACAAAAAACATGTAATTTAATATTAATATTATAACATCTGTTTAATCATATATATGTAAAAATAGGAAAAAGTTTAACCAAATTGGCGAATTATTTTTTTCATAAAATGTCCAAAAAATAGCTCATTTGTTAAATTTCACCCCTAAAATTTTCCCTAATTAAGGGTTCTTCTCGATATTATGAAATACATTGATAATTTGAATTTTGTCTCTCCCATTGCTTGGTAATGTAAAATTTGGTGTTTCTGCGTTCATAGCATTTGAACTAGATTTAAATAACAGAGATCTCTAAAAACATAAATTCAATTCATATGTAGTTGGATTGAAGGGATTTGGTCTACAAGAAGTCAAATGTAAGAGCATATGCTTGAAAACTGGGACTAAATGAAGTGCCTACTCTAATAGTGTGAAGGCATTATGCTGATACAACATAGTGGTGTTTGTTTGGATGAAGGAAGCACCTAATGTAATGAAATATAAAGCACAAATATACAGAATAGAGTAGGATATATTCGAGTTGAGGAATAAAGAAATACATAACCTTATGTAGATTATAGATTTGTTAAGAGTTGATTGCAGAGCATATTAGTGAGAGATATGAGTAGATTTTAGAAGCAAGTGAACTAGTGCAAGGTAGATTAAAAAGTTGTGAAGAGAAGAGAAGAGTAGATTGAAGAGAAAAAAAATTGTAGAATTGGTTCAAAAATATATATCAAAATTGGTTAGTGTCTCTTAGAGGTTGGTTCATAGAAATAAGAGGGGAATAATGTCTCTTGTGGGTTGGTGCCTACAAAGAAGAGAAGGGGATTAGTGTCTCCTGAAAGTCGGTGCCTGAAAATGAGAGGGAATTGGTGTCTCTTGTAGGTTGGTGCCTACAAATTTGAAAATTAAGGGGATTGGTGTCTCCTATATGTTGGTGCCTACAAATTGATGTAACAGTAGGTTGGTGGCTACAATATCTTTCATATAAATAATATTTTTAGTTTTCTCCTGTAAGGGTTTTTGCATGTCTTTTGTTACATGTTCAGTTTATGAGATTGATGCTTTATAGTGTTTGAAAGTATAAATAAGTAAAAATTGTCATATATTGATCCCATACCCCCTCTCTTTGTATATTTATGAATCCAACAATTGACTTTAGAGAAAATTCCTTCGAAATAAGCTTAACATGTAGAAGGAAGAATTTAGAAGGATTGATGGCATGTCAGGATGGTTTTTTCTCAAATAGAGTCCCACTTTTTGATGGAACTAATTATTATTTCCGGAAAATAAGGATGTTGACTTATTTGATGTCTCTTGGTGTTGACATATGAATATTTCTTTAGTACGGTTATCAAGTTCCAATATTTCCCCCAATCGATTCATATGGTAAAATGGTGTATGAAAGTAATGCAAAAGCAATGAATTTCATTTTGTGTTGCCTAGAGGAATCAAACTTTTTAAAGACAATTCAATGTAAATTTGCAAAAAAATGCGGGACAACATTTAGAGAAACTATGGAGAATATGAATAGGTAAAGAGAACACAACTTCAAACTCATAGAATAAAATTTGAGATTTCAAAATGGATGAAGATGAAAACATTGCAGCCTTCATTATTTGCATAGAAAATATTTTTAATACTATTAGAGGTATTGATGAAAATATTGAAGAATAAATATTTTTTCATAAAGTGTAAAGATATTTTTCCTTGAAATTTAATGCAAAATTATAATCTATTGAATAAATAAGAAACCTATATACTCTAAAGATGGATGAGCTCCATAGAATTATCATTGAATATGAAATAAAAAATGAAAAATATAAGCTATAATTATAGTAAGTGGCATTCAAGATAGGAAAGAAGACAAATGGACATAAGGCCCATTATTACTCCAGCTATGAATGAGATGAAGAAGAAGAAAATATAGTGAGAATGTTCAATAAATGATCTGGAAAGTACAAAGATAAGCTTCCATTCAAATGTTTTAATTATGGAATAATATCCTATATTTTTGCTAAGTGTCCATTTGCAAAACTAGAAGATAGTGATAATGAAAAAGAGCACAAAGATAGAAGAAAATCTCATAAATATAAAAAAGGAGGATATCTCAAGAAGAATTTTTTTATTCCAAAGAGCTTACTTGCTCATCAGAATAATTTGATGGATGTTCATCTCATGATGAAAAATAATAATTTCTATTCATATCCTTTGATGTTTAGAATGCTAATAAAAATGAAAACCAAAAAGAGAATTTAGATTCATAGCAAGAAGTGAGTGTCTTCGAACTTGAAGGAGAAATAGCGAGTTCCTTATAAGAAATAAATAAACTCAAAAGGAATATTATAAAGTATAAGGAATTATTGTAGGTGTTAGTATCCTATAAATCATAGGATCTCAAGGTGATTGGATATTTCATTTTATTTGCAGTTTCATATTGAATTTTTTTTTCAATATTCAAATGATTTCCAATAAAAAATATGAAAAAGAAAAGAAAACAGGGTAGAAAAAATAAAGAAAAAGAGAAAAAGGAAAAATAAAGAAAACCCCAAAAAAGAAATAATATTGAAAGTGCTTTAAATTAAAATTCCACTACTCATTAGATAGGTTTCTTCAATCATGCAGTTTAACAATTTTCAATTTATGTTGATAGGTTAGAAAATAAAGATTTTCCAAACTGTTTAACGTTGGCATATCAGTAGATAGGTAGAAATGAATTGGCTTAGCAGTTTACTCTGAGTCAAAGGAATAAATAAGGATAGATGTTAGGTTAGAGTTCAAAATAAAAGATATTTTAGGGTCTGCAAGTCCAAATGCACCCTGAAAAAGAACAAAACATGTTAGATTTGTAGTTTGGGTAGGTAGAAGTGAAGAAAAGAAAAAATGGAGGAAACATGAAAATTTTCCTAGAAAGTACAGTCTAAAGGTCTCATGTTTACAATGGTTGAAGGATAAAAATCAAAGGAAAAAGGGTTCTTATCCTAAATTTTTGTTAAGGGATGCATTCCAAAGTTTGGGAATTAAGTTGTATTCAAAAAATTTTGGTATATTTTATGTCATTATTTTATCATAAGTCTCAGAAAAATTATATTATACCCTTATCCTAAACCCCGAAAACCCATATTCTCCCCATCCTAATTCCTAAACCATATCCCTCCATACATTAAATCGACCTGACCCCACTATCACATCACACATCCTATCTCACTAACCAATCCTCAAATTTTTGTCATCTCTGCACACACCCTATCCATCCAACGACTCACATGAATTTTCAACCATCCCTTACCCTCTGAATGTTAACATTGGGGGGTGGGGTTGTCTGAAATAAATGATATTCAATACTACCACCGATGCTACATGTTGCACTCAGGTCATTTCGCACCCCCCTCCCTCGTCCCTTACCACTTACTGCCGAGACCCCCCTCTGAAAAGTGGTTTCCTCTGCCAATTAAACCGCCATGCCACCGATAGTTGAACTAACTGTTTCCCTGTGTCTTTGTGCCATGTCTCCACCTATATGTCCCCTCCATCCTATAAAATCCACTCCCACCAAATACCCATTGCACATTTAATTGGTTGGGTTGTTGTCCAATAGGCCCACGCTAAGCCAATGTTTTCCCAATTTCATGATAAAACACAAATTTAGTACTAGAGGAAAATTTTACCTTTGCTACTGAGTTCAATTGATACATGTGATCAAGTTTCAAGAAATTAACAGCAAAAAATCAGTGAAGAACACTGAATTTTTTCAGCAAACCACTCACAGTGCTCAGTGAGATTGAATCACAGTTCCCCTCTATTCCTAGTTTGATCTGCAACTGTTCCCCCTCTCTATTCCCTCTTCTTTCAATCCCATTCTTATTTATACAATGAAAGAAACAATGAAATTTATCACATTTTATAGAATCCCTCCAAAGCTAGAACAACAACCATTCAATCCTATGGTCTACCCTTAGGTGGACCTAGATAACATGGCTTTGGCATCCAGATATTTCAAAATCCACGAGACAAAGTCTGACTTCGATTTGTTAGATGTCTACTCTTGGCTCAAGGACAAACTACTTAATGAAGTTGATGATATAAGATTTTGGGAAACCAAGTTTCCCTACTATATTTTTCCCAAAACCCATATCTATCCAGAATTTATTAGAAAATTCCAATCATGTTATGATATCAATTAGAGATATGTAGTGACTCCAGCAAGAGAGGTATTTTTTTCCATCAATGCCCAATCCATTCAACAGATGATGCAGGCCCACATTGTTGAGAACACCATCCCTTTCTCTTATGAAGACCTTAGGGAGTTATATCAGAACCTGGACTTTGCCAGTAGGGCTAAAAAATTAGAGCTCTTCATGGCCTCTAATTCCCCAATGCCTACAAATAACCCCCCATATCCTTCATCTATCTTCCCTGATAGGACCCAACATATTGTCACTGTTTTTTCATATTTGTTAGGGTATCACCATACTAGTGGGTAGATGAAGCCATAATTGGTTTCTTATCTATCCTTTCATCAGATTCTAAACCCTTAGTCATGTTCAATTATGCCCAATTATTTTTTGATGCCATTCATAATCAGTTCTTTAAGTTTCAGAAAAAAGAGGTGTTCAAATACACTTATATGTTGGTGTATATAATTGTTTATTTTCAGTCCAACAGGCTTCGATTTTAGATGATGAAATTAAATTATGGCTCTGAGACACAATCAATCATTTTATGGACTACTTTATTAATGAAAGAGAATAAGAATTATACCTATAAGAGTTTTGTGGACTCATTTATACACCCAACAATCAGTACACTCAGTAGTGCAATAAAGCCAATGATTAGTGAAGAAATTAAGAATATTATGCAGTTGATAGATCATGTTAGAACAATATATTGGTACCTGTACCAAAATTATACAGAGATCCGAGTTTATGGGTGTGATTTTCTCCCCTAAAAGTTGCCAAGGTACCTCTCTATGATGATATTTTCTTTAGAATATATAAGACAAATGATAAATGGAGATGAGGTGCATTTTGTCTCTGCAAAGAAAAAGCCTCAATTCAGGATCAAATCACAAATTGGTCCTTTCATTTTCCACAATAGAGAAAAAAGGGAGGAGGCTGATAGGGTATTGAAGGAGATGAAGTTCACTCACACTTTCACCTGATCCTATGACCCAATGTGGATCATCTCCAAGAAAAGGGTGGACAACAAGTCCACAACATACATCCACACACACAGATTGGAGATAGAGTAATACATGAATCAAGAAGAGTGGGTAGCCAATGCAATTTAGGAGGCTGAAGAACAGATAATTTCCACTTCAGGCATTCAAACCCCAACTCCACAAGAAAGGAAAGCTACAGGGGCTAAAGAAGACAAGGGAAAGGAACCAGAGAAAGAAATAGGAAGTAAGATAATAAGAGATGATCAAGATGACATGGATATTGACACATCAACTAAATAATTCAAGATGAAATACATGAAGAGAGCCAGAGTCCACATGGATATAGACCAGAGCAGTGAGAAATATCAACAAATAATCATTACAATTAAGGATTCACCAAGCTCTTCTCCAACGGGTGCCCAGACCACTTTCTCAACATCTTCTGTCACTATTCCATTCCATCAATAGAGTTTGCAGACTCCTACATCTACTACCACTACAGGGAAAAAGGAGAAGAATATATATGAAACTTTTAAAGAGATCAAAATAAAGCATGAGATACTTAAAACCAACACCTACAATCAGTTCTGGAAACAGAAAAGTAGTTCACAGAGCAGGATTTTATCAGCCTTTGACTCTGAGAAGGGAAGAATGAATATGGCTATCTTGGAAGCACAAATCCCTCAGCCCAAAAATTCAGCAGAATATAAGAAAATTTCTTTTGAGTTTGATGTGAAAAATATTCATCCAATAGAATAAATGGAGATGCATAAGAAAAAATGAGAAATGATCTCCTCCACATTTACCAGTATAGCCATGAGTCTATCAAAGTTGCAGGTTTCATTGTCTAATGCACAATCAAAACTTAAAATGGAAACTATTTCATCCATGGCCAAAGATACAAGGATTAAATCCCTGGAGGATCTAGTGATACAAATTGGGTATGACCCAAAGAATATACTGGTGGTGGACGAAATTGTAAGAAATAAGAACGCAGATATAGCTACTTTGAGGAAGCAACTTAAGATGCCAGCAACAGAAGATCCTCTAACAAAGGATATTGAGGAAAATGAGACACATAAGGGCGAAATGATGAAGCTGATCATTGAACAAGTTGAAAAGATCAAGAAAATGGCGAATGAGATGGAGAATTTGATAAAAGAGAAACATAAAGAAATAAAAGAGGCAGTAAAGGAAGCAACAAAAGAAGCAGATAAGGCCATGATTCCATTACAAGCAGTTCCTCTTTCTGTCATTCATTCAGAGAGAACCACAACTACAAGTACATCAAGTGGAGGCACTAAGCAGTTAGCTAAGGCCATGGAAAACATGTCCTTCCAGATAGTTGAAATAAAAAAGCTAGAAGACCAAGTCAATGCCTTATAAGACTAGATGAAGAGGAATGATTCAACAAAAGCTACAGAGTTACAGATCAGCAAGAAATTGACAGAGAGCCTATAGAAGTCTCTGCAAGAGTTTTCAATTGGGAATATGGTAGGAAGAGTCAAGGAAATCACCTTTTTATAGGAAAATTTGTGCATCATTCCCAATGACCTGGTTAACTGGACATCATCTCTAGGACCAATGACTAAGGGTATATCATTCCCTAGCATTTCAAGTTCTACATGCCCTAAGGAAAGAACAAGACAAATCAAGCAAAGGTTTCCAAGGTTTGAAGTTTATTATATAGCATGTGGGAGCTCACCAACGCTGCCTCTAAGGGGACTAAGTGCGTTACATATGCAGGTAGCCCCATGCAAGGCTACTCTGCAAAGCACTTCCTAACATCTATGCGTGCGTTGGTCACATTGGGAGCGAAATTCTCATTGTTCTGGAATCTCCACTTGGCCAGTGCCTTCTAGAAGAGTTCACATGTGTCAAGCTTAGAATCCAAGTGTCCATTTGACATCTACATGACTGGGAACATGTATAGGCTATTATTGGAAATTCATTCATTGTAAAAATACCTCTAGTTCATCTATAAATTAAACACAGATCTGAGTGTTTGAGAAGGAATAATTTGAGTAGAGGAATGCTGGAGGATTTTCAATTGAGAGTTAGATTTGTGTAACAACTGCTGGATAGATTTATATTGTGATGGGGCTGAGGATCGTTGCTGGAAGGGTCACTTCAAATCATTTATTTGGTTGTAACCACTCCTTCTATCATCAATAAAGAATACAACTTACGTTTCCCTATATGCATATTTAATGGCTTTGATTTTCCATATTGCAAGATCTTAGTTGATGTATATTGTTTATGCATTACTGATTTAGCTAACTAACTTGAATAAAAATCTGTATTATTGCTATCTTATGTTGTTTTAGTGTTCTTTCTTGCAGGAAGCATTTCACACAAACCACTTGAATTTGAAGCTACAACGGAAGTGATAAAAGGAGCCATTTAGAAGCGCTTGGATCACAAGTAAGCCTCTAATCATTTCTGTGTCTTTTCTGAGTTAGGAAAGGTAGTCTTATAGTATTTAATCTGTTTTTCTAGATTTTCATCTATCTAGGGAAGCATGTTTTATCCATAATTCACAATTCTGGCCCAACAAATTGGCGACTCCGCTGGGGAGAATTTCTCTTAGATCTAGGTGACTTAGCCTCTGATTTTCTTTGTTTATCCACCCAGTAGTTGTTACACACAAATATTTAAAATTTTCAAAGCCAAATTTGCAAATATAGTGAGTTAAAAAGTAGTGTTTTTCCTTATACACTGCGCCCAATGCACCCTTAGACAAGACACAGTGCTTTGCATAGCACTGTCTCCCTTTCAAGCTTGCGTTGCAGAGTACTGTCTCCACTTGGAGACCACGTTGACTCCTGAAACCACCCAGATTCCTTTGAATTTTCCTTTGTAATTTTCTTCAATTTTTTTTCTGCTATGTTTTGAAAAGTTTGATCCTCATATTGTCCAGTGAATCTATATACTTCTTTCTCCTTTGACTGAAAATTTGTTCAATTTTTGTTTAAAAAAGTTTTTCTTTATCATTGACAAGTTGATTTCAAAGTATTTTTTATGGTCGCATTAAGAATAATTTTCTTTCAAAATAGGAAATTGTCGTAAAATCTTCATTTCCTTGATAGGAGATATTGTTGTTGAAATCCTCATTTTTCCTTCAAAAGAGAAATTGTTGTTTGTATTCTTCATTTCTCGAAAGTAAAAGTCATTTGAATTATTGATTTAGTGCACCTAGTTTCTTTTATGCATTCATAACATTAAGGAAACTGAAAAGAAAAACTTGCATTTGCATGTAGGATTTTTTTGTGTTTTGCAAAAAGGAACATTAGGAAATATTCATTTAGTTTGTGATCATTGATTTGTTTTTCTCATTGATTTTTTTTCTCACAAATTATTTGTTCTCTTCCCTTAGTAGCTAGGTTTTTCATTGAAGAAATGAAAGTGAAAGATTTCTTATCATTTTTAGTTGAATTTTAGGAAGGTTCCAAAACATCATCATGGTGAACCCTTGAAAGGCAAATTGTAAGCAAGATAAACATAAAATTAATCTCAATTTACCTAACAAAGAATTGGAATCATAACGATAACATTTAGAAGGTCTAGGCTAGAGATGTGTTCTGACATCATAAAACATAGCAGTTGTCATTAACTTGTCTGTGATACATTCCAAGTGTGATACCTCACTCCACGTACCTAAGTATATCATAGCTCATCCATGTACTTTCGAGTATATTGGGTGGTGTTAAAGTACTATAAGTATAAATGGGTGCTCTCACTATGCGGTTTCACATCAGATAGCACTAATATGGACTTGGGCCTCCATGAACCTTCAGGTATATTTGGGAGGAAAATTTTTAGGTGCTATCCATATATAGTGAACCGAGTTGGCCTCCTTGTAAATTGTGATACACCGAACACAGAATTAGGGGAGATTGCCTGCCCGTACTTCTTGGTTCGCCAGGAGGTATTCTGTAATTTATAGTTTCTTGGTAAACCCTTTTTCATAGCATTACCCTTTTATTTTGTTTATTTATTTTTGGTTAAAATTAATAAGTAATCGTGGAAGAACAAAATCCTTTCCCCCGTCATTCACGTAGATGAGCTTTAAAACCACCTTTACGACCAAAAGTTACTTCTGGTAGGTGAAGGCGATCACGATCTGCCAAATCAAGAACAATTCGTACCTCTGGTGAAACATCATTTTCCCATAAAACGGAGTTAGCTCAAATTGTTTCTACACATCACGGTTCATCTACTGTTGTCAAAAAGAAGTCTTCACAGCTACCCGTGGTCACAATCCATCCAATCAGTGAGACCATACCTCCTAGACCCGATGTTGTTCAACCACAAATTGATCCAGATCCTGTCTCTTCTTTGCCAGAACATCTGAATCCTAAAGTCGAACGACCGGAAGTTGTTCCTACCTTGGTCATCCCACAAATTTTTGTAGCTATTGAATCTCCCATATCACACAGTCAACCATATAAAATATACTTTGGGCCTGACGGTGAAATTATTCCACTTGGTTTAATTACGATTGAAGAAATCCCACAATACACTACACGTTTAACTTCAACCCATTTTGGGGAGGACCTTTACCTGTACGAGTCTTTTTATCAATCGACACCCTCTGTTTTTGTTGATCTTCCTCGTTTTCAAATTCTCGTCGATTCAAAAGGGTATACATTTGGTCAAACAACCATGTCAGAACCAACATCTTCAGTTGGGCCTGTTGTTCCAATTACATCAGATCCTACCCTCACTACTCCATCGATGTTTACCACTTCACCAGAGTCATATTTTCATGGAGGCCCTATGGTCCCATCAGGTTACAAATAGTTATCTGGAATTTTCTCTGGTGCATCTTCAAATCCATGGTCTTTACCAATGTCATCATCTGGTATTTTAACTGGTAATCCTATTGTGAGTACTGAATGACTTGATTCATTATACACATCATCAGGGAAATATCAAGCCAGTCCTTCTGGGTCTATTCCTTCAAGTACCATATCAACTAGACTCCCAACATTTGGAGAGAAATATTTTCCGACTTATTATCCTCCTCATGCTAGGGGGCAACCTTTGGTCACCCAATATGATAATACTCCATCATTTTTTGGTCAATCTAATTTTGAAATCAATTTTTGTCAATGACAGCCCACTCTCCCTATCCAACCACAAATGGTTGTACAATAATATCAACCAGTTCAACCTATTACACCCACTTCATTACCACTTGTTAAAACATCTATACGCTTGTTATGGAATCAAAATTTTGTACATCATCAACCTTATCAAGCGAGTCCTTCAACTCAATATCATCAAATGTTGGGTCCACAGACTCCAAATCCTTTGATTAATTTACAACAACCTATATCGGGAATTATTTATTTGCAAGCTGGTTTACCATTTTATGGGATGTCACAACCGCAATCAAGTTTTTCATATCAACCAAATCTAAGTTATCCTAATTTGGGTTATAATGTTAGTGGACAGACCCCTTGGCAGCCACATGCACAAATGCCTCAAACCTCTTTTCAACAAGTATCATATCCAGGTTTTGGTCAAAAAAATCCTCAAGCGTTTGCTATGCAAAACAACCCCTATCTGGGTTACTAGCAGCAAATTCCTTATGCTGGTGCTCAAAGGCCTGTTGCTCAAGCAATTCCATCTTACCCTGGATATGCTCAACCTAACCTTAATAGACAGTTTCCCTTTGTTGCAACTTTAGAGTTACCAGATTTAAATTGATTAACTAATGATCCAATCAACTATGCTCCTTGGTGGCCGACGATACCTCAAAAATTACCCTCGGATATTCCTAAGTTCAATGGAAACCCTAGAGAAGATCTGTCGACTCATGTTATGACTTATCATTTATGGTGTTCATCAGATTCCTTGAATGATGATTCAGTTTGACTACGTCTTTTCTAGCGTACGCTCACAGGTTCGGCTGCAAAATGGTACATTGAATTACCTAGAGCTTCTTTCGATAATTTCATAGCCCTAGCTACTGTATTTTTGACTCATTTCCAGTTACCCATCAGATATGGAACTGGAGCGGAACTCTTGACTAATTTCAAACAGACTAATGCTACTCACATTTCTCATCATATCCATCAGTGGCATCGTCGTCATCGAATGGTTAAGACCTTTGTTCCGGATTAGCTCCTTGTTGAATGGTTCATTAAATCCATGTTACCATCTATAACTTAGGATGTGGTTAAGGGTGGCGTCGTCACAGAAGAGCAAGTTATCACTCGTGCCCAATATTTAGACTTGATTTACACTTAGTCTGGATGCTCTAAAAAAAAATCCCTAATGCACCGAGATATAATTTCAATGTTCCTCCTTAATTAACGGACTCTCATGCCGAAGACGGATTGATAATAACTGCAAGAACACACCACACTACTACATCTGATCCTACTCCTACTTCTGAAATTAAAGCGATGTCATTTGACAAAGGCAAAGGTGACAAGCAACCAGGAAGTAAGAAAAAGGGAAAATCAATGAAAAATCAAACTTCTAACCCACAATAAAGATCATCTGATCAACCATCTGGACCTCGGAAACCTCATTACCCATGCATAATCTGTAATGAGGAGCACTTTGTTTGGGATTTTCCTCACTGTGCTGAAGTCTAAAAAATCATCAAGACTTCTAATGTGTTAGCTATGTTGACATACCCATTTCCAAATTCGGAAACAAATATGGTTGCTACGGATCCAACTCCTAGTTCCCAAGTGTTAATGTTATCTTTCACAAAACCTTCAACAGATATTTTAGTGTCGACGCAAAATAAATATTATGGTAGTCTGACCACTGATCAACCTACTACCTCGACAATGAATCCATCTACAGAATCAATACCACCTACTGCTATTCATGAATTAACAATCAAGCCACCAAAGGGATTAATTCATAAATCGACACATAATCCTCGAGCAAGAGCTGCAAAAATTTTAATATAGTTGAAGATTTGGCTCAATCCCCTTCAGCTATGTCTGCTCTTGAGGTATTACAAAATTTTCCCTCCCAAAAATAGGCTTTATTGTTAGCTATTGGTGGAATTGATCTGACTGATTCTAATCTTGTCGTCTTTAATCATACGGGAAATGTGCCGCAATTACCAGCAGAATTGGCATTCTCCATACAGGTAAATGTACTCAATCACCTTGTTCATCATACTATTATTGATGAGGGAGCATCTACATGCATTATGTCTCTAAACTATTGGGAGTCACTTGGCTCGTCGCGCTTATCACAATCATTAACGATGTCGAAGGCATTCGATGGACGTACATATAAACCTTGTGGTATTATTAATAACCTGCATGTTGTACTAGGGGAAAAATAGTGAATATTGATGTTGAGGTTGTTGATGGACCCCTTGACTATAATATTTTACTTGGAAGGCCATGAGTATATGAAATGACTGCTATTGTTTCTACATATTTTAGAATGATTGCCTTTCCACATAAAGGTACAATTACATTCATTAATCAACTATCCTTCTTTTCCTCTGCTTCGCAACTAAACGGAAGCGTTCCGTTCGTTCACATACCCCAACTAGAACTTCAGAAAATTGTTATAGGAATCTTAAAGGATTCCACTCTTATGGGAACCTTTGCATTATCGCCAACAGTGACATCGGCATAAATTGCAACCATAGAGACCTGCTACATGATCTCTTCCACTCTATCTAGCTTAAGGAAGAGTACCGGTGATTCTAATATTTCTACGTTGGATGGGTTTCTACTGCCCAGCCCTATTGAGCTGGAATAGCAATCAATCTATCTGGCTTGGGCGGAAAATCCGAAATCAACGTTGCTGAGTGTTTGGGTTGATCATTCATTAGATTTTGGTACCCCATCTGATCCATTTTCCTCAACTTTCTTGACAAATGAGAATATTTTGGAAGCTATGATGTCAGAAGGAGAACCATGGGAATATTTCCATCATCATTCCCATTTTCCTAATTATGAAGAAAATAATATTAGTGGACTATATCACCCATCCATCAAAAATTTCTTTTCGAATTCTTTTACCATTAATGGAATCGATTCCAAGCGAAATCTTTCAAATATCGAAGAAAATATTTCTATCGATATTTCGACTAAACCTGGCATTGTAGAGAATATTCATGTTGATGTATCTTGTTCTCCATCAAAAATCGAAACATATCACACTCTTTTTCATGAATTTCGTGACGTATTTTCTTATTCTTACGAGGAAATGCCAGGCATAGATACTAGTATATTTGAACACACTATTAATATGCATCTTGATGTCAAACCGATGCATCAACAACTTAGTCCTGTACATCCAAAGAAAGATGTTGCCATCAAAGCATAAGCTAAAAAAATTTTGTGAGCTGGTTTCATTTACTCTGTTCCGCTAACTGAGTGGGTTTCCAATATCATTCTTGTCATGAAAAAACAAGGAACCATTAGAGTATGCATCGATTATCGGGATGTTAATCATGCTTGTCCAAAAGACAACTATCCTACTCCCTTTATTGACCACATTATTGAAGATTCTGCTGGATGTGAAATATTTTCATTCATGGATGGATTTTCCAGCTACAATCAAATCAATATCCGCCCAGATGATCAACATAATATAGCATTCATCTGTCCCTAGGGCACATTCGCTTACAGGAAACTTCCATTTGGTTTAAAGAACATTGGGGCAAATTTTCAGAGAAAAATGGATTATGCTTTCAATTACATCAAGCACATTTTTCAACCATATCTAGATGATTTACCAACACATTCATGAAATCGGACTGATCACTCAATGCATTTAAGACCCATTTTCTTACGCTATCGACACTACAAAAAGAAGCCTCAATCCACATAAATGTGTGTTTTTTGTTGGTTCTAGTCGTTTTCTTGGATTCATAGTCTCAAAAGAAGGTATTAGAATCGACCCTTTGAAGGTTTAGGCCATTCTTGATTTTCCTACGCCATCAAACTTACTTCAAATACAGAAACTTCAAGGAAAGGCTAACTTCCTAAGAAGATTCATTCCAAATTATGCCGAAATGGCTAAAGGATTTACTCGACTATTGAAAAAGGGGGTTCCCTTCCATTGGGATCATTTGCGCAAGCCTCTTTTGATGTTGTCAAGGAAACTCTTGTCCGAGCAGCATTAATGTATCCTCCTAATTATCAAAACGATTATTTCCTATATATCGTCGTGGCCAAAATGACCATTGCTATGGTATTGGTCCAAGTAGAAGACGAAATTGAACATCCAATCTATTATTTGAGTCGTAACCTCAATGATACAGAATTTAAGTACTCATACGTAGAAAAGCTTGCCTTGGCAGCTGTTATAGCTGTCCAAACTTTTTGCCATTATATCCTGCTCCGAAAAACAACAATAGTTTCAGATTGCAACCCCATCACTTACATCTTATCACGTCAATTTCTGGTGGGGAAATATTCAAAATGGATTTTCATTTTTCAGGAATTTTATTTGGAATTTATCAAATCCAAGTCAAAGAATTCTTTAGTTTTGGTTGAGCTTCTCTATGACCTTCCCTCTGATAGTAATGAAACTATGTCGGAACCATCAATTCCAGATGAGTCTTTATTTCTGATTGGATAACCTCATCCTTGGTATGGGGATTTAATAATTTATCTCCAAACCCAAAATTTTCAACCTAATACCTCTCACTCTGAACATCAACGTATTCGATACAAAGCCAAATATTATCTGATCGTCGGCGATACACTTTATCGTCATGGCGTCGATACCATTTTAAGGAGCTGCCTCACTCACGAGGAGGTTGAAAAAGTATTAAATGATTTTCATGTTGGGGCTTGTGGTGGAAACATATTTGGATATGCTACCGTGCAGAAAATTCTCCGTGTCGGTTACTTTTGGCCTACTATTTTTTGAGACTGCATCCTCACGGTCAGAAGTTGTCATGCATGCCAGATTTTTGATCGTGAAATCCGCAAACCACCAGCACCAATGCATCCTGTTGTCTCTGCTGGACCATTTACAAAATTGGGTATCGACTTCATGACCTGTGACCCTCCTTCATCTGGGGGGCATGGTTATATTATTTTTGCAGTCAACTATTTTACCAAATGGGCTGAAGCGATGCCTACATTCAACAACACAAGACAAATAGTTTCATTGTTTTTTTTTAACCACGTTATTGCACAGTTTGGGGTCGCACGGGCTATAGTTACAGATCATGGGAAGCATTTTCACAACCATATGATGTTTGAATTGACTGCCAAGTTACGATTGTCACATGATAATTCTACTCATTATCCATAATCAAATGGACAAGTTGAGGCTATTAACAAAATTCTTGAACAAATGCTTCAACGAATGATAAAATAAACTGGCATTTGATCCTATACTCCACCTTGTGGGCATATCGAACCTCGATGAGAAATGCAACCAGATTTACCCCCTTTCAATTGGTGTATGGTCTGGAAGCTATCTTACCAATCCAATGCGAAATATCATCATTAAAACTCACAATAGACTTGTTACTTGACACCTAAGAAGAAGAAGTGCATCTCCTTAACCTCATCCATCTTGATGAAACGCATCATGAAGCCCAATTAGCCAACAAAGCGCATAAGAGACGTATAAAGGCGCAATACAACAAAAATTTCAAACCTCACATTTTCTCAGAGGGCGACTTGGTCCTTCTCTACGATCAAGAAGCTGATGTAATAGGTATAGGGAAATTTGAGCCATTATGGCATGTCCCCTGTATTGTCAAAATAGTTCTTTCTAAGGGTGCCTATGAGTTAGTTGATTACAATGGAATTCCATTGGCGCATCCTAGAAATGGGTTGTATTTGAAACGTTACTATGCTTAATCAAGAGTGTGGTAATTTTTTGTATTATGTTGTATATATGTTGTTGATTTTCATTCACTATCTTAATTTTTTTTTAGAGTTTTCTTGATGTTAGTAATCCGCTTTACATTTCATCACAGATGTCTGAATCTTCGGAACCATTTGTTGGATATGCTGATGGTGCTATTCATAGTATGTGGAATCTATCCTCTGCAGCGTGAACCATTTTCGCTCTGAACAACGAGTTAGTAAGTTTTCAAGGGATTTGTATTGGTAGATCGACGAACAATATCATTGAGTATAGCACGTTGATTGAATTTATCTCTGATGCCATTTCATTTGGTATTAACTGCATAATCATAAGGTTAGACTCACAACTTGTGGTATTACAACTTACTAGTGTTTATAATGTTAGAAATCCAACACTTCTTAGATTGTTCCTAAGAGTTCGACTTTTGGAAAGAAATTTTGATTTTATTCAATATCAACACATTTCCAAAAATTTGAACACATTGACAGATTCATTAGCTAATCGAGTTTTAGACATAAATTTGCAACATATGTAAAGAAAACATTCACATCATTGAATAGGATTGTGCATTAAACATAAGAAAAACTCTGAAATCATATAGATAGATAGTTATATGTTTTTAAAAAAATTGTGCCCAAGATACATTGGTCATCTGACCTCAAAATGTATGAAAAATTTCATAAGTAAACTAGTGGTGCTCGTGGTAACATGCTATAGATCTAGCTATGCTACGAAGTAACTGCATCCAGCAGTTAGGAACCCCAATAGTGTGTCGTTGCAGTCGCATAGGAAGCACTTCAATATGGAAATCCAAAACCTCAAAGGTCAAGCCTTCTATGTGCTGCTGAAGCTCAGTCAAAGTCTTAGCCAGATTAAAATCCTGAAGGACTGCTCTCCCGACAGCCCTCTCTGTTTGCATATCTTCTTCACGCTCTGGTTCCACTACTAGTTGAACGTGACCAACATATGCATTACATAAAACATTTAGTTTGGTCTTGGAAAGAAATAAAAACACAAAAACATTGTATAAACCTTAGGAAAATCAAAAAACATGGTTAAAACATTCTTACCTATTGCACCCCACTGAGTGCCTTCTGGTAGTGCTAAATATGGATCTCCTCAAAAATCAACGCCTGCATATGAATACTCATCGATGGCGACAATCTGTCGTCGGAACCAGACAAAGAATGCAGTAGAGAGCACAATAGTCGATTGGCCAGCATGCTGACCCATGAGTTCTACCCATCTCTCCATTCAAGGATCTCTAGGACTAGCTATATCCAGTGTCACATGTTGTGGCTGCATCAGTGGAATCCGTTCCAAGGTGAAGGATATAAGGATAGAACCATAACTGAAATTATTCTTCCTTCCTCCCTTTGTTTTTTTAAGTTTTTCCTTTATTTGAGATAGAACAGCTTCAGACCAGTTGAATATTGTTGGCTCCATACACTCTAGTGCATACTGCATATATGATTTGTTCGCTACATCTAGTGTAACGGTGCCGACAATTTTAGAAATTGTGAAAAGGATAGTTCTCAAAGGAAAATCTTTAATATCTCGGATGTTTTTTTTTCCATATTTTCTAGGTTCTTCCCCTAGATAACAATACTGCAGAATTAAATCCCTCACTCTCTCTCCTCCAATGGTAGACCCTGATAGTGAAATGGGAAAACCTCTCCTCGACAAGCCTATGATAAAATATACATCCTCAAATGTTATAGGAACTGCTTGGTTCTTAATATGAAATGCCTCTATCATCGGATCCCATGCTCAAACTAAGAACTCCAAGAGTTCTATTTGTTGCCTCATCCCGGACAATTTGAAGTACTTAAGCAGTCCACAATCTCTTAGGGCTCTTACAGTACCCGGATCATTTAAGGAAATCATATCTTGTTCTTCATGTTCTCTTTCCCTCCATGTAATCGTCATTATAATCCGATGGAAACCTGAAACACAACCATAAGATCCATTAGATTCCATTTTTTGCAAAAAACTAGGTCAATTTTGGGCATAGTAAGAAAATCAAAAACTTAAACTGCACCCAACGCATTTCCTGAAAAGAGATAGTGCGTTACACATGCAATTACACTTCACTATACCTGCTATGAAATGCAAGTTTCGACATTCAGGGGTGCGTTGCCCTCATTTTTGGTACAATTTACCCTAGGGGCCTTAAAACCCTAAAATTTGCAGAAATTGGAAATGAAATGAATACCAAAGGGAAAAGGAGGTTCATGGCACTAACTTGGATCAAACGATGATGAAATTTGTCCACAAAAACGATCACAATCAGCAGCTGAAGTTCGAGGGAAAAATCAGGTTCAGAGCTCCAAAATACAAATGGTAACTATGGAATGGTAAAACTGAATAGTGAAACTACTTTTAAATAGTCATTTAATTATTTGCAAGTTCAATTTATTGCTATTAATATAGTTTTATTATTTTTTTATCATGAAATAGGCATTTTTAATCCATTTGATGTTGTTCTAAATAGGAAATACAACTGATGAAAAGATTAGTCGCGTAGATTTATTTCAAAGAATGACTTGAACACAAAGCATACTTTTTCTCCTTATTTTTGAGCTTTGTTAAAAATGAAAAAGGACTTGAAGCACACTTTTATCTCTTTTTCTAGCTTCTATAACAGCGAAAAATGAACCCTTGAAGTCTTCTTTCAGCTCTTTTCAAACTCTGATAATGTGAAAATATTGCCAAGCACTTGCCTTTTCGAGCTTGTAAAAGTAAATGAATTGATATATACTTAGTATAAGTTTAACCCTTTTCTGGACTGAGATGGATTATTTACGAAAAAGGAATACCTTGGTTAAACATGACCAAAGAGGTTCTCTCAGATATTATTTTGCACTTTTTCGGATCTGAGTGACAAATTTACGAAAAATTACTTAAGGAGTTTTCTTTCATCCTCTTATTCAAACTCTCTAAATATGAAAAAGGACCAGGATATCACTATCATTAAGCTCGTTAAAACATAAAATAGTGATGGGCTTGTTGATCATGGCAAGAATTGAGTTTCATTCATTGCTAGACTCATTAAATTATTAAATAGCAATACTTTATTCGCCTGAAGGGTTGAATAATAGATCAAGAAAATGTTATCCTCCTCAAGCTTGTTAAAAAATAAAGAGGTATTGGTCGACAAATGACTGGGGAAAATTTGGGAAAAGTGAGAAAGAATTTCTTTATGGTAGCAAGTCGCTCTTGAACATGACACTTCCTTCACTCCATGTCTTTGACTATTTGGGTTGGGTAATCATCTTGACGGTTCATTCACACCTATGTTTCATCATACCTTCACTACAGTTTTGTATCAATGCTTCCAACTCATCACAGTGTCGCCGATATGTTTAAGAGAAGTCATTCAGTGAATAAACTCATCCTTCTTCAATACTCGTAAACCTTTATTCTCATGACCGTCATCCCTGAAAATTGTTATATCAAGTCATACCCTTGTCTCCGAAATCAGTAACTCTCGTTTCGAAATAAGGTGACTTCCTATCGATAACAAATAAATATCCAGGAAGTTCACTTAGAAACATCAGATTCCAGTACCATGAGGCTTGTTACAGCATCGACAAGATCCTCACTTCCGGACCTTTGACCGAAATATTTTGTTTGGCGTTCAACATCAAATCATCTATTCATGCCTTACAAAATGTACTACATTACCTTGAGGGCCATTTTCATTAATGGTGGTTCTCTCGCGTTTGTTAACAGCTCACATCATTGGCTGCTAATCAAACGATGTCTTTCCATGTTCAACGACAAATCATATATTAGCATGGCTAGACTTGTACTTGAATGATCGAGTGAATGAGATAAGAAGACCCCAGATCTAGTTTCAGCCATCCTAGCTGCGATTGAAGGATTTTTGTACACATCATATGTACAGTGACCTTACATACATATTTTCATCCGAACATGGGCCTATATCTGTAGTCATGTCTGCATTAGGCAACATTCCAATGTCGATGAATTTCTGAATTATGTACATGTTATTAGATTGTTTATGTGATGAACATGGGAATGCCTACCCTTAGAAATTATGATCAAAGAGGATATATAATGATGTAATTTATTGTAAGATTGATGTAGGTGACCACTCCGCTTCGTTTCTAGCCCATCATAGTGTAAAGCATCTCAATCAAATGTTTTTGTTATTTTTACTTCATGCTTTAGGGGGAAATTGTTATAGGCCAATTTGGGCATCATTCCCAATGACCTGGTTAACTGGTCATCATCTCATTACCAATGACTAAGGGTATATCATCCCCTATCATTTCAAGTTGCTACATGCCCTAAGGCAAGAGCAAGACAAATCAAGCATGACTTTCATCAAGAAAAGGTTCTAAGGTTTGAAGTTTATTATATAGCATGTGGGAGCTCACCAAAGTTGCCTCTAAGGGGACTAATTGCATTGCATATGCAGGTAGCTCCATGCAAGGCTACTCTACAAAGCACTTCCTGACATCTATAGGTGTGTTGGTCACATTGGGAGTGAAATTCTCATTGTTCCAGAATATCCACTTGGCCAGTGCCTTCTAGAAGAGTTCACATGTGTCAAGCTTTGAATCCAAGTGTCCATTTGACATCTACATGACTGGGAACATGTCTTGGCTATTATTGGAAAGTCATTCATTGAAAAAATACCTTCAGTTCATCTATAAATTGAACACAGATCTGAGTGTTTGAGAAGGAAGAATTTGAGTACAGAAATGCTGGAGGATTTTCAATTGAGAGTTAGATTTGTGTAACAGATGCTGGAGAGATTTATACTGTGATGGAGATGAGGATTGTTGTTGGAAGGGTCACTTCAAATCAGTCATTTGGTTGTGACCTCTCCTTCTATCATCAATAAAGAATACATCTTACTTTTCCCTATATGCATCTGTATTGGCTTTGATTTTCCATATTGCAAGATCTTAGTTGATGTATATTGTTTATGCTTTACTGATTTAGCTAAATAACTTGAATAGACATCTGTAATATTGCTATCTTCTTTTGTTTTAGTGTTCTTTCTTGCAGGAAGCATTTCGCACAAACCGTTTTAATTTGAAGCTACAACGGAAGCGAAAGAAGGAGCCATTTAGAAGCGCTTGGATCAAAATTAAGCCTCTAATCCTTTTTGTGTGTCTGTTCTGAGTTAGGAAAGGTAGTCGTATAGTCTTTAATCTGTTGCTATAGATTTTCATATATCTAGGGAAACATGTTTTATCCATAATTCACAATTCTGGCCCAACAATCTGGTTAAATATAATCGATTCCATGAATGAGATCTAGCTATCCATCCAGATAATATTTGAGCAGAGAGATCTAATTGATATAGTAAGGGTTCCAATAGAAACGGAAAATGAGGAACTTGGATATAAGCCTGCAACTGCTAACAATATCATCAAAATTTTAAACTCCAAAATTAGTTTTGAATTGGAACCTCTTGGAGTAGAAGATAGGACTGCAACCATACTTGAGGTCAGGAAAATATTAAACAAAAATATTTTAGTTACACAGGTGTAAGAGAAGTGTCATCATCTTCAGATTGGAGTAAGTATGTTCTTCAACAGGATTGAACCTCTAAACAAGAAAGGATTTCCTTCCTTGTTTGTGATAAATGACAAGCATATGGCTAAGACAGATTATGTAAAGAAGCACACAGAGATTTCAAAGGATGCATCCAAGCATGCCAAAATGAAGAACACTATGACATGGAAGGCTTTCTATGAATTTTTCAGCAATCAGATCTTCATACAGCATGAAATTAAGCACATTTCCAAACTAAAGCCAACATTCATGAAGTATACAAAAACTGATGAAATCTACAGAAAGTTGATCAAAATCAAAATTTTGAATCCATAGGAATGGGAAAAGTTATGTGACTATCAGGAAGGTTGACAACTCAGCAAGACAACGGAACAACCAACTCAGCTCATCATTCAATTCAGAAGACCCTTTGTATCAATACAACACATCAACCTTGGACTTCCTAGCACAGAAATCCACTACAACGCTCAATAAAAGCTTTGTGGAAATGTTATCAATCTGTCAAAACTATTTTAACGTGTCCACACAGTGGTCACAATTGTCAAAAATTAGTTATCATTGTAATAAATAGCATATTTTCTGTATTGATATGGAAATCAATAGGAATAGTTTAAATATTGCATTTTGTTTTAGTATTATGGGTTGGACCCTAGACTGTAAGCATTTTTCATTGGATAATTTGTAATTTTCGAGCTGGTGCATCAATAAAAAGGACCAATTTGCAAGATTCATGTGTTGTATTTTCCTGGTGATGTATTTTCTTTACTATGTTTATTGTTTCCACTATTTCTTCTTTCAATGTATCATTTCCTAATTGTAAAACAAAAATTTGAAGATTAATATTTGTTGCACAAAGCACCTTAAGTCTGGCTGTGTTTAAAATTTAAGTGTTTTTCTTCTAATGTCTGGTTTAAGACTACTTAATTTCTTTTAAACCATACCGAGATCATGTTTCTCAATTTCATAATTCACTTTGTTATAAAAAACCTTGAAAATACAGCTAGCTTGCCTTGCAATTTCTCTTGAAAATTGATGCATACATCTAGCCTGTGTTGACTCCAGAGCCCAATGGAAATATTTTAAAGAGATCCCATAATCCAACCAAAACTATCAATAAAAAAAATCTCTCACAATCAATTTAACTAGCCTGATATCAGAAAACTTGAAACAAAGCTAAATCCAAAGTGGCTTGATGTTGTCCTTTATAGTTTATTCTTGCCAATATTATAAATTATAGAGTGATAATAGTAGGAATATGAGAATAAAGGTTATGATTATGATGAAGAATTTATCATCCTCCTAAAAATGCAAATAGACGAATAAAAGAGAGTGGAATAAACTCAAATAAGTCGGTTGAAAGAAAAAGAAAGAAATTGTGAGAAGCTAGAAGCAAAGGTTGTTTTATTGAGAAAGGAACTAGAGAAAGGAACTTCTTAGTTGAATAAAAGCTTAAATTTTGAAAATAGTATTGAAATATTACGAAATATTATTATCTACCAGAGATATCCTCTCATCAAGATAGGTCTTGGATTCAAAAAAAATCATGATACCTTTAAGGGAAAATTAAGCAAGAAGGAATTAGAAGAATCTAAAGGATTTTCCAATGCGCTCATAAACTCTATCAGCAAAGGAATTAGTTCCAGGAAGGAAGATGAGAACTATAAAATACATAAACTTTCAAAGGCCCTATCAACAATACAAGAAGAGCTAAAAATGAAATAAAGGAGTAATAGAGAGTTGATTTTGATCACAAATATAACATGAATTTTTTTAGAGAATTATTCCCTCAAGAAAGCCTATCTCATCCAAGTATCAAAACCTTCTTTGGTTATTTATTTACTTGTAATAAATTTGGTCATGAGGCAATATATTACAAATCTTATGAAGGATTTGATTATGGGAGAAATATAAGAAGAGGATCTTATAAGACCTCAATAAATGAATATGTAAGCATAAAATCTGGAAGTTCTTATGAAGGTGTTGCTATAAGATTCAACTCATTTTCTGTAGTAATGGATCATATATAATGTTAAAAGTGAAAAAACTATGGGAACGAATAATTTTATTGTGTAACCAACACAATAAATCATCCCAAGCAAGGAAAGGAAGAAGATATTATCAAGAATAGAGACCAACGCATAAAGGTAAGAAAGAGGAAGCAAGAAAAGAAGGAATAATGTGGTCTAGATTTATATGTTCAAATAAAATCCAATGGTATATAGATAGTGGATGTTCAAGACATATGACACGTGATAATAGAAAATGTCTCTCTAAAGGAATTCAAAGGAGCTTTTCATTGTTTGAAATGATGATTCATGAAGGATAACTAGAAAAGGCATAGTCAGTCTTGATAATGGACTGGTTAAAAATCATAATGTTCTATTTGTTTAAGGTTTAAATCCAATATGCTAATTTTAATTCAAGTGATTGATCAAGGGTATGATCTCACGTTCCATTTTAAAGGATGTGAAATAAGGAGAGAAGGTTCGTGAATATTGGTAGAAAATGAAATTAGGTCTCCAAATAATTTATATGTCAATAAAATTAAAAAGAAGAAAATATACTCTATGGGAGTAATATCCCTCTCATATATAAGAAAATGAGAAGTTTATAACATGGGAAGTTCAGTTGCAGAAAAATAAGAAACTATAGACAAAGGAGAAGTTGAAAATAGGGGGAGTAGAATTTTTTCTATTGATTCCACATAAGAAGTTAAAACCAAGAGGACAAATTTCAGACATAAAAAGTATTACACTAATATGGAATAACCCTTTTCCAATGATTTCAAAGGGGGAGAATTCACATACATAATGAGCTTCTTAGTATTTTTCTAAATTTGTTTGAAGGTTTCCATCAATGAAAAAAGTGTATAGTGTTGCATATTGTGTTTTCATTAATATTAAAGCTAGGGAAAGACCTATGAGACCCATTATTTTATCAATAATTTCAAATCTAGGGGAAGATCCAAGGTGGGTACATGAGACCATTTGTATATATGTTTAAGGTAGAGAGGATTCATAAATTTGAAGCAGTTAGAAACAAATCCTATAGTAAGAGGTATAATGGACCCATGTTGTAGAATCATGGATCTAAGGAATATTAGACCCATGTTGGTACTCGCCCGGTTGCATTCTATTAAGCTCCTTAAAACAAGCATGAATCTAGGATACCACCTTGATAAGTTGATGCATCTTAAGTGCCAAATTATATATATAACCAGATGGGTGAGCATTATTGAGGAGGAGATGTCAGTGAGTAATCATAATAACATCAAAGGATATAAGAAACATGTGAAATATGAATTTTGAGGAAGATATATGAAAATGTAGAGTGCATAAGCATGAGAACTATCATGATAAGATCCATATAGGTGAGAATAAGAGCTAGATCGAGTAATAGAGGGTTGAGTAGGGGGTTTGAGGTGTGAAACTAATTGTAAGTTGATTTTTTTGAGAAAAATACCAAATTTTGTTATACTATGATTTGGATCACAAAATGTTTATTTCATATTCCCTACCTTATTTAATGGATATAACAATTTTCTTTAATAAGCATATGTTGTATGGGCATCCAAATCTCTGGTAGCAAGGTTCCTTTACAAATTTTCACATCGGGCCACATCATTTTTGCAATCATAAATATTAGAGAAATTTTAAGGTCTAAAATGGGCCTCCTAAGGAATATTATAAAATAATAATGGAAATAATAAATAATATTAGATTACATCATCAAATCTTGGAGGGAAAAAAGAGAAAACCATTTTTTCAACTCGTATCTTCAACTTATCTCCCCACGGTTTTACTCAAATTTCAAGCAAGGCCACATGTTGAATGAAAAAATTAACTCCTCGTCCAAGGAGTACCCATGTTTCCTACTTTTGATGGACAGTACTACATGAAAAATGAGAAATACATGAAAAAATGTGATTGAAATCGCGTTTTTCACATATTTCTCATTTTTCATGTAGTAGGGTCCATCAAAAGTATGCAACATGGGTACTCCTTGGATGAGTAATTAAATTTCTCATCCAATGAGTGCTCCTACTAAAAATTTTACTATAACTGGAGGGAGATAAATTGAACATATGAGTTGAACAAGTACTTTTTTTTTAACTCAAAAAAAGGTGAATCATCCCCCATGGTTGGCATCATCATCTTGGATCTTATTGGTTCTTATAAAGTTGATTTTGGTTGTACATTTTTGTTTTGAAGCCCATTTTATACCTCAAAATTTCTCTAATTACATTTTATTGTTGATTTGGTCGATATATCGATATGCTAATATAATAGTTCTGCTTTGAGATCTACTTGGCCTTTGGATTTTTGGAAAGGATTTAATTGCTTATTTATTTTAGTGTAGATTCAATGAATTTTTGATATCCAACATCCTTAGCCCCTAGTCACATCCTTTGGTCATAGAAGTGGCTAAGGTGCAACACCTGTGGCTTAAGGCCCTCAACAGACCATCTTATCGGTCTATTTGTTAAGACTGGGCATAAATTTTCTCCAATACCTGGTATCAAGTAGCCCTCTGTTTCCACTCTTAGGAATTAGGTTTTAAGTTGTAGCACATAAGGGCTTAAATCCCATGGCATATTGGATACTGGGAATTTTAGAGGTTAAGTATTTTTGAATGCGTTGATATCTCGAGCCTCAACAAGCACCTAGTCCCGACACTTTCTCACAAAGGTGCTTGGTTATAGCACCTAGGGCTTAGAGCCCTTAACATATCATCCAACAGGAGAAACAAAAGTGAAGTGATAGTTGAAATAATTGAAATATTAGTGCCCAATAACATCATATAATTTTGAATTAGCTAACAGCAAATAGAATTATTATTGTTGTTCATACCTGAAAGAAACTTTGTTTTTTGGGATTTTGTAGTGTTAAGGAAATTTGAGGTTCCACCTGATATAATGGTATGAATATGAAGCTTTAGGTATGAACCCAAGAACATGGTATTTGAACCCAATTTTAAAAGTGTCACATTATAGTCCTAGATATTGAAGTTCCTAGACATATCAAATCTTGGAATTTTTAAGTGTAGAGAGTATTGAATACTTTGATTCTACCAATATCCTAATGACTTGATACCGTCAATTGACAAGAATAACCACAACATTAGATAGAGAGTGTTTTCATTGACCATAATTGAAATACCTTGGTTTTGTGGTGATTTGTAGTGTTAAATAAATTTCAGGTTCTTCCCAATATCATGAAATAAATTGAGAACTTGAATTTTATCTCTACCAATGTTTGGTAATGTGAAATTTGGTGTTTATGTGGTCGATAGAATTTGAACTAGACTTAGAGCACTGATAGCTCTAAAAGCATAGGATTTATTTGTATGTATTTGGAGTTAAGGGATCTGGTCTGTAGACACTCGAATGTAAGTGCATGTTTTTGAAAATTGGGACTAAAAGAAGCACCTACTTTGACAGTGTAAAGATATTAGGCTAGTAGAACATAGTGGTGTTTATTTGGGTGAAGGAAACACCCAGTGGAATGAAATATAAAGAACATAGCTAAAGAACATAGTAGGTCATAGTCCATTTGAGGAATAGAGCAATCGATAGGCTAGTTTTGATATATTACATAGTTGTGAAAAGCTAATTGTAGAGCATATTAGTGATAAAGCTAAGTATATTTCAAAGAAGCAAGTGAACCAGTGCAAGGTAGATTACATAGTTGCGAAGAGAGGAGTAGAGCATATTGTGAAGAAAAAAACACTAGATAATTGATTCAACACATATATCACAGGGGAATGGTGTCTCTTATAGGTTGGTTTTATGAAACCAACTCATAAACATAGAAGAAACGATAGATCAATGACTTACAAATAAGCCTCTTTAAGGGGGAAACCTCCTTTACATTACATAAATGAACAATTCTTGGATGATACAAATGAAAAAACCTCCTTTCTATATATAGGAGTCCAACGGGTCACCATATAATGCTAGCCAACATAAAAATAACAATGTATGGGTACATCAATAAAAATAGTGGGCTTCTATGGGGCACAATAATAAAAATATGGGGACTACATGGGTACAACAATAACAAAAAGGGGGTTATAATAACAATACCAATAAGAGGATACACTAGTATTATAGGGAACTAACATTCTCCTCTCCTTCAAACAAGTGTTGTCCTCAACGCTTGAGTAGTTATCGATGCTTCTGTATAAAATTCTCATCCTCTCATGTCGAATATTAAGCAGGTAAATTCTTCCACTTGATCAGATACTCTAAAATTTATCAATTTCATAGCTATCAAGTTCTTTTTTCTGTGACTACTTCAGGTTCCAATATGATTTTTCCTTCTTCGTCAAGTTATGGCAATTTTGTTTGAACTGAGAGCTTGTCACCTATAACCTTCTTTAAGCATGAAACATGGAAAACTGGGTGCACTCGAGAAGACACAGGAAGCTCCAGTTTGTAAGCCATAGTACCAATATTTTGCAACACCTTGTAAGGACCATAATACATTGGTGATAATTTATTATCCTTATTCAATTTCTTGAGGGACATTTTTTTGTATGGTTGTAGCCGTAAAAATACCCAGTCGCCTACATCAAAACTTCTTTCGCTGCGATGTTGATCTGACTATTGTTTCATTTGATTCTGCAACAAAGTGAGGTTATCCTTTAAGAGTTGGAGAAATTGTTGTTGTTGCTCAATGTGATATTCCATTGCTTGAACCTTAGAATTTTCTCTTAAATATTATGTTATGGATGGTGGATGATATCCATAAAGTGCCATAAATTAGGTCATTTTTGCTGTAGTATGGAAGGAAGTCTTATACCACCATTCAGTGAGAGGTAGCCACTTGACCCATTGTGTTTGTTTATCATATACAAAGAAATGAAGATATCCTTCCAAACATTTGTTCACTATCTTAGTTTTCCCATCAGATTGAGGATGATATGACGAGCTATGATCTAATTGAGTACCCAAACAAGAAAATAATTATGTCCAAAAATTTCCTGTAAAAATGGGATCTCCATCACTTATAATGATCTTTGGGTTTCAATGTAGCTTTTGAGTTGTTTCCATAAATGTAGTAGCAATTGTACTAGCTTTAAATGGATGAGATAATGCACAAAAGTGTGCATACTTGGTAAGTATCTCAATTAGCACCATGATGACAATATTTCCTTCAGACTTAGGTAAACCTGTGATAATATCCATTGAAACCTCCTCCCAACGCTGACTTGGAATGGATAAAGGTTGTAACAGACCTGGGGTCTTAATTGTCTCAACTCTATTTTGTTGGCAAACCAAACATTCTTCCACAAACTTTTGAATATAAAATTTAAGGCCATCCCAAAAAATGTCCTTCTTGAAATTGTTGTAAGTTTTTAAAAATAATGAGTGCCCTCCTAAGGGAGAGGTGTGCAATTCTAAAAGAATATTTTGTTTGATTTGGGAATTCTTACAAATATATAAGAGATATTTTTACCATAATGAATCATTTTTCCAGCTAAATGTTTTATATGTACTAGGATCTTTCTAAAAAAATTGAATGAGTGCCCACACCTCTTTGTCATTCTTCCATTCATTCCTTGCTTCGGTTATCAACTCAGGTTGGATAATAGAAATGGCACAACACATTGCTTCCACATTCTCATCCTTTCTTAAGAGTGAATCTGCAACAACATTTTTCTTCCCTTTTTTGTAAATGATTTCAAAGTCATAACCCAACATCTTTGTGACCCATTTTTGCTGCTCTTCTGAATATAATCTTTGTTCCAAAAAGTACTTAATACTATCATGATCTTATTTTACCTTGAAGTGTCTTCCCATTAGGTAATGTTAACATTGCTTTAATGCATGTAGTATTACCCATGTTTCCTTCTCATAAATAGGTTTCTTTAAATAATTTCCTTTTATTGGACGAATTTCAAAAGCAATGGGTCTTCCTTCTTGCATTAAAACTACACCAATTCAATTTCCTGAGGCATCACATTCCACAACTAAAAAAAAATTGTGAAGTCTAGCATAACTAAGACCGTTGCTTGGCATATTTCCTCTTTAAGATGTTCAAAGGCAATAGTTTCTTTTGGAGTCCAAGAAAATGCATTTGTATTTAGTAACGATGTTATAGGTGCCTATATTCTCCCATAATTCTTAGCAAACTTGCGATAATAGCCTGTTAACCTCAGAAGTCCTTGAAGATGCTATATGTTTGTGGGGAATTTCCATTCCTTCATGGATTTAATTTTTTTAGGGTCTACCTTAGCACTCTCATGAGATACAATATGACCCAAATATTCCATCTACTATACTCCAAAGAAACATTTGGAGGTTTTTGCCTATAATTGTTTCTCCTACAATAGTTTGAGCACCCTGTCAACATGTTGAACATGATCCTTCCAAGACTTATTGTATATTAGTATATCATCAAAAAATACTAACAAAAAATTTCTAAGGAACAGTTTGAAAATGGAATTCATAAAACCTTGAAAAGTGGAAGGTGCATTAGTAATGCAAAAAGGCCTGACCAAAAATTCATAATGACCCTCATGAGTTTTGAATGTTGTTTTCAAAATGTCTTGAGTCTTCATTCTAATTTGATGATATCCAAAATGAGGATCCAACTTGGTGAAGTAAATTTCTCCATGTAATTCATCCAATAATTCATCAATGACAGGGATGGGAAATTTATCTCTAGTAATGAGCTTTTTGAGCTCCCTATAATCCATACATATACACCATGATCCATCCTTCTTGTGAACCAATACTACTGGAGCAGAGAAAGCAAGTTGACTAAATTGAATTATACCAACCTCTAGCATTTTTGCAACCATATGTTCAATCTCACTTTTTTGAGAATAAGGATACCTGTAAGACCTGATGTTCAGAGGAAAATTTTTTGGAATAAAATGAATATCATGATCATGATCACGAATAGGTGGAAGTCCTTTGGGAGTCTCAAACACCTTGGAATGATTGTCCAATACTTATTGGAGATATGGAGAAAGATATGATTTTGATGTTTGAACCTCTAGTCAGCATAATTGTGAAATTACGCCTCATTGTTATTTCTTTATAATATTTGTCATGACATTAGAGCTGATTATATTTCCCATCTTCCCTACAATACCCTGTAATTCAACTTCCTTTCCTTCCAAAAAAAAATGCAAGAAAAATTCTTGAAAATTAAAATTTACCGTCCCCAAATATTGTAACCATTGTACTCCTACTACAACATCAACACCACCCATTAGAATGGAGAGAATTCAACTATTGATCAATACGTATTCCCCCATGGTTATATTGATATTATGGAAATTTCTAGAGAAATTTATAGTTCCTCCATTTGTAGCCATCACTTGACACTCTAGTGTTGGGTATAGGAATCAATCCAATTCCCTAGCTACCTTACAATGAATAAAATTATGGGTACTACCCGAATCAATAAGCACTACCCATTTTTCTTCTTGATATGTTCTTCTATCTTGAGAGTTTTAGGAATGGTAATTTCTGCCAATGCATTACAGAATATGGTTGGATTCATTTCTTTTTCCTCTAGGGTTGGTTAGTGGTGTATATCCTCTTATTTTGAAGTTTCTTGTTCCTTTTATTCCTCCTCTTCACAATTTATGTAAAATAATTTATTCTCAGCACACTTATGACCTTTAGTGTATTTTCTATCACAACTATAGAAAATCCCTTTTTCTATTTTTTCTTCCAATTGTTGTGGTGTCAACCTTGTAGGTTTTGGAAGTCTAAGAGTAGCAACACTTACATCGTCATAGATTTGAGTGTTATGCTTCCTTGTCGCCAAAATTTTGCTTTCAATTCTTCTTGCCAACGAGAATGCCTTCTGCAATGAATCGGGTTCTCAAAGGTGAACCTCATTTTGGATGTTATCCTTTAAAATACCTATGAGGAAATCAATATTGTGCTCCTATGGAATATCCTTTACCCTTATATTCAATTTTTGGAAGTCAATGTGCTCCACCATTGAACCCTTTTGTTTGAGATTTATCGATTGGCTAAAGAAGGTGTTTCTCTTTGTATCCTAATAATGTGTTATCATTCCTCTATAAAAATTGACCAAGTGACAATTTTTTTATGAGAGAAAAGCTATAGATACTATACAAATTTATTTTTCTCTAAATATAAAGTTTCAATACGTACCTTTTGATTGTTTTCCACATTATGGATATCAAAATATTTCTCCATCTGTAGTATCCACGTTATAGGATCCTTGCCATCAAACTTTCTGATATCAATCTTTGGAATATGGTGGGTCTTCAATACAACGTTAGAGTTTATGAAATCATGATTAAAGTTTATTTTTTTCTCATCATTAGTTTCATCTACTACCTTTTCGTCATTAGGAATCATTTCTTGAAGTAACTTTGTCAAACCTTCCATGTATGCTTTTAGTTTTCTTCTATACCATCGATTTTAGCTAGCATGCCATTCTTCAAACCATCAATGAAATTATTCAAACCATCCATCTTAGATTCCATGTATTTCGTGTTTTTCTTCAAACCATTCATCTTAGCATCCATTTCATTTTTTTTACTCTTTGCGAGAGCGAAATTTGTTGCACTTGGTCTCGTAATTTTGATATATCATGTTGCACTTCTTCCTCTTCATGAGTCATAGTAAAGCCTTCTGAGGGCTTAATGGGTGTGAAATTAATTTTGGGGGGGTTTTTAGAACCCAATACTGATATCTATGATTCAATATTCCATTAGAATCACTTTAAACTATTTTTTCAAACAAGACTTATGCAATTTTTTAAAACAAATACACACCTTTTTGTTGATTTTGAGGAGCTCGATATTGAAACTAATGTATCTTTGTAATTTCAGATCTGAAATACATGAACTTCAGTCCTGTCGTATCCCTCCACATATTCTTTCCAATGCCACAAGTCAGACCTAATTTTGATTCTTCAAGTCAAAGTTATTCCTAATCTCCCACAATGACCTAATTCTGGGCTAGTTCAGTAGAACGAACTTGTTCATCGTGCCACTTGTCACTATTCCTACCTTCACCTCTGAAATCGATACACGTGAAACTATAGTCTGTGCATTTTTTTGGAAATTTTTTCAAAATTCCAATATGATTCCTAAAACAAAATTTATGATTATTTTCTCTTGGTCACCTATTTGAGGTGAAATTCTAGAGCCTGCAAAAACCCTAACTGTTACACCAATTTTTGGTCATCTAACCTGTTACTATTAGATGGACCAAAGTACACCATCTAAGACCAATTTTACCCTAAGTAAAATTGCTTTCACTATGAAAAATAACTTAGTAATCCTTATTTTATTAAGTTGTTTATGGTCCAAACAAGAAACTCCATGAGGAAATATTGAATAAATCCATATTTGTTTGATTTTCCTCAAGGAATAATTAGTTAAACAATAGTTTAATTAATATTCCTGGTCATATTTAACCCAAAACAAGAAAATTAATTAGATAAATAATTTATTTATTTATTATTTACAAATAAAGAGATTTGACCAAATTCAAATTCTTTTTCCCTCCAACAAATATAATAAAATATTCCATAAAAGGTGGATCTAGAATTGGCTAATAATATTTAATTTATGCACCAATATCTAGACTAACTCAATATTTTGTTATAAATAGAAGGGTTTTTTCATTCACTCACTACCTTTTGTTGCCTAAAGATCACTCTGGATTTATACTTTTGGTCTAACTTTGATCCTCCATCATTTTCATATTTTGCTACCATTTTTCTTGTGAGCTCCCTTTGAGTTCTATTTTTTGTCTAGGTTTTCTACACCATCAAGAGAGAGAGATCTTAGATTTGAAGTGTTGAGGACATACAAGAACCAATCCCATTGAGGGGGACTAGTAACATCTTTCTATGTTCCCTTCTCAGGTGTCAAAAATACAAAAATTATTTAAAAATATTCTTTTCTTGTCTATTGGATGCATGGAGCAACTCTTGCTTTTATTTATTGCTTAATGTCTTTTACTGTATAGATCTAGGTTATGTGGCATTTATCTTGGTCAAATAACTGCAAATCTAAATAAATTAGCAGCCATCTTTGATGTTAGGGTTGTTTGTTATGCACAACTAAAGTGAGCTCTTTTTGTACGCTTGCGATTATAATTCATCATAACAACTGGCTACTCCACACGGGTTTACGATTACGACCTCCGTCGTTTTTCAGATCCCTGCATGACCAGCTGCTTCAAACCCTAGAATTTTCCTTCAGATTCTCGTTTTTCTTTTCTTGATTTTTTTTTAACCTACAAAACCCTAAAACAGTAAAAATTCTAACTTCCTTGTGTTTCTGGACCTATTGCGTAGGTGACAAGCGTCAGCCATAGCTGAGATGACACTTTTTTATGAAACCTACTCCTGAGAGTGTCAGAAGTGAAGGTCGCACTTTTTGGGCCAAAACCTGCGACCTGAACCTATACGATGTAAAAAACATCCCCAAACTTGCGACCTCTGCAGAAATCAGGTCAGAAACTGTGAACTGTACATTTTGAGGGAAGTTTTTGATATTTTCTGGGTTTGTTTGGGCTACCATTCAGGGTTGTCTGACCTCCATCTCCGCCCATTTTGGACCTATAATTTCTCCTTTTTACTCGTTGAAGTGGGAACCTAGAACTCTAGGGCTTCAGTACACTTCCACCTTTATAGGAGGAGTTTAGTTAAAGTAGGTCATCTAAAATTTCAGTGTGTTCATCCATTTTTCAGATCTGATCCTCTACCTTCAGATCCATTTCATACTGGTTATTCATCCATCCAAAACATCTCTTTTCAGTTTTCATTGGTCCTCCTGTAGGGTCCCCTCCGTTTCTCTTTAGGTTGTAGCCTTTCGCCACCTCATTTGCAGCACTTTCCCATTTGGTTTTTTGTTGTTTTCTACACCTATTTCCAGCAAATCTGACCTTTAGATTATTGTCCCTCCTGACTTTAGATACATTGGCTATTTTGGTGTGTTTTGACTAGATTTTTTCCCACCCTTAGACTAGTTGTTGGGAATCCCACCACCTTGGGTTTAGATTGATGCATCTTTAGCTATTTATTTTCTATTATATTCAGTTTACTTTGCTGTTATTTGCAGATTTATTTACAGTTATACAACACACTTTTTCTTTTTTCTATACAAACATCTGGGTTTAAAAATTAAAATTAACACACTTAACACACACACCCTAAGTGAAGAGGGCTTGGTTTCCACCACCAGGCAAAGGCTATAACATTGTAATAATTTTATCCCGCACCTCTCTGCCCTTATTTCGACATTGTACTCATTTGATCCTGCACCTCCTTGCCCTTGTTGGTCTCCCTTCCTTTTATGATCCGTGTTTTTTTTCCATCATTACACCCCCAAGGCGTTTATCCCAGAGACTTCTTGGCCTTCATCCTCAGTTTCTGTTAGGAAGACTTACTCTTCTGCGGAGGATTTGAATTAGTCCTCCACCGAGTCCCCATTCTGACTTCGCTTTTGGTTCAATGGGTTCCCCTTTTAGTTTTGTCCCTAGTTCTCATCTTGTCACCTTCACCATGTCTAGTTCAAGACCTAACGTTGGTGGTAGCCCCAGCCCTAATGCTGGGAATGCTACTAGTGGGACCGCAACATGAACTATCCTGGCTGCTCCCTTGCTCCCTTATATGGCAGGCCTCAGTCTTCCCAATTTTAACCAATTGATCAATTAACCCATACACCATGACCCTGGTTGGCCTGCTATGCTAACCAAGCTCCCTTCCGACATCCCCAAGTTTCAAGGTCTTGCTGGAGAAGATCCTACAAACCATGTTCGGTCTTTCCACATGTGGTGTTCATCTAACTCCATCACCAATGACTCTGTCCGTCTTTGGTTGTTCCAACGTACGCTTACTGGAGAAGCTTCTAAGTGGTATGTTGACCAGGCCTCTCCTCTCATACTAATTTTTTGACCCTTGCCCAAGCTTTTCTATCTTACTTCCAACTTCCCCTTTGTTACGACACTGGTATCGAACTTTTGACCTCTTTCTGTCAATCGTCTACGATCCACCTATCTGATCATGTCCAGGAATGGCAGAGAATAAAGAGCCTATGTTGATCCTATGCCTTCGAAGACTGTGTCTACATGGAATAGTTTCTCATATCCCTTTTTCCCGCTATTGGAAAATATGTCGCATCTCATTTCCCTCAAATCGAAGAAGCCACTTGTTTGGTCAATTTAGTGTGTCCTAAATTGCTACATTAATTTATCAATCCGGGATTTGTAAGCTGATGAAGTGCGGCACACTATATGTGCAAGATAACCTATTTCTTAACTTTTTGTCGTTTTTGGTTTTCTAATGTGAGATGGAAATTCTAAAATAAAAACAAGTATGGTTATGATTGTTCAAGGGAATGATATCCTCTATAATGATTTACCAACTTGAAACTTAAAAAGGAATTTGAAACATACAATGACAAAACTTGAAAGGAAATGAAAATGTGTTGCTGAAATGAAAATGTGTTGCTAGTCTAATAAATCAAACAGTGAACTATTGAGCATGAAAACCAAACTATCCTTGCTGCTGTCTAAACACAAAAGAAAACTATGCTGAAAGAAATCCAAAATTTGCAACAAAGTAAATCTAAATCAAATTACATCAACTTATCTTCTGATCCCTCATCATTAGTCCAGCTATGATTTTCGGAGGTAACCATAAACAACTTGAGTAACCCGATATCTAACTTGCAGAAAGTAAACTAATATCAAACTACACATTCATAATTCAATCCCTCACCATCAGTCCAGCTGTGGCTTTCAGAGGTAACTAAAGATGTCATGAGCAATTTAATATATCTAACTTGCAGAAAGTAAACTAATATCAAACCACACATTCATAATTCAATCCCTCACCATCAGTCCAGCTGTGGCTTTCAGAGGTAACTGAAGATGTTATGAGCAATTTAATATATCTGAATCTAACTACTGAAGCAAATGAGCAAAACTGAAATAAACAAAGCAGTACTGAAATTAAACAGAAACTAAGAAAAGCAAATTAGCAGCAGAACAATATTAATTCCATGTCATTAGTCAAAAAGTTATGCAAATGCCCGGGCTGCCTATTTATAACTTGAAACAAGAACACTGATTAGTTAACAATAACATAAAGCATGAAAGACAGAAGTAAAATGTAAAGCATAAAAGATTATAAACAGAAATGAAGCATATATACCATGAAAGATGCAATGTATAAACACATGAATGAATTATGGCACAATGAGCTTAAAGAAATAAAACAAGAACTATACAATAATGCACAAAACCTTAGCGTGTGCAGGGGCCCTCTACACCAGCCTTGGCAACAGACTTCAAGTACGAATTACTCTTGGAAACAGAGTCTTCTTATATATTAAAATGCAGTCATAACAGAAAGGTGATATTACGGCACAGTGGCCATGTAATTACATTACAGAGCAGACTAATAAAAACCAACAGAGACTAATCTAACATGCGTATGCAAACGCGTTATTTATAACAAAGGTAATATAACTGATTTCCTAAAGTTTATGCTGATGGAGAACACGTAAACCATTACGTCCAAGGATCTAGGATCATGGCCGTATTGAAGAGTAAATCTATGAGGAGTGGATGTTTGAATTCGGCTATGGAGCCGTGTACAGGTGTTGATTTATCTTCCACAATTCAGAAACGGCCATATCCATCTCCACGTGACGAGAAACAGAGTCCTGTCACCGTGGGACTCTACGGTTGACTTCCACTTGGCCACCTTTGACCGTAGCCTCCTTAGATGAATTTGCTCGAGCCAATAGGACACGATCCATGTCCACATCATTTCTGACTTGCCCATGTGGCTTGTTTTTCCTGAAGACACCTGTAACATAGAGTTTCACAAAATGGTTGTGGAAATTTGCAGCAGCTGCAGAAAGTGGCAAGATTCCGCAGCTAAATGAGCAAAATCTAAATCAAACAGCAGACACAAAAATATAATTAAAAACCATGTTAGATGCTCTTTTGCAATTAATATACAATGATATTGACAACTGGGAAGGTTCAGGTGAATGAAAAAGGTATAGAAAGGTGTATGGAAAAGATGCAGATTTGGGACTCAACATACCCCCACTGTGAAGGTGTTGCATGTCCTCATGCAACCAAAATTTTGATAATCCTTCCTCAGTTCATATGCCTTGACACTTCAGCCAATACATCCAGCCCTCTCCTCTTTTTCCTTGGTGCTGCTAACATCCTAGGTTTCTTCATTAGGCATCTAAATTTGATATTAACCAGTGCTCTGCTTAACTTCTAGCATTTCCTTTTCAATTTCTTGTTCTTCTTCTGCCATATTCCCAGATGTAGCATGGTATTATCATGAATGATTTTATCCAATTTACTTTGTTCCTTCAATGTCTCATTTTCATTTTTAATGTGTCTATTTACAAGCTCTAGCTCAAAGATTTCCTGTTTCAGTGATTGGACTAAATCATCTTGTACTGTGTGAGGCTGAATGGATGAAGTACTGGGGCCCGTAGCTGCTCTTTCCAAAGATTATATATAATCATATACTTCCTACTGCTTGGGGTCTATATCAGGTGTCATTTTTATTGGGTTGTCCCCAAAATGTCGTGAAGGAGAGTTATCTTCAAAATCTGGCTGAGAAGGGCTCACATCAACATCTTGCTGAGAATGGGATGGACTATGTTCAATGTCTAACTGAGAATGAAATGAACCAGGTTCACTAACTGACTGAGATGGACTATGGTCAGCTGGGGACTGTTCAGATGTTTCCTCTCCCAAATCAATGAAATGAGGACCCTTCATTTGCGTTTTCCTCAATTTCCCCTTAAGTCTAGAACTTCTTCTCACACGCTGTGGACCACTGTCCTTTTGCTTTTGTTTCCCTTTCTCTGTCTTCTTGGCCATAGATGACTGTTTTTGAAGATGAACTAATCTCTCAGATAACACTTGATGATCTTCTTCTTCGGAAGAAGGGGTTTGATGTATAGCCTCAATACTTTTTCTCTATTTTGGTGTTATTGGCTTCTTACCCTTGGTTTCTTTCTTCTTCCTCTTTGACAGTCTCTCTTCCCTATTAGTTCTTTCAATTGTAGTAGTAAGAGTATTTTGAATTTCATCATTTGTTCTCTTTCTCCTACTCCTTCTTGATATGCTACCTTCAGGAATTTCTTGAGTAGGAGTACTTTGGGTTTCATCATTTGTTCTTTTTCTCCTACTCCTTCTTGATGTGCTACCTTCAGGAATTTCCTGAGGTTCCTCAAAGAAATTTCTAATCAAAAATTGTTCCCATGTGTCTTTCTTCTCCTTTAACTTTTTTTCAATCAAAATTTTTACAAGACCGTGGTGATATAGATGTGGTTCTACATCTCCTAAATGCTTCTGAATAGTCACAGACATTTTATTCAAACTATTTAATAGAAAATATGGGAGATTGAGAGTTTGATTATCTAGAAAATTCATCAGCAATCTGGTATGGTACATATACATGGACCCAAAACGGCCTTCACAGGTAATGAATTTTTGAAAAACTAGCAGCAAAGTAGCCCATTCCTCTTTCAATGCATGAACAGGAATTCCTCTTTTAAAAATAGTTATGTCCATACCTTGGTTTCGTAAGATTATTCTCCAGGCTTCATCACTAATGCTTTTATTCTTAGACCAACGCTCACCCTCTTGAAGAAGTTCTGTGGCAGATGCTATAGATGCCTCGTTCACTGCAAACTTAAGGTCTCCAATCTCTACTTCCAGGCCATTGAACGACCTTGCAAATGCTTTTGTCACTTCTTTATGATAACATCTGAACTTTTGGATAAACCGTAGCCACTTTGCTTTCTTCAATACATCCCTTACTTGCGGATATCCCTCCATGAATTTAGGACCTTCTGGTTCTGCTCTTAGCAATTTACCCATCTTTCTTTCTGCTCTTCAAAAATTTGCCTGCGTGAGGGTTCAATGGAAATAGAACGGCTGAATGCACAGAGATGAGCACAATGACTGTAGGTAGATATCAAAGAGTGGATATACAAGTTGTAGCGTAATAGAGAACGAAGTGGAGTGAGACAGAACAGAGAGGGGTTTCGTGAGCACGGCAGAGATACGGCTGTGAGATTAACAGAACAATAGGAGGAGTATAACACATCTGGCAGTGTTTTGAAATTTGGTGGCTGCACAATAAATGTGAGCACGTTTAAACAAAGGCTATGGATTTATGCGGCTGTAAGAGTCCGTGGTCAAATCAACTACGTCTCATTGTCATCGGTGGAATATCAGAGTATGAGTGAAGATCGGGGGTTTAATTATGGAACCGTTTGAGAATGAATGCGGGAGGATTATATGGAGATCGTGAAAGGGTTACGGAATTTGTCAATAGAATCATTGCACATAATGGATGGAGCTTATGGTTTATAACTATATAAAAATGTGTTTTCAATGCTATTTGAAATGAATTTTACTCATACCTTGGAATCTTTGCCTTTTCCTTGGTCTTCAATTAGTTGCTCTTCATTGGTATCTTGAATGCTCCATGTCTTCATTTTTGGTCCTCATACCTGCATTTTATTTCATGATTATGAAAATAAAATCTGGCTGTACATTCTTTTGAAAACAGAGTGGTAGCTGCGGAATCTGCTTCTGGCTGCGGAAACTGGTGTCAGCTGCGGAAACAGATGTCAGCTGCGGAAACTGACACAGCTATTATTTGGATGAATGAACATGAACGGATGACAAATGACTAGATGGAAATGGTCATGAAAAATAATTTTATTGATGAAATGGAATGAAATAGATAAAATGAAGTGGAATGGAGTGAAATGAAGTGAAATGAAATGGAATGAAGTGGAATGGAATGGAGTGGGTGGTCACAAAACTTGTGAAATGAAAGAGAGATTTTTTTTTTTTGGAAAATATAGAGTGTCAGGTGTTCCTGATTTTCACCCTATATTTTCTATATAAGACTGCCAATCAGTGATTGGTTTTCAGGCTTATACAAATATTTTTTTTTTTAATTTTTTTTTTTTTTCAATTTTTTTTTTAACTGAAAGAACAAAAGCTAGGTTGGTGAAGAAGAAGAATTCTTCTGTACCAGCCTGATTGCAGAATTTTCTTGAAATTTTTTGACAAAATCCTCTTTTGAGAGTGGCTTATGATAAACTTTCAATCTGTGGCCATTCACAATAAGAGGAGTTTGAAACTCATCAATGGTCTTGATTCTTACCGCTCCATTGCTAAAGATCTTGTCAATCTCATATGGCCCAAGCTAATGAGTCTGAAATTTTCCTTGAAAATCTTTAAACTTGGAATCAAATAACAATGCCCAATCTCCTTCTTGAAACTTCTTCTCTTTGATGTACTTGTCATGTCATTTAGCTCTTTGATATTGAACTAGATCAGTTCTTAGAATTGCCTCTTGTCTGATCTCATCTAGCTCATTCAACTGCTCCATTCTATGCTTTTGGGCTTCTGATAAGTCCATCCCCAACTGAACTGCTATCTTGAAGGTCTTGACTTGGAACTCAATGGGGAGCAAGACTTCTTTCCCGTAAACAAGTTCAGAGGGAGAATGTCCTGTTGTATTTCTCCATGTAGTTCTGTAGGCCCACAAGGCTTCAGGAAGCCTTTCTGCCCAATCTCTTCTATGTAGATGAACAGTTTTGGTGATGATACTTTCAAGAACTTTATTTGTGGACTCCACTTGACCATTTGCTTGCGGATGGTAAGGAGTAGATCTTCCGTGCTTGATTTTGTATTCTTCCATCAACTTCTCCACCAAATTGGATGTGAATTGGCTCCCCTGATCTGTCACAATTTCTCTTGGAACACCAAAGCGAGTAAAAATATCCTCATAAAGAAAATGAACAACTGAATTTTCAGTAGCATATACTAATGCTTTGGCTTCTACCCATTTAGTAACATAATCAGTACAAACCAATATATACTTCTTTTGCTTAGATGGTGGGTTAATAGGTCCAATGAAATCTAAAGCCCATTTTTCAAAGGGTTCAATGAGTACCTGTGGTTGCAATGGAATTTCATTTGAAAGGGTAGGTTTCCCTACTCTTTGGCAGCTGTCACACCATTTGACATATTGTTTTGCATCTTTGAAGAGGGAAGGCCAATAATATCCTAAAGAGAGGATTTTATAGGCCGTCCTTTTGTCTGCAAAGTGTCCGCCGCATGGTTCATCATGACATGCCTTAAGAATATCAGGCATTTCATCTTCCCCGACACATCTTCTGATCACAAGATCTGGCCCTGTTTTAAACAATTCGTTAGAAATCCATGAATATTTTGAACTCTCCTGAATAATTTTTCGTTTTTCACTTGGAAATAAATGTGAAGGTAGTTTCCCTGTAACTAAATAGTTAGCAATATCTGCATACCAAGGAGTCTTAATAGTTACTGCAAACAAGTATTCATCAGGAAACTTATCCTCTACAGGAGAATCTTCTCTAGTATTCTGAATCCTAGACAAGAAATCAACTATTGTATTTTGTTTTCCTGGTCTATCCAACACAGTAATATTGAATTCTTGCAAAAGTAAGAGCCATCTTGTCACTTTGCCATTAGTAACAGGTTTGTTCTTTAAATATCTAATTGCAGAATGGTCAGTATGAATAAAAGTTTCATAGCCTGTTATGTAATGTCTAAACTTATTAATTGCATGAACAACAGCTAAAAACTCTTTTTCAGTCACAGTATAGTTCAACTCTGTGGGAGTCAAATTTTTACTAGTATAATAAATGGCATAAGGAACTAAATCTTTTTGACCCAACACAGCTCCTAGAGCTGTATCTAAAGCATCCGTAGAAATATGGAAAGGGAGTTTCCAATTTGGTCCTCTCAAGATAGGTGCTTCAGATATTCTTGTTTTCAAAGTTTCAAAGGTTGATTGACAATCAGGATCCCATTTAAATTCACAGTCTTTTGTAAGCAATTTGAAGAGTGGAGATGCTATTTTAGTGAAATTTTCTATAAATCTTCTATAGTAACCAGTAAATCCCAGAAAAATTCTAACATCTCTTTGACAATTTGGAATAGGTAACTTGGAGATGACTTCAACTTTTGATCTATCAACCTTAATCCCATTTCCTAAAATATGATGCCCCAAAACAATCCCTTCAGTAAACATCATAAAGCATTTTTCATGGCTTAATGAAAGGTTTGTTTCTTTACATCTTATAAGAACTTTTTCCAAATTTTCTAATGCCTCCTCAAATGAATTACCATAAACTGTAAAATAATCCATATAAACCTCTACACAATCATGGATTAGATCAGAAAAAAATCCTAGTACTGCTCTTTGGAATGTTGCAGGTGCATTACATAACCCAAAAGGAAGCACTCGGTAGGCAAAAGTTCCCCATGGACAAGTAAATGTGGTCTTATCTTGATCTTCAGGTGCTACCTGAATTTGATTATAGCCACTAAAAACATCCAAAAATGAAAAGTACTTTTTACCTGCTAATGTGTCTAATACCTGATCGATAAAAGGCAAAGGAAAGTGATCCTTTAAAGTTGCTTTGTTCAATTCCCTGTAATCAATGCACACCCTCCATTTACCATTCTTTTTAGGTACTATAACCAAAGGAGAAACCCATCGGCTATCTAAAATTGGATAAATGAAGTTTACATTGAGTAGTTTTTGGAGCTCTTCTTTCACTATCTCCCTAAGATTTGGATTCATCCTTCTTTGAGGTTGTCTGATTGGTCTACTGTTTTCCTCAATATAGATATGATGGATGTAAGTCTTAGGATCAATACCTTTCATGTCAGTATACTCCCATGCAAATGCAGTAGAATGTTTTTGCAAGATTTTGATTAGTTCTTTTTGTTGTGACTTTTCCAAATGTTTGTTGATATTCAATGTTTTTCCTAGAAAAATCTCAATGGTAGAACTACCAAAATCTTCCATAGAGTAAAGAGACATTTGTCTTGATGATAAATATTCTATGTCAGATTCCAACTGAAATTGTGTGGGATCATATTCTGAAGATATCTCAAAATTTTCTAATGTGTTCAGAATTTGACTATCCTCACTAATTTCAGAAATGGTAAATACATGTTGTATAATGTCCTCATCATCGACCCATTCATTTTCTCCTACTTCTGTGATTGCTTTTGCTGGAGGATACAAATTGAATTTCTTTGTCGAATTACCATTAGAAATGTACATGTCCCCAGATCTACAACTAATAAAAGCATCAGCTGTAGCTAGCCAAGGTCTTCCTAAGATAAGTGGGTGCCCTCCTAGATTACTTTTGGGAGTCAAAATCATAAAATCTACCGGATATTCCCAAGAATCTAAGGAGACTGAAATATCTTCTAATACACCATCTTGTTTAATAATGGATCGATCTGCAAGTTGCAGTAAATTAGGTGTAAAAAGAAGGTTAGGAAGTTTTAGCTGGTCCATAGTTTGGCTACTCATAATGTTGATAGCAGCCCCTAAGTCAATCAATGTGTTTGGAATTTCTATCCCATTTATATGTGTCTTGAAAATTGGACTTCCTAGATCTACATACTTCTGCATGGTAATTTTTCCCATCATAATATCTGCAATCTTTCCTACCAGGTGGATTCTTCTTGTGTCTTTTAGTTTCCTTCCCGGTCTTTTGAAACTCAACTCCTTTATGGTTTTTGCTAGAATAGAAATTTCTCGAATGGCTTGTAGCAAGGGAATCTTGATACAAACATTCTTCAATTCATCTAGAAAGTCATAGTTAGGCAACAAGATTTGTTTTTCCACCCCCTTGTCAATTTGTAGTCTTTCAGGAAAAGGAGGTGTAGATGAAGATGCAAGTTGCTCAACTATAGGAGTTGTGGGTGTTAACTTTTCTTTTTCTTTTTGAATGTTTTAATTTTGAAGAGATGCTTCCTCAGAACCCTCATTGACTTTAAGAGAGTCCTCCTCAGAGGTATCTTGTTCTTGAATATCTATAGAAGGTTTTTCTAAAACTCTACTAGATCTGAGTTGTACATCATTGAGAGGAACAATCATATAGGTAGGAAATTGTTGTCCTTCTACCATGTAAGTATTCTGAGGATTTTTATTGTTAGGATTTGGCAATGGCTGAGCTGGAAGTTGATTTGTCTTTTGTTGGTATGGGAGCATGATTTGAGGATTTGGATTTTTTTGAGAAGGTTGTTGTTGTGGAAATGGCAATGAAAGTTGTGGATTTACATTTGGAAGTTGTGGAGCTTGTTGATTTTGAAAAGATGGAGGATATTGATAAAATTGAGCAAATCTCCCATAAGGATTTTGCATCCCTTGTACCCATGGCCGATATGGATTTTGATGTTGGAGCCAAGGTTCTTGCCAAGGATTCCAATTTGGTGGGGTTTGAAGATTCATAGGGTTGTTAAACCCTTGAGTTTGTTGTCCCTGCCAAGGTCTTCTTGCAACAAAACAGAGAGATTCTACCGAATTTGGGTCTTCTTGAAAGACAGCTTTGAGTCCAGGAATTGAAGGACAATCCTTGATCTCATGATTCTCTGAGCAAATCATACATGTTTCTACAACTTTTGCATCCAAGGGACATTCCCTTAAAGCATGTTTCTTCCTACATTTCGGACAAAAGATAGCTAAAGCATCTGTTTCTGCTTTCTCCTTGTTTTGGATTTTAAGGGTGTCTAGTTGTTCACTAAGGCTCCCTAAGATATCAGTTTTGAATTCATCAAGCATGTTACCAATCTCTGCCCTACTTACTGATCCAGTTGCAGATTTGTTAGCCCTAATAAAAGAAGGATCCCTAGGCCCTTTTCCTGTTTTAGATTTTCCTCTTGAGAGATGGACACATAGTTCTGTTATGTCACGAAGTGGAAGTTGAGAAATATCTCCTTTCCCCATCATGTTTAAAATATCTATCCATTCATCTCTAATGGATTTTAATATGAGGGCTTTCAAGGTTTCATCATCTAAGTTGCTCATCTTTGCTCTTTTCAAGTTGTATTGAAATCTTTCAAGTAAATCTTCCAAGTTTTCATCTTCTTTTTGCATCATTTTGAATACCTCATCCCTGTGATTGGTGGGCATACAATAGTCCAAGTATCTATCCAAAAATGTTTGTTTCATATCATTCCAAGTCCTAATAGATTGAGTAGCTAATCCCATGAACCATTTCAAAGCAGCTCCCTTCAAAGTTGAAGGAAATAGTTTGAGTTTTTGAGAGTCTTCCATATAGTCATAAGTTCGGCACACAACTTCAAACTCAAACAGAAATGTTTTAGGATCCTCACTTCACAATCCATAAAAGTCAGGAAGAACAGATGGTGAGATATTTTTCATTGTTGTATGAGTTTCCTCGTCAACTATAGGGAATCCAAACAAGTTGTCTCCTTCCCTATTTCTTCCATTATTTCCTTCACCATTGTTGTCTCCATTGTTTCCTCCTCTTCTACCTCTACCTCCAAATCCATCTATTATTTCCTCTGCCATGATAGTTTATTTAGATTCCTTAAATTCCTCTAGTTCTTCTGTCAAGGGAGGATGAGAGGGAGTCTCTTCCTTTTCTAAATGAGATTTAGTAGGTGGTATAGGAGAATCCTCTAATTCAGCTGCTCCTTGAATTCCAAAAATCTTAAGGCTAGGGGTAGATGGTGGTGATTCTTGTCTATGCCTTGAAGAAGAGGGAGTTATGAAAATTGAACTCTTGGCTTTAGCTATAAACCTTCCCCTAGAATCTCTTGCTCTATGCATGTCATTTTTTATTTTTTAAAAAAGTTGGGCTAATAATTCTCTTTCTGATCTTCCAGATCACACTAGGTGCAAGAAGAGAGCATACTTTAAGAAATTACTAAACCAATAACTCTCTTTTCTGATCCTCCAGATCACACTAGGTGCAAGAGGAGAGCATACTTCAAGAAGTTATCAAGTTTTCCCTTCTTTTATGCTTTTATGTTTTTTTTTTTTTAAGAAATCGGCTACCTAGTTACACTTCCCCGGCAACGGCGCCAAAATGTTTGGTCAATTTAGTGTGTCCTAAATTGCTGCATTTAATTTGTCAATCCGGGAATCGTAAGCTGATGAAGTGCGGCGCACTATATGTGCAAGATAACCTATTTCTTAACTTTTTGTCATTTTTGGTTTTCTAAGGTGAAATGGAAATTCTAAAATGAAAACAAGTATGGTTATGTTTGTTCAAGGAAATGATATCCTCTATAATGATTTACCAACTTGAAACTTAAAAAGGAATTTGAAACATACAATGACAAAACTTGAAAGGAAATGAAAATGTGTTGCTGAAATGAAAATGTGCTGCTAGTCTAATAAATCAAACAATGAACTACTGATCATGAAACTCATTATTCTTGCTGTTGTTCAAACACAAAAGAAACTATGCTGAAATAAATCCAAAAGTTGCAACAAAGTAAATCTAAATCAAATTACATCAACTTATCTTCTGATCCCTCATCATTAGTCCAGCTATGATTTTCGGAGGTAACCATAAACAACTTGAGTAACCCGATATCTAACTTGCAGAAAGTAAACTAATATCAAATTACACATTCCTAATTCAATCCCTCACCATCAGTCCAGCTGTGGCTTTCGAAGGTAACTGAAGATGTCATGAGCAATTTAATATATCTAACTTGCAGAAAGGAAACTAATATCAAACTACACATTCATAATTCAATCCCTCACCATCAGTCCAGCTGTGGCTTTCGGAGGTAACTGAAGATGTTATGAGAAATTTAATATATCTAAATCTAACTACTGAAGCAAATGAGCAAAACTGAAATAAACAAAGCAGTACTGAAATTAAACAGAAACTAAGAAAAGAAAATTAGCAGCAGAACAATATTAATTCCATGTCATTAGTCAAAAAGTTATGCAAATGCCCGGGCTGCCTATTTATAACCTGAAACAAGAACACTGATCAGTTAACAATAACATAAAACATGAAAGACAGAAGTAAAATGTAAAGCATAAAAGATTATAAATAGAAATGAAGCATATATACCATGAAAGATGCAATGTATAAACACATGAATGAATTATGGCACAATGAGCTTAAAGAAATAAAACAAGAACTATACAATAATGCACAAAACCTCAACTGTGCAGGGGCCCTCTACACCAGCCTTGGCAACAGACTTCAAGTACGAATTACGCTTGGAAACAGAGTCTTCTTATATATTAAAATGCAGTCATAACAGCAAGGTGATATTACGGCACAGTGGCAGCGTAATTACATTACAGAGCTATGTGGAAGCTAATAAAAACTAACAGAGACTAATCTATCATGCGTATGCAAACGCGTTATTTATAACAAAGGTAATATAACTGATTTCCTAAAGTTTATGCTGATGGAGAACACGTAAACCATTACGTCCAAAGATCTAGGATCATGGCCGCGTTGAAGAGTAAATCTATGAGGAGTGGATGTTTGAATTCGGCTTATGGATCCATGTACAGGTGTTGATTTGCCTTCCGCAATTCAGAAACGGCCATATCCATCTCCACGTGACGAGAAACAGAGTCCTGTCACCGTGGGACTCTATGGTTGACTTCCACTTGGCCACCTTTGACCGCAACCTCCCTGGATGAATTTGCTCGAGCCAATAGGGCACGATCCATGTCCACATCTTTTCTGACTTGCCCATGTGGCTCGTTTTTCCTGAAGACACCTGTAACATAGAGTTTCACAAAATGGCTGCGGAAAGTTGCAGCAGCTGTGGAAAGTGGCAAGATTCCGCAGCTAAATGAGCAAAATCTAAATCAAACAGCAGACACAAAAATATAGTTAAAAACCATGTTAGATGCTCTTTTGCAATTAATATACAATGATATTGACAACTGGGAAGGTTCAGGTGAATGAAAAAGGTATAGAAAGGTGTATGGAAAAGATGCAGATTTGGGACTCAATACCACTCTCCAGATTGCGTTAAAATATGACCTGATATATGCGCAGTCTGGTTATGTTTACACCTTCTTACATAATCTCCCCAGACTCGGTGGTGCCAACACACTGGGGGCATCCCATGCCACGATGGTATTGTTGGAGCCCTTTCTCATCCATACACTCATCCTCCCATGGGTTATGGTTACCCTTAGGGAGGGGCCAGCTCCTCTAGCACTTTTACCCCTCTCGGTAGCATGTATCCAGGATACAGCATACCTCCTCCTTTTTCCCAACCTATTTACCACAATGTTACCCAACCTCATTATTATCCATATCCATAGTGTGGTCCTCCAACTCCTCTAGCATTAGCACCCCGCATCCCTTGCCTTCTCAACCCCAGAAACCGCAGCCACCACCTCCCCAGGGGTAGGTATATGCACAGCAGGGCGCGACTAATCCTCCTACTTCAAAAAAGAAGAGGAAAGGAACCCAAAATCAATCTGCCTCCAGTAATCCAAGACCTAATCCCTAAGGGAATGCACCTAACACTGCTAACCAGCAACAGGGCATTCAGTCCAAGCAAGACAGGTCTGTTTGCATGAATAATTCTTATTCTTGTTGCGGTGTCTATGATCATTACACCCACGATTTTCCTCTTTAACCTCATATGCATCAAATGTGGGAGACTCAAGTAGAATTTCGAGGACAACAAGCCTCCCCTTCGATTCCTCCCAATGCTACACTTATCTAGTTGGTTGTGTTTTCCAATCCTTTCCCTCAGCAAGGATTCATGGCTACCCAACCACCTAAAGGTCAGGTAGCCACTCAACCTTCTCGATCTGGTACCTCTGATTACCAGATTCTCATGATGAACTCTGACCAACCCATTACCGTTGACCTCAACCTTCAGACTCGGTCTCGTCATTACAACAAGCCTCCCATTACGTCTGCCCCTGAGCCCCATTCTTCATGTTCCAGAGAGCCTCTTTTGACAACAAATGGTCCTTTACAGATCCCTCAGCCTAAGTCAGAGGTTCATACCAAGATCCCTAAGGGACCATTACACCGAAACGTTGCTTCTGGAACAACTTCCCATTCGTATGGTATAGTAGATGATTTGGCTCAATCTCCTGCTGCCATCTCAATGCTAGAACTCCTCCATTTGTGCCCTTCACAAAAAAAATCTCTACTAACTACCATGGGCATTGTGGATCCTTTAGATTATCGTTTGATTGTCTTTGAATTTGACCAGTCAGAACATCCTCCCCTTCCTGCTTCTGCCACCTTCCAAATCCCTGTCAAGATTCGGAATGCCAACATCTCTCGTGTTATCATTGATGAGGGGGCATCCACCTATGTGATGTCCGCTTTAGTTTGGAAGAAACTCCGATATCCTAAGTTTGCCCCTTCCACTATCACCCTCTGAGCGTGGGATGACCACTCTTCCTAGCCCATTGGCCTATTATGCAATTATCCTATTACACTTGCGTGCAATATTGTTTGCGTTGACATAGAATTCATTGATGCCCCTTTAGATTACAACATTCTATTGGGTCATATCTAAAATTATGCGATGTCTATTATCCCATCTTCAGTTCACCACAAGATTTCCTTTCCTCATAATGGAAATATAGTCACCATTTACCAGTTGACATATTACGAACCGAAGTCTCAGACCTCCCCTGAGTCTATCAGCTCTTCAGTGGCCAATAAGAAAATTGTCGAACCTTTGAGTAGTTTCTCAATCGGAGTCTACAAAGACTCCTCTTTTCTTGGTTCTTTCCTTAGTCTTCCTCCTCCTGTCTCTAATCCTAGCTCATTAAACGTTTGCATGATGCAATCATCTTGGGCTTCCCTGAAGCAGCCCGTTTCGACTAGTCAGCAGCCTCGCCCTTCACAACCTGCTCCTAGCACTTCAACCCAGCCTTTAGGAACCCCTCCTCAAGGCCCCTCATCTGCAGCTGGTATTCATGAGCCTCTCTACCCTCCTGGCATGGTTCCTCCTAGCCTTAACCATCTCGGAGATGTCCCGCCTAGCCATTACCCCTCTGGTCAGATACCATTCTTAGCTCCTCCTCCTGGAGTGTGTTTTTGGTACTTTTTATGGCTACCTTATCCCTTCCTAACCTGAACTTGGGGATCCCAATCTGGTACATTGATTCCCTAGTCGCTATCCCACCTGGTCAGCCCAAAACTTATCCAGCTTTGACCCCAGTTCAACTGGTCCCCATGACTCCTCAGTCTGCTACCGTGCCTCAGCCACCTCAACATGAACCTCCTCTTGTTGCAACAACTTCGGGTGAAGGGGGGAAAGCTCGCAAGAAGGCACCTAAAGATAAGGCTGCCCCGACAAACCCTGCTCCTCCTTGGCCTCCAAAGCATACCACCCAGTGTGATTTGTGTGATGTTGTCGGTCATGCCACCCATACCTATCCGGAGTTGCCTCGCCTCAAGCCCATGGTCAATGAAACATTTCCAGAGTCTGATATCCCTGAGGTTTATGTCACTATAACCGATTCAGTCCCAAAACTCAAATACTTGCCCACAAATCACCCTTGTACTTTGTGTGATTTCCATGGCCACTACACTCACTTCTGTCCTCGCCTTGAAGTGTACCACTCCTCTTTGGAAGCGGTCCGCCAATTAGAGGCAAAGCACAAAATGTTCACCTCTCCCTTGTTTGTGAGTTGTGATTCAATAGAACCAGAGGACCTGCCTACTCCCATTGACATTCCCCCTCCCGATGTCAAAATGACAGAGTCTTCGGCCACCATTTTCTACCTATCATCATCCATGAGACCCTCGATGGAAGCCCCCCTTGAGACTTCCCCTCCTATTTCGCTTGAACTCCCTTCAGCAATCACCTTGGGCTCAACATCGGTAGATCCTTTATCTTCTTACTCTTCTGTCACTTCCCATGACGTTGCACATGTGAGCCTTTCTTCACATGATGATGAATCAGGTAGCTCTACCACATCAGGTGGTCTCCCTTCCTCCAGTCACCCCATCTTCCATTCCGATGAAGACATTATGGAAGCGATGACCGACCCTTAATTTTTGTGGGATGATATGCACCACCTTGTGTACTTCCTCCAACAATAGTCTCATGGCCAATATGCTCTGGAAACTAAAGAATTCATTTCTGATGAAGTCTATTGGTTTATAAATCACATCCCTGCACCCGATGCTTTTGAAGAAGGAAATATGGCCAATATCTCTCCTACCATTAAAATTGACATTTTTAACAAACTAGGGGTAGAAGAAAACATCACCTTGGGCACCCAATGAACCCCAGAACAAATTGAGGCTTACACCAAGCTATTCAAGTAATTATGTGAGGTTTTTGCTTGGTCCTATTAAAAAATGCCCGGACTTGATCCCGCCATTTTCGAACATCATATCGATACATGGCCTGATGCCAATCCTGTCCGTCAGAAGTTGAAACCCATTAATCCTTCCAGACAAGAGGCTATCCAAGCTGAAATTGATAAGCTCAAGCAAGATGGTTTTATCTATCCCATCAATTACACCACTTGGGTGTCCAATCATGTTCCCGTTCTCAAGAAACAAGGCACCATCCGTGTCCACACTGACTTCCACGACCTGAACAAATCTTGTCCCAAAGATAAATTCCCCATGCCATTCATTGACCAAATCATTGACGGGTGTGTGGGGCATGAGGTTCTATCCTTCATGGATGGTTTCTCCATATACAACTAGATTTTTATCCGTCGTGCTGATTAGCTTAAGACTGCGTTAATTAGTCCGTGGGGAACCTTCGCCTATAGGGTCATGTTGTTCGACCTTAAGAACGTCGGAGCCACTTTTCAGCAGGCCATGTCTTACTGCTTCCATGACCTGGCTCAATTATCCTTGCTTACTTAGACGACCTCACTGCACATTCTAAACATAGGGCATAGCACCTCCATGATTTGCATATCATCTTTCTCCGATGTCACAAGTATAATATCTGGCTCAACCAGCTGAAGTGTGTCTTATGTGTTCTTGTTGGCCGTCTTCTAGGCTTCATTGTGTCTAAATATGGTATAACACTTGATCCCTTGAAAGTTCAAGCCATCCTTGAGCTTCCTTTTCCTTGTACTTTACGCCAGTTACAAAGCCTCCAAGGCAAAGCTAATTTCCTTTGATGGTTCGTACCTGACTATGCCACCACTGCGCATGGGTTCATTAGACTCCTCAGATCTAACATTCCATTTTTTTGGGATGAATATTCTCAAGAGTATTTTGATGCCCTGAAAAATTCTCTCACATCCGCTCCCTTGTTTCGTCCCCCTGACTTTGATAGGGATTTCATCCTGTAAATCTCAGCCTCCACCCATTCGGTCGATGGAGTTCTTATTTAGGAAGATGAAAATATAATTGAGCATGTTATCTATTATGTCAGTAAGAACCTTGTAGGCCCCCCTGTATCCTACTCACATGAAGAGAAATTAGCTATGGCTGTCATGTTCTCAGTCCAAAAACTTCGTCATTACATCCTCATGTGTTCCACCAAGGTTGTGACTAATTCCAACCCTCTGGCCTTCTTATTGAGCCGCCAGATCATTAATGTGAAGTATGCCTGTTGGATTGCTATCCTCTAGGAATTCAATCTTGAATTTGTCACACTCGAAAGTAAGAAAGGTTTAGTCCTCGATGAACTCATTTCTGAATTACCTACCAGTAAGCAGGATCCTCCAATTAATGATGATTTTCCCGATGAACATTTGTTTTCCATTACCACAGATGATCCTTGGTATGGTGACATCCTCACTTATTTGTGGACCCAAAATTTCAACCTCCATCTTGATCTTGATGCTCGACGACGTATCTGACACCAGGCCCCCCGCTACCTTCTTATCAGTGACGACCTTTATCGTCGCAGTGTACATACTGTCCTTCGTCGTTGTCTCATGCATGTTGAATCTAAGCAAGTCCTCATGCCTAACATAGCAGCATTGTGGTGGCCACCTCTCCGGTCTCTCCACTGCCCAAAAAAATCATGCACACCAGGTATTTGGCCTTCTCTCTTTGGTGATTGCATTTGAGCAGTCAAACACTATTCCAATTTCCAACATTTTTCCTCTAAGGCGTGAGCCGCTTTGGCTCCCCTCCATCCTGTCATCTCGGCAAGTCCCTTTTGTAAGTGGGCCATAGAATTTATGGAGTTTCTACCTTCATCTGTTGGTAACCACAAGTATATCATCTTGGCAGTTGACTATTTCACAAAATGGGCCGAGGCCATGCCAATGTTTAACAACACAGAAGCTACCGCAACCCTCTTTTTCTTTAATCATGTTATCGCTCGATTCGGAGTTCTGAAACAATTGGTCTTTGACCATGGCCGACATTTTGAAGATGAGACATGGTGTGAGATATCCTCTCTGTTGGGCTTTGAGCACCAATATTTATCCTCCTATTACCCCGAAGGTAATGGCCAAGTTGAAGTAGTCAATACAGTCCTTAAAACCGTGCTTCAATGGATGATGGATAATCAAAAAACCAACTGTCACCTTATGCTCTTCCCTGCTTTGTGTGCCTATAGAACTTCTGTTAAAACCACCATTGGGTTTACTCCTTTCCACCTTGTTTTCGACGAGGAGGTAGTTTTACCGATCGAGTGTGAAATCCCTTCCCTTCATCTAGCCGTCGAACTTTTCCCTGACACCCGACCTTTAGAATAAATACTTATCATGCTTTAGCATGCTTCTGAAGACCGTTGTGTTGCATTGCAAACCACCGAAGCAGCTAAGAAACGCAACAAATCTCAGTATGACCGAAAAGTCCACTCTCATACTTTTCACGAAGGTAATCTTGTTCTTGTGTATGACCAGGCCCATGATGTCCTCGGTCATGGGAATTTTGACTCATTATGGCTAGGCCCTTACATCATTAGTAAGGATTTAGGTAAAAGGGCATACCTCTTAGAGGATTTCGAAGGCCACCCCCTTCCTAATCCTCGTAATGCACTTTATCTTAAGAAATATTACACTTAGCATTTCCTTCTTGAAATTCATCTTCTCTTTCTTTTAGGTAGCTAGCTTATGATTTTTTGTGATTTGATACTTCACCACGATAGATTTTTTCCAAAAAGGGTCACTTCACCACTCCTCAAAATTTAATTTCTTCACTTGCAACACTTATACTTGGGGCACCACTTTGCCTCAATACTGGTCCATGCTCATGTCGAATTTCGTCATGAGTAACCATCTTGTGCTCATGTTTTTATGGTCCCCACTGAACCTTTTCTATGTGGAAGCATCATCGAGTCACCCCTGTTTAGAGCATCCGTGTTGAGTCATCATCGCATCCATGGAGTCTATCATAAGTCTCTTTCTATCTCGTTATAGTCCTCCATCCTTCATTTCTTGGTTCTTCTCTCGTGTCACACATTATGGACTTTAGTCCTACTGTCCCTTGTCCCCTTTTATATTGTGTCAGTTGTTTCCAAGTCATCCATTCCCTTCATGCTCTAACAAGGGAAGTCAACAGCCCACTACTTAGTACCCCCCATTCCATCATCATCCCTGGTGTCATTCTATCAGTCGCTCTACTATTTTATCTCATGCTTTAGTTGAGGATCCCTTATTGTCTCACCTATGGTGGACCTCCTTCTATCAACATCATCTCATTCATTCTAGAAGATAGGTCTAGAGGGCGTTGTACCTTGGTTCCAACTTCCACTCTTGTTCAGTGCCTTGGATCAAGCAAAGGGACTCCTTACTGGCCTTTGACTTGATTTTTTTCTCAGCTCCAGCTCCTTACGACATGATCGAGATCCATATACTTGATGGTTCAGTGATGCAACATATTGTACAAGTGATTCCCGAGTGTGTGTGATTTGTTTTAGACCTCATGAGGGGTGGCCCTTCAGGTAGCCCCCCACATACCCGGATGACCTCTTCATTACAACCCTCGATGCAACTCCATATATTTTATGGTTCCAACCTTAGCCGCTTGCTGCACTTCTTTCGTTTGCATGTATCATTCATATTTTCAGAGCCCTTTCCTATTTACAAGACCTCTTTGGTTGTACTTATATCTCATGTAATCAGATATTATTGTATAAGTCCTGGATGTTATCCCAGGTACAATATGTATGTGGGATTCATTATCATGTTTTTATCTGGATCATGTTCATGTTAGCATGTACTATATAGTTCAATCCCTTGTTTACTGGATGCATTATTCTTTGTACTTTGTCTTGGTGGGCATAGGTATGCCTCCCCTACCTCTTGTAGCACAGGAACTCACTCATAAAAGAGACTTGTCGCACCTATAAGTCTCACCTCCACAAGGTCTTGTCCTCTAGCACTTTGGTCTACCTTATATTTCTCTCCCTCTGACTTCCCCTTCGGTGTCTAGTGATTGAGTTCTTACAACGTACTTCGGTCATACGATCAGCTCCTAACGCTCGCATGTTGGGGGGCAATCTATTACACCAATATTTGGTCATCTAACCTGTTACTATTAGATGGACCAAAGTACACCATGTAAGACCAATTTTACCCTGAGTAAAATTGCTTTCACTATGAAAAATAACTTAGTAGTCCTTAATTTATCAAGTTGTTTTTGGTCTAAACAGGAAACCCCATGAGGAAATATTGAATAAATCCATATTTGTTTGATTTTCTTAAAGGAATAACTAGTTAAACAACAGTTTAATTAATATTCCTAGTCATATTTAACCCAAAATAGGAAAATTAATTAGATAAATCATTATTTATCTTATTATTTTCTAGGAATAATTATTTAAACCTTATTTAAATAATATTCCTTGCTAAATTTAACTAAATCATTTATAAATAATTGAATAAATCACTATTTATTTAATTATTACTCAACCACATCCTTAAAATAATAATTAAATCATTTATTTATTTATTATTTACAAATAAAGGGATTTGACCAAATTCAAATTATTTTTCCCTCCAACAAATATAATAAAATATTCCATAAAAGTTGGATCTAGAATTGGTTAATAATATTTTAATTATGCACCAATATCTAGACTAACTCAATATTTTGTTATAAATAGAAGGGTTTTTCCATTCACTCACTACCTTTTGTTGCCTGAAGATCATTCTAGATCTATACTTTTGGTCTAACTTTGATCCTCTATCATTGTCATATTTTGCTACCATTTTTATTGTGAGCTCCCTTTGAGTTCCATTTTTTTTCTGGGTTTTCTACACCATCAAGAGAGAGAGATCTCAGATATGAAGTGCTAAGAGCATAAAATAACCCATCCCATTGAGGGAAACTGGTAACATCTTTCTATGTTCCCTTCCTAGGTGTCAAAAATACAAAAAGTCTTTAAAAATATTCTTGTCTTGTCTATTGGATGCATGGAGCAACTCTTGTTTTTATTTACTTCTTAATGTATGTTACTACATAGATCTAGATTTTGTAGCATTTATCTTGGTCAAATAACTACATATTTAAAGAAATTGGCAGCCATCTTTGATGTTAGGGTTGTTTGTTATGCACAACTAAAGTGAGTTCTTTTCGTACGCTTGCAATTAGAATTCATCCTAACACTAACTTCCACAAATCATATCTCCGAAGATATTATGAAACAAGGTCTAAAATGTTTACCCAACGTTCCTCATTATTTAGGCTCAAATGGGTTTTATTTTCAGCTTCTGAACCTTCGCAAAAAAAAGGTTATAGGGAAAATTCCAAGATAACTTGTTTACAGCAACGAAACCCTAGAATCCAAGGCTCTGGTACCAAATGTTATGAAACAAGCTCATAAAATAGAAGAAAAGATAGATCAACGACTTAGAAATAAGCCTCTTCAAGGGGGAAACCTCCTTTACATTACATAAATGAACAATTATTGGATGATACAAATGACAAAACCTCCTTTCTATATATAGGAGTCCAATGGATCACCATATAATCCTAGCCGATATAACAATAACAATGTAAGGGCACAATAATAAAAAATAGTGGGCTTCTATGGGACACAATAATAACAATATGGGGACTACATGGGTACAACAATAATAATAAGGGAGCTATAATAACAATAAAAATAAGGGAATACACTATTATTATAGGGACGTTGCAATTTGTGCCTAGAAATCAAAGGAGATTGGTTACATGGTGTTACTTATAGGTTGGTGCCTACAAAGTAGCAGAAGGGGATTATTGTCTTATGTAGGTTGGTGCCTAAAAATTTGAAAATTGAGAATTCATGTCTCTTGTAGTTCGGTGCCTACCAATTGATGTAACAATGGGTTGGTTCCTACAAGACCTTTCATATAAATATTTTTTGTGGTTTTCTCCTGTAAGGGTTTCCACATATATCTTGTGTTACATGTTCAATTTATGAGATTGATGCTTTATGGTGTTTGAATGTTTAAATAAATAAAATAATGAAATATATTGATCCTCCCCTAATATATTTGTGAATCCAACAACTAGAATTACAACATGTTCCTTTATAAACACCTTAACATCTGGAAGGAGGATCTCAAAAGGACCAATTAGTTAGTTAGGATGGTTCTTTCTCAAATAGTGTCTCACTATTTGATGGAACCAATTATGCTTCATGGAAAATAAGCATGAGGAACTATTTGAAGTCTCTTGGTGTTTACATATGGCCATCTCTAGAGGATTGTTATCAAGTTCCAATAATTCACCCAACTGATTTAAATGGTAAAAATTAATGTTACCAACTTAACGAGAACTCTAGCCCAAAAACCTCTTGTTTTTAAGTAAAAAACATGGAAAAACACCCTAAAATAAAACAAATGTGATGTACATGGATGCATCAATCTCCCACATACACAACACAAAGGACTGTTATGTGTTGTGCATAGGGGAGGCGATGCTCAACATCACCCCTCCACCTTTTTTTTCCTTCTTTTTAAAATGGTTTTTTTTTTTTAATTAGATTGTAGTTATTTATTTATTTATTTTTTAATAATTTAAGTACTTTTATCTTAATTTTTTTATTGAGAAAAATATTTCATAATTTTTAAATGTATATTTTTATTTTTATTTTATGATTTTTGTTTCTTATTTTTTATTTTTTATTTGAAAATATATTACTCATTTTTTTAATTTAATTTATTTTTATTAGTTGCTATTTTTATTTTTTTATTTTTTGCTATTATTTTATATTTATTTATTTTTTAAATATATTTTTTGAATTTGCAGATATTATGTCTTTTTCTTTTCTTTTATTTTTTAAATTAATTTTCTCTTAATTTTTTAAAATTTATGTTTTTAAAAATATTTAAGAATAAAAAGGCATTCTTCTTATATTTTTAATTTGATTTTCCCATTTTAAAAAATACTTACAATTTTTTTCCTCATTTTTTCATGGTGGTTCACAAACACTCGATGTATGCTACATCCATGGGAAAATCCAGGCAAATCAACCTTGAAGGAAATCACAAATCTAGCCAGCCATTCAGTAGGGCCTAACCCCAAGGGCGTCAAGAAGAATTGACCCTGTGGCCTCTCGATCAATGAGCTACTTAGCAACGAGAACTCGACTAGTTGAGCTAACCCTTGAGGTTCCTCAAATTTTTTAAATGTAAATTACTAAAAAAATAAACAATTATTATTAAACAAAAATCATGTAATGTCTAGTGTGTAATGTCAATTAATCGGTAATTTTAACCCCAAAAATAAAATAAAAGTTAGTCAAATTTGAAAAAAACACTTAAAAATGAAGCATTTAAAAAAATTAACAAAAAAAGGATAAAAAAAATTAAAGTTCAAAGTTTTAGGGGTTTTCATAGTCATTATATTTGGTCTTCAATGCCATGGATAAAAAGTATTTGAATTTTAAAACTAAAAACAGGAGGGGTTTGCATCACCACTTTGCATTTCAGAATATATTTTCGTGTCTTTCTTAGTCATGATATTTGGGCTTTACTGTCATGATTGAAAAATGTTAGAATTTTAACCCTAAAATACTAAGTTGATGTTGCATCACCACTTTTGCATTTCAGCATGGTTTTTCATGTCTTTTGTAACCATATTATTTGGTTTTAAATGCCATGGCTAAAAAATATTTGAATTTTAACCTCAAATGAAAAATGGGTTATGCTACATCACCACTTTTCAAAATCAACTTGAAAAAAAAGATTTGATGCAACCTCCAAAAGACAGAAACCAAGTAAATTTCTTGTTAAGTTGATAACATTATTAAAAAGGCCTATGTAAGTAATGTGAAAGCAATGAATGCCATTTTTTGTGGCCTAACAAAATAAGAATTTGTTAAGTTAATGTAGTGTAATATTACAAAAGACGTGTGAGAAAAGCTTCAGGGAAACTATGAAGGATATAAAAAAGTAAAGAGAACAAATCTTCGAACTCGTATAAGAAAATTTGATATTTTGAAGATGGATAAAGATTAAAACATTGCAAACTTCTTTCTTCACATAGACAATATTTTTAATGCTATTATTGATGAAAATATTGAAGAATCATTCATTCTTAAAAAGTGTTAAGAACTCTTCCCTTGAGATTTAATGAAAAAGTCTCAGTTGTTGAAGAAACAAAAAATATATATACTCTAAAGATGGATGAACTCCATGGAATTAACATTGCATTATGAAATGACAACTGAAAAAGAGAAGTCAAATTTAAAGGAAGTTTCATTCAAAGCAAGAAAGAAGACAAAAGGACAGAAGGCCATTATTACTCCAACAATGAATCAGATTAAAAAGAAGCTAATTTCGTCGAAAAGTTGAAGAATTGGCAAGTACAAAGGTAAGCTTCCATTCAAATATTTTAATTTTGGAATATTAGGTCATATTACTACTAAGTATCCATATTAAAAGCTAGAAGATATTGGTAATGAAAAAGAGCACAAAGATATAAGCAAATCCCATAAACATGAAAAAGGATTATAACTCATAAAGGAAAAAAATTATTCCATAGAGGATATTAGCTCATCAAAAGGAAGTGATGGATGTTCATATAATGATGTAAAGGATAATTTCTATTCAGAGCCTTGGATGCTCAAAATTCTAATAAAAAAAACCAAAAAGATAATTCAAATTCAGAGGAAGAAGTTGAAGGGGAAGTAGATCTTGAAAAAGAACTAGTGAGTTCCTTAGAAGAAATAATTAGATTCATAAGAAATATTAAAAATCATAAGTAACTATTGCGAGAATATGAGAAATTTTGAGAAACTAGAAGAAACGTTGGTTTCCTTGATAAGGGAACTAATGGAAGAGATTTTTTAGTTGAACCAAAGCTTAAAGTTTGAAAAGAGTACTAAAATATTATACAACATTATTAGCTTCTAGGGATCTCCTCTCTTCAATATAGGTCTTGGATTCAAAGAAAAGCATGATAAATTCAAGGAATAATCAAGCACAAGGGAATCAAAATACTTTAAAGGCTTTGCCAATGTGCCCAAAAAATCTATTAGCAATGAAAGTAGTTCTAGGATGGAAGATAAGGGCCAACAAAGACATGAATTTTCAAAAGGCCCTATCAACTATACAAGATACACCAAAAATGAAGAAAATTTCCAACAAAGTGTTGGGTTTTATCACAATGATAACAAGAATGATTTCACAATAACTATTCCCTAAAGAAGTATTATCTCATCCAAATATAAAAACCTATTCTTTAGTTATTTCTTTTCTTTAAATAATGTTGTTCTTAACACCCAAGATTGTAAAGCTTATGAAGGAAATTATACATGAGAAATAGAAGCAGGGGATCTTATAGGACCTCAATAAATGATTATGTAAGAAATATATACATAAGTCCTTCTGAATTTTTTGTTAGAGGATTCAACCCATTTTCTCCACTAATGTATCATATTGAATGTTGCAAGTGCCATAACCAATATTCATGGCAATATGGTGACCTTGCTTAAGTAGGGGGAATCACCTAGTCTATGACACCTAAATTTGCACAAATCATGACTAATGATGTTTCTTTTCTTTTCTTTTCTGTGAGGTGAATTATATTAACTAAAAAAATAAGGATTACATCAGTAGTGAAATAGTCATTCCAGTTGCTCTTGAGGGCGGTCAGATCATAAAAAATTTGTACCCTTCATAGGGACACAAGAGACAACTAAAAATTAAAGGGATTGACACACAACAAACCTATGTCATAGCATTGGCCTATCTCACCACATACATAAATTGTTACAAAAATAAAATCATAAACTTGTTTCATCATGTAGTTAGGGGAGTAGTTCTGAGTTTGAGCCTATGACTAGAATAGGATCCACAAGATCGCTCGGGGTTCTAGTTGTCATTAGAGGGGTAATAAGGTGTTTCTCGATCCTTATCAATCAACAATCTATATTTTCCAATGTGCAATCATAGTGATCCATGTGGCAATGCATATCGTCCAAGGATTGTAGAAGATCCTTTTTAACCTCCTAATTATCCCTCAATGTGCATCTAAACAAGAATTCAATTTTCCAATAGAGATCTACATCTTGCAGATCTTGGCTGGCTCAGTTATGTGTGTACCCAGAATCCAATATGTCCATTCTGCTACCACCTTAACATCTGAGAGGGGATTTATTTGTGAATATGCTTCTCCTTTAGATATATCTAACTCCTCCTTCACATGTTCAATAATCTTCTCCCTAAACCTTGTTGTGAATTATGCCATTTTGTTCTATAACCTGGGGCTTCCTCTTCAAGCTCTCTCTTTGCAGTATGTTTAACCTATCCTTGTCCTATCTCTCTCCCTTGGCACATTGAAAATAGTATTGACAATCAGAACTGGAAAATACAATCTATATTAGACCCCAGGGACCTCTCTCCCCCTAAACTGACATGCTCTTGAATATCCCAAAACTGTTGTACACTTGGTTCCTTCGTTGGCCAATAGGGTACACTATAAAGAGGAAAAATCCCTAGTTGGTATTTCTCGACCCCTCCAAACTCTAAAAATTCCTAGATCCAAATTCTCCCAAGTATACTCGAAAAATTAGAGATACGCTTACCTTATTGATGAAATAAGTCTTAAAATTCCTTGTTTGCTTGAAATCTTGTTCCACTTTAAATCCCCAAAATTGGAATCTGCAATGACAAAAACAAGCACAAGATGAAAGAAAACAATACGTTCAAGCTATTACTAAATAGAATATCAAGGAAATATGATACATACATGTAAACATATCAAGTGGTAATAAAAACTTACCAATCAAATAGGAAATGTGACCTCAAAACGAGAACTTTAGCCAAAAAAACCCGCAAAAAATGAAAAAACATCCCAAAAACGAAAAAATGTGTATATTGGAATGAAGTTTTTTTTTGTTTTTTTTTGGTTGGGGGGGGGGGGGGGGGGGGGGTAAATTTTTTACATTTTTTAAAAAATGGCAGTAAAAACAAATTTATTTTGCGCAAAAAACATGAAAAATGAAAAGTGTTGATGTTAGTTCAAAAAAAAATTTGTGCCATAATTCTAACATTTTTTAGCCATGGAATTAAAAATAAAATATCATGACTCTAAAAATCATTAAAATTCCTAAATTTTCAACAATAAATTGATGATAAAATATCACGACTCCAAAAAACCTAAAAAATCCAACAATTTTCAACCATGGCATTAAAGATAAAATATCATGACTACAAAAACCCTTAAAATTTCAACATGTTTAAGCCACGGAATTAAAAAAAAATATCATGACTATAACAAACCTTATATTTTCAACGTATTTCGAGATCAAATATCATGACTAAATTAAACCTTAAAATTAAATACCTAAATGAAAAAGTCATTATACCATATGCTAAAAATATAATTCTTTTAAAATCTTAGTCTATGACAACTTGGTACATTGCAACAAAAAATTAAAAATCAACCATGAAATTGACACATAATGGGGTTCTCTTTGACCCATTGCAATTGAAACTTAAAATTCGACGATCAAATTAACACATAGTAGAGGCAAAACTGATTCATTTTAATGAAAACTGAAAAATCAACTATCAAATTAACACATATTGGGGTCAGGTTGCTAGTCAAACATCAACACAACCCCTATACCTAAAAATAAATAACTAAAAATTACAAAAATAAAAATAAAAAACATATATATTAAAAAAAATACAAAAAAAAAAACTAAAATATCAAATAATAACAATAATAATAATTTTAAATATTAACTAATAAATAAATAAATATTCCCCCCCACCCCCCAACACAACGCTTTGGTGACTGGGCAGGGATAGCAGGCCAATTGTGGTAATCGATTGTGGATTCTTCTTATATATATATATATATATATATATAAACTATTTTAAAAAATGATATATATATATATATATATATATATATATATATATATATATATATATATATATATATATATATATATATATATATATATATCATTTTTTAAATTAAATTTTTATATTTATTTATTTATTTTCTTATTGTATTTTATTAATAAATTTGATTTTTATTGATTTATAATGTTTTAAATTTTTTTTTTTTTTCAAGTTTTTTATTATTGTTTAAATGTTTTTATTTTATTTTTTAACAATTTAGGTTTAATTTTTTACTTTGAGTTTTTTTTAAAGTTTATTTTATTTAATTTATATATATATATATATATATATATATATATATATATATATATATATATATATATATATATATATATATCACTATTTTTTAAAAACATTAAAATAATCTATCTATCTATCTATCTATATATATAGATAAACATAAAATTCATTAAAATTGTTGTTTTTTCAAATTTTTTTGGTGCAATTGTTTCCATAAAACTATTTTATTTGACATGTCATTTTCAGCGAAAAGGTCCCAAAATGTATATTTTTTAATTATATCTATATGAAAAATGTATATTTTTTGTCATACATTTAAAATTATTAACTTTTTAGTGAACATTATTTTAGGTGTATTAAATATTAATTAACGATACATAAATATACAAAATATATCCAAATAGGTAGGGAGATGAGCCCATTATGTTTGGATAAGATTCTCCAACAAGGCTTCTAGATTTTACTTTTTATTTTTTACCCTTGTAAAAGCGTCATCACACTTTTAATGTGCAACAAAGTGCGATGATCATCTCAGGTTTGTAATTGTAACAGGTGCAACATTGCACTTTTCTAATGTGAAATTTATGATGATGCCAAAAAATAGGTTTTTTTAATAATGTAATCAAGGATTCTTGTATTTCTTAGAATGGATTTTCTTCCAACTTTGTAGGGGATTAATCAAAGGGTTCATTTAATAGCTAGAGATCCTTATTTATGGTCATTTGCATAAGTGCAACAAAATAACACATAAGATATTTCCCCCTAAAGTGCAAAGTCAGAAACTATATATGAGGACCAAAGTGCTTTATCATGTAAAATTTTGGATCAAATTAGTCTGATTGGTTGGAGACTTGAAATTAAAAAATCAAGGATTACAGTACAATATCATCATGAGATCATCTATGAGGTAGGCATTCTGATACCCATCATAATATATAAACAACTCTATACTTAAGTATGTAAATGTGCAAAGATCCATCTGAACAAATCAAATTCATGACCACTAGACCTACATCGTGGATCCATGTTTGAATAGACTCAATATGAACATAGCCAACAACATACACTATGGATCTATGCATCAGCCATAAAAACTACACGCAGCTTGGATATAGAAATTAATATCTAGCGTCTTCGTCTCTACCACTCCATAGTGTTGAGAAATTAGGGCGTTTAATTCAATTTCTTTTTCATGATAATTAATTCTGATTTCGTTGTGCTTCTTTTCACTTAGATCTTATCTTCTTTAGATTATTACGTTCTTCATCGAGTCAATTATCATGCACAAGATACACAATGTTTAGGATTTCAAGAGAGGGCCAAAACCTCTCCCTCTTGGAGAGGAAAAACCGATAATCATTCTTCTTATAGATCATCAATTGATGAGTACCAAGATCATGACAAAGACCCTTGACACTAATATGCCTACAAGACCCTTGTCTCTAGCCTTTGATGTTTTCCTTGAGCTGCTCCTTTTTCTTCTCCTTGAGAAACTCAATTCCTCTTTTCTGCACCATCCTACACCATACTTCCTGTAATGGATTGTAGGATTCTTGACCTCCTTGTTTTCTTCCTTGATGCTACATCACAAGACACAGATATCATTTTTCTTGTTTTTGTAACCCTCGACAAGGATATTAGTCTCTTCGTTGTTCCAACCCTAGACATAGATATCAACCTCTTCGTTGCTCCAACCTTAGACAGATATCTTTGCCTCTTCATTGTTGCAATATTAGATAGAGATATCAGTCTCCTATCCTCGGCTTACCCTTCCTTTTTCTCGATCTTAGTTTATCTCCAACTTAGTCCTTTATTGAGATTTTATTCTATTATAAAATATCCAAAATAGTGAGATATATTCTGATGTGCCGGAACCTCAGGAAAGTCTCGGCCTTCCTATAGGTATATGCATGATATTATAACCCAAGAATGAAACTTAGATAACCCTTTCTTCACACATTTTGAGTCCTCCTTTCTTTTGTTATCTTCCTCACTGTACTTCACATCCAATTTCAGACTTGTATGAATTGTGTGTCCTCTAATGGAGCCACAATCCCTTATATGTAGAGACTTTCTTCTAGCTTGTAGGCAGGCATCAACTGGAGTGGGTAATCTAGCTTCTTGTAGAGGGATATTCATAATATATGATCCAACTTGAGGAGGCCTAGTGACAAGGTCTTGGAGCATATATTTACATCAAAAAAATTTTCATTCCATAAGTGTAACATGACTTCATATACATGAATCTAAATTATATTTATGACAAGATGATAAAATCCTAAAGACATCAATAAGAAGTCTTTGACCTATAATAAAATTTTCTTTCTCATGAAACCCATGATGCAAGTATTAAAAAAATACATTTATTATATTTTTCTTCTTCATTACATAACTTCAAAATTACAAGTCATTATGGAGACCGAACCTAGTTAATATTTTCAACACTCCCTCTTAACTAGGGAGGTATTCATAATGGTACATGGTCACTCTCAATATGCATAATCTCATAAGAAAAATCTGATTGGTAATCCCATATGTATAGCATCATATTGACCACCATTGTCACAATACAGGGCCTTGACTAACAACTCCATCTCTCCATGAAACCATGAGCTACAACGTTGGCAAGACCAATGATGAGTAGACACCCTCATCATTGTCTCTCTTGGATCATATTCCACTCGGGTTCATATAAGATATTTCCATCAGGACTATTCTTACTATTGGATTCCTAGTCCTCAAAGAACATCTATCCTTTCACGACTAATCTTTCCGTGGATGCCCTAATACATTCCCAAAAGAGTATCGGATGCCAGATGATTACCAAATCCTACATTTTTTCTTCCAGGTGAAGACCATAATGATGTCTCTATATATCCCTCTCAATTAGGGAGGACATATTCCACAAAGTAATGTGCTCATTCCTATACAAGGAATTTACCTAAGCGACTTGGCTTAGGATTTACCAAGTTTATCCAAAGTAAGAAACTTATTAACAGGCTCCCTCTTAATCAAGGACCTACAACAAAAATGATGAAAAAAACCAGTTTCTCATGAAGAACTCCTTCAATTTCATGAATTTATTTTTTGTTAAGGAGTCTTCATCTTTTGGATCTCTACATAGGGTAGAGATCATCCATCGCTTTCATCCAAGAGACATGTCTTCTTCATAAAGTGATCCATCAATCTTCTTATCTAGTCTAGCTTCATGTCATGCTATTTTCCTTAGAACCATACTTCTTCCATGGATCTTTCATCCTTCCATATGGTTTTCAACCTGTGGAAGACATATACTTCCCTTTGGCAGCCATGCATAAGCTCATCAGATATTAATTAATTATAAATATGAAATTTAAATCAAAATTTACCTTAGTGATGATCTTTCGCCGTGACATCTTCTTATAGACATTGAAATCCTTTGTTTAAAGATTTACACACCTCCTAAATATAAGTATTTTCAAGGGTCTCCATATTTTCCAGACCTCTATCAGAGTCTACATATCTTCCCAAGAGATTTTCTAGTCAAATCTTCTTGGCTTCCTTGGATGTTGACTACTTCTTTCCATGGTTGTACTTCTCATGATCTATTCCTTTTAGTTTCTCCACACAAAATTATTTAATTCCTAGGAACTTCCACTGCACATTTCTGTAATATTCCCAATTAGCTTTCAGCTAGTTGGAATATTAAATTTTGTTTTTGCTTCTTAGTTGGAAGAATAAGAGCGTAGGGAGACCCATAAATCTCCTTAGTAGGAATAAAATCACTCCTAATGTGAATGGAGGTCATCTAAGTAGCTGGATAAAGCACCCTTATGTGTGAATAGGGGTTGAAGCATGTAGAATGGGTCAAGTTTGACCAAATCAACAACGTTGGTATGGAGGGTGTGGATAATCAATGAGAGACATCACAGTTTTGGAGGGAGAGCCTTTGCATGGAAGTTATGGCTTTAATGAGTGGGGCTGAAGGTGAGGAATCTCACCAAGCAATAAGGAAGGGAATGGAATCCATGTAAATCATGTTGATTATTATTTTGTTTATGGTCTGTTATGACTTTTGGCTCTCTTCAGCTGTTTAGCAGAGACCATAGTGTTGTTTAGAACAAGGGTGTTCTCGAGCGGGAATCCCACCCTCATCCTTTGGGGAATTCTATTTCCCAATCAGGAGAAGTTATTGGGCTACATTTCCACATTCTAGCATAATTCCAAGCTACAAATTTCTTCTACAACATAGTTTCTGCCAGGGTTGTGCTGTGTTGTAGGGTTGCAGCAGTGGAGGGTTTGATAGGGCCATTTCTAAGCTTGTATTCAATGGAGGAATCATAATTTCCATTGAGAGGTCAGTAAAGAAGGTCCTTGGGAATTATTGCAGCATTTGGCACAAGGCCAAGCTGTTACCATCCCCTACAACATAGTTTCAGTCTTGTACTACGTTATTTCAGAGATCAGTTGCAGGGGTGGTTTTAGTGCACCATTTAGGGAGTTAGATTTCTAGTGAAGGGAGGAGGTTCTAATATTTCTACATCTGCTTCATCCATATCCTCCCAGCTATTTATTTGTAGTGAATCTTCAACCCTAGGACTGCAGTTCACCATTTGTATTTTTGGTGTATTTCCGAAAACCCTCTTGGGTTGTCTTGGAAAGGTGATATAGAGCCTCGATCTTTATGTCTAGCATCTCTTGAGGCATATATAAATTTTTTTGTATTATTTTATGTTTCCAGTAGCATTTATCCTCATTAGGACTACGCTGTAGTGACTCTCTAACATTTTGTATAGCAGCAACATCTCACTTTTGAGAGTGTTTGATCATTGGAGGCTTGTTTGTCTATATCATATGATTTGTGCCTCAATATTTTGTACTTAATTGCTACTGATATGATTAATATAATGGCTCCATATTGGTCTCATGTCTTGGTTTAATATTATTCACTGCTATTTCCATTTTTGTGTCTTATATTGCTGCTTTTCCTATTTTGGAATATTACAGTGGTATCAACGCATAATCTTGGCTCATCCTGTGCATTTCAGCTAATATGTCATTAGAAGAGGGAGATCCTCTCACAGACAGAGAGAAGAGTTATATCAAAAGAAACCGGATATATGATTTTACAGATGATAGAGTAGACAAGGGAAAAACTCCCTTATCAGGAGGAGATGAGGAGAAGGAGTTCCCTAAGATTCTTCTTTGAACCATGCAAGTTATTGCAAGAGAAATCAAGGAGATGAGGATGGATAGACACAAGGAATCCCATAAAATGATTTCTACATGGAGAAGGATTTGGCATTTCACATAACTGGAATGATCAACCAGTGAAGCAGCAGGTTTCCCACTATGCCTACATTTTTAGTAGTGGGAAATGGAGGATTTCAAGAACAATAAAGTCTTGAAGACTACTTCTTGAGTATGAGTCTCAATCTCAGAGATTCAAAGATCATTTAAGCTTCCAAGAGTTTTTTCAGATCAAGGAAAATAGGAGACCCCAACATCACAATAGAGGTGGAGGATTCATACAAAGAAATGATCCTCACCAGACTATGGGTAGATTATTCTTATATGCTTTTGATGGGTCATCCAAATGCATAGCCAAATCTTGGGTAGAAAATCTAGAAATCTACTTCCAGTTGAACTAAGTACCAGAGATGGAGGCCGTCAAAATAGCAGCACTGCACCTTGAGGGTGAGGCACATGATTGGTGGTTTCATGGTCTTTCTACACTGGGGCATGCCAATGTGACTGCATATTTAGAGTTCACCAGTAGGTTGGTGGAGAGGTTTGATCGAAGAGACCTGGAGGCACCTTTCATTGAGCTAGCTAAGCTCAAACAGTCAGGTAATCCAGAAACTTACATTTCTGAATTTCTAAAACTTTCTGTTATGGTTCTTAATTTATTTGCAGCTAGGAGGGTCTATATGTTTATTGATGGGCTAGAAGAACCTCTACATGGGTTGGTTAAGTCAACCAAATCAACTACCCTTCAAGATGTTATTGAAAGGGCTAGATATCTATAAGATGCTTTACTAAGAGCAAAGGAACCATTTCAGAAAAAGCCCAATTTTCCATCAAAGGGAAAAGATTTGAAGGCTCCTCTTTCAAAGGAGAGCAAAAAAAAAGTTCCTCTTGGTGATGATGTCTGAAGAGACTTGAGGAGAAGGAAGCTTTGCTTCACATGCCAAGAATCATGGGCACCTAGACATAGATGTGCAACAGGGAAGGCACACTATATAGCTGTATTTTGTGATGATGAAGAGGAGGAAGAAGAGGAACTAGAAGGAGGTCACAATGTTGGGATAGCAAGAGAGGATCCACCACCACCAAGAGGTGGGAATGAGGCATTTTATCCAATTGGAAGGGCCCTTGCATCATTGATAGGGGTACCCAAGTACTTGAACTTGAGATTTCGAGGTTCCATTTAGGATCAGAGGGTATTAGTGTTGATTGATAGTGGGGCTACCCACAACTTTATTGATGCCCAATTAATGTTGAGGAGGGAAATACCCACTGATGACTTTGAGGGTTTTTTAGTTTTGGTCCCAGGAGCTAGAACGATGTAGTGCATGCATTATGTTACATCATTATATGCCACCATGGGGACATATATCTTGAATGATCACTTCTTTTTGGTCGACATACTTGACCCCAATGTGATATTGGTTGTGCAATGGTTGATCACTTTAGGGAAGGTCACCATAGATTAGGAGACTTTACAAATGGATTGGACAAATAAAAATAGTGGTAAGCTTAAGATGATTAGGGGCATGCACACTTATCCCTCTCAGATATCTTCCACAAAGAGAACATAGTTGGATTTGTGAAGTGGAATCAAGTACCTAACAGTCCATTCAGTTAGGCAGATGACTTTGGCCCATGATACATTACTGTTTAAAGGCATTCCACCGGGGAGACCACCAGATTAGGAGTTGATGAGAAATGTCTCACAACAGGCTGCACCACTCATATATACCAGAGGGGTGAGAACCTTGGAGGACTTGGTACAGTATAGAGAGTCTTGGGTAGGCTCAAGGAGGAGGGATACATTCTCCCAATATCATTGTTACCCACTCTCACTAAACATATTGCGCTGAGAGAAGATGTTTTAGGGATGAAGGATGGCACCATCATGGTGCAAGGAGACCACTCCATGACTTTGGAGAATCAACATATACTTCCACATAGGTAGAAATATTCCACATATGGTAGAGGTTGGTGCCACTCGTGCATATATTCGCCAAACTCAGAAGGTTTTGCATGGGTGATAGCTTCTTATGGAAGGCTAACCTCCAAAAAATTCAACCTTCACTTGAGCATGAGCAGCTGTAGGAGGAGTAGTAGAGGTAGGATAGCAGCATCCCGGTATATGAATTTGGCATGGGAGATTTCAAAGAAGAGGGCAGCAACATGATAGGTGCTTTACATTGTAGATCAGCAGCACTGTCATTATTGAGTATTGATCCTTATTGGAGATCCCAGCTGTTGGTCGAATACTCCAAGGATCTATTTTCATGCAAGATACTTGATGGCCAGTTATCAGATGGGATATATGCAGTGAGAGATGGGGTCATATATTATCAGAGTAGGATCATCTTGACTAGAGCCTCTAAGCTCAAGGAGAAGCTACTACATGTAACATATGAGGATTTTATCTCCAACCACACTGATTTCATGAGGTAATATCACACTATCATGGAGGGATTCACTTGGGAAGGCTTCAAAGATGAGATACATCAGCGTATTAGAAGATGCATGGATTATTTGGAGATTGAGGAGAGACATAACTCTTTGGCAGAGTTATCACAACCACTTCCTTTTTCATTGGGAATGAGAGTGTTATCACTCTAGTAAATTTTCTATTAGAAATATTTAAAACTTTGTAACTTACTAGAGGTAGCCAAGAACCGCTTTTAGAATTCAGGATCTAGCCTTCCTGAGTTCCGGAGAGGGATCTCTCCATATGATTTAGCTTTTTTTTGGTAAAATATTTTACGCTAGCTATGAGTGAAAAGTAGGGCTTGTTTTAAAATATTGGTGGGAATAAAAAGATTTCAAGGTAAACCAGAAGGATTTACCAGAACATTGGGCAATGGAGTCAACTCTCTAGGTAGGCAGAACTAAGAAATAAAACTTAGAGATGCAAATGTGCTAAGGGCAAGATAGGTGACCTTCTAAGGCCTTGTATAGGCTTGATTGATGGAGTGGGTGGAATCTGAGAAAAAGGGAACTTAAGAATCCTTAAGCTACAGATAAGAAGATTGAAGGAGGAGATCAAATTGGGACCTAGAGCAATTAAGAATTCTATGGTCCGGTTATCAAGCAGAAAACATCAAAATGCCAACAAGTTTAAAACAGGGAGTTTATTATCACTAATCCTGTTTAATTTCTCCTTAATTGATCATTAGAGAATAGAAACACATAATATGAATGAATGTAAACTTTAAAAGAAATACACTGAAAACAGGAAAAAACGAGACTTATCTTGTCATCACGAGAATCCTTAGCTATGATGTCTCTAATCTAGTTTCCAGTCTGCTGCTTCGCTAATTGACTCACCAACTTCAATATGTCCAGCAAAAATATTATAGTTGTCTTGAGAAATTTTATTCCACAAAAAATACTTCCAAGAGTGAAGTATTTATACAAATTATAAACTAAAATATCTTGAAAAAATATCAAGATTGGTTCACAAATCTCTCCAACTGTTTTACATAAATAGAACTTAAGTAAAGGACACTCAAACTAATGCATCTATTTGGCACTATTTTTTATGAATAGGTGATGACAAAGAGGAGAATTCGAATTTGATCCAACTCTTAGTTGATGATGAGGCATCCAAGTCACTAACTGCTTCATTCTTTGTGCATTCTGCTCCAACAATTCTGCAAACTTGGGGTCCAGTGATATCTTTGTATTTCTCAATCCGTAATAGATATGTAAAAAGTGAAAGAGGTTATTGTGGATTAATATGTTGGTGAGATAAACCTCTTTTAGTTTCCTAAAATTCCTCTCCAGCGGTGCACAAAAGGCTCTGCAAAAATATGTGTAAAACAAAGTTTTACAGAGTCTGAAAAATAGCCTGTAAAGATGTGCATGTATTTCTGATTCTGAAATCACTGTGCAAAAAGTGAGATAGGCTTTTGTAGATGGGTCTCTTAGGAACAAAAACCTCCTTTAGTTTTGTATGATGTATTTTGGATTGGCCACAATCCTCTCTGCAAAATGATGGCTTAACTGGAATTTTCTGCAAAAAGTGCTTTCCAACATTGTTTAATATTTCCAAAACCAGAATAGCTGCTAGAAAAGTGAGAGAGGTTTTTGTAGATGGTCCTCTTAAGAACATAATCCTCCTTCAGTTTTGCAAAATTCATCTTGGATTGATCACAATAGTTTATGTAAAACAATGACTAAAACATGCAATTTCTGCAAAAATGTTCCTTCTTGTTGTGTTTTTCATCTTTTCACTTTTTTGTTCTTTTGACTATTTTACTTTCACTTTAGACAAACTTCAATGTGGGTGAAAGTATTTTCATTTCTTTTTACCATTTTACTGCCTCTGTATTTACTTTTACTGTTTCCCTTTGACTGCTCTGTAACTTCATTTTAACTTTTCACTCTGACTTTTACCTGATACACTTTACCCACTGATACTCTTTAACTGTTATGATTTTCTTTATCATTGTGAATTTTGATTTCACTTTCACCATTCACTGATACTCTTTGATTCTGATACACCTTGACCCTGTACTTTCACCCTAAGGTAAAAATATAATTTCCTCAATGGTTTCACTGCTCTATACCTGTCTGTACCTGTGTATTTGAAGAATCAACTACAGAAACTTTTTAGATGATATTGATACTGCAGTGACCAATTTTCCTTGTGGTGCAAGCTGTTCTGCAAGAGTTGATAGCACAACAGTGTTTTTTGGCAAAAATGGACTCTGAGCAAGTTTTTCTGAATGATAAAAAGGGTTTTTAATGCTTAGAAGAAGGCTTTGATCAATTTCAGCAGTGAAAAATGATCAGGGAGTGGGTAAAACTTGCTAGAAATGGCAAGTAGGGATTCCGGGGAAATTTTGACAGAGTTTCCCCTGTAAAATGGACGTTTTTATGTAGTTTGATTTGTACAATTTGGGAAATTATTTGAAAATACCAGGAAATTTGAAGTTTTAGAGGGTAAGCTTGAAGAAAAGTATCTGAAAAACCAGTGAAATTATGTTGAAGATGTTCGCAGAAGTGCTTCAGTCTTCAATTCTGTGAAATTGGCTTTTCAAAGGGCAATGCGGCACTTTGTGGTAGAAATTCAGGGTAATGGGCATTGAAAATGGCACCGGTTGGTTGAAAAGGCTTTGCAAAGTTTCTCAGGGTTCAAACGGCGCAATTTCGAAAAAAAAAGGGTTTATCAGCGTTTTTACAGGTTTAAAAGGGAAAATAGTGAAAATTCGAATGAAAACTTTAAATTTTAATGTACTAACCAATGGTGAAAACCATAGTTAAATCGCATTAAACTGTGGTTAAGAGAGTCGGGTTTAGGAATACTGCCAGTGGTATTCGCGCTGATGAATGGTGGTAAGTGGTATTGAGTTTTGCGAACGCGAAACAACGAGATTGCGACACGTCAACGCGGGGTGGTTTAGAAAAACCACCCATTTCGCACAGCTTTGTCGAAACTTCGATCGTTTATGTTTGGAGCGCAAAGATTGATAATCGCCATCGGATTTGGTCTTAGGAAGCGAATGGTTCAGATTAAAAGGGAAAGTGCGGGGATAAAGATTTATCGGATTCGACGTGGGCCGTCGATCTTGGGAAATGAAGGATAGATCGGACGGTCGGAATCTTATGCGATGGGGAGGGATAAAAGCGCTGAAATCTTTCGCGCAAGAGTATTACCGTAGGATCAAATGGATTCTGGGGATCGGACGGTCAAAAATGAGTCCGACGGGAGAAGGTTTGTTTCAGTCATATACACAGAAATGACTATTTTTAATGGAAAATCAAGTGATCGGGAAGGTTTACCAAGATTTCAACCAAGGTTAGGGACCGAGATAGTGAATAATATATTGCGGGAAAAAGATAAGGTTAAGGTTCTAACCTTAGGTTAAGGGACTTGGGGTGAAAAATATACAAGGGAAAGGATCATTTTTATTGAAGTTTAGTTTTAATCAAACTTCGGATAATATTTTGTTTAGAACACATATTACACATGTTTTAAGTTCTTTTTCTGATATTTTATTATATGGTTAATCAAATCGGGAAAATTTAATTACCATAGGGGCGGGATTATATATTAGGATATACTTTAGCCAAAGGGGTTATATGGGGGGTTTTATTTAAGCATGTGTGAATAAATTACTTTGGCTTAAGTTATAATAAGTGGGTTTTTTGGATTTACTTATAAAAAGGAATTATATAATAGGAAAAGGTTAGTTGTAGGGAATTAATACATAAGTTAAAGTTAATATGACAAGGGGACAATGTATACTCAAAACACATTAATATAAAACACATTAATATAACTAAGAAAGTGGAGATTTAAAAAGCAAATTTGCATTATAATAATTTCAACACTTAGACTTAGGATAAAATGTGATTTTGAGGGCTTTATGCTTTGAAATGATGTGGGAAGTTAATCAAATGAGGATTACAGTATTTTTTAAGTAAAAATAAGGTTTTAGTTAGGATTATTCAGGGGGATGAATGCATGAAATGAAATTATGATGTGATTTTAGGGATTAATATAGACATTTTACACTTTCAACTGATCAACCATAGAGCCTTGGGTCCGGTCCCAACAAAAGTCAAGGAAATGCCTTGAGCCTTTCTGACTGATAGTTTAGAATGTTTCATGACTATGGGAAGGGGAAGCTAGTTATTTGGCAACCCATGATGAATGATATTTACATTGAGATTTTTCACCTTCTTCTACCTACCCAGCTTACCATGCTAACATTTTTTTCTTCTTTTGTAACAAGGTGCATTTAAGCTAGCAACCTTCACAGCATTTATTTTTTCTGAAAGCAAGTAAACTATCTAACTCTACACTTATTTCATCCATGAATCCAAATTAAACTGTTGGATTCACTTTATTTTTCTACCTAACTACTGAATTGTCATGATTAAACTGTATGACAATTCTTATTCTCTATCTACAACAATTGAAATTCAAACATGACAAGTCAAGATTGAACTCTGCTTAACTCATCATTTAACTCATCGTGGACTAATGGAATTTAATCATTGACTTCATTTACAGTCATGCAAGTAAAACGAGGTACACTTATGCTTGCAAACTTTTATTCTTTCTTTTGGGGTCTTTTATTTTTTCTAAGTCCTTTGATTATTTTTTTAGGACTTTTTATCCTTTTTTTGATTTTTTACGAAATATGTGAATACAACTTGCAGAAGGCAGAGTATGTACAGATTTACAGGATTATCAATAGTCAAGTCAAAATTATGACCCCTATATTATAGGTTGCTAATAGAGAGGAGGCCCATCTATGAGCCACTTCACCAGCTTGCTATAGAAATTTGAATAACTGATATGTTATCCACCGAGATTCTCTTGATCACACACTATTTTAACTTCATGCACAATACAAAATCTCTTCTACTGTACCATCATTGTGGATGTGGAAATAAAATCAATTGCATGCACACATTAAAACCATAAACAATCACACATATGAACACATTATTTCATGGTAAAGCTTAAAAGCCGAAAAACCCCAACTATCCGTATATTATATGTCATAGAGATCGTGAAATCATACGACAAAGCTCCCTCACAAGCTCTCAAGACAACCTCCAATTGCTACACACTAATCAAGCTAGATCTAGCAAAACACATGCTCCAATCTCCTACCCGATAGCCACTTCTCTATTGCATAATCAATGCTAGGGGATGGCTCATTAAATAACATAAACCACTTGGCTTGTACTGCACAATCCTCATGGGCTTCTCCAATCACTGGTTTTTGCAAATATGCAACACTATAGTCACAACTGATAGTTAACTTGCTCTTTCACCTATCTCTGCACTGGTCTCCACTGAAACTGTCCATGCAATGAAGTTAACTGATGTATTATTTAGTTGATTAATGAGTTTATAATTATTGAATTAATTAATAATTAATTCACACCACTCTCCACTAGTGTATCAATCAGTTAGATTAGATACAACTAGTTCAACTATGTTTAGATTAGTTAAACTGAACACAACTCCATTAACTTCCTCAATCAACTCCACCAAACTCTGTCACATGAGTTCTAACTGAAGTATCCATGCAATAGCTCCACTTAACCCTTAGGAATAACGTAATTCCTTCTGTCAGCTCCTGTGCCACATCTGTGCACTTAACTAAAGTGCTCCAAGAGAATAATATAATGTTTAGAGTCCAAATATTATTAAGAGCTAATAATATTCGATATATCTATTTTTAGACTAGAAATATAAAAATAGATTCCGCCAAATATGTCTAAAAATAGAAGTCCATCTATTTTTCCAACTTGACCAACCATCCACAAATAGCATCCTGCAACTCATAGAATATGATCGACATGTATAAAAATAGACATAGTCTAAAAATAGACTTTACGCCAAAATATCGGGCCCACTTAGTGAAGGCGACTCCTTTCCACTAAGCTCATCATCTTGTTGCAATCTCAACACTCCCTCTCAACAAGATAAGGATTATCCGCAACCCCTATCCCGCCTCCGTGGTATTCGAATTTTCTCCTGGTGAGTGCCTTCGTCAAGATATCAGCATCCTGATCCTCCGTGGGAATGTATGAAAGTAACATGATCTTCCGCTGCACACAATCTCTGATATGATGATACCAGATGTCAATGTGTTTATATCTATCATGAAATATTGTATTAACCGAGAGTTTGATGCAACTATGATTATCACAATAAATCACAGTAGGCTCTAAGTGTGAACCGAACAACCCGACCAAGATATTCCTCATCCATATAGCCTCGCATGTAGCCAAAATCGCTACCATATACTCGGCCTCTGCTGAAATGAGTGCCATGGATCTCTGCTTCCTGCAGTACCAAGAAACTGTTGTCGACCCGATATTGAAAATCCCTCCAGATGCGCTCTTTTTGTCCGTTGGGTTCCCTGCCCAATCTGCATCCGTGAAGCCACACAGCTTCACCTCATCCGACTGTTTGTACCATAATCCATATCTTGATGTGCCTTTGAGATATCTCAAGACATGCTTTCCTGCCTTTCAGAAGAGCTTGGTTGGCTTAACAATAGCTTGTGAAATCTAGTTAACAGCATAGCATATGTCGGGTCGTGTATTGACTAGATACATAAGCGACCCCACCAACTGTTGATAAACAGTGGCATCCACTACCTCCGCCGAAGTAGCATCCTCCTTCCTCCAACCACTAGGAAGAGGAGCATCAACAGGCTTGCAACCATGCATGTTGAACTTCTCCAGTATCTCCCGAGCATACTTACCCTGAGAAACAAACAGTCCACCACTGCACTGCCAAATTTCCAATCCCAGGAAATAATGAAGGAGGCCCAAGTCCTTCATCTCAAACTCCTTTGCAATATCAGCCTTGCATGAGTGTATCAACAGTTCATCACCTGTCAAAATCAAATCATCTACATAAATTACAATGATCAGAAACTTACCTTCCACCATTATCTGGTATAGGTTCGGATACGCCTCACTCTTGGAGAATCCAAGTCTGGTGAAATAACTGTCTATCCGTGTGTACCAAGCACGAGGTGCTTGTTTCAACCCATACATCGCTCTCTTGAGTCTGCACACATACGACTCGCTGCTGAAGATCTCAAAACCTTTGGGCTGCTCTATGTACACCTCCTTTTCAATGACTCCGTTAAGGAATGCAGTCTTCACATCCATCTGATGAATGTGCCACCCCATCTGTGTTGAGAGAACAAGAATTGTCCGTATGGAATAATACCTTGCAACAGGTGCAAAGGTCTCCTCATAATCGATCCCCTCGATATGTGAAAAGCCTCGGGCAACAAATCTTGCCTTATACTTCTCCACACTCCCGTCAGCTGCCTACTTCACTTTGTAGATCCATCTCGAACCCACCACTGATTTCCCCTCCGGTCTCGGGACAATCTCCCATGCACTGTTTCTGACAATCGAATCATACTCTTCCACCATGGCATCTACCCATGCGGGGTCTTCCATAGCTTCCTCGAAAGAGGATGGCTCTGTCATGATACACTTTCTCATAAGAGCCATGTATCCAGTATACCGGTCAGGTGACTATCTTTGTCTGCGCTGTGATGTAGGTGCTCCTACAACCTTCTCTGCATCTTGAGCCAGTCGCTCAGCTTCTGTAGTGTGCATCCGCCCTCTAATGGTTGGCGCTACCTGAGTGGTCTCTTCCACTCCATGAACCTCATCTTGTGGCTGATCCACATCCCGAGACTAAGCAACATTTGGGAGGGGAGGACTGTAATATTCCTAATTAGCTTTTAGCTAGTTGGAATATCAAAATTTTGTTTTTTCTTCTTAGTTAGAAGAATAAGTGGGTAGGGAGACCCATAAATCTCTTTAGTAGGAATAAAATCACTCCTAATGTGAATGGAGGTCATCTAAGTAGATAGATAAATAACCCTTATGTGTGAATAGGGGATGAATCATGTGGAATGGGTCAAGTTTGAAAAAATAAAAAACGATGGTATGGACGGAGTGGATAATCAATAAGAGATAGCACAGTTTTGGAGGGAGATTATTTTCATGGAAGTAGTTGCTTTAATGAGTGGGGCCCAAGGTGAGGAAGCTCACAAAGAATATAAGGAAGGGAATGGAAATGATGGAAAGCATGTTGATTATTATTTCATTTATGGTCTGTTATGACTTTTGGCTCTCTTCATTTGTTTAGCGAAGATTGTAGTGCTGCTTAGCACAAGGGTGTTCCCGAGCAGGAATCCCACCCTCATCCTCGGGAGACTTCAAGTGCCCACTCAGGAGAGGTTATTGGGCTACATTTCCACATTCCAAAATAAGGCCAAGCTACATCTTTCTTCTATAACACAGTTTCTTCCAGGGTTTTGCTGTGTTGTAGGGTTGCAGCAATGGAGATTTTGATCATACCATTTCTGAGCTTGTATTCAGTGGAGGAATCATCATTTCCATTAGGAGGTCATTAAAGAAGGTCCTTGGGAATTATTGCAGCATTTGGCACCAGGCCAAGCCATTACCATCCCCTACAACATATTTTTAGTCTTGGACTGTGTTATTTCAAAGATCAGTTGCAGGGGTGGTTTCAGTGCACCATTTGGGGAGTTAGATTTCCACTGAAGGGATGAGCCTTTCACCTAGAGAATATATTGGAAGAGGTTCTATTCTTTCTACATTAGCTTCATCCATATCCTCCTAACTATTCAGTTGCAGTGAATCTTTAGCCCCAGGGTTGTAGTTCACCATTTGTATTTTTGGTGTATTTCTGGAAACCCTCTTGGGTTATCTTGGAAAGGTGATATAGAGCCTTGATCTTTATGTCTAGCATCTCTTGATGCATATATCAGTTATTTTATATTATTTTTTGTTTCTAGTAGTAGTTACCCTCATTATGACTGCGTTGTAGCAACTCTCTGACATTTTGTATAGCAACAACATCTCACTTTTGAGAGTGTTTGATCATTGGAGGCTTGTTTGTCTATATCATATGATTTGTAACTCAGTATTTTGTACTTATTTTATACTGATATGATTAATATAATGCCTCCATATTGGTCTCTTGTCTTGATGTAATATTATTCACTGCTATTTCCATTTTTATGTCCTATATTGCTGCTTTTCCTATTTTGGAATATTACAATTTCCTTGATCATGTACAATCACATCATGTTCCATATGAGGACATGTTATATTGATTTCATCATGCCTTTTGGAAACATGTGCATTGGAAGAGTTTCTGATTTCTATTTTGATCATACATCTGAAGATAGAAGTATACTACCTGCAACCATGTGACATTACTTCATAGCATCTAGTGTCAACATATATATACATGTACCTCATTATTTTACTTTTGAACCATTTTGTATCAATTTTCCTTAGAGAGAAGAGTTTCATTCCCTTGACCTGCTTCATCAATATGTCATCATATCCTAATCCCAAAGTTTCGCAAGTTAGAATTCTTGATGAAACATTTTGCTTATTTTTTAATTAGTGAATCCAAAGAGGATTCCATTAGAAAATTATAGCACATGTTTCCATATTTATTATTGAATGATGACCCCTGATCTTGATAATTTCCTTCTACGAATGTGGTTTTCAAATAGGTTCCTAGGAGTTACTTTTATCTCATAGCATAGATGTCACATAAATGTTTTCAGACATCCTCCCAGGAAAAGTACTCCTACTTTAATTTTTCAATGATGATGCCAATTCTAAATTGATGTATCTATATAATGTAAAATTCTTCCTACCATAATATTTTATAGTCGACAGATACCTATTAAAGAGGAATATGAGCTCAATCATAATAGAGATCTTTCACTTCTTATTTCTTAGGTTTCTTTGAATCTGGTTCTTTCCTTTCTCCAGCGACATGGGCTTCTTCCTTTTTCCTCTTCTCCTCATTATATTTGGTACAATCCTTCTTATAGTGCCCAAGTTCATTATATCCATAACGTCATATTTAATCCAAGTTTATTGTTTACTTCTAAGGACCAAATTTACCAAATATTCCATTTATTCTTGACATGGAAGCAATGTATGATTGATTCTCTTTATTTGATTCTATATTAATTTTAGCTTTTAACCTCATCTATTCTATATTGAATAGAGACCATATATCTTGGAAGGTTGTTTCTTATTTCTTCCCATAGATACTTGAAGTGAATATTCTCCATTCCTCCAGTGGAGAACTTTGCCATTAGACATTATTTCTCCCAATTCTTGCGGTTGATCTTGTATTTCATACTTCATAAAATATGAAGTGATTCCTTCCTCTCTTGACAACTTCAACAATTGTATAGTTCTTGTCTCAGAGATATTAATTCCCCTATAGTACCCACAGAGAACAAATCCACCAATTTCTCATATATTTCTTTTGAAGATTCTAGTTTTGATACATAGGGGATGAGAGAGTCCTTTATGGACTCTATAAAAATCCTCTAGGCTCTTATGTCTCCCTTCATGTATGTGCTTAAGAATCTTCTTTTGAAGGTCTAGTTGCTGACCTTTCGATATAGTTCATGACTTCATTCTTAATAATATCTATATATGTCCTTTTCTTCCATGTAAGAAAGTTTGAATCCCCAACCAATTTATTGCTTTCTTAGAAAAAAGACATTTTGACAGATTCAGATGAAGCCATAAATATACTTACTTTAATGAGTTTTTTTCTTCTACAACCAACTTCCTTGTTCATGATGATATAGATAGTAGTAGAAGCTCCTTCTTATATTTGCTTCTTCAAGAGTGGTGTAAAGCATTAGATCACCTTCTATCCTTGATGATGATGTCAATCAAGGATGGCTTGATGATTACTTCATAAAAATGATGATTTGATGATGTCTCCAATAGTGTTTACTTGGCTTTAATCACAAGATAGCTTTATATTCCTTGAAGATAAAGATCACTTCCTGGATCTTGCTTTTCCTCTGAAAAGGACCTTGATGTCTAAGTCCTTTAAGAAAGATCTTTTGTCTCCTTGTTTTACTGTTAATTTGGGTATTCGTGAAATATTTTATTAATGTTATTTACCTACCTTACCCATATGAATTAGAATATTGAAAAAGTTATTAATGCAATGTAAATATTAATATTAGTGAAAAAATATAAATTAAAATATGGGTCCATTTGACATTAATAATCATGGCAAAAAAAAACACCAAAAAATTAGTTAAGTATAAAATATATATAAATAGTTAAATATAAAATATAAATATAGACAATTATAGTTAAATGTAAAATAGTTAAATAATTAAAAATAAAATACAGTTATAGTTAAATATAAAAATAATTAAATAATTAAAAGGTATTTAAATACAAAATGTAAAATATAAATTTATTAAATCATTAAAAATAAAATACAGTTAAATAGTTAAAACGTTTTGGCCAAAAATATAAAATATATAGTTAAATATAAAATAGTTAAATATTTAAATATTTTCCAAAAAAGACAAATTACGAGATTCCAACCAAAAATATAAAATATGTAGTTAAATATAAAATAGTTAAATATAATTAAATATAAAAGTAGTTGTCTTTAGTGCAACTTTTTGGAGTTTCCGGTGTTGGAATCCGGTGAAAATTTTGAGGTGAAACCTTGATTTTTGTTCTTTAAACTGGTTTTTTTACTGTATATATGGATATAGCACCCTAAAAAACCCCTAGAGAACTTCGATTGTGCAAGGTTACCCATCAAAATTTTGTTTTCAATGAATTCCTGTAGGATTTTAGAGAAATTAGACCGGAAAAATCCACTGGAAAAGCCTTCAAAAAATCACACTAAAGACAACTCGAATATAAAACAGTTAAATAGTTAAAATAAAGTTAAATATAAATAATTAAATAGTTAAAAAAATGTATTCTAGAAAGAAATTTTTTATTAATTTCTTGATTTTTCCTTAGGAAGCCATTTTTAGACTAAAATTTCCTCTAATGAGTATTTCTCCAATTTCTGCAAACTTCTTCTTCTTGAATGAGTTAATATCTTCTTAGATCTGAAGATTGAATCTTCAATGTAGATCCATTTATTTTTCTTTGAAGTCTTCTAGAAAACTTTGATCGTTGATGACTTCCTTAAATCTTTTATCCTTGTGTCTTCTTGCTAAACTTCCCTTCTTTGTCTTCAACACCTTAGCTATGATTCCATGTTGAGAAATCAGGATGTTTAATTCAATTTCTCTTTCATGATAATTACTTGTGATTTAGTTATTCTTCTTTTCACTTAGATCTTATCTTCGTTATATTATTATGTTCTTCATCAAGTCAATTATCAAATGCGCAAGAGACACAATTTTTAGGCTTTCAAGCCAGGTCCAAAACCTATCCCTCTTGGAGAGGAAAACCTGGTAATTATTCTTCTTATAGATCATTAATTGATGAGTACCAAGATAATGAAAAAGACCCTTGACACTAATATGCCTCGAAGACCCTTGTCACTAGCCTTTCATGTTTTCCTTGAGTTTCTCCTTTTTATTTCCCTTGAGAAACTTGATTCCTATTTTCTGCACCATCTTGCACCATGCTTCTTGTTATGAACCATAGGAGTCTTGGCCTCCTAGTTGTCTTCCTGATGCTACATCCTAGGACAGATATATCAGTCTCCTTGTTTTTGTAACTGTAGACAAGGATATCAATCTCTTCATTGTTGCAACCCTAGACAGAGTTATTAGCCTTTTTGTTATGGCAAACTTAAACAGAGATATTAACTTCTTTGTTGTTGCAACCTTAGATACAGATATCAGTCTCCTATCCTTGGCCTACCCTTCCCTTTTCCCTGTCTTACTTTATCTCCACCTCAATCATTTATTGAGACCTTATTCTTTTATATAATATATTAAATAATGAGATATATTATATTGTTCCAGAATCTTAGGAAAGTCTCGGCCTTCCTCTAACTTTATGCGTGATACTATAACCTAAGACCGAACCTTAGAGAACACTTTCTTCGCACCTTTTCAGTCCTCATTTCCTTTGCTATCTTCCTTAGTACACTTCACATCCAATTTCAGACTTGTCTGAATTTTCTATCCTCTAATGGAGCCGCATTCCCTTATATATAGACACTTTCTTCTAGCTTGTAGGCCAACATCAATTAGAGTAGGTAAGTTGACTTCTTGTAGAGGGATCTTCATCATATATGAGCTGACTTGAGGAGGCCTAGTGACAAGGTCTTGGAGCATATATTTACGTTAACAATTTTTTCATTCCATAAGTGTAACATGACTTCGTATACATGACTATAAATTATATTTATGATAAGATGAAAAACACCTAAAGACATAAAAAACAATTCTTTGACCTATAATAAAAACTTGTTGCTCTTGAAACCCAGGATGCAAGTATTAAAAAAATACATTTATTATATTTTTCTTCTTCATTACATAATTCATAATTACAATTGATTATGAATATCAAACCTAGTTATGCTTCTCAATAGATAATACGAATCTAACCATGTGAATCAATGTGCCATAGTCGAACATGGTAGATACCATCTGATTAACGGACAATTATGATAAGAGTTAACAGATGCGAGAGGAACCACCAATAATGGAAATGGTATTAAAGTTACTATAGCATAGTATATGTAGTGTGAATGAATGATATAAAGTCGAACACTCATAGAATCTACTGATAGAATTTCAATGATGTAAAAATGTCATTGAGAGCAAGGATACTTTCCATTGAGGCATGCAAGTTCCAAGGCACTAAAGAGAGTTTCTAAGTCAACTTCCTAGATAATGTGTTCAAGTTGATATGAAGTGACCCATCACAAGAGGGCCTTGATTTATCCTCCATCAATGACACAAAATAGCTATCGATATTCAAAGTAATATATACAAAGTAATTCAGGATTGACTTAGGGATGGTCGACATGAGAGAGGGCTATAAATACTGTAAAAGATTTAATTGAGGTTGAACTTCTCTTGAACATTTGGAGACACTATACAGAGTTAGAAAAACTGATGCAAAATGAGATCAAAGATCAATATAAATTCTTTTAACGAGGTGTGATCAACATATAGGTAAGTGGATTTCTCAACCCAGTCAAAAACGAAAGTGAAATAGTGTCATGTTCAAGAGAAATTCACTGTCAAATATAGACTCTATATGTTTCTTTCCCAATTTTTCCCACCATTTTTGGCAAGTACCTCTTTATTTTTACACAAATTTGAGGAGGATAACATATGCTTCTAGTATAATATCTTCCTTTGGATGAGTCCTTCAAAGTATTTTTAACGAAACCTTATAAAGAGTGGTTTTGTCTCATCATGGTTGACGAGGTCTATATTTTTTATGTTTTATGAGTCAAGTGAAGGAATAGTTCGACTTATTTTTCATGTTTAGAGAGTTTGAAAAAAATATAAAAAAAGAAAACTCCACAGTGTTCCTTTTCATAAGTTTAGTCCCCCGAGGCCGAAAAAGTGTAAAATAATACAAGCGAGAACTCTTTTAGTAATAATTGACCAAAGTATACATTTTTATTAATAGTCTACATATTCCATGAAAGGGGTAAACTTATAATAGGTAAATGTTTCTTGATATAATTTTACAAGCATGAAAGCAACAAGTTTACTGGATAGTATTTTCTTATTTCAAGAGTCTAAAAAGAGCTTAAAGATGACTACAAAGGGTTCATTTTTTCATAATTAGTCTAATGACGCTGAAAAATTGATAAAAGTAAACTCAATGTTGAAATGATTTGTTTTAAAATTATCTTGTCACTATGCACATTCATATTCAAATTCATCATAACTGCTCAAAAATAGTACAAAAAGACAGAAATATTCAAAATTTTGAGAAAAGGAAATTTTTTATTTTAATAGACCTCTTTTTTATTATAAAAGGTAAAAAAATATATATTTTTTTACAATTTTCTTTTACCATTTGAGAGCTTTGAGAGTGAATTTTACCTCAAATCTTCAGGAGTTGATTGTGATCTTTTGTTCCAGGTAAGATTTTTTCCCCTATTCTTTTCTTTTACAATTTTATTTTCGCATTTTAGTGGTTGTTTTTTAAATTTTTTTAGCCTTTTAAAAGGAGGAATTTCGCCCTTGACTCATCACACCTTCCCTATATCGAGAAGTGAAATGACCTCACTTTTTCTCAATAGGAAGTTTAATTAGGAATATTGTCTCTAAAGGAAAACTGTGATTAATCTCTCTATCTCTAAAGACAATGTGCGATGAGCATGAGGGTTAAAGAAAAAATTAAAAATTAGTTAAAAATTTATGCTTTTTTTCCACAGCTGCAATCTAATGTGTTCCTCCACTATTATTGAAAGCATTTTGATTCATAAAAATGATCGAATGCGGAGAATGAGAGAAAGAATCTCAATATATCCCTATAGAAAATGATATTGGCATGATGCAGGAATAAATAGATTGTGGTCTTGTAGAGTTCTTTCTAATTTCAGGTATGAGTGCCCAAATTGATTTACTACAATATTTGGTGAGAGTCGAGAGTCTATATGAACAATGTTTTCAAATTGGTGAAAATAAACTCACAATTAACAAATAAGAAATATATTTCTTGACTAGGCTCTCAAGAGGCACTCATATTTCACTATCTGGCCTTAGGGGGCGGTGGTGAACTGACTGATTACTGTGTCACCAAATACTATGTGACCAAATATTGTGTCCGTGGATCTAGGAGTTTTAGTGGGAAGATAGAAATTAAAGATATTTGATATCTTCCTTTGAAAACCATACCATTTACCATAGCACATGTGGATGGAAGTGTAGTTATGCATTTAACTAAAAAGGCCCAAATTCAATATGCATTGGATTGTTTGGAGCCAACTGTATTCAACAGATGTGAAACGCTCCTGGTTAACTTGAAGGAGTATCTTATTAAGTTGAAAATAGGAAATTTGAAACATTTTGGATATAGTTCCATTGTGTTATCTTTCGCCTTGGATAGGATTCTTTTACTATGTCCTCAAAGGATTTATATGGAGATGTCAGGTCCTAGAGATCATCGGATGATGAAATGGGTTGATATGATGGCCCGTCATGGAGGTGGACCAATGATTAGGTTTACACCTAATTTTTTCAGATGGTAGAGACATCATATTATCATGATTGAGGACTACCCATACACTATCATAGATTTCAGGGGTGATCTAGACCTCGTCCTTCTCGAAGGCATGCAATCCGATGATTTAGGTAGAAAATACCTTCTCATTTTGGTTTTTATAATTTATAATTTTTATGTGTTTAAATTTTGTGTCAAGACTAATTATATAATTATTATGCAGATATTGATACAGTTAGACTGGTGGGAATATCACCAATTCATAGGCATAAGTAGCCACAACTTGACATTGGTGTAGAAGACCCGACTTCAGTAGATACATTGACCGATATTGAGCAGAATCTTGAAGGGTTGACCTAGCACTTTCAGAGGCATATTGTAGGAGTACTTGGATAGATCAGGAGTCTTCTATGAGGAGTGGATTGTGCCATTATTTTCTACCATGAGCATCATGTTTATATCCTAGCCATTCGAGCTATATTTTTTTCTTTTTGTGGCTTTATCAGCATGCATTCAAATGATTAAATGATGTGAGCCTCATGTGTCTCAGACATTATTTATTGTAAAAACTAAAAACTTTTTTTCATACTTTTATCTATTGAAACCTCTTCTATTTACTCTATTTATTTTGTACAATATGTTGATTCTTATTGTTTTTTACAAGTTTTACAAATTTTTATTCAAAACATAGTTTTCCAAAGCATTTGCCAATGTATTTAAATGTCTTGGAATGTGTTGATATTCAATATAATCAAAGTCCCTTAAAGTGATGGACTTATAACTGAATAAACATTACTAAAATGTAATACTACGAGTTGATAATCTAGCCTAACAACTAAACAACGAATATCAGGTGAAATGGAATCTGAAAATAGTTCAATGACTGCATTATACTCTGCAATGTTGTTAGTTGTGCGACCAAAGAATATCCCATGTAGGATCACTAACTCGTCAATAGGAATGTAAATTTCCCATGTAGCAGAATAAATATTCAAAGTACTACGACTAAAACCATCAACATAGCCAACGTAAGGTTGAGGGAACTTCGGCATCTCCAAACCAAGTGTAACACAAGATAAGCAAGAGAAACAAAAGGAGCTCGAAAAAGTGATAAAAGTATACTCAATAATGTATTCTCATGTATTTACAAGCACGAGAAAGAAAAAATACTAAGCTCAAGATAGGTTTCATTTTTACATGAACTTGAAACAAAGAGAAAATTGTGCTTTAGAATTGTTTCATTTTTTCACAAGCTTGAAATTTTTAGGTGTGGAGCCTAATTATCTTCTTGATTTAGAAGTATTGTTTTAGCTGCATTTGGAGCAAAAATTAGATGTCAAATTTCCTTGTAAACTATTATAATTTCATAGTCAATCCGGGTCACTCATTAGGTATAAGATCTGACAATATAAATTATGTTAATTTATGTTATTTTCCCTAGAAGAAAACCCTTGGTATATATGAGGTAATTTGATTGGAATCTGGAACAAGGGCACAATTTAGCTTAAAAATGAAAGTGCTCATAATTTCACCAAACTAGAATGACAATGGCTGGCCCATCACCGGAATCCAACGCAACTCGTTTCGTCAAAAATCGAGTTCGGATGAAGAAGTTATGGTTTGTTGATCGCCTTTTAGAACATGCAATTTTTTTTTTTAAATTGCAAAATAGGTACAAGCTGATGACATGACAGCCTAGTCAGCGTTCAGGGATTCTTCTTCAGTTTTTGTCTGATGAAACTGTGACAAGTGTCATTGCAGGATTCACCAGTTTGGTTTGTGAAGGTAAAATTTTCCCAATGTCCTCCAAGGTTGAATGTGGGTTCAAGATTTTTATGTGTTGGAAATTATTTTATTATTATTAAGGTTGGATTAAATTATATATATATATATATATATATATGGTTTAATAATTATATATTATATTATATTTATATATATTAATATTAATATTATATTCCAAACCTTATTATTAATTTTGAATATAAACATTTAAATATAAACCCCAAATTTTGAAATTCGAATTATTTATTACGGTGGCATTACATTGATATAACCTAAAGTTCTATTACGTTGAAATATATTTTGGTGGGAAAAAAATGCGTATGAAAATATTTGTAAATTTTTATATCCAAAGTTCTGGATTGCATTAAATATTAGTTTGAAGCGCAAATTTCAAAGGTTTTGAAACTATATGTGTATATAAAACACTGGTGCAAAAACGTGCATGGAGAGATGAGGTTGGGGTTCGACCCCATGACCTCCCCCGTGCCACTACCACTTTCCACCAATATGCTACCACCTTGAGACTTGAAAAGGAAGGCACAAAATTTGTTTTTGAAGGTTATGCAGTGTCGGATCGTGGAGCGGAGGGGGCCAGTCCCGTGGGCCAACCCTCCTCCACATGACCTTACCACGTGACCACACACCAACGCCCAGTTAATTGTGGATTAGTGCGCATTTAATCCACTAGTTAAGCATAGTTAAGCCTTAATTAATTTGCAGTTAATATGGTATAATTTTTGACGAATTCCCCAATTTTAGCACCACTTCCAAATTTTGTAGAGCTAAATGGCAGTTTTCCAGATTTAGTGGCAGAAACTAGGGAAAATTTTAATGGATCATATCTTGAGAAATTTTTGACCAATTTTGGCTCAGGAATAATCATCCCTAGTATATTGGCATGCTCTGAATCCATTGGAATAGCTTGTAGAGGCAAAGGAGAAAATATACAGGTGTTTTTGGTCACTTGAATAATTTTTAAGCTCAAGGCCACCAGGAGGCAAGGCCATGCCCAGATCAGCTGAAGGCCAAATGGAGTGAATGAATGGATAATTTTTTATGTATTTAATGATATGAACATATTGGTATAGTTTTTATAGGTGTTGGAGCACATCTGAAGGTGATTTTGTCACTTTGGATATTAAACGAGCCCATGGCCACTAGGGTTCGAGGTGAAGCCTAGAGGAGCTAGGAACAAAATTCAAAGATTGAATAGTCATTTTTGGAGTTTTCATGTCTTCTGAAGCTAATGGAACAGTAATAAAATCCATTGGATTATCACAGATGCTTTTAATCATATATTTGACTCATAATCCCAAGAGGGCCTAGCTACTTAAAGCAGGTCCATAAAGATGTAACCCAAGACGGGTGAACTCCATTATCATAAATTGTGTTATGTGATTGTTGTGAGTTATGTTTATGCATTTCAATTTTTGCATATGAGTTTTTAAAATTGAATTAACTCATAATTTGATCATCAAAGACACATGAAACTACACACATAAACCCCTTAAAAAATGGTTATGATGAGACGATCCTAATCACACATTTTTAATACTAATGAGGGAGCTAGCATAACAATAACTAGTTTTGCAATATTCATATCAAGTTGGTATCAAAGAAAAAATTTAGCTCATTCTAGCCAAGGTGTGATGGCAGCTTCATTATGTGATGTTTCTAGTCAATCTTCCTTAAAAAAATTCTTTGATAAATAGATGTTTCAGAAAATCTACATCATGATTGATAGGATGCAAGAGAAGTATGAAGATAAGAGGGAGAGTGTTAAACTTCAAAAGAAGTTGATTTCCATGAAGGAGGAGAAGCAAGAACTTATTTAAAAGAAGCATGAGATGGATACTCAGCTCCATATTGCAAATGAAAACTTAGCAAAAATGCAAGAGATGGAGACTCAGCTCCATATTGCCAAGGAATCATTAGCCAAGCATGTGCTTGAAAAAGAGGTATGAAATTCAAGTTTATTTTCTATTTCCTCTCAGAATGAATTTGTAGGTTCTTTTCAAAGACACACTAGAGGAATAGGGTCCAAATTATTGATGAATATGGACTATGAAGGTAAAGGATTGGGAAAACATGCACAAGGCATAGTTGAGCCAATTTTTGTTTAGGAAAGGCCTAAGTATTTGGGTCTTGGTTATGGACAACATGATGGAGAAAGCTCTAAATCCAAGGAGGCACATGAAGGTTTTCCAAGAAGGACTTTCATTTCAAGTTCATTACTTCAAGCTTGTGAAGATTGTGTTCAAGAGGAATGCAAAAGTTTTACACCCACTTTGCAAGAAGGTGCTCATAAGCATGCATCTAATGAGAATGGTGAACAAGAGGATGTTGAAAGCTCTAAATTCATTAAATGCATTGTTGGTATTCCGAAGAGAGACACTACCTCATAAAATTCACCTCCTCAAGAAGGCAACAAAAGTGAATGTTAAAGGTATAAATTTTATTTTAATCAAGTTGCTTATGATTATGATAAACATGGAAAATTCTCACATAAGATTGGGATAAATTTTGCATGTTCCTTTTTTGGTTTGGATAACCATAATTTTTCAAGATGTTTGAAGAATATAGGCATGCATAGGAAATTTTCAAAGCAAAGGAGGCAGAAAGCAAAAGGTCCATTGGATAATGGAAACCATGTTGAAAAGAAGAGAGTTTTTTTGAACTCATTTCCATAAGCAACGTCATCTTGTAGACAAGTGTTGGACTATGGAAACCATGTTGAAAAGAAGAGGAAATTGTTTTTCACTCATTTCCATAAGCAACGTTATCTTGTAGACAAGTGTTGGACTTTGTATCCAGCAAGTCATCCACGACGTTTGAAGAAGGTGGAGAAAGAGAATGGAAAGGATGGAAAATAGGATTCCATAATTGATGTGGATCAAGATGATTCACATGATGATGATGATGTGCAGCTGAAAGAAGCGCCATTGAAATGGTTTGGTAAGAGATAGTTAGATTTATTATCCAATTAAGGCTTTGCATGTCTTTTGATATTGATGCATATCTTTACAAATGGAATGCAGGTTGCATGTTTATGCCAATAAGGTGATTGAAAGTGGAGTATGTTGACTCACTTTATTGCAGCAAAATTTGTTCATTTTAGCTTTAAGTACATGTAAATATGAATGGGTTCATGTACTTATGATTGTACTTGTGAGAGATTTGAAGAATTGTATACATGCATGAGAGTTTGTGTGTCTGAACAGTGGAATTTTGATGGTTTCATTGTGCTTGAACATGCATGAGTAATTGACTTGTGTTGGTCGATTTCTTTGTTTAACATGTATGTTGTCAACTTGAGAGTGTTGATCATTTGCACATGCATGAGTGTCGGCATGTGTTGGTTGATTATGTGTTACATGCATGTCATATCGACTTGGAAGAGTTGATTTTGTCTCCAAAGATGAAAATGAGATGTTGACGAAGTGTTTCATGAGATGTGAAATTATTTTTGTTTTGGGAAAAGAATCATCAAATTACCATACATGCTTATGCTTGACTTGAGGGTTAGTTGTGTGAAGAGGCATGTTTTTGTGGACTTGTGCTTGGTCGATAAGTTTTGACACTAAGATGTGATAGTACATGGTGATGTTCACATGATGTGAAATTTGTTTCTTTGAAGGAGCAAGAGGATATGTCGTCAAGTTATGTTTCTTGCAAGATGTGTTTGTTGGTACAAGATATCCAAAAAATTTGCATCCATTGTAGACCATGTTATGTGTTGATGCCAAGAAGAGAAGGAGATGGCGAATGCATTCTTCTAGATGTGGAATTTGGAACCGTGAAGGTAAAGGAATGGTCATTTCTTTTCTTTTTATTACTGATGTTTGAACTCATTGATGTAGTTCACTCAAATGGGCTTAATTTGGAAAAGTGGTTTCCAAGGAGAAGCTTACATCGAATGCATGTTTGTGCAAAGGAGGAACATGATGCTCAGTGGCCGGAAGGCAATTAGTTAGTTTTCTAAGCATTGAGGAATCTATTTGGTAAAAAAAAAGTGTTATATCAACAAGCAACCAACAAGTGTTGGAGTGGGTCAGCAGGAAAAAGAGAAAAATGGTTGAAGAGCCAAGCCATTTGCAAGGCAAGGCAGGTCAGTGACCAAGTGGTTGTCATAGTGATTTTTCCAAGTAGAATCAAGATGATAGAACTTGGGAAATAGTATAGTATTTAGTTATCATGAGATAACCAGCTTTTGTGGGTCCAAAAGCATGTTAGTGGGAAGGTGTGATCGAAATCTGGATCAGGGGAAAAAATCAGCTCAAAAATGAAAGTGCTCAAAATTGCACCAAAATAGAATGATAATGACCGGCTCATCACCAAGAATCCAACACAATTCATTTAAGCGAAAACCGAGTTTGGATAAAGAAGTTATGGTACGTTGATCGTCGTTTAGAACAGGCTAAATTAAAAAAAAAATATTGCAGAACAACTACAGCCTGATGACATGGTAGCCTAGTTAGCATTCAGTGATTCTTCTTCAGTTTTTGTCCAATGGGACTATGACAAGTGTCGCTGCAGGATTCCCCAGTTTGGTTTGTGAAGGTAAAATTTTCCCAATTTCCTCCAAGGTTGAATGTGAGTTCATAATTTTTATGTGTTGGAAATTATTTTATTATTATTAAGGTTGGATTAAATTTTATATATATATATATATATATAGATAGATAGATATTCCAAACCTTATTATTAATTCCACATATAAACATTTAAACCTAAACCCCAAAGTTCGAAATCCAAATTATTTATTACGGTGGCATTACATTGATATAACCTAAAGTCATATTATATTGACATATATTTCAATGGGCAAACATTGGGTATGGAAATTATTTGTAAAGTTTTATATCCAAATTTTTGGATTGCATTAAATATTAGTTTGGAGCGCAAATTTCAAAGGTTTTGAAACTATATGCATATATAAAACATTGGTGCAAAAACGTGCATGGAGGGGCGAGATCGAGGTTCAAACCCGTGACCTCCTCCATGCTACTACCGCCTTCCACCAATATGCCACCACCTTGAGACTTGAAAAGGAAGGTGTAGAATTTTTATTTGAAGGTTATGCAGTGTCAAATGGTGGAGCGGAGGGGACCAGTCCTCCTCCACATGACCTTACCATGTGACCACACACTAGCGCCCAGGTAATTGCAGAGTAGTGCACAGTTAGTCCACCAGTTAAGCTTAAATAATATGAAGTTAATATGGCGGAAGTTTCAGTGAATTCCCCAAATTTAGCGCCACTTCCAAATTTGGTGGAGCTAACTGGCAATTTTCCAGATTTAGAGGCAGAATCAAGGGAAAAATTTAATTGATCATATCTTGAGCAATGTTTGACCAATTTTGGATCAGGAATAGTCATTCCTAGTAGATTCACATGTTCTAAATCCATTTGAATAGCTTTCTGATGAAAAGAATCAAATCTATAGGTGTTTTTGGTCACTTGAAGAATTTTGAAGCTCAGGGCCACTAGGAAGGAAGGCCATGCCCAGATCAGCTGAAGGCCAAATGGAGTGAATGAATAGTCAATTTTTTATTTATTTTATGCTTTGAACACAGTGGTACAATTTTCAGAGGCTTTGGAACACATATAAAGGTGATTTTTTTCAGTTTGGATATTAAACAAGCCCATGGCCACCAGAGTTAGAGGTCAAGCCTAGAGGAGCTGGGAACCAAATTTAGAGATTGAATAGTCATTTTGGGGTTTTCATGTCTTCTAAAGCTAATGGAGTAGTAAGAAAATCCATTGGAGCATCAAAGATGTTTTTAATCATACTTTTGACTCATAATCCCAAGAGGGTATAGCAACTTACAGCAGGTCCATGGAGATGTAGCCCAAGAGGGGTGGACTCCATTATCATCAGTTGTATTATGTGATTTTTGTGAGTTATTTTTCTGCATTTCATTTTTGTATATGAGAACATCAAAGACATATGAAACTACACACATAAACCCCTTCACAAATGGTTATGATGAGACAATCTTAATCAGACATTTTTAATACTAATGAGGGAGCTAGCATAGCATAACTAGTTTTCCCATATTAAGATCATAATTGTATTGCAGTTGTGTAATTTTTCCATCCAATAAAAATAAACGATATTGTGTGAGAGTGAAGAGGAAGTTATAGTCAATTTTATGTACGATGTATCTCTTAATTTTGCAAGATAATATAAAAGGAAGGATTGGTTGTTTCTTTGTAGACTTAGCCCAAATTGGGTGAATCACGTATATATGTGTCTCTCTTGTTTTATTCTTTTTTTATGTTTTTTTTTTTTGCAACATTTTGTGTGTTCCATTTATCTATTATTTAATTTTTAAAAACTTGTATTAGAGTCAAAGGTCTATTTGGCTGAAAAAATAGCAAGAAAGAAGGGTTCCTAGTTCACGTGGTAGCAATTGAAGAAGATGGTAGATTTAGGGTCGATAAATTCAACAACGAAAATTACCAGTTATGGAAGATGCAAATGGAGGATTATTTTGCATCAAAAATATCTGTACCTACCATTGAGCAGAAAAGGAAATAAATTGAGAAGTATGATAGACGAGGAATGGGAGATTGTTAATATAGAGGCACTTGGAATGATACGATTATGTCTGGAAGCATTAATGGCATTCAACATTTCCAAGGAAATGAAAATATAAGGTCTAATGTCGGCACTGGCCAAACTATATGAAAAAACCTCAGCCTCAAACAAGGTATTTTTATGAAGCATTTATTTAATATGAAGATGTCAAAAGGTGCATTTGTTGTTGATCATTTAAATGAATTTAACATTGTTACCAGTTAGTTAAATTATGTAGGGGTAAATTTTGATAATGAAGTTAGGGCTCTATTGTTTCCGTGCTCATTTATAGAAATTTGGAATGACTTAGTCATGGACATTATTAATTTTGTCTCTAGATCTGGCAGTTTAAATTTTGGAGGAAGATATCTATATGTAGCAACCACAAGGACATGAGGTCAAAGGGAAGGATAAACTAGTGTGCAAGTTGAAGAAAATAAGGCTTAAAACAAGCTCCAATGCAATGGTATCTAAAATTTGACAGGTTTATATCTTAACAAGGTTACACTAGATTTCATTATAACCATTATGTTTATATTGAGAAATAAAATGATGGTAGTTATATTATATTTCTATTGTAGGTAGATGACATGCTTGTTTCGAGGTCTAACATGCAGGAAATAAATGTGCTCAAAGGAAGATTGGTTAAGTCATTTGCAATGAAGGATTTGGGTGTTGCAAAGCAAATCCTTGGTATGAGAATAACTATGGATAGGAAAAATCACAAATTAACATTGTCTCAGAGTGAGTACATAGAAAAGTTGTTGGAAAGATTTAATATGCAAAATGAAAAACCATTTAGTACACCTTTTGCTATCCATTTCAAACTAAGTAAGGAGATGTGTCCCATGATTTAAGAAGAGATGGATTATATGTGTAAATTTCCATATGTGCTAGCATTTAGAAGCTTAATGTATGCAATGATGTGCACAAGGCCTAATATTGCATATGCAGTGGGAGTTGTGAGTGGGTATATGAAAAATACAGGAAAAGAGAATTGGATGGAAGTGAAGTGGATTCTCAGGTATTTGAGAAGTACCACTAATCAAGCATTATATTTTGTAGGTTCAAACATTTTTCTATAGGGAAATGTCGATGCAGATATGGCAAGTGATAGAGATAACAAGAGGAACACCACAGGGTATGTGTTTACTGTAGGTGGAACAACAATAAGTTTGGTTTCTAAAACACAAGGCAATGTTGCAATTTCAACAACGGAAGCAAAGTATATTGTTGCTATATAGGCTAGTAAAGAAATGATTTGGTTACAATGGTTTATTGATAAATTGGGAAAGAATCAGGATATTAGTAGGTTATACAGTGACAACTAGAGTGCCATTCATCTTGCAAAGAACTTAAAACATCATTCTAAGATTAAACATATACGAATTAGGTACCATTTCATACGGTGATTTTTGAAAGATGGATAGTTAAATGGAAAACATACACACTAGCCAAAATCCTGCATATATGTTAACAAAGATTGTAACCAGGGAGACAATGAGTTTATGCTCAGTCTCAACTGGTCTTCAAGTATGATGGCGAAGATGAGAAGCAATCAGATACATTGGAGGAATTTTCCAACAAGTGAAGCAACAATGGAGTTGATATAATCAGTCACCAAGTGCGATATTGTTCAGTGTGGATCCTGATTATCTTCCAGATTCAAAGTTCTTTTTTCAACCACGTTTGGAGAAAAAAATAGTGTTAGAAATTAATTAACGGATCAATGAAACACATAAAATATTGTGGAAACATAAACACAGAAACACATAAAACGAGAGAGATAAAAACATATGTGGTTCACCCAATTTGGGCTACGTCCATGGAGAAACCTCCAAACCTTCCTTTTATATTATCAAACAAAATAAACAGATGCAACCTATAGCAGATCCATTGTAATTTCCTCTTCTCTCACACACAGTATCCTCTCTCTTTTTTTTCTCATAATAATAATATGCAAATTTAATACAATACCCTCATATAAACTGAGGGTTTCCTTCTAGGGTAAAAATCCCTAAATTAACATAACATATACCGTTAGATCACCTTCCTAATGAATGACCCAGATTGACAATGAAATTACAATATTTTACAAGGAAATTTTTCATCTAGTTTTAGTTTTTGGGGCACTTCCCCCGAACCCTTGCAAGTGGGGGTCTCATAATCTTCGTTGCCCCCCATGGACCCCCCTAATGGAGATCATATAGGTGGTGTTGCCACCCCATTAGGAATATGGATCCAACACAGTTGAAACAGAAAACCTCTGAACAATCAAGACGATAATCGCACTCCACTTTGAACAATTAGATGAAAATTTTCCTTCTAAAATATTGTAATTTAATAGTCAATCTACATCGTTCATTAGGTGGAATATCTGTTGGTAGATTTTTTATTAATTCAATGTTTTTTTCCCTAGAATGAAAACCTCAGTTTGTATGAGGGAATTGTATTACGATTGTGTAATTTTTCCTTGCAATAAAAAGAGAGGAGAATGTGTGAGAGCATAGAGGAAATTATAGCGGATTTTTTGTAGGTTGTATCTCTTCATTTTTTTGGATAATGTAAAAGGAAGGATTGGTTGTTTCATCATAGAATGTCCCATATTGGAAGAACCATGTACATCTATGTCTCTCTTGTTTTATGCTTTTTAGTGTTTGTTTTTATGAAATATTTTATGTGTTCCATTTCTCTTTTATTTAATATATAATAGAAATAGTAAAAATTGTGCTTGAAATAGGTTACCATGCTCCTATAAAAATGGCAGATGCATATGCCCCCCCAAACTTTATGGAGGGAGATTTGTTTCATTTTTTAACGAGCTTGACATAGGAAATGAATTATGCTCATGATGAGTTGTTTCATTTTTTAACATGATTGACACAAGAAAACAACTATGCTTAGAGAAGTTATTTTGATTTCTAGTGAGGTTGACACAAGAAAATAACTATGCTTAGATAAGTTATTTCTATTTTTAATGAGATTGACACAAGAAAATAACTATTCTCATGATTATCTTTATCATGGATTCCAAGAGGACAAAGCTCTGGAAGGAATACATGCCAAGGGACACACCTCAATCATTGCTTCGAAGAGGTCTTCATTAGATGGAAGAAAAATTATCTAAAAGGAATACATTTCAAGGGAATGAATATGGATAGGAAGATCAAGCTCCAATGTCCTCATTGAAGGTTTCACCATTTCAAATACTGGATCTAAGTCAAAAGAAGTTGAGCATACATTGAGAGGTTATTTTTCATCGGTAAGTGAAGGCATGGGACAAGTTGCCACATAATTAACCTATGGTGGGGGGGATATCATTTTTGTATAAAGAACATTCATGGAGGTTGGATGATTGGCAGTAAGATCAATACTATCAAATCAAAGCTGGTCAATAGTCATAATGTTTCCATTATGAGGGAAATACATCCCGTGAAAGAGTGTGCACACGAAAATTTTCATGGAATATACATAGTCTCGCCTAAGGATAAAATTGAAATAAAAGGGGCCTTGAACTACAATAACATCAATACATACATTTTTTCCTTGCAAATTAATTGGAAAATGAGGAAGGATTCCTAAAGGTTTATTGGCAATTTTGTTAAAATATAATAGATTCTCAGTAACAAACACAAGCAGAGGGACATCCAAAGATTTCCAAGTAGTTGAGGATAAAATGTTGACAAAAGAACCTTCATATATAATAGGGTGACAATTGTTCTTACCACAAGCCTTAAAAATGATTTATAAATGGGTGCAAGAAGGGAGCCTGAGGCTCTGTCAGTTTATTCCAATAAAATGAAATGACCCCAGCACTTGGAGGGGGTTCTGCGGAAACAAGTGAAATTCCACCTTGTGCAGTTGAATCTGAAGTAATAAGAAGAATATGAGAAATATTTACTTCACTCTATAAGGGGAGAGTAGGATTGACCAAAGATGAAATCCATTCGACCACTTCATCAATCAATGGTTCATCAACTTGAGTGATATGGATTTCAATTTCCAAAGGAAGAGTGGGATTGACCGAACTTGGAATCAGATCAATCACTTCGTCAACTAATGGTAGGTTGGGAGAAATATTGCAGTAACCAATTGAAATTTTTTGGTTGATAAATAGAAAGGTTTTTCCAATTATGCTTTATTCATATGAGGGAAAATATGGTTTTGATGACTCCCTTCACATAACCTACAAGGAAACCTAACTTTACCCTTTTGCCCTAAAACCTTATAATCACTAGTTGATGGACCAACAATAATTCGATGAGAATATTTGGACCATGCTTCTAACACCTTAGGAATACCAGGACAATTCTTAGGAATTTCGTTACCCTTACAAATCTTGCAAGGGTAATTGGGCTTGAGATGCATGTTGGAGGGTTCCTCAAAATTATCAACACTTACAACAATGGTTGGTTGGTTGGCTCCTTTCTTATATTTCTTCTTCTTCATTTTATTCTTATTCTTAGCCTCCTAGTTACTAGCATTAATACTTTCACGGGGAAAAGAATAAGAAATGGAAGAAAAGTCTAATGGGAGAATAAGGTAAAGGGTCAACAATACCTTAGTGTTGTTGAGGTGAAGTATTCAGTTGAGGTGATTTAGCTTGGGTATTTGGGACCAACTAAGTTGAAAACAACCATACCGAAAAACCTATCATGAATCCAAAAAGAGACAATCTAGCCATATAAGGAAGACCAGCATTTACAAAGCAAGGAAAAGGACTAGGATCCCCATTAAAATGGGTTCCTTGATTGGAAAATTCATTCTTGATTGGAAAATTTTGGAATTGTTGCCATCATATTAAACCTAAGGTCTACTAAAAATTAAAACAAGAAAAGTAACGCATGCTAATAAATAAGGATTCAAACCATGAAAATAAGCCTTTCATGTTGAAATCACTAGTTGGTGATGAAACCCAACATCGCAGATATCAATGTGAAAAGTGGCTAGAGATAGAGTGAGTGGAACCAGTTACACTGAAAACCTACTTAATGGTCATAACTGGTGCAAGTAACTTCACATATACCATCTTGTGTGAAGTTCCCTCCAAGAAGGCCCAAGTGAGTATAGCCAATGTTTGTTCCAGATATAGCAGGGGCTTCCCCCCCACCATCACCTTGGGTAAAAATCCCTAAGATTATGGTCACTAAGTTTACCGCATACAATAACTTGACCTGGAGGGATAGTGGTGGATTAGACGTACACATAAGGGCAGAGTAACAAATATCAATCACCTTGAAATATCCCTCAAAGCAATCTAATCCTTTCAATTGATTCTAAAGTACCTTTCGATATCATTTTTAATGTGTGTAAATTACGCTATCATAACCAATGAAGTAGGGTATATTACTTAAATTGGTTTGATATGGTCTCGTCCCTAGCTCTTGTGTAAGAGGAATGTCCTAGAGCCAAACTCTAATAAATGGATTTACTCCCTATGAAAAGATTCTATTGTTTATTTGCATCTTTGGAGAATTAACTCTCACTCCTATTACAAAGCACTACAACTTATCTAATGTAGATGTAATGAGAAATAGAAATATAAAAAGTATAATTTATTTTATTAGCATCTTCTTCAAGAGGTTATTGTTACTCAATAGGTAATGGAGGTAAATATGATGATATTATGGAAAACTTGAAACTTTATGCAATAAATATGAAAATATGGTATTTTCATTTCAATGAATTCTTAGCTATAATATATTACTTTTAATTTTCTAAAAAATTGCAAAGGTATTATTTTGAACAAATTCTTCAATAACATAGAGATTTGGAGGAAGATATCTATATGCAGCAACCACAAGGATATGAGGTCAAAGGGAAGGATAAACTAGTGTGCAAGTTGAAGAATATAAGGCTTAAAACAAGCTCCAATGCAATGGTATCTAAAAATATCTATATGCAGCAACGACAAGGATATGAGGTCAAAGGGAAGGATAAACTAGTGTGCAAGTTGAAGAATATAAGGCTTAAAACAAGCTCCAATGCAATGGTATCTAAAATTTGACGGGTTTATATCTTAACAAGGTTACACTAGATTTAATTATAACCATTATGTTTATATTGAGAAATAAAATGATGGTAGTTATATTATATTTCTATTTTATGTAGATGACATGCTTGTTTCAAGGTCTAACATGCAGGAAATAAATGTGCTCAAAGGAAGATTGGTTAAGTCATTTGCAATGAAGGATTTGGGTGTTGCAAAGAAAATCCTTGGTATGAGAATAACTATGGATAGGAAAAATCACAAATTAACATTTTCTCAGAGTGAGTACATAGAAAAGGTGTTGGAAATACTTAATATGCAAAATGAAAAACCATTTAGTACACCTTTTGCTAGCCATTTCAAACTAAGTAAGGAGATGTGTCCCAAGATTTAAGAAGAGATGGATTATATGCGTAAATTTCCATATGTGCTAGCATTTAGAAGCTTAATGTATGCAATGATGTGCACAAGGCCTAATATTGCATATGCAGTGGGAGTTGTGAGTGGGTATATGAAAAATACAGGAAAAGAGAATTGGATGGAAGTGAAGTGGATTCTCAGGTATTTGAGAAGTACCACTAATCAAGCATTATGTTTTGTAGGTTCAAACATTGTTCTATAGGGATATGTCGATGCATATATGGCAAGTGATAGAGATAACAAGAGGAGCACCACAGGGTATGTGTTTTTACTATAGGTGAAACAACAGTAAGTTGGGTTTCTAAAACACAAGGCAATGTTGCAATTTCAACAACGGAAGCGAAGTATATTGTTGCTATATAGGCTAGTAAAGAAATGATTTGGTTACAATGGTTTATGGATAAATTGGGAAAGAAGTAGGATATTAGTAGGTTATACAGTGACAACTAGAGTGCCATTCATCTTGCAAAGAACTTAAAACGTCATTTTAAGATTAAACATATACGAATTAGGTACCATTTCGTATGGTCAGTTTTGAAAGATGGATAGTTAAATGGAAAACATACACACTAGCCAAAATCCTGCATATATGTTAACAAAGATTGTAACCAGGGAGACAATGAGTTTATGCTCAGTTTCAACTAGTCTTCAAGTATGATGGCGAAGATGAGAAACAATCAGATCCATTGGAGGAATTTTCCAACGAGTGAAGCAACAATGGAGTTTATATAATCAGTCACCAAGTGTGATATTGTTAGGTGTGGATCTTGATTATCTTCCAGATTCAAAGTTCTTGTTTCAACCACGTTTGGAGAAAAAATTAGTGTTAGAAATTAATTAATGGATCAATGAAACACATAAAATATTGTGGAAACATAAACAAATAAACACATAAAATGAGAGAGATAAAAACATATGTGGTTCACCCAATTTGGGCTACGTCCATGGAGAAACCTCCAATCCTTCCTTTTATATTATCAAACAAAATAAACAGATGCAACCTACAGCAGATCCATTGTAATTTCCTCTTCACTCACACACAGTATCCTCTCTCTTTTTTTTTCATAATAATAATATGAAAATGTAATACAATACCCTCATATAAACTGAGGGTTGCCTTCTAGAATAAAAATCCCTAAATTAACATAACATATACCGTTAGATCACCTTCCTAATGAATGACCTAGATTGACAATGAAATTACAATATTTTACAAGGAAGATTTTCATCTAGTTTTAGCTTTTGGGGCACTTTCCTCGAACCCTTGCAAGTGGGGGTCTCATAATCTTCTTTGCCCCCCATGGACCCCCCTGATGGAGATCATATAGGTGGTGTTTCCACCCCATTAGGAATAGGGATCCAACACGGTTGAAACAAAAAACCTTTGAACAATCAAGAAGATAATCACGCTCCACACTGAAAAATTAGATGAAAATTTTCCTTGTAAAATATTGTAATTTCATAGTCAATATACATCGTTCATTAGGTGGAAGATCTGATGGTAGAATTTTTGTTAATTCAATGTTTTTTTCCCTAGAATGAAAACCTCAGTTTGTATGAGGGAATTGTATTGCGATTGTGTAATTTTTCCATGCAAGAAAAAGAGAGGAGAATGTGTGAGAGCATAGAGGAAATCATAGCGGATTTTTTGTGGGTTGTATCTCTTCATTTTTTTGGATAATATAAAAGGAAGGATTGGTTGTTTCACCATAGAATGTCCCAAATTGGAATAACCATGTATATCTATGTCTCTCTTGTTTTATGCTTTTTAGTGTTTGTTTTTATGAAATATTTTATGTGTTCCATTTCTCTGTTATTTAATATATAATATAAATAGTAAAAATTGTGCTTGAAATAGGTTACCATGCTCCTATAAAAATGGCAGAGGCATATGCCCCCCCAAAATTTATGGAGGGATATTTGTTTCATTTTTTAACGAGCTTGACATAGGAAATGAATTATGCTCATGATGAGTTGTTTCATTTTTTAACATGATTGACACAAGAAAACAACTATGCTTAGAGAAGTTATTTCGATTTCTAACGAGATTGACACAAGAAAATAACTATGCTTAGATAAGTTATTTCGATTTTTAATGATATTGACACAAGAAAATAACTATGCTCATGATTATATTTATCATGGATTCCAAGAGGACAAAGCTCTAGAAGGAATACATGCCAAGGGACACACCTCAATCATTGCTTCGAAGAGGTCTTCATTAGATGGAAGAAAAATTATCTAAAAGGAATACATTTCAAGGGACTGAATATGGATAGGAAGATCAAGCTCCAATGTCCCCATTGAAGGTTTCACCATTTCAAATCCTGGATCTAAGTCAAAATAAGTTGAGCATACATTGAGAGGTTATTTTTCATTGGTAAGTGAAGGCATGGGACAAGTTGCCACATAATTAACCTATGGTGGGGGGAATATCATTTTTGTATAAAGAACATTCATGGAGGTTGGATGATTGGCAGTAATATCAAGACTATCAAATCGAATCTGGTCAATAGTCATAATGTTTCCATTATGAGAGAAATACATCCCGTGAAAGAGTGTGCACACGAAACTTTTCATGGAATATACATAGTCTTGGCTAAGGATAAAATTGAAATAAAAGGGGCCTTGAACTACAATAACATCAATACATACATTTTTTCCTTGCAAAGTAATGGGAAACTGAGGAAGGATCCCTAAAGGTTCATTGGCAATTTTGTTAAAATATAATAGATTCTCAGTAACAAACACAAGCAGAGGGACATCCAAATATTTCCAAGTAGTTGAGGATAAAATGTTGACAAAAGAACCTTCATATATAATAGGGTGACAATTGTTCTTACCACAAGCCTTAAAAATGATTTATAAATGGGTGCAAGAAGGGAGCCTGAGGCTCTGCCAGTTTATTCCAATAAAATGAAATGACCCCAGCACTTGGAGGGGGTTCTACGGAAATGGGTGAAATTCCACCTTGTGCAGTTGAATCTGAAGTAATAAGAAGAATATGAGAAATATTTACTTCACTCTATAAGGGGAGAGTAGGATTGACCAAAGATGAAATCCATTCGACCACTTCATCAATCAATGGTTCATCAACCTGAGTGATATGGATTTCAATTTCCAAAGGAAGAGTGGGATTGACCAAACTTGGAATCAGATCAATCACTTCGTCAACTAATGGTAGGTTGGGAGAAATATTGCAGTAACCAATTGAAATTTTTGGTTGATAAATAGAAAGGTTTTTCCAATTATGCTTTATTCATATGAGGGAAAATATGGTTTTGATGACTCCCTTCACATAACCTACAAGGAAACCTAACTTTACCCTTTTGCCCTAAAACCTTATAATTACTAGTTAATGGACCAACAATAATTCAATGAGAATATTTGGACCATGCTTCTAACACCTTAGGAATACCACGACAATTCTTAGGAATTTCGTTACCCTTACAAATCTTGCAAGGGTAATTGGGCTTGAGATGCATGTTGGAGGGTTCCTCAAAATTATCAACACTTACAACAATGGTTGGTTGGTTGGCTCCTTTCTTATATTTCTTCTTCTTCATTTTATTCTTCTTCTTAGCCTCCTAGTTACTAGCATTAATACTTTCACGGGGAAAAGAAGAAGAAATGAAAGAATATTCTAATGGGAGAATAAGGTAAAGGGTCAACAAGACCTTGGTGTTGTTGAGGTGAAGGATTCAGTTGAGGTGATGTAGCTTGGGTATTTGGGACCAACTAAGTTGAAAACAACCATACCGAAAAACCTATCATGAATCCAAAAAGAGACAATCTAGCCATATAAGGAAGACCAACATTTCCAAAGCAAGGAAAAGGACTAGGATCCCCATTAAAATGGGTTCCTTGATTGGAAAATTCATTCTTGATTGGAAAATTTTGGAATTGTTGCCATCGTATTAAACCTAAGGTCTACTAAAAATCAAAACAAGAAAAGTAACGCATGCTAATAAATAAGGATTCAAACCATGAAAATAAGCCTTTCATGTTGAAATCACTAGTTGGTGATGAAACCCAACATCGCAGATATCAATGTGAAAAGTGGCTAGAGATAGAGTGAGTGGAACCAGTTACACTGAAAACCTACTTAATGGTCATAACTGGTGCAAGTAACTTCACATATACCATCTTGTGTGAAGTTCCCTCCAAGAAGGCCCAAGTGAGTATAGCCAATGTTTGTTCCAGATATAGCAGGGGCTTCCCCCCCACCATCACCTTGGGTAAAAATCCCTAAGATTATGGTCACGAAGTTTACCGCATACAATAACTTGACCTGGAGGGATAGCGGTGGATTAGACGTACACATAAGGGCAGAGTAACAAATATCAATCACCTTGAAATATCCCTCAAAGCAATCTAATCCTTTCAATTGATTCTAAAGTACCTTTTGATATCATTTTTAATGTGTGTAAATCACGCTATCGTAACCAATGAAGTAGGGTATATTACTTAAATTGGTTTGATATGGTCTCGCCCTTAGCTTTTGTGTAAGAGGAATGTCCTAGAGCCAAACTCTAATAAATGGATTTACTCCCTATGAAAAGATTCTATTGTTTATTTGCATCTTTGGAGAATTAACTCTCACTCTTATTACAAAGCCCTACAACTTATCTAATGTAGATGTAATGAGAAATAGAAATATAAAAAGTATAATTTATTTTATTAGCATCTTCTTCAAGAGGTTATTGTTATGCAATAGGTAATGGAGGTAAATCTTATGATATTATGGAAAAATTGAAACTTTATGCAATAAATATGAAAATATGGTATTTTCATTTCGATGAATTCTTAGCTATAAGATATTACTTTTAATTTTCTAAAAAATTGCAAAGGTATTATTTTGAATAAATTCTTCAATACCAAAAACAAACAATTTCAAAATCACTTCTTTCAAAAGACAATACACCTAGTATAACTTAAATGTATCTTTTTTTTTGTATAAAGAGAATGAATATAAGTAATTCAATCCAAAAAAACAAACAAGTTTAAATAAAACTACATTTTGTGGAAATAATCTAAAATTATTTACAATAGACGCAATGAATTCCTTGATTAAATCATTGAAAGAAGAAAAATTCATACACCCAATTTCTAGAAGTAAGAAATTATCTTTTGATAGATCAATTGAGCCAATCAATTACAAAAGTATAAATATTTAAAGATAAATAACTTCCAGAAAAAATATAATTAAACACAAAAATTCAAGCTAAGTTTGACTTTTTCAGATAGACAACACATTTAAGAAACCATAAGGAAAAACAAATTTCAGACCTAGTAGGAAAAAAACCTAACAAATTTCAAATGCCAAAGATCATTGTAGGTAAATAATTGATGCTAGCGCAATGTCACACTTTGAAAAAATAAATATGTAATTAGTCTCTATGTGTGGAACAGATAAGTGTAATTGATTTCTCTCTGCAGAGCATAGAAATGTGATTAATCACTTCGTGCAAAATTGGAAAAGAGTCATGACTAGAAAATTCAAGGAAAAAGAAAAATCATGCATCATGTCTAAAATTCATGTTTTCAAAATCAAATTGTAGTCATCAGAGGTTCTGAAAGGCAGTGAGACAAAGTGATCATGTGCTCAGAATTATGCTCAAAAATCAAAGTTCTCATAATGACAGGAAACCTGAATGACCGCGCAATGTTCGTCATTCTAAATTTAGTGCAACTCATTTCGTGCGAAATGAACTCTGTATAGATTCATAAATGAGTTTTGTTCATTTTCATAAATAGGAAAATTTTGGCAAAAAAATGCAAACAAGGAGCCCAGTCAGCAGTCCATACTACTGATGTGGCATGCTGAATGGGAAGGTCAATGTTTGGTTATCTTCTCCTCCAACGAACGGGTGACTGCCAAGAAGCAGTTGTTGGTTGGCACAATTTTGGGTGTGGTTGGAAATTGATCATTAGTTGTAGTCAGGCCAATGAAGAGGAGGCATGTGGCTCAGCCTAGGGTCGCCATGCACTACAAGAAAAAGGACATTGGTGAGGGGCGAAAATGGTCACCATAAGCTCATTGGTGAAGGTCAAAAGAGCCTTCGTCACCAAAAATTGAACGTCACCAAAGGTGGCGTCGCCGAAATTATAGGTGTTGTGGTGACATTCAAGGTCCGTCACCAATTATTATTCATAGTGACGGATAGTGACCGTCACCATTTCATATGAGCAATGGTGACGGGAAATAGCCTCCATCACCAAAAAACTGAACGTCACCAAAGGTGGCGTCACCAAAAGTATGTGTTGTGGTGACATTCAAGGTTCGTCACAAATATTGATTATAATGACGGATAGTGAGTGTCACCATTTCATATGAACAATAAAAAAATTTTGTGATGGAATTTTCATGGCCGTCACTATTAGTGCATATATATGGCGACGTTCATTGACCGTCACCATAAACTCATTGGTGACATCAAAGCCCGTCACGAATAATTATTATAATGACAAACAGTGACCCTCACCATTTCATATCAACAACAAAGATTTATCGTGACAGACCTTATATGGTCGTCACTGTTGATGCGTATATATGGTGGCGTTCGTTGACCGTCACCATTTCATATTTTGGTGAGGGTCGAAAAATGTCACAATAAGCTCATTGGTGATGGTCAAAAGATCATCTGTCACCAAAAATTGATCGTCCTCATTCCCTATGAATATCAGGGCACGATGGAATCGAACCATCAACCTCCTGCTTGTAAAGCAGGTGCTCTTCCATTGAGCTAGCACCCTTTAAAGAATTAGACTTTAAACTAGCAATTGCCCAAAAAGGTGCAAAGATACATTAAAGGAATAGAAAATCTAGGAAGATCAAAAGTTGCTAGAAATAATATGTTCAATATACATAATAAAAATACAATAAGAATAACTTCTAATATAATATAACAAAGCATGTACTACGTAGGAGAATAATTAGAAAGCACAACTAGAAATTTGAATCACAACATAACAATATAAATGAACATGCAACAGGAAAGGAACAAATCCGTAGTTTGAGAAATATGAACAATCCATGGGTATATTCTTATATATTGATATAGATAACGAAATAGAAATCTAGATTTATGAAATTTAAGTATCACACAAGAATGTCTTGAACAAATATCAATATGTAAAATAGTATTTTTTGCATTTGGATTTACCTTGCAGAACCTCAGGAAAAAGTTTCCGCAGAAACAATCAATAAACATAACAACATGGACCTCAGGAGAAATTGTGCAGGGGATAAAATATGAAGGTAAAGCACTAGAGAAGTATTCAAAGAAAATGATGAAAAGCGTATCTAGAAAGAACTGAGAACCCTATGAAGTAAACCACACATTTATCATCATGACTAGTACACTTGCAAAAAAATATCAAAATAAATTATGAAATATTCCACCAAAAAACAGTGAATTTTTCCACTAAAATACAGTTTCAAATTAATCACTACCATGACACTAACTTCTTTGCAAAAAAGGGGAAGTTTCAAAAAAACGTATAACATTGTGGAGAAAGAAAAAGGAAGATATCATGGGAATTACAACCATGGAAAGAAGCAATCAATATCCAAGGAAGCCAAGAAGACTTGACTAGGAGATCTCTAGGGAAGATATGTGGACTCCAATAGAAGTCTGAAAAAAGATAAAGACCCTTGACAATACATATCTTTAAGAGATAAAAAAGGACGTCGATGCCTACAAGAAGGATGTCATGGTGAAAGATAATCACTAAGGTAAATTTTGATTTAAGTATTCACATTTATAATTGAATAATATCTGATGAGCTTATTTAGGGCAGCAAAAGGGAAGTATATGTCTTCCACAGGTTGATAACCATATTGTAGGATGTAAGATCCTTGGAAGAAGTATGGTTCGAAGGAAAGAAACATAATATGAAGGTAGACCATATGAGAAATTGATGGATCACTTTCGGACAAAAATGAAAAGTGATGGGTGATTTGAGCCCTAATGAAGATATCCCAAAGATGAAGACTCCTCAAAAACAAAGAAATTCATGACATCAAAGAAATTAGTTCTTCATGAGCATCTCGGTGTTTCCATCATTGCTGCAACAGGTCCCTGATTAAGAGGGGGCTGGTAATAAGTTTCTTACCTGGTAGAAAATTGGAAGCAAGTCCCTAGGAGCCTGGACAATTCCTTGGCTAAGAGGGAGCCTTGACAAGTCCTTGGATAAGAGGGAGCTTGAGAACAATCCTTGATAAGAATGGGTATGTCCTCCCTAATTAAGAGGGAGAGATAGACATATCATTCTGGTCTTCACCTGGAAGACAGAATGTGGGATTGGATAATCCTCTGGCATCTGATAATCTTTTGGGGATGTATTAGGGTATCCAAGGTAAGAGTAGTCGTGAAAGGACGGGTATTCTTTGAGGATTAGCTATCCCCAAAAGAATAGTCCTATGAGGTCATACTCAGTGAACACGTGGGTGGAGTATGTACCTTGGAAACAATGATGAATATGTCTATAATCATTGGTCTCGCCAGCATTGTAGTTCATGGTCTCGTGAAGAGATGGGGTTGTTAATCAAGGCCTTGCAATGTGAAAATGTTGGTTAATAAGATGCTATAACAGATGGATTAACAATCGAATTCTTCTTATGAGATTCCTCAGATTCAGAGTGACCATGTACCATTATAAATACCTCCCTAGTTAAGAGGGAATGTTGGAACGTGTAACTAAGTTCGATCTTCATAATGAATTGTAATTATGAATTTATGTAATGAAGAAGAAAAAGATAATAAAATGTATTTTGTAATACTTGCGCATCATGGGTATCATGAGCAAGGAGTCTTTTATTATAGGTCAAAGACTTCTTTTTGATGTCTTTTAGGGGTTTGTCATCTTGTCATAGATATATATAATTTAGAGTCATGTATATGAATTGGTGTTACACTTTTAAAGACAATTCATTGATGTAAATGTATGCCTTCAATTTCACCCACAATGGCTTTGGTGAATCAGGGCACTCTCCGAAGCTAGTTTCATGTTTACAAGCACCCAAATTGTCATAGTTGGCCTAGGAGGTCCACACTGGTTTTTTATGAATTTTCAATCACCATGGTCTAGCTACTTAGATTTACAATTTCATTCATAATGTCCATGCTGAATCAGGGACCTTTCAAACAACCTTCCCCAGAAGGCTTCAAGAAAGCCACCGGATGATAGGCGTATGAACAGTAAAAGAAGGTAGGCCCTACTCATTTGAGCTTCAACTTATTGTCATATCTATATCTAATCTTATCTTTCTTTCAGAAAGCATGTTTTCTAATGACCCAAATCTCCTTTCATTCTAACAAATTTTCAATCTTATAAACATGTTACTTCACCCACTGTACACTGCCATGCAATAGATGATTTCTTTGATTATATGATGGCCCTCCCTTTTCTTTATAGTGAAAATGGCTGATGCAACAATTTTTTTGTGGAAATGTAGGGGCAGAGGTTTATCTGTACATAAAATCAGTCCAAAATAGTTCAGGACGTGTAATCATATTATTAGCCCCGTAAAAGTCTGGGATTATTTCAGAAAAAAATCCTCTCATGTTATTTGGACTTTTCAAATAGAATTTTTTACTTCTTAATATTTATTTTGATGTGATGAGGTTTAGGGTCCATGATTATAGTCACCCACATTTTCATAGTTGGCCTAGGAGGTCCACACTGGTTGTTTATGAATTTTCTATCACCTTAGTCTAACTACTAAGACTCAAAATTTCAATCATCTTGGTCTTGGTGAATCAAGGCACTTTCCAAATCACATTCCCCAACAGGATTCTAGAGAACCACTGGAGGAAGGGGGATAAACAGTAAAAGATATTGGTGATCTGCCTGTCTTTAAAAGAGGGCAGGACCTACTCATTCGGGATTCGACTCATTGCCATATCTATATCTAATTCTACTTGTCTTTCAAAATTTCTAATGACCTGAACTTCCTTTCATCCATACTCAAAAATTGCCATTTCATAAACATGTCACTTCAACCACTATATGCTATCATACAATAGAAGAGTGTCAAGAAACTCTTGTTTCCTGAAGGGTTTCAGGAGCTTTGAAGAGCGGAACTCAAAGTGCACCATTCCTGGAAACCTATGCCAGAATCCAGTGAAATATCACAGGCATGGTTGTGATTGATCCACCTTTTTTAGGTTTTTAAGGATTTCGGTAAATTTGGAGAGTGCCAAGGAAATTAGGGGCAGAGTTCTCTATGGACAGAACTCCAACTTTGGTGGAACTGTGATTTCCATCAAAATTTTGGCCCAATTTCAATTAGAAATATTGCTGGAAATGGAAGATGTTTTGAGTGCCCCATATCCCACGGTTTTCAGAAAGATTTGGTTGACCAAGACTTTCCTCCCCTTGAGCGTTGCTGGTTTCTGCCGTTATGTGACAAAAGACAATTGGATGGAGCTAAGCGATTGTGAAACCTAAATGAGAAAGGTGGTGAAGGGGACTTCACATAGAAACACCACTGAAATCACATGCCCAAATTCTCGTGAGTTGCAAACCCCTCCATAATTTGCAAGGAATTTTGAAGTTTTGATAATTGACTTGATGAAAGATGGAATTTTGAAGTTTCCTGACCAATGAAAAGAATTATGAAGTTTCTATCCTTGATAAAAAATGATACTAGAACCCTTCATGTTGCTTTTGTCCAAAGGTTTATTTTCTTGATAGGATATTTGATATATGAATAGTGTTACAATAGAGTAGCTCCTTGTATATAATCTATATGTATTGGCTCTACATCCACTAAAGGGTTTCTTCAACAATAACAATTGAATATTTGCAAGAAACACATGGATCATGGATTTACAGGTTAGTAGCGAGATAGGAGTATATAGCACATTCAGACATAATTCTCGTTCTCATTCAAATGATCTAAGCCCCCTTTAAATGACCTCAAAATTTTTCTTCCAATATGACCTAAAAAGTTCATTAATTTAAAACTAATAATTGCATCTAAAGGTTTATAAATAAATTTCCACCTCTCTGTTATTTCTATTTCTAATCAATTGGAAAACCAGGAAAGGGATATGACTACCACCATTTAATTTTTTTTTAATCACCATATGTAATCGGAGATCCAAATTACAATTCCTCGTACATAATAATTGTATAAACTTTAAATGGCCCAAACACCACAAAAGCTTTGGATGTTATTATAATCTTCAACTCTAAAATTGTAAAACCAAACCAATTTTAAGTATAGCTCCAACTTTAAATGATTAATTTATTATTCAATAGCTCCAATCTTCATACTACCCCACCCCCTTCCTTCAATCTATCTATATATATTGTTAATCACTATCAGATAAGAACAAGATAAATCGACATAAGATAAGATCAAGAGAAGGAGAAGAAAATCAGTCAAGCAAGCCATAACGTATAATGTATTGAGCCAAAAAGAAAGGGATTTATATGGAATTATTGATGAAACCCAAATACACTAAAGAGTTTTACCTGGAATATTTATTCAAATCACTCTATTGTGATTATAATTACAACTCAATGGTGATACATAAAAATGGATTGTCCATTCCTCGGTGACAGGAAAAAGTTCTAGTAATTAAAGCAATAGCAAACATTCATTGCCTAGCACCTACCACAATATAAAATGCAATTTCATTCTCTTAAAAAACAAACAAAAATGTTGTTTGTTTGAGGTATTTGAAATTCTGACAAATGTACTTAATTTTATAGTACCATCTGCTGCATTTGGATTTTATAACACTGGGAAAACAGGATTTTAATTCAATATTTGCACATATTTAACAAAAATGTTGCAGAAGGTGTCTTTATTGAATCTTGGAAAGCAAGCTCTGTGTGTGCATGAGCTAAGTTAAAGAAGGGTTCTGGTATTTGTAAGGTTAGGGTTGAGGAGATAAATCTGTATCCAATCTACAAAATTCTGCTGCTTAGATGGAAAGTTTGGGAACAAAATTTTGAACCATTCTCAACCCTAAAACTATTTCCTTTAATCTGATAAACACAAAATATGAATTGCATAGCGTAGGTTCCTCAAAACACCTCAAATATGCATTTATATTCTAGAATTTAAAGGCTTCTTACTTGCTACTGTGTCATTGCTCATATTCTAGCTCTCTTCTCCTCTGCTCCACTTGCATAACTTCAAACTCCTCTCTACTCAAAACTGGAGAAGAGTTGTAATTACCCATACCATAATCCATATATTCTCTGAAATTTTCTACTTTTATCAGTTAGTAAAAAATTGGAATGACTCCACAAAGTTAACAGTAAGACTTTGACTCAAAATCATAAATATTCAGCAAACAAACTCAGGATAAAATTTGGCTTCAAAAATCAATTTAGGAATGTGTTTTTTATTCTTGGTTTTGGGCATTTATAGGTTTTTATTTTACAGGTCAAACTTGACTAAATATTGCACAACTCAAAGTATGGCCAAGTCTTCCAAGACTGCCTAATACTGGTAAAACTCGCAGAGTTAAGAGGAGCTTGACCAGTTCGAAAATGTCTTCAAACTAACCAAATTATGGTGAGTTTGACCAGATCTCCCAATCATTAAAATTGACTAGGCCAGCCAAAATCAGGGATACTCAAAAGACTTGGCTAGAGCCTAGGTCTCGTAATTATGATCCTACATTCAAAAATCTCATTTGATACATGGTTACATATATCAATAAACAAAACACCTTATCTTTGAACAAGAGGGGAAAAACCTAGCATATATCCCTGTGTTCCATACATATCCATTGGCATAATTTGTCCATTAAATGGCATGTCAAAAGGACTTGGTCCATACCCCATGTATGGGACACTACCATTACAAACCATGTAAACATATGATCCCCACTGTGCACCAGAACAACAAGCATTATATATGCACATGCAACATACGACATCATACACTCTCCAGCTCCAAAATCCTATGATTCTCTCCACTACATCTCATTAGTTGTAACAATGATAAAGCACCCAGCATGCATCATTTCGAAATATATTCATTTTCTTGTAATTAAGAAATGAAATTATAATGAGAATAATTAATACAGAGGTAAGGAAAATCCAATGACACCTTTCAAAACATTAGCTAAATAGGAGATTTCAGCAAAAAAATAGGAGATTTCAGCACTAGGAAATATGAAGAAAACTACACAAGGGAAAAGGAGCTAGATCAGGTGTGTTTGAAGGAAATTTCATGCTTAAGTGTTAGAAGTGAGAACAAGCTTGTTCTCTAGTGGGGTAATGTTGCACTGTAAAGAGATCAATTGCTAAAATTTCTATTAATAAAATTCCACAGCAAAGCAGAGGGTTTTCCCACTTGGGTTCCCTAGAAAAATACTGTGTTATTGTGTGTGACTAGCTCTTTATCTCTAATTCTATTATGTTGCTTATTTAGTAGAGAAATTATGTGTTTTGGTGAATAGAAGTTGTATTGGATTGTTCATCATAGTAGTTATGGATTTTTCAAGGAAATTCTACATAGTTGCTCATATGACCCTGCCCAAACATACTTGTGAATTGACTCTCTAAAAAAATTCATCAAAAAGATCAGTGTCAAAGATTATCCAACTCATGTCTCAAAGCTCTGCCTCCTAATACGCGTCCACTGTCTGCAATCTTCCTCAACCACTATGCAAACTAGGCTCTTCACACACTTAAATTTGCAGTTTTCCTTTGATTGAAGGAAATATCCTCTTTAGGTCATATAGGTGATCTAGTAGTGCTTTTCAACAGACGAATGTTTTTATATATTTTTGAGTGCTTCTTTGTTTGTGGCTAAAGATTCTTGTATATTACTATAATAGATCAACAATAAGGGATCCATCAAGTCAAATCACAAGGTTTGGAGTTAAGGCTTCCATTGGAAATGGGTTGAAGCCTATATAACAAGGTACAGCTCCTCAGGTAGCATTTTATCCTCTTGAGGGCCAGATATCAAGGATTCCAACTTTTAGGACACCGATGTTTTAAAGCCAGATATTCTGGCTCCTGGTTCTCTAATATGGGCAGCATGGTCTCCTAATGGCATCCATGAAGTCAATTATCAAGGTAAAACAGTACTACTTTTTTCAGTCTTAGAATTAGATTGCAATGCAATTTTTTTCTGCTTATGCTTGTAGTTTGTGATAGGCTTGATTACTATCTTCTAATCTTATTCACCTAGGAGTCTGAAATTTTGAAATTTGAATATTTTTTTGGTAACCGCTGGAGGACATATCATTTCTAGAGAGAATAAAATCAATTTAGAAGTTTTGGCAAACTTTGAAAATTGAAGGCACCTTGACATGCACATTAATCGTCTCAAGATTCTACTTTTCTTCAAGCAGGAGAAGGACTTTCCATGATATCAGGGAAAAGCATGGTGACACCACATCATAGCTATCATTACAGCTTTGGTGAAGCATAAACATCCGGATTGGAGCCCTACTACCATCAAATCAGCATTACAAACAACATCAGCAGTTGTTGACCACATGGGGAAGCCCTTGCAAGCACAAAATCAATCTGGAGAAGATAGTCCAATAACTCTTATTTCTGCCACACCTTTCGATTGTGGAATTGGTTCAATGAACCCTAAGGCTGCGCTTGATCCAGGCCTCATTTTTTATGCAGGCATGGTTGTTTTTGGGGTTGTCCAAACATTTTAATATTTGATTCCTCTCTATAGAGATATGTCTATTTTAATATCTAACCATATTCTAATTATTCCAAAAATTGATTTGAAAGCTATGAATATTATGTAAGCTTCCTCTGTTTAGTTTCAGGTTTTGATAGGAATGTTGTTGCACACATTACCAGTTCAACATGTGCCCCCAAAATCGGGCGTCCAACAAATATTAAAACTCCATCCATAACTGTATCAAATTTTATTGGATCAATGACCATATTGAGAAGGGTTACCAATGTAGCACAAGCAGAAAAATATACAATTTCCAGCTCAATGCCACTGGATGTGTCACTAACTATAAAACCTTCAATTCTAATGTTGGAAGAAGGGCAGTCCAAACCAAATTTGGGTGAAATTATTTTCCAAATATCCCATTGGAACTTATAGCTTTGGTGAAATAATACTGATATAAGTGTTAGCAGTGACAACAAGCATGTTCTCCAGTGAAGTAGTGTTGACCTGTAAAGAGATCAATTTCTAAAATTTCTATTAATAAAATTCCACAGCAAGGCAGAGACTTTTCCCTGTTGGGTTCCCTAGAAAAATATTGTGTTATTGTGAGTGACTTAACTCTTTATCTCTATTTCTATTATGTTTCTTATTCAATAGAGAAATTATGTGTTTTAGTGAATAGAAGTTGTATTATATTGTTCATCATAATAGCTACAGAATTTTCAAGGAAATTCTACATAGTTGATTGATTACATTCACTACTAGAGTTTTTTTAACTCAAAAAAAGTGTTATAATAAGATGTACTACATTCACTACTGGATTTTTCTGAACTCAAAGAAAGTGTTAGAATAAGATGTACGACAATTGCTTGAAACTATGCCCAAAGACTTTAATAACAAAATTTCAGCAACCATACAATACAATGCAGTTGAACTGTTTATTATTGGTTTTCATTCCATTGGAAACATAAGCTCCAACAAAGGAAGGATTTGATTATAGATTTAGATGAATATATACTTTTCAATTGAACATGTGTCTTTATATTCACTTAGATATGATGTAACTTCTCTGCAATAATAAACCTATATTTTTTACTCCTTCACAGTTTTTCTCCAATTTCATGATTCTATCGCTATATCTCTTGATGTGTGTTGTGTTTTATAGTTTATTTATAATGATAGAATAAATCAAATTATTTGGTTTTATATAGATATGATTGCAGTATATATGGAAAAAATAGGAATCAACATCAACAATCAAGCAGGAATGAGGGATCTTATAGTGGAGTTAAATTTTTCCTAGGCCTAGCTTAGAAAGAGTGGCAATGGAATGGAGTGGAATTCTCATATTATAATCAATGTTGTGATGACAGAATGCATTTCTTCTCGAATTTGAAAGTTTGAACCCCCAATGTCAATGGATTAAAAGGAGGTTTCAGCAGAAAGGTTAGAAATAGAATTCATTATGCTATAAGAGTAGCCAACAAGGTTGTTGATTGGCTTTCTAAAATTCCATTGAGTGGCAAGTATATGACATCAGGATTTTCAAAACCTGAGGTTGAAAGGAAGAATAATGAATTATTGAAATTAATAGTAAGTCAAAATGTTGAGACTTTGAAAAAACACTAGGCCTTGGGGAGGTGAGATAGACGTCCCAGTTTTTTCAATTAGAAAAATTAAGGCAGGATGCCTTAAGTTGCAGGACATCAAATTTATGGACTGATTTGCGACAATGGTGGCAGCCATTAGTGAGTAGTATAAATCATAGTTTAAATCATATGAAGTTTCTATTTGTTCTCACACCTGGAGAAGAACTGGGCTTGTTGATTCACTTTCTCTCTACATTATCTCAGTCTCTATTAGCCATTAGCAATCAGAAGAAGGCTAGAAAGGAGAGGAGCAAAGCCCAAACGCTCCCTCGAGGAACTGTGAGGGAAGAGGGTCATGCTTATCAATTGCATAATTAAAAACGATGGGATTTGATGGGAATCCTCTAAGGAGATAGTCTGGATTGAAAAGCAATATGTTCATAGGCAGGAAGATTTCTCCACGTGGAATGATACTAAGCAACCCTATGGGAAGTGAAAATTTTCCATGAAGTGGATGCCAACAACGTGCTACTTAGGCACTGGGAGAGGTGCTTGGAGCAGCTGCCTCACTTAATCATTCTGCCTGTGATAAGCTCAAACAACGATGATGACAACCCAAGCCAAAAAACAAGGCAATCCATAAAATGTGCAATAAGTCCCCATTATGCTTATTAGTTGTTAAAGGAGGGACAAACAGTCTTTGTATTGTTACGGCTCTTAATAATGCTGAAAAAGAATTGATGCAAACAACAAAAATACCCTGAAATCCTCTTATACATGTAGCTGATAACAATGTTGGCAGAAGCAAGAATGCAAATGGAAGAAAAATTAGGAACTGGGAAGTGAGAATCCCAAAAAATAGAAATTTAAAAAAAAAATGAAAACTTGAAAGATAGAGAAGATATAAAACGGTATAGATGCAAATATATTTCAATATTTTACTTCTTAAATGATAAATCATGAGAAATTACATCATGATTCATGGTTCATATTAAAAGGATCAATAAATTTTTTTTGCATATTCATGTTGTCTAGAGAATGTTGAACACTCCCCAAAGAGCAGGGCTAGTCCCAAGACAATTGGAAAAGCTATTTTTACTTTTTTTTTAAACAAGTTTCCAACAGGCCTCATGCGCTCAATGAAGGGGTTTTAGAGCTTTATAAATTCCTAATCCCTCTTCATTTCTCCTTGCATTTTTCTTTCCAAAAAATAAAGGTTTTGATTGTTAAAAGTCAACGATTTTGGTAGAATATCTACCATTCAAACCCAAGAACTAAGCCAACGGAATTCCCTCATGGGAAAATTTCTTGTTGTAATTATTATAATTAAACAAGAAAAAAAATGTAGTTAGCTACCTCTTGAGTGGGTTTAGTAGCCTCTGGAAGCTTCTCCTTTAGCACAGAGGCTTAATCCTGCTTGTCTGAGTCCACATCATTTCTTCAGGATCAAATTTCTTTACTTTGAGACTCTTGGGAGGATGGGTCCAAGCAAATCCGAGGCCATTTTTCTATTATGATTCGGTATGTGTGGTTCAATGCTACCACAGCAAGAGCTTGCAGTACACCATGGAGTCTCACCAATCTCAGCAAAGGTCTCAGTATTGTGTTTATAAGAATAATACTCTATGCTACAGTGTTGATCAGTGCCAGGTGTTATATCATAATGTATAACCTCGACACTTTGAGGTACTGTGCTCACTGATGTTACGATGCTAAGATGCTTGAAGCTACTTGGTGCTACTCGGTGTTGTAGTGATAACATGAAGTTCAATGATGAATCACTATGTTTGGATGCTGCTATAGGGATCATGATTTGAAGAACAAAGGATCAAGGAAGATGACTATGTCTTGGTCTTGGAGTGGCGAAATAGGTCAAGGATCTTGGTCTTGGTATTTGTCAATTGGAATCTCTATAAGAAGAATTTGTGTGGCTTTTCATCTCAAAGAGTGAGAGTTTTTGGCCCTAGCTCATAGCCTACATGTTGTTTCTCTTGTCTATTTATGTTTATGCATTGGTTACTATTTGATGAAGAAAGAACACTAATAATCAAACAAGAAGAAGATCTTAATCTAAAGAAGTTAAAAGGCATTCACAAACAGTCACTAATGAAGAGAAATCTCTTAACACTAAATCCCCTAGATTTCTCAACATTGTAGTGGTCAAGGGCCTTCTTTTAAAAGGCTTGGTGCAGGCCCACCCTCTCTCCAGTCATCATGAGCGGCAGACAGTTTTGGAGAGTTGTATGAAGTTGAATACACCCTCCCCCCAGTTGTAATCAGGGATTCAATTCTTTTGTTTTTCTGAGTTCTTGTGAGACCCCTCTTAGGGGGATACTATGTTTTCAAGTATGAGTTATGAATCTGGTCTCCTCCTTTGCAGCCAAGATTCATGAATGGACCGAGATCCCCTCTTCCTTATGCATCTCCTTTATGAGGGCTGAAAACTTTAGGATACGAATAGACTAAGTGAGCACGACATAGTAAACAACACGGTAATAAATCTAGTTTCTATATTGAGAGTCGAGGCTCAAGGAAGGGGTGGACCCTCTTCCTCTCAGCCCAAATATTTTAAAAGAAGCCTTAAAGCTAGGGATTGTGAACCAGCCTCCTAAGGAGCTCTCATTGCCAACCTTTCTTGTGGGTCAGATCGACAAAATCCCATCCATTGGTGTGCCAAAAAATTAATCTTACTCTCTCAGTGTTCACTACATGGAGCATGCTCTAATTTTTTGATTTAATGGATCTTGGCCTTCAACATATGTACTTTGATATTGGGTGGCTAAGACCTGGTCTAAGCACACTGATTTGTTCTTCTCCTGAAAGGGATACTTTATAGTATATTTCAAGAACCAGAGGGATTGACAGGGGGTCCTTGATCTTCGACCATGGTTTTGGGCTGATTAGGGCTCTCCATTCAACCATGGTTTGTAGATTTTAACCCCTAATAATGCTAGCTTTGGCCATTCTTGTTTGGGTTCAACTCCCTAATTTACCTCTTAACTTAATGTACCCTGAAGGGTATTGTAACTTTTGCATGGATATGCGTGGAAGTTGATTTCAACAAGGGATTACCTGATAAAATCCTCCTAAATTGGAGTGGACCTATTTACTCACAACCACTAGATTATGAGAACACAACCTTGTTAAAATTGGACAACTAGGTCCAAACTCCATCTTGTGATGCTCAGATGAAGATTCCAATATTTGTATTGGATTCCTCTTTCAGAGAGGTGTAAAATTGATCTAAAATTGATTTTAATCTGATGAGCAGAACATTTATTTTGAATTTATTATTTATAATAAATTTAAGTGCAGGTCGGCCTCAAGGTTTTTTACCCCCAGCAGATGTGTCACACACCTCTCATGATTGATATTTATAGGGTCAACGTTGGATCATTTTTCCAATCATCTCAACACACATCTCCTCCTCTTATACGAGCATATAAGGAGCACGAAGGACAAATTTTACCACAGCAAGAAGGACGAAGTTTACCGCAGCAAGAAGGACAAAATTTACTGTAGCCAGAAATCTGCAGTTAGGGTTTCTGGGGAAGTTTGACCAGCATTGACTTTGGTCAATGCATGGTCCGATTGGGTTGAATTTTGGAGGAGACTTTGATCTAAGGAGGCCGTACTCTTTGGCATAGAAATCGAGGTTAAAGGTTGATCAAAAGTAGATTTGCGTTGACTTTTAGTGTTGCTACCCTGCGTTGACTTTTCTGGGTAGCGTTGAATTTTCTGAGGTTGACTTCTAAGTTGACCGTGTGACTGTTTTGAGGACTATTGTGACACATGCTGGGTTGGCTGACCGTGAAGTATTTGTTGGTTGAAGCATCCTGTTGACCGACGTAACACACCATCACCTTTATTAGACTTGTCTTCTAAAGGATCACTAGTATGTTCTATCTGCATTTTACTTATAAATTCATGTGATTGTTGTTGATAAAAGTAAAGTTGCATCAAGCATAGAACATATACATAAATTTACATGGTTTTAGAGCTGAGGTGAAGACAAGTTCTAACTTATAGCAATCACCAAAAGAGAAAAATGGGTTCCACAAGTTATGGCTTCAAGGAGGATGACAAGCTGACTAGAAGAGATGACTTCCATGATTGGAAGATGATATTAGATCTCAAATTAGAAGACCATGATCTCATGGACTATGTACTGGGTAAGATTCAAGAACCTCCATCCACTGCTACTGCTGCTGCCAAAACCAAGTATAAGAAGGGGGAGATCAAAGCAAAGCTAATGATCAGGGAATCCATACATAAAAGTCAGGTTGCCTACATATCTGAGCTAGGCACATCCAAAGAGATGTATGATAATCTGATACAAATGTTTAAAGTAAACAATGCAAACCAAGTGCTATTCTTCAAGAATCAATTGAAGAATCTGAAGAAAGGCAGGGATGAGTCTGTCCAAACATACTTTTTGAAACTGACCGAGATCAGGAACAATCTGTTGGCTGTTGGGGAGACAATAGTTGATCGTGAGATGGTACTCACCGCACTTGGAGGGCTCCCATATGAATGGAAAGTATTCAACACTACCATTCTCAATAATAATACAATTCCTAGATTTGACGAGCTATTGTCAAGATGCATGCAAGAAGAGACAAGAATGAAGGAATACGAAAATGACAGAAATGCTACCTATGCTGCTCATTCTGAAAGAAGAACTCTAGTGGTTCAAAGAAAAAAGGAAGAGCAGGGTCCCAAGGAAACAAGGGAAAGTGTTTCAATTGTCATAGGCCAGGTCATCATGCTAGAGAATGTCCTTTCAAGAAGGATTCTCTCGATAGTGATGACAACAACAACAACCAGAGGAATGGAAATCAAAGAAACAATAGGTCCAAAGGAAAGAGGAAGGCTCCCTCTGGTGGAAACAATCAACCTTTCAAAAGGTCTAGAAGCTCCAGGTATGAGGAGTCAAATGTTGTTGATAAAATAAATGAATACATTCTTGTATCTACCCTCTCTTCTGCATCCCCGCCCGACAATATGGATGTCTGGCTGATAGATAGTGGTGCCTCAAGACACATCACTGGGTTCAAGGAAGCACTTTCTGACATGGTTGAGAAGGATAATAATCTGGAAATTATCCTTGGAGATAATGCCACATATCCCGTGAAAGGGATAGGGATTGTGACCCTCCACTTGTCTCAAGGACAAGTCCTACATTTGCAGGATGTACTCTATGTACCAAAATTGAAGAAGAACCTTGTCTCTATATCAGCCATGGAAGACAAAGGTTTCAATGTGGCATTCACTGATGGAAAGGTGCGCATGTGGAAGAAGAATCTCAAGGAAGCTATCGTGATTGGTTTTAGAGTTGGAACACTCTACCAAGTTGAAGGAAGTCCACTGGGAGCTATGACATGTGATACTATCCGACAAACTGAACTATGGCACCGGAGGTTTGGACACCTTCATTACAAGGCCCTTCCCGAAGCAAGGAAGGTGGTGATAGGGATGCTCGATTTTGGAAATAATCATGAAGGTGTATGTAAGGGTTGTGCCGAAGGAAAGCATACAAGGGGACCTTTCCCCTCAAGTGTCACAAAGACATCTGATATTTTGCAACTGGTCCATTCTGATCTATCTGGTATGTTGCCCGTGACATCCCTGGGAGGATGTTCTTACTACATGACATTCATTGATGACTTCTCTCGAAAAACCTGGATATACTTCTTGAAGAAGAAGGATGAGGCTTTCATGTGGTTCCGTACCTTCAAAGCCTTGGTGGAAAATATGACAGGAAAGAAGATCAAGATTTTGAGGACCGACAATGGCACTAAATATGAGTCAAATGAGTTCAAGGACTTTTGCAGAGAAGCTGGCATTAAGAGGGAGACTACTACTGCCTATACTCCTGAGCAGAATGGTGTTGCTGAACGAAAGAACAGGACCATTGTGGAAGTTGCCCATGCCATGCTATGTGACCAGGGTTTACCGAAGTTTCTGTGGGGAGAAGCTGCGAATACTGTTGTATACATTCAAAACCGATGCCCTCATTCCGCCTTGGACTCCAAAACTCCCGAAGAGGTTTTCACTGGTAAGAAACCTGACGTCTCACATTTTAGAATTTTTGGATGTCCTGTTTATTTTCATGTGCCAAAAGAAAAGAGAAGTAAGCTGGATGCTTCTGGGAAGAAAGGAATGTTTGTGGGCTACAGCGAAACCTCTAAGGCCTATAGAGTCTATGTACCTGGTCAAATGGAAGTAGAGATATGCCATGATGTCACTTTTGACGAAGATGCTTCCCTAAAGAAAGTAGTAGATCTTCCGAGATCTGAGGAAAATCATGAAGCAAGGCCTGGAAATCAAGAAGAACCGCAGGATGAGACAATGCCTAATGTTGAAGGACCAATGGACCCAATCGATCCATCTCCTTCACTGAGAAAGAGACCATCATGGCTCAGGGACACTCTCAAAGATGCGGAGGGACATGCTGCCCCGAGGGGGACATTCTGAGAAAGCAAGAAGCCGTGTAGATACCAAGGGTATCTGGCTGCCATGAGTACTATTGTACAATCTGAACCTGGATCTTTTGAGGAAGCCGTAAAGCATCAAGTCTGGAAGGATGCTATGCACGAAGAATATGAGTCCATAATGAAGAATGATGTCTGGGATGTGGTTCCGAGACCGAAGGACAAATCAGTTGTCACCGCGAAATGGCTCTACAAGATCAAGCATGATGCTGATGGAAGTGCTGAAAAGTTCAAGGCAAGATTTGTTGCCCGTGGCTTCTCTCAAAAGGAAGGAATAGATTATGATGACATATTTGCACCTGTGGCACGATATACCACCATTCGATCAATCATATCCCTTGCTGCTACGCAAGGATGGAGTCTTCATCAAATGGATGTCAAGACCGCTTTTCTACATGGTGCAATAAAAAAAGAGGTGTATGTAGAACAACCTTTGGGGTTTGAAGTTCAGGATCGGGACACTCATGTCTGCAGGTTGAAGAAAGCCCTCTATGGGTTGAAGCAAGCACCCAGAGCTTGGTACGAGAGGATAGATAGCTACTTGATGAAGCTAGGCTTCACTCGAAGTAATGCTGATCCGAACCTTTACTTCAAGGTTGTCCAGGGGAAGCCTCTCATTCTGGTGCTGTATGTGGACGACCTCTTCCTAACAGGTGCTGACCCTCTCATTCATCAATGCAAGAGGGAGCTCGCTGCTGAGTTCGAGATGAAGGACCTAGGACTGATGCACTACTTCCTAGGCCTGGAGGTCTGGCAGAGACCTGGCGAGATTTTCCTTTCTCAAGAAAAATACATTGTGAAACTTCTGGAAAGATTTGGTATGGTGGACTGCAAGTCCGTGTCGACACCAATGGAACTCAACTTCAAGAAGTTGAGTGGCAGCACTGCTGGGCCCATATTGGAAAATCTTACTGAGTATCATCAACTCATAGGGTCCCTGATGTTCTTAGTGAACACCCATCCAGATATATGTTTTACAGTGAAAATTTTGAGTCAATAGATGGTTGAGCCTCATCACTTTCACTAGGTTAGTGCCAGGAATCTTCTGAGATACCTTCGGGGCACGATAAACCATGGGCTGAGATACACTGTCGGGAGCGTGACACTCCTTGGATATACTGATGCCGATTGGGCTGGCAGTGTGGTGGATCGTAAGAGCACATTGGAAAGTTTCTTCAATCTTGGTTCTGCTTCGATTTCATGGATGAGCAGGAAGCAGAAGTCGGTGGCTTTGAGCACCGCAGAGGCCGAATACATTGCAGAAAGTATGGCTTGTTTTGAAGCAGTTTGGTTGCGAAAGCTCTTTAGTGAGTTGTTTGGACATGTGCTAGATACCACCGTGATACTCTATGATAACCAGAGTGGGATTCGCTTAACTGAGAATCTTGTGTTCCACGATCGATCCAAGCATATTGATATCAGGTATCATTTCATCCGGGATATGGTACAACGAGGCACCGTAAGGCTCGATCATATAGGAACTGATGAGCAGGTCACGGATATTCTCACTAAGCCCCTGGGGAAGGTCAAGTTCCTAACCTTCCATGAGAGACTTGGTATCGTGGAACGACCCTATGATGTGGGTCCTGTTGGACGATGAGCTCGAGGAGCTCTAGGGGGCTTTGGGGACAGCTTCTCGGAGCTATGAGCAACCACAAGGCTAGGCTTGCCAAACCTTGTTGGTGTGCTTGGACCCCACCATTGTGATTATTGAGTTGGTTCACCTCTCATTATCTGTGCCCTGTATGCATCCTACCCATTGAGTTCAAGGCTCATGGGAAGTACCTCTCATTTGGCCAATGAGGTGGGAAAAGCTAGAGACTAGTAGCAAAGACTGATGGACGCATCAGAGATTTCCGTACTCTCTATCTAGGATGGCACGGTCCAACCACTTGATCTGGGATCAAGTCTGGTGAGGTCTCAGACCTCCGCCTGACTTCAGGTCAGATGAACCAACTTCGGGTTGGTTGGGGACTCTTTGTGAGTCCGATAGAGGTTTTGACCTCTGGGCTGAATTTGTCAGCCGAGAATGATGTCTTTGTGACTGACCCGCTTCTGTTCTGAAATAAAGAGGCCAACAAAGCAAGTTACGGTGGGATGACGCACGATGTTTGATTGCACTGGTGGATGGATTTCTCCCTAGTTGAGAGGGAGTGTTCAATTTGGACAACTAGGTCCAAACTCCATCTTGTGATGCTTAGATGAAGATTTCAATATTTGTATTGGATTCCTCTTTCAGAGAGGTGTAAAATCGATCTAAAATTGATTTTAATCTGATGAGCAGAACATTTATTTTGAATTTATTATTTATAATAAATATAAGTGCAGGTCGGCCTTAAGGTTTTTACCCCTAGCAGATGTGTCACACACCTCTCATGATTGGTATTTATAGGGTCAATGTTGGAGCATTTTCCAATCATCTCAACACACATCTCCTCCTCGTATATGAGCATCTAAGGAGAAAGAAGGACGAAGTTTACCACAGCAAGAAGGACAAAGTTTACTGCAGCAAGAAGGACGAAATTTACTACAGCCAGAAATCTACGGTTAGGGTTTCTGGGGAAGTTTGACCAGCGTTGACTTTGGTCAGCGCATGGTCCGATTGGGTTGAATTTTGGAGGATACTTTGATCTAAGGAGGCCGTACTCTTTGGCACAAAAATCGAGGTCAAAGGTTCACCAGAAGTTGAGCTGCATTAACTTTTAGTGATGCTGCCCTGCATTGACTTTTTTGGGCAGCGTTGACTTTTCTGAGGTTGACTTCTAAGTTGACCGTGTGACTGTTTTGAGGACTGTTGTGACACATGCTAGGTTGGCTGACCATGAAGTATTTTTTGGTTGGAGCATCCTGTTGACCGCCGTAACGCACCATCACCTTTATCTGACTTGTCTTCTAAAGGATCACTGGTATTTTCTATCTGCATTTTACTTGTAAATTCATGTGATTGCTATTGATAAAAGTAAAGTTGCATCAAGCATAGAACATCTACATAAATTTACAAACCTTCAGTTACAAGTCTGCCAATAGCCAGGTCACCTCAAAAATGTATGTCCTTCGTCTCAAGGGCCGTCTCCACCTCACCAAGAATTTATTGCCAATGTTCAGTGAAAAAGACAAAAATGTAGAACAATAACACTTCACCCTCTCCTTCTTCTGGTTCATACAGATGGTCTATTCAGACACACATTTCTTTGAGAAATCTAAAGTCTATACCAACTTTTCTACATATCCATTGGAACAAGCTGTTGTTTCATTCACTCCTTTGTATGCCTAAAATGTTGATGTTATGTATTTGACAAAACATCATGTAGTAGGTCTGGAAGGCCTCTGACTTATCCTTCCAATTTAATAAATTTATTGAATTTTTTTCTCCTTTGACTTTGTGATTGTTATATTTGAATTTGGGTCAATCTTTCCAAGTTTTACAATCACTGGGTAGTTCAATTTAAGTTTTCTATATGACAAGTTTCTTGAACTAGATTTGTGATGTTGTTTGTTTCTTGAACAAAATCTTTTATTTTGAATTAGACTTTTCTAATACTTGTAGGATAATAGTAACTTTCATAGCTAGGTTAAGTGTTGCCTTGAAAAATTGGGCATCTTTGCAGACTAGCTTTTCAATGTGGAGGATCTATTTAGGAGGGTGTTTTTCCATCATTGTTTTCTGAAATATTCCTTTACCTAATAACACGGGCTTTCTAAAATGGTCTTAAATTTTTCACCATTACACTTATAACAAATTGTATTCTATAAGAGCTGCACTCTAAAGTCTAAACCCGTCTTTGCTTTAATAAACCTTGCAATTGTAGCAAAGCGCAGATAAATATGCAGCTCCAATGTGTTTGGAAGAAAGTTAGTTCATGCTTCTAAGAAGACTCAGAGAACATCGTGGTAGAGAATTAAATGTTATTCAATAAGCTCTAGAATTTGCTAGTGACAGAGATGAGGGAGAGGATATACATTCAAACCATTGTGCTCGCCAAAAATCTTCAACCAGAGAAGCAAATAAAACAGTCTGTTGTAATTAAAATGACAAAACTGATGAAAATAGTAAAAACTTACAAAACAAATGCTAGAATGGCCTTAATTTTTTTCTTAATTGCAATATCCAATTCTTGAAGAATTCAAATCCAAAGCATAGAATGGCCGGTGTAGTAGTATCCAAGGTTGCACTAATAGCTGTGAGCATGCTCATAGTGCTTCAATTACAGCATACGACACTATGATCCCTAAAAGGAAGTGGTAGCAACAAAAGTGTAAGGGTTGGAAAGAACACTAGACATTCAAAAAGGCAAGAAGGACATACCAACATTGAAGATCATTTTCCAAAACATTCAATAGGTGAAAAGACAAAGCTTCTTGGACAATACAATTTCAAAAATTTAGATGTGTTAATTGGTAGGAGTTGGCATGGATTACAGGTCCCCTTATTTGATGTGACTAATCAATCAATAACTGCTATCATGGCATTAGTACATGTCAAGGGGTTTTGTACTCTATTTATCCTTGTCACTTGGTAGAATGGCTTTCATTCACATTGTAGCTAGGAGCCTTTTGAAGGAAAGGGAGATTCATATTTAGTGTGGTTTCTGTTTTTTCAAAAACAAAAGTTTTGCAGAATTCCAGCATAGATTGTGAAATGTGTGGTATATGAATTAAGTATATAGTGCTTATTAATAGGGAAAATTTCTAAGATGGTGTAGTGTGGTATTTGCAGATACCTCATACAGTTTTTCGAAGGAGGTTGTCAATGACTATGGTCTTTTACTGCCTGATTGACTACTCGTGTACATCCAAAAGGACACTGTTATCTATTTGCAGCACATTAGGAGGCCTCCGATATTTAGGTGGATTTCTGATAGGTTGATTTTGAGCCTGGGGGCTGGTCCTACAAAAGAGTTAGCAGTCTGCCCTTGTTTCACCTTGGTTAGGTCATTCACCATAGATTTGAACCACTTGGTCACTTCCTCCATGGTCATAGGCTCCTGACTGGAAGATGAAACTTAAGGTTCCTTCCCTCTTATTTTGTCTGGGTATTCTCTCCTCTCGGGAGGATTGTATCTTGTCTTGAGCGGGATACCCAATGCCCTCATATTACTCTCCAAATATTCAACATCATGAAACATGGCCTTAAGGTTAGTCGACTTTCTTTCACTCAAATGCAGAGCAAACTCAGCTTAGTTTTGCAGAATCACTCTAGGTTTGGTTTTCTCTTTTACTCACTTAGTGATTACCCCTTTACATCCCAAAGGCTTGTGGAATTGCTTCAGGTTTGTGGAATTGGGCCTCACAGTTTGTGAGAAAGAGTAAAATGATCGTAGAGTATTGGCTTATTTCACTCTTTGCAGAATATCTAAAAAATAATAATATTAAGTAATTTCTACCTATGAATTATATTTTTTTAAAATAAATTCTACTTATTTTCATAATTTAAGAGGTTTCACAGATCTAGAAATAGAGAATAAATAAATGAAACAGAATCTTACTGATGGTGCAATTGTCGTTGGGGGCTCTGAAGCATCTTTTCTATTCCCTTGAGGCTGAGTGAGGTGCAGATGATTCTCACAGCAACCCTGTTGGCTGCAATGTTGGCCTTCATCTAAACATCTCATTTAGTTCTTCTCTTCTTGCTCCTTTATTATGAAAAATGGCCTCCCGAACTCATCAAAAGCCAACGCCATCCCTGCATATAATAACAAAATGCAGCACAGAGATTAAAGCTGAAACATACAAGCATGGATGCGAAAAAAAAGTAGTAGAACCAGATACCTGAAGTTTGTGTACTCCTCTCTGTGTGGAGTGAAGATCCGATAGTGGGGTTCAAGATCAGATATCGAGTCTGCCACTGGTAAAACCCCAAGTCCCAATTCTCTGGTTTTCGCTCCTGCCTTGTGCAAGTCCAAAATATTCTACTTAGATGCTGTGAGAGTAAATGTTTTCATTCCCGCCCTATAAAAACCGAAAAAATATATACTTACGAATATTTGGGTTGTCGGGTTTTTTAAATCATCCAAAAAACAAAAATCCTATAATTTTATTTCCAAAATTTTTGAAAAACTAACGCTTTATTGTATGTTTTTGGTTGTGATGGAAAGAATTTTTTTTTTTTAATATTTTGGTATATTTATTATAATAATAATCTATTTTTAAGATTATTTATTTTTATGTAATGATTTTATTATTAAAATTTGTTGAGATAGGAATGTTGTATTTTTTGAATTTTAATGTGAAAGTACTTCTAACTTGGTTGTATTGAAAATATTTAATTTTTTTTTTTTATCTTGAGTGAGTGTCAACAAAAGAGAGTATATGGTAAGTCGGTTTAATGTTAAAAAGTATTAGTCTTTTAAATTTCATATGACAAATTTGGAAGGAGTAGGGCGTGTACCCTTTTTTAGGTTAAATATATTCAAATTGTTGTGTGAATGGGGTTGTAAGAGCTTATGTTTTCATCTTGAGAAAATAGAGTCATTTTGAAGTCACTCTCATAGTTTAGGTTGTCATAAGTAAAATATGTATGTTTGTCTTAAGATGTGAACATTTCATTTTAGGCAGTGTGATAATGTGGTTTCAGCGAGGCTTTAAAAGATGGAATGAGCATGCACATTTGGTATGCTAGTGTTATGTTCTCCTTGAGACACGAGTGCACATATAAGAAGACTCTGACAAGGGTTGAAGAGGTGGAATACTTAGAGAGGTTTTAGGGGGTTGTAGTCTCACTTAGAGGTGTATAAAAGAAATTTAAGCACCATGAGAATTTTTGAAGAAAACTTAAGATATTTGACAAGTTGCACGAAGGAAACTTAGCAGTGGTTCTAATTGAACATTCTTTTATTGAAGTTGATACCCTCTCCTTGGCACTGCCACTTTGCAAGACAAAGAAAAAATGTGAAATATATGTGGAACCCACTAAAGAAGTGGCAAGGTTGTTGCAACATATATAGGTGGTTTTGTCGTGTTGCAAAAGGAGTTATCAGAACTTAGAAGGTGACCATTGGAGTAGATTTTTCATGGAGTGTCAGGGAGGTGCAAGGGTGTAGGCCACATCTTATGGGTATCTTGTACTTTTGGTGTGCGTTAGCGATGTTAGTGCATTGTGTTTGATGAGCACAAGCTATATTATGTTTCATGAAGGAAAAAACCCACGAGTTTGATATGTCTTAACCATTTGGCATTGTAAGATGTGTTATGCCCTAGTTTTGAGGAGATAATTAGAACCATCTAAGAGTATGATGGGTTGTACCATGGACTTAGGTCCACTTGCATGGGTTGAGGTGTAAAGGTGCCTCGTGAGTTGAGGAAAATGATTGCAATGCTTACCTATATAAAGTGTTTATGATATAATATTAATGATTTTTTTTGGAGAATGGAAGAGGAAGATAAGAAAGGAGAGGCACTAAGGTTTGTTGTAAATCAAACAAAAGGAAGGAAAAATGTATCCTATTAGAGATATTTTTCAAGTTGCCTCTTCAATAGTACTAAATTTCATTGGAGCTAGGAAGTTGGCCTCAAAAACATTGATTGGGTACTCGAGAAATCCAAGACCTGATATATCCAAGCTAGTCCATTAGATAGATTCGTCTACGTCTTGGGCAAAGGTTGCAAATTCTAAGGTGCAAATTTCCCATTTTTTATGTGGGTTTTAAACCTTCCATTTGAAAATTATAAAAATAAGGTCATGATCTTGAAAGGAGGTCCTTGATTTTACCAAAACTCAATGCCAATGTTTAATCCATGGTGTGATTCTTTCTATTTGGGTTTTGTCTTTAACATTGAGATCTATCTTTGGGTCTAGTTATTAGTCTATCGTTTCATTTATGTGTTGAGAAGGTCGTAAGGGTTGTAAGGGATACAATGGTTATTTTCCAATACCCCTCCCTTGAAATCTTGTAAAGAGATAGTGTGCCCCATTTTGTTGTCGTAATATTTCAACCATGAGCTCTTCTTATGAGTATGCCCTTGAAGGGAGGTTATGTAAAGGAAGTAGAAAAAAACAAAATTTCATGTTGAGTCGAAGGAGGGGTATAGATTGTAGGTGTCTCTAGAGGTCTTGACAAAGGTGAAGGATAAAGGATTTTACCTCTTATTGAAACACCTTCTATTCCATTATTCGAGTTGCTAAAGGGAACTGAATTTAAGTGTCATAGGTGAGTTCTCACGGAGATCTTAAAAATATGAAGGTAGGTGTGATTTAGCATAGGATTTATTCTTCAATGGTTGACTTTTAGGGTGATATTTCCTAGTAAATGGAAAAATTGAAGCCCTACCACCCATAGATTAAGTAGAGTATGAGAAAATGTTTCCTAAGTTTCAAAAATTCTCATCGTATATTTTCCATGAGATCCATGAAAATTATGTTCAATTTTCGATAACTCATGTTATGATATCATCTTTGATTCTGGGCACATATACTTCTTCAACTAGTGGTGGAGAGTCCAACCAATGAGTAGGTAAGGTTGTTCATTTTCAAGGTTTGCATTAATGAAGTATTCTCCCTCTTTTCCCAACTCTAAGAGGATAAGTATGCATAATGGACTTATTATTGTAAACAATTGTAAAGATTGGGTTATATTGAAGTTCAAGGGCTTGAAGTTCTATGTCAGTGAGTTCTAGGTGTGTTAGGTGTCAGGAAGTAGTAGGATGCGCTAGGGAGTGCCAAAGCATGCCAAGGAATGAAGGGGATGCTAACAGGTGCCACATAGTGCCAAGGGATTGTTAGACGTGCTAGGTATTATGGCATGTCAAGATATAAAATATGTTGCTTAGTTGTTTTACGACCAGGGTTGGATGTGAGGCTTATCTTCGTAACTTATTAAGTTGTATGATTTGAGATTCGACGTGAGTATCCTAAGATGAGTTATAGGAAGTTATTAAGTGAACAAGGAATAGTCTAGTTGTGGTGACTATAACTTGGTCAAGCTATTATAGTCGAATCAGGATTTGGTTGGGTTATTTGAACACTGTATTTGCTGCCAAGATGATTATGTACAAATTTAATCAATGAGTGAGAGAACATGGTTAAGGCTAACTGACTGTCTAAGGGTTCTACATTTCTAAGAATATGTCTGACTGAATGCCTCAGATCTGGATCTGAGGCTGATTACATTTTGAAAAATAATACTCACAAATCTATACACAAGTTGGTGTGAAGGAAAGCGTGCATACACGCGGGTTCAGTGAAGCGAAATAGCGTATGCATTTTAAGTTGATGAATGTTCGGGGTTGAGTTTATATCTTCATATTTATTCTGAAGTTTGGGTTACTTATGATGTTCTTATTACAGTCGTCTCACTGTTCTGTTTGAACTATTGGGTAAAATACAAGGTTGTTGATGTTTATGAAGAGTTGTGTTGATGTTGTTTGATCTAGTATGAAAATTGATGAAACGTGGTCTGCAGTGGTTCTGAGGGTTGAATCCTTCAATATGATGACCCTTTATAATCACACTGATACAAGGAGTACAACTAGGGCTTGGTGTTAGTCCTTTGACAACCAATATACCTTGAGCAAGACAACACTTGACCCAATTTTTGATGGTGGACACACATAGCCCTTTCAATCCACATGTCTTGAACACATATGGTAGGTCCTATTTTCTCCCATTATGGAACTCTTCAATCTACCTCTATCAATGAACTCAACTCCTTTATGTTACCTAACTTGGATAAAAAAAAAATTCCCTCTATCTACCTATTTTTTCCTTTAAGGTATGCAACACTACAACTCTTTGGTCTGCCCATTTTTGCCATACTACTGCTCCAAGATGACAAGTCTCGGGATATGGAGGTTTCCCTTATTCTCAATGACACAATCCTCTACAATACAATGAACTAGGGCTAGTTGGCTAGCCCACTTGACTCCTACTTTAGTCCTTCAAATTATTTGGCACGTCCTTAGGCCCAATACACCTACCCTTCTACTAATCTTGTTTTCCTTCACAAGTACAGGACTTAGAGCTATTATTTGATAGTCACATAACAACCCTCTAATTTTACTTGGATTTCCATCATATTTCCCAACCACAATAATTTTTTTTACTGGTCTAGTGCCCACAACACTGCCCTCATCTAGGGCTCTTCAAATATGCCACCTAATAGTGATTTGAGTCCTCTCAAAATCACTATTCTTGTGTACCAATTTCTTTGTTGTCCAATCTATGAACAAATCTGAACTACTCATCATATCATCCTTCTAACAATTTGTAGATGATTGAACTAAGGTGACAAATCATCCATTAACATTCCATTGACTAACTGTTTATAGGTTGCTTCAGATCTCTATCCAAAACTCTATGGACATTCCAAAAAAATCAACTCCTCTTCATGTCAATCCATTCCTCATATGGCACATTTCTTTTGCTCCATCTTCCACTCAGATTCCACCTTCCTTTGGATTTTCCATCTCCACACATACTTCTGCAAACCATCTTCCAAATTTGTGGTATATATTGCAAAGGTAAGCCTCTCTCTAAGGGTCACAACCCCTCTTCTTCTATGCATATTTTTCACAGTCTTAATGGCATGCCTTATGGATTGAACATGCTAGGAAACCTCCCTAAATAGGGAATTACACTTCTATTCCAATTGCTTTAGAAAAAACCATATCCACCCATAAAAAAAAATACAACTTTTTCCTCCATAAGATACTCAGCCTAGCTCATATGGATCCATAGATTATGGTCATTTCTTTGAATGAATCTTGAACTGAACTTTAGATCTATATGACCCTCAAACTACGGTTACCTCAGTCAATATTACACTTGTGACTACTTATGTTTTGGCCCTAAATTCTAGTGCATACCCTCCTCCATTTGTGTTGGTCTTTATCATAGACCTTGCAACCTAGTAACCACCACAAGTTAGGGTCTCAACCCTCTCTACTATTTCAAAATTTGATGCGGACTTCACACAAAAACACCTTTGAAATCACATGCCCAAATTCTCATGAGTCACCTCTCTTGAGCTTTATCTGCCCTAATAGAACTAACAATATGTCATCCTACTTCCTATCTCGAACCCATTAAGATATGTGTCGTTCTTGTGAACCCTCACATGATGATATTACTCTTGGTGGATGATCATGGCCTCCCTTTAGCAACACTTACTCAGCCCTCTAACTCGACCTACTTTAGGACTACATCTCTCCTAGCCTCCTTGATAAAATGAGCTCCTTATCACTTGATGTTCTTTCCTTCATACTAAGGCCTCCTTAAATAGCTTTTCCTAGCTAAGCCTCTTAATAATTATCTATAACTTACGAACTTTATCTACTTATACCTTAGTAAATGTTATTTTTTTGTTTAATTTTCTTTTAGATTTTAAACCTCATCTCGCGTCCAAAGCCCCTTCGCTTGGGTTATTTTCCCACAAAACCTTTTGTGGTCAAACTCACACAAACCCATCTCACTAGGATTGTGGAGTACCCCCCAAGCTACACAATTCAACAACATGGTCTAGTTGCAGTAATCGTAACTTGGTCAAGCTCCTATAGTCAAGCTAGGACTTGGTTGGGTTCCCAAGTTGAAAACTAAGTAAGGGTAGTTGTGAGGGCATGATAAATAGGAAGGGTTAGGGCATGCCAAGGAATGAAAAGGCGTGATAACACATTTTGGACAATGTCAATGCATGTTGAAGAGTGTTAAGGAGTGTCGAGCCATCACAAGGGAGAACTAGGTAAAAATGCATGGAAATGAACAAATAAGAGTGTGTTCCAGGGAGTGCCAGTGAATTCAAGTGTGACAAGGATGAAGTGTGTTAGAAAATCCTCTTAATAATGCTCTATAACTTACGAACTTTATCTACTTATACCTTAGTAAATGTTATTTTTTTGTTTAATTTTCTTTTAGATTTTAAACCTCATCTCACGTCCAAAGCCCCTTTGCTTGGGTTATTTTCCCACAAAACCTTTTGTGGTCAAACTCACAAAACCCATCTCACTAGGATTATGGAGTACCTCCCAAGCTACACAATTCAACAACATAGTCTAGTTGTAGTAATCGTAACTTGGTCAAGCTCCTATAGTCAAGCTAGGACTTGGTTGGGTTCCCAAGTTGAAAAATAAGTAAGGGTAGTTGTGAGGGCATGATAACTAGGAAGGGTTAGGGCATGCCAAGGAATGAAAAGGCGTGCTAACACATGTTGGACAATGTCAATGCATGTTGAAGAGTGTTAAGGAGTGTCGAGGCATCACAAGGTAGAACTAGGTAAAAATGCATGGAAATGAACAAATAAGAGCGTGTTCCAGGGAGTGTCAGTGAATTCAAGTGTGACAAGGATGAAGTGTGTTAGAAAAAGTTCATAATAGGATTTGTAAGAGGCTAGTCTATGATTGCGATAAGGGGCTCAACAAAGAAATTTTAAACAAAGGGATACTTTGTGTTGGGCACAACACTATTTTTCCTTTATCTATTATTTTTATATGACATGTGGCACACTTTGGCCGAATGCTCATGTTTTAAACTATTTTAGGCAAATCCATATTGTACATTGTTGTGTATAAGTTTTGGGGAACTTATCTTGTGCGACCTATATCTTGTGTGTCTTGTGTATATTGTGGTTCTTGCAAACTCTCAGTTAATGCTCTACTGTTTATATGAACTGGACATACATGTGAAATATTTCCTAGGTAAGCTATGTTTCTTAGTTGTTTTATGGTCATCGCTAGATGTGATCCTTGTCTTGGTAAGTTCTTAAGTGGGAAAATTTCAGCTTGGAAATGACTGGCCTAAGATGAGGTATAGGAATTTCTTAGGTGAACAAGGTATAATCTACTTTTAATAGGTGCAATTGATCAAGTTGTTACGGCTGAAGCAGACCAATGTCACATGAACTGGAGTAGTTAAGGACTCGATTGGGTTCTTAATTCGTGAAAAAATGTAAGGCTATTTGTGAGGGCATGAGTGCCAAGGCAAGCTAGGGAATGCTAACATGTGCCAGATAGTTCAAAGGCATTCCAAATATGCTAATATGTGTCAAGTGCTAAGGCATGCCAAGATTTGCAATGGTGTGACAATACATGTCGGGGACTATCAAGGCGACAAAAAGGAGAAACAAGTTAAAATACAAGGAAATGAACACTTCATAGGGTTAATAAGTCATCAATTTACATTTTCCAAGAGGGGCATGCTATGCACACCAACACTAGGTGGAAATGAGTGTCAAGTTCCAAGTGTTAGTGCATTCTATGTGCCAAATCATCCTCTGTTACTTTTGTTCTACTTTCCAGTAACTGGTCTCAAATAAATTTAATATTAAACCATGCCAAAGCATACTGAGGTATATTAATGAATGCTAGACATGATAATGATCATGGCCTCTTTAGGACTACATATCTCTTCGCCCCCTTGATCAAATGAGTTCCTTCTCACTTGATTTTATTTCCTTCATCCTAAGGACTCCTTAAATATTTTTTCCTAGACCTCTTAGGAACCCTCTAGAACTTACGAGTTTTATCGACTTAGACCTTAGGAAACATTAATTTTCCTTTTTATTTTTCTTTTAGATTTTAAAACCCGTCTTGGGTCCAAAATCCCTTTTCTTGTCTTATATTCCCACAAAGCCTTTTGTGACCAAAATCACACAAATCCATCTCACTAGGCTTGTGGAGTACCTCCCAAGCTACAAAATTCAACAACATAGTCAAGTTGTAGTAACTATAACTTGGTCAAGCTCTTGTAGTCAAGCAAGGGTTTGGTTGGGTTCCCAAGTTGAAAATTAAGTAAGGGTAGTTGTGAGGGCATGATAGCTAGGGAGGTTTAGGGCATGCAAAGGAATGAAAAGGCATGCTAACACATGTTGGAAAATGTCAATGCAAGTTGAACTATAGTGTTAGGGAGTGTCGGGGCATATCAAGGGATAACTAGGTCAAAATTCATGGAAAGGAACAAATAAGAGTGTGTTCCATGGAGTGTTAGCGAATTCAAGTGTGCTAAGGATGAAGTGTGTTAGGAGAAGTTTAGAATAGGATTTATAGAAGGCAAGCCTATGGTTGTTATAAGGGGCTCGACATAGGGAGAAGTTTTAGACAAAGGGAGATCACTTTGTGCTAGGCACAACATTGTTTTGCCTTTAGTTATTTTTTTATATGATATGTGGCACACTTTGGCTACATGTTCATGTTTAAACTATATTTCTAGATAATTGCATATTGTAAATTGTTGTGTATAAGTTTTGGGGCACTCAGCTTGTTTCAGGTTATATCTTGTGTGCCTTGTGAATCTTATGGTTCTTGTAAACTCTCAGTTAATGTTCTATTGTTTATTTGAACTGATTGAACATACATCTCAAATATTGCCTTTGTAAGCTATGTTGCTTAGTTGTTTTATGGCCATGGCTAGATCATGTGATCCTTGTCTTGGTAAATAGTTAAGTAGGACAATTTGATCTTGGACATGAGTGGCATAAGATGAGTTATAGGAAGTTCTTAGGTGAACAAGGCACAATATAATTGTAGTAGTTGCAATTGGTCAGGTTGTTGCGGTTGAAGCAGGTTGATGTTTTCACATGAACTGCATTAGCCAATGACTTGATTGGGTTCCCAAGTCGTGAAAAAATGTAAAGACTAGCTGTGAGGACATGAGTTATGAGGCGTGCTAGGGAATGCTAAGATGTGCCAGATAGTGCGAAGGCATGTCAAACATGATAAGATGTGCCGAGTGATAAGGCATGCCAAGATGTGCAAGGGTGTGTCAATGCTTGCCAGGGACTGTCAAGGCAAAAAATGGGAGAAACAAGTTAAACTACAAGGAAATGAACACATAAGAGGGTTAATGAGTCATCAATTTACCTTTTCTAAGTGGGGCATGCTAGGCACACCAACACTAGGTGCCAATAGGTGCCAAGTGCAAAGTCTTAGTGAATTCTAAGTGCCAAGTCTTCCTTTTTTGCTTCTTGTCTACTTTCCAAAAATTGATCTCAAATAAATTTAATATTAAACCATGCCAAATCATACCAAGGCATCTCAACGTGTTCCTTACATGCTAAGACTTTCCAAGCGCCAACACGTGCCAAGCGCCAATATGTGTCAAGGAGTGTTATGCATGCTATGAAGTGGAATGACATGTTTAAGAGTGCTAAGGTGTGTTAGAGAGTGCTAATGCATGTTGAGGAGTGTTAAGGAGTACTAGGACAAAAAATTAAGGGAGCACTAGGTCAAAATTCATGGAAGTTAATGAATATGAGGAACGTGTGCCAGGGACTAGTATTAATGAGTGATGGTTGTCATGCCAAGGAGGGAGTGGCAAGGTATGCAAAGCATTGGTAAGGCATGCTAGGGAATATCAAGGCATGTAAATAAGTGCCAAAGTTTGCTAGGGAGTTACAAGGTGTGTTAATTATATGTGCCAAATAGTTCCAAGGTATGCCAATACATTCCAGGTGCTAAGGATGTGCAGGGTGGCAGGGTATGTCAATATGTGTCAAGAAGTGTCAAGGCAACAAAAGGAATAACCAAGCTAAGATGTAAGTAAATGAAGACATAAGAGGGTTAATAAGTCAGGAATTTATATTTTTCAAAAGGGACATGCTAGTCACACTACTAATAGGTCCCAATACATGCCAAGTGCTAATGTATGTCAATGCATTCAACCAAGGTGTTACAGGGCATGCTAGGGACTACATGCAAGCCAACACATGCTAGGAGAGTTCCATTTTGTGCTAGCGCATGCCACCATGTGCTTTGGCGTCAGTTTCCTAACAATATGTTCTAGGTACAAAGGTGTTCCAAGACATGCGAGGTGCTAAGAAATGTTAGTGTGTGACAAAGCATTAATTTAAGTTGTGCCCAAATTGTCGAGGAGTGTTAGGTATTTCTCATTAATATAATTTTCATAGCTTGATTATGTATTAAATAATATATTTGCTACACACACTAATGGAACTTTATCTAAAGGGAATTTGATAGATAATAAACTTAATAGATATGAATCATGTGTTGACTCATAGGAAAACTCTATTCGACTAGTGATTACTTGAGGGAAATGATACACACTAATTACTTATTTAAAAATTGACTGATTATAACCACTATGGCCTTGGAAATATCATAAAAAATACTCCATAATAATTGCCTTAAATCATTACCTTTTGAAAAAAAAATATATTAACATGCATATAGCGTCATCAAAAACTCATTGGAATGATCAATGGTGATGAACATTTTTTGACCATCACCAAAAGTAACAAAAAGAGAATTGGTGAGGGTCATTAAAAGACCATCACTAGAAGTGTCACCAAAGAGAGAATTAGTGATGGGCCTTTAACGACCCTCACCAAAAGTGTCATTGAAAATTTCTCTGGTGACGGACCATAACAGACCATCACTATATACACTTACAGTGACGGTTTTTTAATGATCAATTATGACGGACATTTTTTGACCGTCACCAAAAGTAACAAAAGGAGCATTGGTGAGGGTCATTAAAAGTTCATCACTAGAAGTGTAACCAAAGAGAGAATTATTGATGGGCCTTTAACAACCCTCACCAAAAATGTCAATGAAAATGTCTTTGGTGACGGACCATAAAGGACCATCACTATATACACTTACAGTGACGGTTTTTTAAGGACCGTCACCATATGTGACATTGGTGACGGACCTTACAGGTCTGTCACAAGCATGACCCTCACCAATGTGCTTTTTTCTTGTAGTGATGTGTCCTCCTATTGGCGTATCAAAAATTTTTATGGACCGGAAGGACTGAGCAAGGGTCCAACACAAGACCTTTGCACAGCAAACAAGCCACACCACCAGCCTGCCTGCGTGTTGGTCCTTAACCTATATGTTTCCCATATGCATTTAAATTTTATTAAACATTCCGACAGGGGGAGAGGGGACCAACCCCCAATACATGTGACTGCAACCCAGAGACCACGATAGAGCACTGGAGGCTCTTATCCTTAAGCGCATTCATTAACCTCTAAATTGTGTTTAATTAATTCAAATCCAACATTATTAACGTTAATATGGATTATCAACAAAGCTTTGGGTTTAGCGCTAATCAAGTTTAATTAGTAGATAATGCAGCTTAATTAATAGTTAATTTTAGATTAAGTAGGAAGTTCCGCCACATCTGACAGGATTTTCTATTTTTAGTACCAGTTAGCTACATCTAGGGAGGAATTTGTGGAGTAGACTGGTAGAGGTCATAACTCAGTCAATTTTCGACCAAATCGAGAGAAAAAAGAGGCTAAGGTACTAATTTTTAGTGTTTTGAACTCATTGGTGCATGTTTGAGGAGCATAAAAGTATTGTAAACACATCATTTTTCAAATTTGATCATAATATAGAGGCCCAAGCCATGGAAGCTAGACCAAGGAGATGTGGCCCAGGAGGGGTGAACTCCTTCATCAAATCCCTATGTTGATGTGTTGTATTGTGATGTACTGTACCTTTATTTTTTGTTGTTTAGTCTTTCTTTTATGTTAAATTGTTCATAAAAATAACATAAAAAATCACTCATGAGACTCAATAACTTGCAAGAGAACTTGAACCCTTAAGCAAATGTAATACATTGGTTTCAAGATCTGAAAGAGGAATTAGCATGACATTAATAACATAATAAGACAAAGGAAGCTGCCAAATAACTAAAAAATTTCCCAGTGGAGTTGCCAAGTTTTTGTGATGGACTAATCCCTCTTGCGGACAAGAGTGATTTCCCTAGGCTCGATAACTAAGTCTAGAACAAACATAACAATATACACTAACATTTCTCTAGAAATACTTAAACAACTAGAGATGCACTTAACCGATTAAAAAAATAAGTCTTCAAATTCCTTTTTTGTGTGAAATAATGTTCCACTTTCAATCCCTAAAACTGGAATTTTCAATTAAAAAAATAGGCACAAAATCAAAGCATGTAATACATCAACAAGTTCCAGTTATTACTAAAAATAAGATCAAGAAGATTTGATACATACATGTAAACATTAAACATATCATGTGAGAAAGACCATTTACTTGTATTAATAATGAGAAGAAGATTTTACAACCAAATATTCCTTGATGTCATAAGCCTCCTTCCAATAATATCCAATCCTCCCTTTGTAATGATAAGCCTTCACTTTAATAGCATAAGTGTATAAATTAAGAACCACAAAATTTAACCAACCAATCCCTTCCCCTCTGTTCTGATCTGAATAAATAAGAGAAGAGAGGAGGTTGTAGATCCATTTCTCATGGGATGAGATCCACATAAAGGGGGGATGGGATATGGTAGTGTTATTTTTTTGCATCCTTCCACTAGTGATCAAATAGACACTTATCATGTCATATTAGGGTCCAATTTTGAATTTTTTGTCATTCCATTAGGTCATCATGCAAAAATTTTGTCACTGGATGTAGATCTAGGTCTGATCTCACTCATTTCAAAATTTTACTACTTGTTGGCTCATTTCACCACTTTGTTGAGTGTACCATCATTCATGATTTTTCATCATCATTTCAGTCATTTTCATCATGGTTTCATTCATTCAGATTCTCCATTAGGTCTTAGGGTTTCCAAGTTCATCAAATCACCATTTCATGCATAAAGTCCAACAAGTGAAGGAATGAAAATAAAGAAATTTCATCAATAATTTTGATTTGTAAATTTGATTTTAGAAAAAAATGTAATTTTATGTTCCTAATTTGTAATAAGTTCTCAAAGTTCCAAGTATTTGAAACACTCAAAGTTCCATCAACAAATGAGAAAAGTTCCAAAATTCCAATCAGTGTTCCTAAGCCATCAAAAGATGAAGTTCAAAGATCAAATTCAGAAGTTAAAGGTGAAGAAGCAATGTAAAGATAATTTCAAGAAATGAAATGTTGTTCTAAGCTTGTTTAATGATATTTCTTCAAGTATAAAAGTGTAGTGTCCCTTATTAGTGAGATAGATTTTATGACACTTAGAGATGGTGATTTTGATATAATATTATGTATGAAAGACTTATGTAAATGCTTATATGCTATGACCTGGTTTGGGTCACTTGGTTGTTGTGTGCTTATGATAATATCTATGGTTGCGTGCACAAGGATTGATTTTGGTTAAGAGAATATTAGCGATGTTTTCTCTTTTGGTATCCTATTTTGGACATAGGTGTTGAGACACAGATCCATGGACGATCATGGTTATGTGGAACATATGGTTAATTATGATTTATGGATGATACATGATTTGTATGATTATATGTGCATAATCTCGTACTAAGCATGATATGGCAGGGGACTTGGTCATTTCCAATAAGGATGCTCAAGTTATAAATGACTACGGAAGTCATTTCTCCAAAACCAAAATGACTGTGGAAGTCATGCACAATATTTGGTAAAATTTGAATAAGTTAATTATGAAATTCATTTGATTGATTTGATCATTGAGATTGTGATGTGTGCAGGTCTTGGAAGAAGACCTTACCAACGAACCATCATATGGGTATAAGCTCACAATCAGTACCTTAAGGTGAAACGCGGAGTTTCAAAGCAGAATATATGAGAAGCCATGGAAATTAGGGCGCGGAGTCCTAAATCCATGAAATATAAAGACGTGGAGTCTTGGATATATGATAAAAGGATTAGGACGCAGAGTCCTAAATCCATGAAATATAAAGACGCGGAGTCTTGAATCTATAATGAAATGTTTGGGGCGCGGAGTCCTAAATATTTAAAAAGATCAAGGTGTGGAATCTTGGATCTTTAGAGGAGATCAGGGCGCGGAGTCATCAATCTACTAAGGCACAAAGATGTATACAATAGGGGTGCGGAATCCCTATTATCTGGAAGAAAAATACCACTCATGGGCAACTCATAGATGAATTTCCTTAATAATCTCATTACTAACAATTTTGGAGTGACTTTCTAAAAATAGAAAGTCATGTCTACCATTTCAAGTATGACTTTCCAAAAATAGTAAATCACCTCCAATCAATGGGTAAACAAGTATACTTGAAGGAAAATCACTTAACTTATGACTAATCAATTGTAATAGTTCAATCTCGAATTAATCCTCAATATTATTATTATCTTTTATGAGACTATGATATTATTATTAAAAGGAAATTATATCTCCTCAATCACTTCACACCTCTCTCCTTCATGACTCTCATGGCTCTATGTAACTCTCTCTATTCTAAATATTACATTACACTCTCTTTTATGCACTCATCAAGGAATGGCATATTCCTCTTACACTCATTAAATATACGTCATAAAATATTCCTCTTACACTCATTAAATATATGTCATAAAATATTCCTCTTACACTCACTTTAATGCATATGTTACACTCTCATTAAATAAGGCATGCATACCTCTCCTTAATGGCATAAGTTACACTCCTCTAAAAGGAATACAATGCATGCATATTACTCCTCCTTTGTGACAAGAATTTGTTGCTCCTCCTATATATGAGCCTCATGTATTCTCATTTGAGGGGAGAAAGGGAGTAATGCTAAGAGTGGAAGAGACTTGAGGAATATTGTGAGAGGGAGAGATATGGAGAGTATCCAATTACTTCCAAAACAAATCTGAATTTCTTACTAATCTACTAAGTATCTATTGAGGTTGAACATGAGTGGTATTTAGAGGAAGTGAAAACTATCTTCCTTAGTTTTCCTTGCATCTCTCTCTCTATTGTTGTATTTTGGTACTGTTTGTGAGCTTTTACAGCTCGGGGGTTCCAGGGGGAGGAGTTCTCCCTGGATATGGTTGGGTGGAAAACCGGATGGTTCAAATGAGTTGGTTAAGGGATTGAAGGTGGATCATATCCTCAACGATTGGAGCTGAATATCTCTTCAGGTATAATTTCCATTGTCCTAAAATTATAGTATAGCTTTACCATAAAATAAAAAATTAGACATTTAAATTGTTGTAAGCATCTAATTTTTGTTTAGGCTTGTGTTATCTAGAATATTATTGATTAGTTAAAAATGAAGACTAGATTAATCTATATGTATGGATGTTTAGATCTCAATATTGGAGTTATTATTGGTGTAGTTTATGGTACTAATCTTGGTATTGTAGCATTTGAGAAAGGAAAGCCAGATATTTTTTAAGGTAATTGCAATAAATAAATTCCAAAGGACTTGGGTAAGTATTTCACGATTTATGGTTTTGTTTCAAGTAATTAGATGCATGTTTTAGAAACGATTTTAGGATAGTTTGCAAAGTGTTGACAAAGTCTGTGAATGAGTAATGTTATTTATGCATAAATAAGTGCTAACTTGTAGCTTACATCAGAAGTAAGAAAATGGACATGTACCCAAAACATACCTGGAGGAATTACAGAATCAACCCTTAAAAGAAAATGCAAAAATAATGGCAGCTAAAATATGGTTTGGAAGATCAAATGCTTGAGGTAAGTTGGAGATAAATTTCATTTATGGCTTATGTTTCATATTCTTATCAATAATTCAATGTTTTGTTATTAAATTTGTTGTAATAGTACTATCAGAATTTTGACAGAAAGCCTTAATGTCTGTAGCATTTTGCGCTGCCGTATGTTTGTTAAATTGTAGCAATTGGTGCAAAAAGCTTGTCAATCATGTCAAATGAATTAGCTTGTAAGCTGTCATGAATTGGATGAAAATGTTTTAATGGCTTAATTTATGTTCTCCTTCTCCTTTTATAGCTCTAGATAATTTTTCATACTATGTGTTTGATAGAAGTCATAAATGAGATTGTAGGATTCTTGGGTAGTTGTTGTTTTCAAGAATCGCATTTCTGGGTGTCCCTGTTGCGATTCAGCTCCACTTCAGGGGGTATCCGTACCAATAGACCATTTCACCCCAACTTTGATTTCAAAAATCAAGGTTGCAAACATCAATTCCCAAATTTGCTCTGTTTTGCAGATTTGTTGTTGCATGTAGAACTGCCTGTTGTTTTGTTTTGTTGTTTGGTTCTTTTTATATTGGAACTCCCTGATAATTTATAGTGATGGATCTGATATAGGCTAACTACTTGGAAATGGTATTTAAAGTATAAATGATTAATAATTTGAAAATTTAAATAACCTTACGGCAACTTGTTTTATGACTGCCAACTATTTGTCAAAATTCCTCAATGGCTGTACCTTACAATATTGTGAGCTATGTTTGAAATTTCTAAATACTTATATTCATTGGTATAGCTTCAACAATGAATATGGCTGATAGTCTACTAATATCTTAAGTTAAATTATTGACACTACTTACAAAAAGAAATGAAGTCATGCAACTTTGGATTCATGTTAGCTAATTGTTGTGAAAACACCTTAAAGAGATAATCGTTGTAAGTGTTTGACAAAATGCCTCAATGGCTGTACATTCCATACTTGTAAATTGGTTTTCATAATGTTCAATGGTTGCATCTAATTACGTTTATGAACTGTCCATAAAACAAAAGGCTTGAGTTAATTTAAGATTTGCAATCAAGGTATTTCTAGTGTAATAACTCATTGAGTTAAAGGGTCTTGCTGAAAAGTCAAAATTGCAGTAAGTAATTTGTTGCAATATCAGCTCACATATGAATTCCTAATTATGGGATGCCAACTCTATATAATTTAAATTATCCTTTTAAGAAAATAATTCATAAGCATGTTATTAGTCACTCTTGAACACATTTAATTACAACGGAGTTAACAATTAGCTTATTTTAAATTGTGGTTCATAAAGGTTGACATTTATTCATCCCACTAAACAATTTATATTTTAAAGGTGATTTTGGTCTTGAGAAGCAAGTATTATGGTTGTATTTTTTTGGATCTTGATAAACCTTGAACTTGGTAGCTTTGAAGATAAGCTGATAGAATTTAGGGTGTAGTGTAAAGGACACCAATAACTTCTATATAAAATAATAATAATAATAATAATAATAAAACAAAATAAAATATCACATTTTGATTTAATATAATATTTCTCTATAATAATTATGGTAGGTAAGGTGGGACCTTACATATGGTATCAGAGCCAAGTTACAACACTAGGCCTAATGGGCCAACATGCTTATTTGTAGTTTGATGATGTATGAATGTTGATTTTGCATGCAAGTTGAGTTATTGTATATCTTGACTTGGAAGCATAGTGGTTGCATAGAGGATATTATTATCATTATGTCATTTAGTGACTCATGAAATAAAATAAAAAAATTCCCTTATATTCCTTTATATTTTTGTTAAGACACATTATCAACAATATGTTAAAATGCTTAAAGACATGTTGGGAAAGGATATGCTTGAGAAAGTTGGGGTTAAACCCAAGTATGTGAATGACTTGATTTTCAATCAATGAGTGAGATAGGTGGAGTGAATGCATGGTTTCATATATTTTTAGTGCATCATTTTCAATGTGATATGGGCTTAGTAGCCATCTTTACTTGCTGAAATCGTATCTACCGAGAAGAATATTGGCTTAATATGGACTATAGTGTGATGACCTTGGTGTGTATGCTTTGGGAATGAGTAACAAGTGTAAGACTGAGATTCCATTAACGTGATGATTGAGTTCATCATGATAATTTTGAATCTTTTCGCACCTACACTAGAGGAAACTTAACTAAAAGCTACCTTGAAAGATGTCACTTTTAACTGTGAATGTAAACTCAAGAGTAATGTATGTGTATTAAGTAGATGTGTTAAAATAGGATTTGGGAATACATTCTTAATGAGTAAGAATGAAATATCTCTGATTTCTTTGACATGATTTTGTGTATTTTGGCTTGACATTAGGCATCAAATAACTTTAAATTACTCAAATACTAGGTTGAGGTATGAACTTCCTAATAAACAAGAGGCTTAAATGATTGGTGCATGATGGGTTGTGGAAACCATTTTAAGGAACACTTGAATGTTATGTTTTCCTTAAGTTAATGTATGGGTGTGGAATCCATACTAGCATATATCTATGAGAAAATATATGGGTGTGGAATCCATACTAGCATATATCTATGATCTAATGTATGGGTGTGGAAACCATACTAGCATATATCTATGAGAAAATGTATGGGTGTGGGATCCATACTAGTATATATCTATGAGATAAGTAATGAGGTAAGGTATGGGTGTGGAATCCAAAGTAAAATATGAGCTAAGTAATTCTTCTAGTTAGAATATTTTGATGGAATCTGATATTCATGATTAAGGAATGATTATGTGTAATTAAAGTTAAATGAATAGAGATTTGTAACACAAATTTTCTTGAGCTTTAAATCCATTATTTTTATTACAGATGAAGATACTAAGATTGGTATACTAAACACCATTAGGTGGTTTAGAATGTTTGGAATAATTGACTTGATATATGGAAGTGTGAACTAGATATCTATCCTCTAGTATTGTAATCCTTTTGTATGTATTGAATTTAGGTAGAACTAAAATGACTTTCAAATTCTTGAAATGTAGAAAAAGATTATTGTGATAAGTTGATGAAATAACTTTTCTATTGGCTTAAGACAAATTAGGTCTAGAAAAGCCATAATAGTCTCTTTAATGATTTTATCAGTTGAATATTGGTTGCATTCTATTTAACCAAATTAATTAGAGAAATTATGAGGATTGAACTCATGTATTTCTCTAAACTATTGTTAGTTAGGCGATTGCGTCAAAATTCAAATTATTTATAAATTGTGAAGAGAATAACATGTTTAGAAGGTAAATATTTTATGTGGTGAGAACTTGTTTTATTTGAAATTAATGAAAAAAAAAAAGGCATGTGATTAATTAAAAGCTTAGTTGAGTTCTTGTTTTACAAGAATATGTGCTTGTGATATTTTTTTAGGGAGAAATTGAAGGAGAGTAAGATCACATTTTGATTGATTCGAATTATTGCATGATGATTGTATTATATGTGGAATGGGGGAGATTGTTTGATTTAGGAATTTTGTGTTGGGATGTATAGTTGTATGAGTATTTATTAGTCCTACAGAATGTTGTGATAATTTGAGAGGGTGGTAATTCTCCTTAAAGCAAAAGGGTTTAACTTTAGGCTAGAAATTCCCTTGTGATAGTCTAAATCTTATTTAAATTTGACAAGATTCATCACATTTTGAGAAATTTATGGTTTTCATAGTTTGTTGTTGCGTACATATTAATGGTAAGGGATAAGACATGAAAGCAAATGAATTGATTAATTACTGAATAGAAATCATGAGCAATTTCATAGTTGGAAAACAAATTGACTTAGAGTTATTAAGGTAGATTCAGTAATATAGATACCATACTTGCATAATTGTGAGATTTGTTCTTGATTAAAAGTCATTTTCAAAAATATATCATTAATCTGCTTTCAGATGAAGATCTTCTAATAGATTCATTTCATAATTGATTCTCAAGTTAGAGAAGTGAATAATAATGAAGATTATGCAAACTAAATGTATGATCTATAATACATAAGTGGGTCAATGAGGAATGTATTTAACCTTAGGTTTTTAGTTTAAACAAACAATATATATATATATATATATATATATATATATATATATATTGGTGCCTTGAAACTCAAATTGTATTTTTGCCTAAAGAGTAAACATTTGGTAAAAACTAAAGATAAATCCTAGATATTTCGATTGCAAGGATGTCTTATGGAATGAAAAGAGGAAAATTGGATTGAAAAGACATAAAGCAAGTAGGATGTAAAAGTGTGTTTTATATATAACGTCATGTTTTGTTGGGTAAGAGTGGGTTTTATATATAACATCATGTTTTGTTGCATAATTTAACTCACAATTGTATGTGGATTATTTTATGCCAATTTGACTGTGATATGGTATGGACCATCATTGTTGTGTACAACCAATGTGTGTTCTATTTATAGCTTAGAAAGCTCAACATCCTACAGAACCAAGAAGATGACACATGTGGGATTCATATAGACTATGAGAAAGAAGAACATGTAGAATATCAAATTATTATAGATAAATTAAGTAGATATCATATCAATTACATACAATAGTATTTTTATATGGTACTATAAATTGTATGGCTGGTTTTGATATAGAAATATTTGGTATTTTATATCAACACATGTCTAATATGGCATGGATATATTTTCTACTTGATTAAGAATGGTATGTTTAGTTTTCATGGAGTTGCTTCCAAACTATGGATTGGCATGAAAAAAAAAATATCAAATACATAAGGTTAACAACTTATTGATAGGAGAATCTAAAAGAACTAAGTATCTTATGACCGTAGGAAAAACTTCGGGCCAAGTTTAGCCCAAGAGGGGGAGTATGTAGTGTCCCTTATTAGTGAGATAGCTTTGATGACACTTAGAGATGGTGATTTTTATATAATATTATGTATGAAAGACTTATGTACATGCTTATATGCTATGACCTGGTTTGGGTCACTTGGTTGTTGTGTGCTTATGATAATATCTATGGTTGCGTGCACAAGGATTGATTTTGGGTAAGAGAATATTAGCGATGTTTTCTCTTTTGGTATCCTATTTTGGACATAGGTGTATGACGTGAATGGTGATTTAGAATTGAGACACAGATCCATGGATGATCATGGTTATGTGGAACATATGGTTAATTATGATTTATGGATGATACATGATTTGTATGATTATATGTGTGTAGTCTTGTACTAAGCATGATGTGGCAGGGGACTTGGTCATTGCCAATAGGGATGCTCAAGTTATAAATGACTGCGGAAGTCATTTCTCCAAAACCAAAATGACTGTGGAAGTCATGCACAATATTTGGTAAAATTTGAATAAGTTAATTATGAAATTCATTTGATTGATTTGACCATTGAGATTGTGATATGTGAAGGTCTTGGAAGAAGACCTTACCAACGAACCATCAGATGGGTAAAAGCTCACAATCAGTACCTTAAGGTGAAACGCGGAGTTTCAAAGCAGAATAGATGAGAAGCCATGGAAATTAGGGCGCGGAGTCCTAAATCCATGAAATATAAAGACGTGGAGTCTTGGATATATGATAAAAGGATTAGGACGCGGAGTCCTAAATCCATGAAATATAAAGATGCAGAGTCTTGAATCTATAATGAAATGTTTGGGGCACAGAGTCCTAAATATTTAAAAAGATCAAGGTGTGGAATCTTGGATCTTTAGAGTAGATCAGGGTGCGGAGTCCTCAATCTACTAAGGCACAAAGATGCATACAATAGGGGTGCGGAATCCCTATTATCCGGAAGAAAAATACCACTCATGGGCAACTCATAGATGAATTTCCTTAATAATCTCATTCCTAACAATTTTTGAGTGACTTTCTAAAAATAGAAAGTCATGTCTACCATTTCAAGTATGACTTTCCAAAAATAGTAAATCACCTCCAATCAATCAGTAAACAAGTATACTTGAAGGAAAATCACTTAAATTATGACTAATCAATTGTAATAGTTCAATCTCGACTTAATCCTCAATATTATTAATATTATTAATATTATTATTATCTTTTATGAGACTATGATATTATTATTAAAAGGAAATTATATCTCCTCAATCACTTCACACCTCTCTTCTTCATGACTCTCATGGCTCTATGTAACTCTCTCTATTTTAAATATTACATTACACTCTCTTTTATGCACTAATCAAGGAATGACATATTCCTCTTACACTCATTAAATATATGTCATAAAATATTCTTACACTCATTTAATATGTGTCATAAAATATTCCTCTTACACTCACTTTAATGCATATGTTACACTCTCCTTAAATAAGGCATGCATACCTCTCCTTAATGGCATAAGTTACACTCCTCTAAATGGAATACAATGCATGCATATTAATCCTCCTTTATGACAATAATTGTTGCTCCTCCTATATATGAGTCTCATGTATTCTCATTAGAGGGGAGGAGGGGGGTAATGCCAAGAGTGGAAGAGACTTGAGGAATATTGTGAGAGGGAGAGATATGGAGAGTATTCAATTACTTCCAAAACAAATCTGAATTTCTTACGAAACTACTAAGTATCTATTGAGGTTGAACATGAGTGGTATTTAGAGGAAGTGAAAACTATACTCCTTAGTTTTCCTTGCATCTATCTCTCTACTATTGTATTTTGGTACTGTTTGTGAGCTTTTACAGCGCGGGGGTTCCAGGGGGAGGAGTTCTCCCTGGATATGGTTGGGTGGAAAACCGGATGGTTCAAATGAGTTGGTTAAGGGATCGAAGGTGGATCATATTCTCAACGATTGGAGCTGAATATCTCTTCAGGTATAATTTCCATTGTCCTAAAATTGTAGTATAGCTTTGGCATAAAATAAAAATTAGACATTTAAATTGTTGTAAGCATCTAATTTTGGTTTAGGCTTATGTTATCTAGAATATTATTGATTAGTTAAAAATGAAGACTAGATTAATCTATATGTATGGATGTTTAGATCTCAATATTGGAGTTATTATTGATGTAATTTATGGTACTAATCTTGGTATTGTAGCATTTGAGAAAGGAAAGCCAAATATTGTTGAAGGTAATTGCAATAAATAAATTCCAAAGGACTTGGGTAAGTATTTCATGATTTATGGTTTTGTTTCAAGTAATTAGATGCATGTTTTAGAAACGATTTTAGGATAGTTTTCAAAGTGTTGACAAAGTTCGTGAATGAGTAATGTTATTTATGCATAAATAAGTGCTAACTTGCAGCTTACATCAGAAGTAAGAAAATGGACATGTACCCAAAACATACCTGGAGGAATTACAAAATCAACCCTTAAAAGAAAATGCAAAAATAATGGCAGCTAAAATATGGTTTGGAAGATCAAATGCTTGAGGTAAGCTGGAGATAAATTTCATTTATGGCTTATGTTTCATATTCTTATCAATAATTCGATGTTTTTTTATTCAATTTGTTGTAATAGTACTATCAGAATTTTGACAGAAAGCCTTAATGGCTGTAGCATTTTGCGCTGCCGTATGTTTGTTAAATTGTAGCAATTGGTGCAAAAAGCTTGTCAATCATGTCAAATGAATTAGCTTGTAAGCTGTCATGAATTGGATGAAAATGTTTTAATGGCTTAATTTATGTTCTCCTCCTCCTTTTACAGCTCTAGATAATTTTTCATACTATGTGTTTGAAGTGTAAAGGACACCAATAACTTATATATAAATAATAATAATAATAATAATAATAATAATAATAATAATAAAATAAAAATATCGCATTTTGATTTAATATAATATTTCTCTATAATAATTATGGTAGGTAAGGTGGGACCTTCAAAAGGTAAATTCAAAAGTTAAAGGTAAAGAAGCAATGTAAAGTTAATTTCAAGAAAGGAAATGTGGGTCCAAGTTTGTTTAATGGTATTTCTTCAAGTATAAAAGGCTCTCAAAGACCAAAAAGTCATTCATTTGCATCCTCAAGCATCGAGCGCTCCATGTTCCTATGCAAAAAATTGATTTTTCCCGTAAAAACCTCCAAGTTCGGCTTCGTTAGTCTTTTTTCTACATGCACGCTTCTTTTTGTGGAGGCCACACTCGCGCTTTCAACAAGGCTTGATGCACTTTCTTCACTTAGTTTCGCTGGAGAGGAGAGCGTCGCTCTCAAAACTTGCCTTCAAAGTATCTAAGTTTCTAAATAATAAAATGATTTCTACACCTATTTGCAAGTAATTCATACCTCCTAAGCCCCTCCTTTCAACTTATGGTCTTAATTTTATGATGCAAACCCTTATTTACCTTCTACGTCATGTTCTAAATAATTACACTTTCGAGCTTCATTTTCTTTCCTTGACCCCATTTACCTCCTCATACCCTAAATCACTCCCCACTACCCTCACATCCCCTAATTTCCCATTTCTCCCAAGATATATTTCCTAAAACCCTACCCCTATGTTGCACTTTTCTAGGAAACTAGACTACCTCCCTGTATTTGAACTTTCTACCTTATCTCCCTTAACATTTCAAACCCCATCACTTCCCTAAGCTTCCTAACTCCCATATACACTTCCCCAAGTGTTCCCTCACTTATCCCAACCCCCTAACCCTACAATCCTACTCCTTTTCCCTTCCCCTTCTTCCCTAGGTTTTAAAGACAAAACTGAACATAATGGAGGAGGAGAGAAACATCATGAAGGAGGAAAGAAAAACCATAGAAGAAGAAAATAAAAATACAATAAAAGAGGGAGAATTTTGATACTAGAGCCATAAGACACTAGGGAATTGATGGCATCACCCTTGGCAATCAAATGTTTCCAACATGTAGGTTGTTTTGAGTTTTGTGAGATGGTCCAAAGAGTGCAGATCCATCCTACTTTAACCAGGGTTTTCATCTCCAACCTACAAAAGGACCAAGTGAACATTGTAGGGCTGACATTCACCATTTCTATAGAAATCATTGCAACAACAATAAGGGTACCCAATGTAGGTGAAAAATGGTTCAAAACTAAATATTTTGATGCCCAGGTATGAACGGTACCTCAAAGCACCTTACAAAGATAACATCAAGAAAATATTTCCTTTTGGTCAGTTTCTTAACAGATTCCCCCCCCATGATGAAAATCATCATGGAATAATTTGCTTGTGAGGGCCGATTCTCTAGGTTATACAAATATCACATCAAGTTGCTCATGCATTTCACTAGGGTGAAATTGCTCAACCTTCCCTACTACTTGTACAAGAGAATTCACAAGATGGCCTACATAGTGCAGAAAAAAGAGTATGAGATTCAAATGAACAATCTCTTACATCATTCTCTCATTAAAATTATTTTCCTTCACCACCTCAAGCAACTGAACATTGCATGGGCGACTTTCATTGATGCATATGTCTTCACTACACCACCAAATTAGCCTGCTAGACCTACTCCGCCATCAGCATCAGTTTCACATCAGAAAACTAGGCTATCTAGCAGCGATATAGTGAAGAAAACCAAAGAGGAAAAAGAGGTCAAAACATACCAGAGAAGACCTATGAAAGTGTTTGCTCCATAGTTTTTGGAAGGGGCCTTTCCTTCTACATCATAAAAATAGGGATATCAAAAGTAGCAAGAGGAATTTGTTCAAGAGAAGGAAGAACTTCATCATGAGGAAGAAAAGGATTTTGACCCAGTGTAATTATCTGTCCAATATGATCATGAAATTTCAAAGTTGATCATCAAAGAGAAAGATGCCACAATCAGAGAGCTGCAAGATAATTTGGCAAGAGCACAATTTGTCATTTCCTTCTTTGAGCAAGAAAACAAGCAGTTGAAATACAAACAAGTACTCTTGGAAATGGAGTTGCTAAAGGCAAAGAGGCAAGACACCAAAGGAAAAGCAGTGATGGAAGATTATGAGTTTGATCATGATGAGACTCAGATCACCAAGAAGAGACCAAAATCAAGAGGTCTTAAGAGAGCATTGGAGAAGGAAAAACATGAGGCAGAAGAAATCACTTTTTAGGAAAGAATTGCAAAAGAAATCAACGATTATAGAGAAGTGTGGCTTGATAGAGTGAACATACACCTTGAGAAGATCCTTCATAAGGCTAACAAGGACAATTAGATGTTGAGACACATGGCTGACCGGTACAACACTAGAAACATGATTTGCAATATCAGGATCAAGCAATTGAAGGACAAACTCAAGGAAACCCTAATCAGCCAAAAGGAGGAAAAGATTGAGTTACTTGCTGATGCCTCCTTAGTATTTTGACATACCTAATCAATAATCCATCCAATAGTGATCTGAAAATGGAACTATTTGTAATGCTATGCAAAGTATCCATTTCCATATAATTTAATGTGCAAAGTGTTCTCCATGACTTGTAGGTTAAACAAAGTAGCTTTGGTTATGTTTCTGAGTTTTATGTGGGAGGATTTGTTATTTAAAATTTACTATTTAACATATCACAACATAAATACACAGCAAGAAAAATTCACCATAGCATAACACAGCAAAATGTTGAGGCAGTTCACCCCTCCTAGGCTACATATGTCGATCCAAGGCTCCCCAGTGGTATGTCCTTGCTCTATTAATTTTCTCAAAATGGTTACACAATGAAAAATATGCCTAAAAAGGAAAAAAAAGCTATAAATTTGACTTTATAAGATATAAATAAGCTAAAAATGGCTTTTGTTTCACCTAAAACAGTGAAGTACAACCCAATACAGCTCCATCTCATTGATGGCCCTAATGGCTCTTTCCTCCTCCTTGAAGGAAAAGTTGCTATAAAACACCTCTCTTCGATTTGATACCTAATCCAAACTCTCCATAATGCTCAAGAAACCCAAAATTGACTAAAATTTCATCTTGTTTGGTCGAAAATTGAGAAAGTTATGGCAAAAACAAATTTTTGCCCAATGTCCCTGTTGTGTAACCAACTCCAAAAAGAGAAGAAAAGAGATATAAACGCCTTAGAAATGAGCCACTTCGAGGGGGAAACCTCCAATACATTACATAAATGAACAATTCTTGGATGATCCAATTTACAAAACCTCCTTTCTATATATAGGAGTCCATGGGGCCATAATGTAATCCTGGTGGGCCACAATGTAATCCTAGCCGACCTAAAAATAATAATTTAAGGGCACAATAATAACAAAATGGGGGTTACAAGGGTACAATAATAACAATAAGGGGGTTACACTAACAACAATAAGGGACTATACTAGTAATATAGGGACCTTACATGCCCCTCTCCTTCAAAAAAGTGTTGTCCTCAACACTTGAGTAGCTCTGGGTGCTTCTGTATAAAATTCTCATCCTCCCATGTAGAATCTTCAGTGGGTAAGTTCTTCCACTTGATGAGATACTCTGAAATTGATCGATTCCGTAGTTGTCGAGTTCTTTTTTCCATGACTGCTTCAGGTTCCAATATGATTTTCCCTTCCCCATCAAGTTCTGGCAATACTGTTTGAACTGGAAGATTTTCACCTATAACCTTCTTTAGGCATGAAACATGGAAAACTGGATGTACTCGCGAAGAAGCAGGAAGCTCCAATTTGTATGCCATAGTACCAATCTTTTGCAACACCTTGTAAGGACCATAGTACTTGGGCGATAATTTATTATCCTTCTTTGCTTGCTTGAGGGACATTTGTTTGTATGGTTGTAGCCGTAAAAATACCCAATCTCCTACATCAAAACTTCTCTCGCTACGATGTTGATCTGCCTGTTGTTTCATTCGATTTTGTGCCAAATTCAGGTTATCCTTTAAGAGTTGGAGAACTTCTTACTGATGCTCGATGTGATCTTCCACTGCTTGAACCTTCAAATTTTCCCTTAAAGATGATGTGATGGATGGTGGATGATATTCATAAAGTGCCATAAATGGGGTCATTTTTGCTGCAGTATGGAAGGAAGTGTTATACCACCATTCAGCAAGAGGTAACCACTTGACCCATTGTGTTTGTTTATCAGATATAAAACAACGAAGATATCCTTCCAAACATTTATTTACGATCTCAGTTTGACCATCAGATTGAGGATGATAAGATGAGCTATGAGCTAATTGAGTACCCAAACAAGAAAATAACTCCGTCCAAAAATTTGCAGTAAAAATGGGATCTCTGTCGCTCACAATAACCCTTGGGCTTCCATGTAGCTTTTGAATTCTGTCCATAAATGTAGTAGCAACTGTACTTGCTTTAAATGGATGAGATAATGCACAAAAGTGTGCATACTTGGTAAGTCTATTAACTACCACCATGATGACACTCTTTCCTTCGGACTTAGGTAAACCTGTGATAAAATCCATTGAAATCTCCTCCCAACGTTGACTTGGAATGGATAAAGGTTGTAGAAGTCCTGGGGTCTTAATGGTTTCCACTTTATTCTGCTGGCAAACCAAACATTTCGCCACAAAATTTTGAATATCAGATTTAAGGCCATCCCAAAAAAATTCTTTCTTCACCCTGTGGTAAGTTTTTAAAAATCCTGAGTGTCCTCCTAAAGGAGAAGTGTGCAATTCCAGAAGAATATTTTGTTTTAGTTGGGAATTCCTACAAAGATATAAGCGATCTTTGTACCATAAGGAATCATTTTTCCAACTAAATGTATCAGATGTACTAGGATCTTGCTGCAACTTTTGAATGAGTGTCCATACATCTTTGTGCTTCTTCCATTCATCTCTTGCTTCGGTTATCCAATCTGGTTGGATAATAGAAATGGCACAAAGCAATGCTTCCACCTCTTCATTCTTTCTGGAGAGTGCATCTGCAACAACATTAAGCTTTCCTTTTTTGTAGATTATTTCAAAGTCATAACCCAACATCTTTGTGACCCATTTTTGCTGCTCTTATGATGATAGTCTTTGTTCCAAAAAGTGTTTAAGACTATCATGATCAGTTTTTACCTTGAAGTGTCTTCCCATTAGGTAAGTTCGCCATTTCTTTAGTGCATGCAGTATTGCTAACATTTCCTTCTCATAAATAGGTTTCTCTAAATACTTTCCTTTGATTGGACGACTTTCAAAAGCAATGGGTCTTCCTTCCTGCATTAAAACTGCACCAATTCCATTTCCTGAGGCATCACATTCCACAATAAAGGTTTTTGTGAAGTTTGGTGTAGCTAAGACCGGTGCTAGGCACATTGCCTCTTTAAGACGTTCAAAGGCCTTAGTTGCTTCAGGAGTCCATGAAAATGCATCTTTCTTCAATAATGTTGTTATAGGTGCTGCTATTCTCCCATAATTCTTAACAAACTTGCGATAATACCTTGTTAACCCGAGAAATCCTCGCAACTGCTTTATGGTTGTGGGACTTTCCATTCCTTAATGGATTTAATTTTTTTAGGGTCTACTTTAACACCCTCGTGAGATACAATATGACCCAGATATTCCACCTCTTGTACTCCAAAGAAACATTTGGATTTTTTTGCATATAATTGTTTCTTCTGCAATAGTTTGAGCACCCTGTCAACATGTTCAACATGATCCTTCCAAGACCTGCTATAGATTAGTATATCATCAAAAAATACCAGCACAAATTTTCTAAGGAAGGGTTTGAAAATGGAATTCATCAACCCTTGAAATGTAGAAGGTGCATTGGTAAGGTCAAAAGGCATGACCAAAAATTCATAATGACCCTCATGAGTTCGAAATGTTGTTTTTGGAATATCTTCAGTCTTCATTCTAATTTGATGATATCCCGAATGAAGATCCAACTTGGTAAAATAAATTGCTCCATGTAATTCATCCAATAATTCATCAATCACAGGAATGGGAAATTTATCTTTAATGGTGAGCTTATTGAGCTCCCTATAATCCGGACACATTCGCCATGATCCATCATTCTTGTGTACCAATACTACAGGAGCAGAGAAAGAACTTTGACTGGGTTGAATTATACCCGCCTCTAACATTTCTGCAATCATACGTTCAATTTCGCTCTTTGGAAGTAAGGATATCTATAAGGCCTGATGTTTGGAGGAACACTTCCTGGAATCAAATGAATAGCATGATCATGATCACGAATAGGTGGGAGTCTTTTGGGAGTTTCAAACACCTTGGAATGATTGTCCAAGACTTGTTGGAGATCTGCATAAATAGATGATTTTGATGTTGGAACTTCTAGTGAGCATAATTGTGCAATTACACCTCGTTGTTCTTTCTTTAGAAGCTTTGTCATGACATTAGAGCTTATTATCTTTCCCGGCTTTCCTGCAATACCCCGTAGTTCAACTTCCTTTCCTTCTGAAAAAAATTTCAAGAAAAGTTCTTGAAAATTAAAATCTACCGTCCCTAAAGATTGTAACCATTGTACTCCTAGTACAACATCAGCACCTCCCATAGGAATGGAAAGCATTGGACTATTCAATACATATTCCCCCATGGTTAGCTTGATATTATGGCATTTTCCAGAGCAATTTATAGTTCCTCCATTTGCAACCATCACTTGACATTCTGGTGCTGGTATAGGAAACAATTCAATTCCTTGGCTACCTTACAATGAATAAAATTATGGGTACTACCCGAATCAATCAACACTATTACCTTTTTATTCTTGATATGTCCTTCTATCTTGAGCTCAGGAGGGGGACGCCAGCAGATTATAATGATATGGCCGTGATTCATTTCTTCCTCTTCTAGGGCTGGTTCCTGGTGTATATCCTCTTCTTGTTAATAAAATAAAATTATGGGTGCTACCTGAATCAATCAACACTATTACCCTTTTCTTCTTGATATGTCCTTCTATCTTGAGAGTTTGAGGAGTGGTAATTCCTGCCAGTGCATTACACGATATGGTCAAATTCATTTCTTCCTCTTCTAGGGCTGGTTCCTGGTGTATATCCTCTTCTTGTTAATTTTCTTCTTCTAGACTAGTCAAGTGGTACCACATCTAATTCAACCATGTCAACATAATGAGATGTTATGGCGAAGTGCAACATGCACTTCCTTAAAAAAATTAAATTAGCATCCTTGCAAATCCATCCAAGTGGATATGGCTTAGGATGTGGAATGGTTTCAAGATTCAGCTTCTCGACTAAGTCTTATGAGATGAGATTTTCTTGTGACCCACTGTCAAATAGTGTGTCTATATTTTTGTGTTTGTAAATTATCCTCACATGAAATAGCTCAATCCTCCTCTCTTCATTTGGAGCTTCTATGTGACAGTTTAAAGTGCTAGAACTAGGATTTGTTTCATTTACAATCTCTTTCCCCTTTATGTTCTTTAGTACCATGGCTATGCTTTTAGTTTCATCTCCTTATTCAGACCCTAAGTCTTGTTCAACTATTGCAACCATTTTCCCTTTTCTTTGGCCTTATCTTTGGTTTTAAATTTTTCTGGCTTCAACTTCAGATGAATTTTCCAGTAATGGTCTTCATCATGGCTTGTTTTGGAACAGTTTTTACAAAATAATTTCCCTTTTTCTTTCCTAGAGTTTGCATTTATTTTTCTACATTTGCCTTTTAAATTCACTACCCTCATTCCCATCAAAAGATTGCTTACCTCTAGCCTCTAAATGTGTGGCTTGGACACAAACCTCGTCTAGACTAGTAGGATTGAACATAAGGATATTATGTATAAGATAGCTGTGTAAACCACCTATATATTTTAGCAAAGTCTCTTGGCTATGAAAAACAATTCCAAGTAATAAAGCCCTTCGTCTAAACTCTTGGGTGTAATCTTCAATATTTTGTCCCTTAAATTGTCTAAAACTTTTCCAATTCATGATAGCCTTTTGTAAATGAGCTAATGGATAAAATTGCTACTTAATTGCGGAAATAAATTCAGCCCATGATAAAGTGATCTTACCATGTTTTTTAATTTCATCCTTGGTCTTGGCTTCCCACCATACCAATGCTGATCCTTCCATTCTCAAAGAGGCTAACTGAATCTCAGTGTCATCTTCATGAAGGTTTTGTATCCTCAAATAAACTTCCAACTGTCTTATCCAATTGTCAAGTTTCTCTACATTGACTTCACCATTAAACATAGGCAACTCAAATTTAACATCAAGATTTAAAAATGGACTTTTACCAGTGGTTTTATACTTGTGAGATTGATTCACCGAAGTTGAGGATGATGATGTAGAGGAAGAGGATGAAGATGGGGATGGTGGATCACCATTACCTCCATGTCCTTTCTTTGACTTGTCATCACTTTTCTTTCCTCCTAAAGAACCCTCTCCTTCTTTGTGGTGTTTCTACCCTTCTCCTTCAAGCCTGTCATTCATTTATTGGTAGAGTATCCTCACCATCTCCATCATGTCTAGGAAAGCCTTTCGGAACACCCGTTTTTCCTATTTGGGATCAATGTCTCCAGGAACTTCTCCTTCTCTTGAAGACATGCTTGAGGCTTCTTCTATGGCTCTTGGAGGTGAATTATAATGTGGATTTACTGGCTCTCTGGCCCTCCTTGGTTGAGGATTATTTTTAGCTCTAACCAATTGTCCTTCCCCCCTCTTGGGCTTAAGCCCAGTAAGCATCAAAACTTGCAAACAGTCAACTATATCTGTGCACAAGAAAAAATTCTGAGTAAAACTCTAGCTCTGATACCATCTGATCTAAAAATGGAACTATTTGTAATGCTATGAAAAGTATCCATTTCCATATAGTTTAATGTCCAAAGTGTTCTTCATGACTTGCAGGTTAAACAAAGTAGCTTTGGTAATGTTTCTGAGATTTATGTGTGAGGATTTTTTATTTAAAATTTATTGTTTAACATATCACATCAGAAATACACAGCAAGAAAAATTCACCATAGCATAACACAACAAAATGTTGATGTAGTTCACCCCTCCTGGGCTACATCTGTCGGTCCAAGGCTCCCCAATGGCATGTCCTTGCTCTATTAATTTTCTCAAAATGGTTACACAGTGAAAAATATGCCTAAACAGGAAAAAGAAGCTGTGAATTTGACTTCAGAAGACAGAAATAAGCTAAAAATGGCTTTTGCTTCACCTGAAATAGTGAAGTACAACCCAATATATCTCCATATCCCTCATGGCCTTGATGGATCTTTCCTCTTCCCTGAAGAAAAATTTGCTATAAAAAACCTATGTTCCCTCTGAAACCTACTCCAAACTCTCCAAAATTCTCAAGAAACCCAAAATTGACTAAAATTTCATCTTGTTTGGTCGAAAATTAAGAAAATGGAATTTTTTTTTTTTTGCCCAGTGTCCCCCAAAATCCTCCTCCAAAACTGGAGGAACTCCAGTTAGGAATGCTAATTTTGGCAATCTGGTTGAAAATGTCAAAGCCGCTCCATAACTGGCAGAGGTATTAAATGTTATATTAAACATCGAGTGGAGCAGTCATAATATGTGTTTTCCGCCCAAACTGCAACAAAACCGTTATATAACTATTGTATTTAATGTCACCCCATGTGCTGGCACATGTAACAGTTTTCATAATTGTTTACTCCTGCCGGTTGAGGCCTTAGGCTTGGGTCATAGCGCTCGAGTCATGTGGACGGGTTGGGCTAGCCCAACGGTGGTAGCCCCTTAAATTTTCCGCCAAAACTAACGTTAAATGATAAAATGAAGCCATTTTCAATACAAGTTAAGTAACACCATTTTGGCCTAATGGTAACACGTTAGTGCCATAACCAAGAGGTCTCAGGTTTGAATCACCAGAACTGCAAAAAAAATTACAAAACAAAAAATTCTCCATGGCCTGGGGCCACATGGCAGCCTCTGGGCCTGCCACGTGGCACCCTCAGATTGGCCAAAAAAATATCCAAGTTAACCGAACATCCAATGAATACCTGTCACTTGTCCGCATGTGATACATTTGGAATATTCCAGGGAATATTCTTTTTTTAATTTTTTCCAAATTCAAAAGTAAACTTTGGTCAATTAAAAAATGGAGTTTACTGGAGAATTCAAACCTTCATAACTTTCACATATGATGTCGGTTTTGAGAACTGTTCATGGTGCCAGAATCACAACAACGAGACCTTTCTGGTCATTCAGAGTGCAACCATTTCTGAGCACTTCCAATTTTGAGCATTTTTCCACTTGGACATGATCTCATGATCAAGTAGTTTTTAAGGTTTTAGGGGAATCTTTTGAGTTTTTGGGTATTTTGGTAAATTTTCATAGACCTTTTGTAGATTCAGCATGAAAAAAGCGCAACATGGGCCACATGGTGCTTTTTGCAGAGGCCTCCAAATGAGAACAAATCTTCATATTTGGATAGATAATGATGTCTACATAAACTTTTGGCTATTTTCACACCAAAAACAGAGATTTTGAGACGTATAAAATGCCAAAAATCTCTCAAAAAAGACCTTTCTGCCTCCTTTTTTAGCCTCACATTGCGCTTTTTGACTAGTCCTGGAAGATTGTATTTTTGAGGATCTTCACTCCACCATTTTCAGAGCTTGAGCATATTTTTGACAAATAAACTGGAAGATATTTCCAATGAGCCATATTGGGCCCAATATTAACTTTATGAATTCACTCAAAAGTGGATTTGAAGGCCCACATTGTGCTTTTTACCAAGCACACTGCGATTTTTACTATTGACTGATTTCTTCATAATTTTCAAATTTTCTCAGTTGATTTATGGATTCTAAGGAGATTTACAGATGTAATTGTAAAAATTAAATGCAATTATGTCATGTATAGTTACTAGAGGTAGATTCATCAAGTAAATATGTAATTTTTGGGTCAACTGAATCAGCTTCATGAAATATAGGGGTGAGTTTATTGACCTCCCTAGTCATTAGGATTCCAGTTGAGGACTTTGAGGATCAGCTCCACAAGTCATGGATTCGACCGCTGAGAATAGGGAGAAGGTTTTTTGGTATATCTCTTCCATTTACTTTTTCATTGCAAGGGTTGGATGTTGTGTAATTGATCTTTGAACACTAGTGTAATCAAACATTTTGGCAGGAACTAATAGACAAAGTTGCAACTATTTTGGTCGAATTCCTGTGGTAATATTTTTTAGCATTTTTTCCTCTTATGTTTGCAAATGTTTAAATGCATTATGATTTCCATATTCATGCCATATCTGAATGTAATTTATTCCTAAGTTAGATAGATAGAATTCATTAGTTGATTCTCTGTTTTGGAGGAATTATTACAATTTTGTTTCATTTTCTTTTGATTGAAAAGAATTCGTGTTTTCCATCTTCTTTTCTGAAACCCTAGTAGTCTAATCCAATCCATTAAGATACCTGAATGTGTTAAAGTTCTTACCTACCTTGCCCCATCATATCTTTGCAATTCTGATCCTTTTTTCCTTGACCTAGTTCTTCACTGACCTATTCACCATCCAACACTCAAAATCAATCAAAACCCTAGTGCTACTATACCTAGCCTGAAATCCTCATCATCCAGTCATCTTGGCTATGATTTTTTGGAGAGAATCCTCTCCTACCTAGTAGGGCTAGCTACTTGGTGAAAGATTTGTCTATGGTTACCTTTGCTGGTCTCTTTCTCAGCCTCAGAGATCCGGTGGAGTGATAACAAGATCATCAATTTAGGGATGAGGCATAAGTAGATATTGAGTCAAGCCCATTCTGTTTAGATAAGATTATCCAACAAGGCTTCTAGATTTTACAATTTATTTTTTACCCATATAAAACGGTCATCACACTTTTTAATGCAGCAAAGTGCGATGATCATCTCGAGTTTTTGATAGTAATAGGTGAAACATTACACTTTTCTAATGTGTAACATGTGTTTATGCCTAAAATTAGGGATTTTTAACAATGTAATCCATGATTCTTCTATTTATTAGAATGGTTTTTCTTACATATTCATAGGGGATTACTGAAAAAGTTTCATCAGAGAGTGAGAAATCTGAATTTATGGTCATTTTCTCAAGTTCGAAAAAATGACGTATAGCAAACCAACCCCCAAAAATTCAACACAACATGGCTATGAATACCATTCAACCCACACTTCTTGGAGAAAGTCTTTGTTGTTGTTAGAAACCAAGGATTCCCACCACCATGAATTTCCCCTTAATCCTAGACTATATTCAAAGCATGCCCTAATTCTCTAACATCTAATAATCGAGAGAACACAAAGAAAATTGCACCAATACTTATTGGAGATATAAAACTAGTTTCCAATATATATTGAATACCAACCCACAATTCTAGAGCATAAGCTTCCTATTACCCAATGAAAATCAGACCAAATTCTCGGCAAACAATTCACAACTCCCCTTCTAACTCGAAGGAGCGGATTGAATAGGGGTATAAAGACCAGTATTACCCAAAGAAATAATAGAGGAGAATGATATTACTCAATAGAAATGGAACGATAGTAAAATGTAGGTGCAATAAGTGGAAGGATTCCACCTATTAAAATAACAATTACATGGAGTGATGTGAGTTTTCCTCATAACCCTATGTCAACCATTTATATGGTTTTCTTGCTCGCACGCTCCCCATTTTAACTGAGCCTCAATGGGACCTTCGTCATTAACATATCCATTGGTATGTTTAACTATCCACTCCATGTACCCTGATCTAAAAGGATTGTATTAGTTTGTTGTGCTAAGTGTATTTTTAGTTACAAAACATGTACATATTTGTCTCCATTTGTTTGCTTAAGGATTGAGGAATTTAACCATAAAACATAGATGAATTTGTGAATTATAAGCATGAACATAAGCCTAAATAACACTGAAAAACATTGTATAACAGAGAAATAAAACCACACATAATATTTACACAACAGGCATGACGAAGCAGTTCACCTCTCCTGGGCTACATTTGTTGGTCCATCTCCCAATGGCATGCCCATCTTTCATTATGCTCAAATTTTTTCAAATACATGTTTTTAAAAGCCTTCAATAGTTTTTTTCTCTGCACCAATGGCTCCATAATGCTCAAATTAGTCTAGGTCGACTCTTGTTTCACCCAAATTGGTCAAAAATTGATCCTCCTACCTTTTTCCCAATATCTTCTACAAAACCTCCACTAAAAATGGAGGACTGCAATTAAATGGAGTTAAAAATGGAAAAAATCCAACTTTTTGGTGGCGTGCTAAAATTCTGCCAAGAGAAACCATCAGAAATTTAATGTTAAGGTTAAGGGGGAGGGGGTGGCCACATGTCGACCCCGAAACGCTGCGGTTATGCCAACTGCCGAGCGAAACTATCAACTTTGGTCATGGTAACTATGCATGTGATACGTTTGAAGATTAATGCCACTGAATGTTACGGTTTCATAACCATCAACACATTGAAACAAATATCGTGGTTCATATATGTGACATGTGACCAATCGTTTGGGGCCACAAGTGCCCTCCCCCACATATACATTCTTTGTAAACAATATAAAGGTGTGGTGCCCTTAGAGGGTAAGAAATACATGGTAGCTCAGACAGTTAAGACCATTTTGCGTGTGCTTAGAGGTCACGGGGTCTAACCCCCCAGACCTCAACCAAAATTTAGTCAACCAAATAGGGGACACGTGGCAGCCTCAAGGCTGGCCACATGTCACCCAACCATTGGCCCACAATAAAAACGTACAACCACATCGACGAACCAGATTGTGCTACTTGGTAAGATGTCATTGGATTGGAAAATAGAATATTCTCGAGAATATTCCCCTTTTTGCTAACTGTACACCTGCATGCTGACTGGGCATCCCAGTCAAACTTGTCACAATTTTAGATGTTTGGAAAATCAATCAGAACGTGATATCTCCCTCATTCGACACCGGTTTTTTGAACCGTTTATGACGTTGGAATTAGAACAATGAGATCGACTTGTTCTATTACGTTTGGTATAGTTTCGAGCACTTTTAATTTTGAGAAAATTTCATGAACTCCTGATCACACCTCCCATTGGGAATTTTTTGGACCCAAAAGAATTGATTACCTACCTATTCAGTATATGAGGGTACAATTCTCGCATCCTTCCAAATTCCATCCACTTTTGTAATATTCCCAATTAGCCATGAGCTAGTTGGAAGATAAAAAAAAAATTTCTTCCTTGTTTGATGAATAAGAGGGTATGGATACCCATAAATATCCTTAATATGAATAAAATCACTGCTAATGTGAAAGGAGGACTTCTTACCAACTTTTTTAAGCACCCTTGTGTGTGAAAAGGGGCTAGAACACATAGACTAGGTCAACTTTTACCAAATCAATAGCGTTGTCATGGAGGAGTGGCATTCATTATGGGACAACGTAGTTTTCGGTGGAGACTCCATGCATGGAAGTAGTTCCTTTAATGAATGGGGCCTAGGGTGAGGACACTCACCACTTATATAAGGAGGAGGATGGCGGCCATATTCATTCATGTATATGTATTTTATATTTCTGAATATATTTTCTGTTTAGACATATATCTTTCTTCAGTTGTTTAGCTAAGATTGCATTGTTGTTTAGCACAGGGTGTTCCTGTAATATTCCAAATTGGAAATAGCAGCAATATAGGTCATAAAATGAAAGCAGGAGCAATTATTTAACACATAAAATCATAAGATCAATATAAATCCATATTTTTGTTCATATATGCAGAAAATAGGTACAAAACAATGAGGCACCAATCATAGAATGTGGTCACACAAGCCTCTAATACATAAACACTCTCAAAAGTGAGATGTTGTTGTAACACAAAATGTCGGAGAGCTGTTACAGTGTAGTTATATTATGCACAGCTATAGCTGGAGATGATACAATGATAAAATAACACTGATATAGGCCCCAATATAATCTAACCATACAAATCCGGGCACTAGATCAGCTTTCCAAGACAACCCAAGAGGGGATCCAGAAAATGCACACAATGTGCCAATGTAAGCTGAAACCCTAGGGCTGAAGATATGCTACAAAAATAGAAATTAGAAGATATGGCTGAAGCTAATGTAGAAATCTAAAGCCCTCCTCCAACAAACCCTCCGGATGAAAGAGTGGCTCCTCCAGTGAAGAAATCTCCTCCCAAAACAATCACTTCAACTACCCCTGCAACTCCTCCCTAAAATAACACAGATCAAGACTAAAACTGCACTATCGAGGATGAATACTACTTGGCCTAGTGCCAAATGTGTGAAATAAGCCCAAGGGGCTTCTTTACAGGCCTCACAATGGATGGAAACCTTCCTCCACTGAAAAACTAGCTTTGAAGACACCCGATCTAATCCTCTACTACTGCACCCTGCAACAGAACACAATAGCCTGCAGAAACTTTGTTGATGAAGAAATTTGTATCTTGGCATAAAAACCTAAATGTGGAAATAAATACAATACTCTTCCAAGAGGCCTCTCAAGGAAATAGGTTGGATTCCCGCTCGGGAACACCCAGTGCTAAACAACACAACAACCTTGATAAACATCAAAGGAATGCAAGTCTAAACAAACCATACAAAAAATAATAATCCAAAACATAACCTCATATGGCTACCATCCTCTTCCTTATATATATTATGAGCTTCCTTGCCCTTGGCCCCACTGACTTAGGTCATTTCCTTCATGAAATCAATCTCCCTCCAAAACTGTGTTATTCCTTAATTAATCTACACTCCTCCATAACAACGTTGTTGACTTGGTCAAAGTTGAATGAATCAACATGATCCAAACCTTTTCACACTTGGAGGTGCTTTAATTAGCTGCTAAAAAAGGTCTCCTTTCACACTTGAAGTGCTTTTATTGCTACTAAGGATACTTATGGGCCTACCCACCCACTTATTCACCTACCAAGTGACAAAACAAACTATAATATTTCATATAGTTGAAGGCTAAATTTTTGGAATATTACAGTCCTCCCCTCCCAAATTTTGCTTTTCCTCAAGAAAATGTAAATGTGGAGAAAAAATCCTCCCCTCCTCCTCTTGTGACCTCCTCATCAATAGTCCCACCAGTGCTCAAAGAACTATACAATAAATCTATCCTCCAATGTTTCCTCCCGAGTATGAAAAACCAAATGGCTCACATCATGAAAATGTGGAAGGTGTAAATGGAAACCTTCTTTCTTTCCAATGGCCTCCTTAAGGTAGGAGTGACGACAAACATGGGGAGCCTCATTCCCAATGAGAGACTCCCAAACCCATGCTATCATCCAAATGAATTGAGCCATTCTAGGTAGTTCATCAAAAGGATCCTCAACCCTTGGTTCATGCAATGTATTGGGGTTGAATGGAGAGATTAAATTCTTCCACCCAAGTTGATTTTCTCTCCATTTATGGTATGTATGGGGCTGCTTCTGATCTTGGGCTAAAATTTTATGACCTCCAAGAATGGCCCAAGCTACCCCACCAAAAAAAACATCCATGAAGTGCCTTCCGCAAAAACTCAAGTTCTCCAAATGGCTCCTCCCACATGAAGACAAGAGATATAGTGTGGAAATAATGGTTTTCCCATTGTTTCTCCTTAAACATACAACATATAAAATAGGGAGAATCGTACTCCCAATGGGCACCTCCAACTCTTGTGCCACTCTCCAAACAAAGCTTCCCATAAACATAAGAACATCTCCAACATATGGAAGAAAAAACCAATGAAAACAAGTTTCCATATGACAACCGGAAAGTGGATCATAGTTCCACATATGGAACCAGCACAGTGTATCCCTTGCCTTCCTCAAGACAAAAAATAACAATTGTCTTTCCAGCCACTTGTTTACTTCCACAATCATCCTGCAAGATAGGATCATGAAAGTAAAATGTGGTGCCATTGGTGCACACCAAGAATCATGTGGCCTCCCCCACAAACCACCAATAGCATGGCCAACATCAATGTTGCAAATGGCCTCAAGTACATCAAAACATAACAGAAACTAAGGGATAATCCTCCTTGGTACAACATGCTTCTCGTATAAATTAAAGGAGTACAAATCATAATGCAAAATTGTACCTTCTCTACCATGTACTTTGGTCATTGAGTTGAAATGGCTCAACTGAAAGCTCTCCCTCACCCCCAATGAGTAGAAAAGTGGTTATGACATCCTCTCCATCACCATCTGGGCTATGCATCTCTCCATATGCTGATATATATCTTATTGGATGCCCTCCCAAGTGAACTCCTCCATAAAAGAATGAAATGCATCAAAGTGCATGGAAAGAAGGTCCACATGTGCTGCATGTAGTAGCTTCCTCTTGAGCTCAGAAACTCTAGTCAAGAAGACTCTTCCATAAGAATATATTACCTCTCCAACCACCATGTATCTATCATCTCCCTCCAGGTCATCAAGAATCATGCAAGCACCAAGATCCTTGGAGTACTCTACCAAGAGTTGAGATCTCCAATATGGATCAATCCTCCTAAGACATCGCTGAAGATCTAAAATGTTAAGCTCCCCACATGTTGTTGTCTTCTCCTTTGGCATCCCTTATGCAAAATTCATCCTCTAAAATTCTTCCATTCCCATCATGTAGCTGCTCATGCTCAAATAGAAGTGGTGACTTTTGGAAGTTGGCCTCCCATGAGAAGCTACCATCCAAAAAGAATATCCTGATCTTGGCCAATGTAAGCATGAGTGGTCTCTATCTACTCCAATGTATGAAGGATTCCTTCCTCAAGGGAAGTACCCTCTATTTCTCCAAATCCATGGAGCATCTCCCTTACACCATGAAGGTGCCATCCTCCATCGTTGAAGTAACTTCTGTCAGCGTAGTATGTGTAGTGAGAGTGGGTAATGCTGAAAATGGGAGAATGTCTCCCTCCTCCTTGAGTCTATCCCAAAATTCCTGCACTGTAATAGACCCCTCCAAAGTATCCACCCCTCCAGGATCTAAGAGTGGTGCAACCCCATGTGAAGCATCTCTCATAATCTCCAGATCTAGCGGTCTCCTTAGTGGAATGCCTCCATGTAAAGGGACATCAATGTCAAGAGTAGACTACAAATATGGATGGACAACTTTTTCCCTACCCTCACAGTGAAAATAAATCTACCTCTTCTTTTCATTAACTCTCTAGAATAGATAGGGGTGTGTGCTCCTCATCATATGATGCTGTTCATCCTTCCTACCTTATCCTTTCCTCTGCAAGGTTTCATAATCATGTTGTTCAATGATTATACCTTGACCTCCAAATAAGAGATCCTTGGGAAATTCTTGTAATGATACAAGAATTCCTCTTGTTGGAGAATGTGCCCCTCCTTCCTCTGCATGAGGTACCAGACATGCTCTAGATGTGATAATATTTTTGCCCCCAACCTTCTCTCCCTCTTCAATATGAATGGGAAACCTTCCAATAAATGGATCCTATTTTGAAAAAGGGATCGGCATGCCCTCTTGTTCAAGAATATGAGATAGAGGCCTTGCCTCAAGCAAGGTATTATGCAAGATGTTAGCCTCTTCAACAATTTTCTGAAGTGGAGATGGGTGTATAGATTCCTCCAACATATGTAAAGGTTTTTTTTGTTTTGGTTTGTTTAGTTCCACCAATGATGTTTCAAAATGTTTTCCATCAAACCTTTCCACTAATATCTTAGTGAAATTTTCATAAGAAGAAGTATTTGCATTTCTTAATGAAAAAGACTCAAATATCCACCAAGCATAGGCCTTACTTTCAAAATGCAGCGCTGCAACTTTGATGGCTTCATCTTCAAAAACTTGGTGCTGCTACAAATAGGTGTGTAACTCCTCCACCAAGCTCTAGCTAAACATGTTGGTGATCCTTCAAAAGTAGATAGGAAAAATCTATCCATGTCATGCTACTTTCTCCTCTCCACCTTGATCTTGCAAAACTCTCGGACAATGATATGATCTCTAAACTTCTTATTTTGAGATTCATATTCTTGCAAATAATCACTAAGAGCTTCCCTCCTAGGCATTTCTTCTTCTTCCCTCTCCCTCATAGCAGATCTGGGCATATGACTGCGCTGTGAATCATGGTGTGTAGCTGCATGCTCACACTCATCATGTGAAAGTCTAGAGTTGGCTTTAGATCCAAACCCCTTTGGAGATTCTGTCTCTCTTCTCATCTTCTTGTGATATCCCTTGATATTCTGCATAGTTTGAAAGAGAATTTGTGAGAGCTCCTCCTCCTCTCTTCCTCCAAATAATGGATTATTCTTTTTGTTTTTATGTACATATCCTTATTCTTGTAAAAATTCTTCTCCTTATGGTGACATATTGGCTAAATGCACAGGCTGAGCCAAGATTATGCTTCGATACCACTATAATATTCCAAATTGGAAATAGCAGAAATATAGCTCATAAAATGAAAGTCGCAGCAAGTATTTAACACAAAAAATCATGAGACCAATATAAATCCAAATTATTGATCATATATGCAGCAAATAGGTACAAAAAAATGAGGCACCAATCATATAATGTGGTCACACAAGCCTCCAATACATAAACACTCTCAAAAGTGAGATGTTGTTGCAACAAAAAATGCCCGAGAGCTGCTACAGCTCAGTTATATTATGCACAACTATAGCTGGAGATGATATAATGATATAATAATACTGATATAGGCCCCAATAGAATCTAACCATACAGATCTAAGCACTAGATCAGCTTTCCAAGACAACCCAATAGGGTTTCCGAAAAATGCACACAATATGCCAATGTAAGCTGCAGCCCTAGGGTTGAAGATATGCTACAAAAATATAAATGATAATATATGGCTGAATATGATTTATAAATCTACAACCCTCCTCCAACAAACCCTCCAGATGAAAGAGTGGCTCCTCCACTAAAGAAATCTCCTCCTAAAACAATCACTACAATACCCCTGCAACTCCTCCCTAAAATAATGTAGGTCGAGACTGAAACTGCGCTGTAGGGGATGAATATTTCTTTTCTTGGTGCCAAATTTGTGAAATAATCCCAAGGGGCTTCTTTACATTCCTCCCAATGGATGGAAACCTTCCTCCACTGAAAAACTAGCTCTGAAGACACCCAATCTAATCCTCCACTGTTGCACCTTGCAAAATAGCACAATAACCTACAGAAAATGCGTTGGTGAGGAAATTTGTGGCTTCGCATGAAAACCTGAATGTGGAAATGAATCAATAATCTTCCAAGAGGCCTCTCAAGGAAATAGGTGGGTTTCTCGCTCGGGAACACCCGGTGCTAAACAACACAACAACCCTGCCAAACAACAAAGGAATGCAAGCCTAAATAGACCATACACAAAATGATAATCCAAAACATAACCTCATATGGATAGCATCCTCATCCTTATATACATTATGAGATTCCTTGCCCTTGGCCCCATTCAATTAGGTCATTTCCTTCATTAAATTAATCTCCCTCCAAAACTGTGTTATTCCTCAATTAATCTCCACTCCTCCATAACAGCGTTGTTGACTTGGTCAAAGTTGACTGAATCAACATGATCCAACCCTGTTCACACTTGGAGGTGATTTATTTAGCTGCTGAAAAAGGTCTCCTTTCACACTTGAAGTGTTTTTATTGCTGCTAAGGAGAATTATGGGCCTCCCCACCCACTTATTCACCTACCTAGTGACAGAACAAACTATAATATTCCATTTAGCTAAAGGCTAAATTTTTTGAATATTATATTTTCCGAGTGGGAATCCAACCTATATCCTTGAGAAGCCTAAAAGGAAGGGTATTTCACTATCATTACACATTCAAGCATTAGGCCAATGCTTCAATCTTGTGGTGCAACACAGTTTCTATTGGGAGATGTGCTGAGTTGTAGGGTGTAGCAGTGGAGAATACATGCGAGTGATTTCTGATGTATTTTTTAGTGGAGGAAGGTTTCCTTTCATTGGGAGGCTAGTGAGAAAGGCCCTTGAGCCTCATTGCAGCATTTGGCATCAGACCACTTAATCATTTTCTGCTACAACGTAGTTTCTGCCTTGGACTACATTATTTTAGGGAGGAGTTGTAGGGGTGGTTTCAATACACCATTTGGAGAGGAGGTTTTCTAGTGGAGGGATAAGATTTTCATATAGATGATATATTGATGGAGGCTACATTATTTTTAATATCATATCAGCCACATATTTCCATCTTATTTGTTGCAGTGAATATTCAGCCCTAGGGCTTGGGTTCCCATCTTTTATATTGGTGTATTTCTGAAAACCCTTTTTGGGTTATTTTTGGAGATTACATAGAGCCTAGATGTACATTTGTTGTATATTTTGAGGCATATATCAGCCATACATATTTTTTTTATTCATTTTCTGTAGCAGTGCACCTATAACTGCATTGCAGTAGTCTTCCAGCATTTTGATATAGTAGAAACACCTCATTCTTGAGGGATTTCTTTATTGGAGGCTTTTTGTATCTTGTTATATACTTTGTGGCCCATTATATTATACATGTTTGATGCTGTTATGATGAATAATAAGGCTCCATATTTGTCTCATGCTTCTATGTAATGTTTTACACTGCTATTCCAACATTTTGTTCTATATTCCTTTTTTCCCCATTTGGGAATATTACAGTGGTATCAAAGCATAATATTGTCTTAGCCTATGCATCTTAAGCCAATATTTCATTAGAAGAAGGAGATCCTCTCACAAATAGAGAGAAGAGGTATCCCAGAAGAAGAAACTGGAAGTTTGATTATACAGATGATAAGGAAGACAAGGGTAAAACCCCTTTATCAGGAGAATATGAGGAGAAGGAGTACCCAAAGCTTCTTCTTCGAACTATGAAAGAAATTTCTAGAGAAATAAAGGAGATGAGGATGGATAGATATAAGGAATTCCATAAAGGGTTTCTACATGGTGAAGGCTTTGACAATTCTCATCACTGGAGTGATCAACCGGTGAAGCAACAAAAAGTTTCCCAACGCTCCACAATGCCTACATTCTTAGCAGTGAGAAATGAAGGGTTTCAAGAACAAGAAACTCTTGAATACTATTTCAAGGAATATGAGTCTCAATCTCAAAGATTTAAGAATCACTTGATTTTTCAAGAATATTATCAGATCAAGGAAAATAGGACACCCAAGCATCACAACGGAGGTGGAGGATTCATATAGAATCATGTTCTACACCAAACTATGGGCAGATTTTTCTTACCCAACTTTGATGGGTCATCTAAATGCACTGCCAAATCATGGGTAGAAAATCTAGATATCTAATTCTAGCTGAACAAAGTACCAGAGATGGAGGCCATCAAGATAGCAGTGCTGCACCTTGAGGGTGAGGCACATGATTGGTGGTTTCAAGGCTTGTCTACATTGGGTCATGCCAATGTGACTACATATTCAGATTTCACAAGGAGGTTGGTGGAGAGGGTTTGATCGGAGAGACCCGGAGGCACCTTTCATGGGGCTAGCAAAGCTCAAACAATCAGGTAATCCAAAAACTTACATCTATAAATTTCTAAAAATTTCTCTTATGGTTCCTGATTTATCTGCGGCAAGGAGGGTCTATATGTTTATTGATGGGTTAAAAAACCCTCTTCATGGGTTGGTTAAATATGCCAAGCCCACTACCCTTCAAGATGCCGTTGAAAGGGCTAGAGATCTACAAGATGCCTTGCCAAAAGCAAAGGAAACATTTTAGCAAAAGCCTAGTTTTCCATCAAAGGGAAAATATGAAAAGGCTCTTTTTTCAAAAGAGAGCCAAATTAAAGTACCTCTTAGTGATGATGTCCTAAGAGACTTGAGGAGAAGGAAGCTTTTCTTCACCTGCTAATAATCATGGGCACCCGGATATAGAAGTGCAGCAGGAAAGGCACACTATATAGAGGTCTTCTCAGATGATGAGGAGGAAGGAAAAGAGGAACTAGAAAGAGTTCACAGTGCTGGAATAGCAGGAGATGATCCACCACCACCAGGAGGTGAGGATGGAGCAATTTCTCCAATTAGAGGGACTCTTGCACCATTAATAATGGTATCCAAATATTAGTAAACTTCCACACAGAGAAAAGAGTTGGATTTGCGTAGTGGAAGAAAGGACATGGTAATCCCATCTATTATGCATATGATATTGGCCCATGAGACATTATTGTTTTGTGGAAAACCACCTGGGAGGCCACTTGATCATAATTTGGTGAGACGTGTCTCACAACATGGACAACCACTCATAGATCTAGAAGGAGTGGAAGCATTGGGAGGTAATGGTACAACACTGAGAGTCTTGGGTAGACTCAAGGAGGAGGGAGAAATTCTCTCAACATCATCATTATCCACTCTCATCTCAAATCTTGCACTGAGAAAGGAGCAGCAAAGGGAGGATAGAAGCCTTCCATTATGTGACTTTTGCATGGGAGATGTCAAAGAGGAGGACAACCATACGACAGGTGCTTTATATGATAGATCATCAACATTGTCACTTTAGATAGTATATCCATATTGGAAATCCCAGCTGTTGGTGGATTATTCTGTAGGTTTTAACCCTATACACAAATTAGTTGCAAAAGAATCTTAAAAATATAAAATAAACAATAGCAAGAGCATAAAACATAAAACAGATATAAAAAATTATTTTCCCCTGGATCCCAAATTGGGATGACCAGCTTGATTTTTCATTATATTCCTTTTAGTGTTACAACACATATATATACATGTCGAATCATACATAAACCCCAATCCATTAACCCTGGATTAGAACATAACCATAGTTCCTTTGACCGGATCTACAAAATACCAGGGTCTAAAAACCATCATGCCCCAAAACCATGTGCAAACCCATGCACAAAACCATGGGCAGGTCCACCCACCGGAAAATAAGGACCAAAAAAAAAATTAGGGGGGGCTATCACCCCCCTTGTTACCCCCCCACACGTGACTAGTCATGGAAATAATATAACACAAACCCAAAATTCTCCCAGTTGTTGCTTTCTTTCTGCAGGGGGCCATAGGAGAGCTGAGTCATTAGCCCAACTTTGCAACACCCATTGTTTCTCTACACCAAGAGAACTTCTGAGTGGTCACAGACTTTGTCAATGCATCTGCAACATTCTTCAAAGTGTCCACCTTCACCAACAACACCCTTTGAGGCCCAACCATATATCTCACAGAGTGATATTGAACATCAATGTGCTTTGTATTTGAATGATAAGCAGGGTTCTTAGCCAAGAAAATTGCACTTTGGCTATCACAGTCTATTCTTACAGCTTGTTGCACCAACCCCATACTTGAACACAATCTCTACAACCAAACTACTTCCTTGCTTGCATGAGTGGTTGCCATGTATTTTGCCTCTGTAGTTGAAAGATCCACTACAGACTGTCTTTTACTCATCCAACTAACTGCACCTCCAAATAGTCTAAACACATACCCACTTGTAGATCTTCTTTGGTCTAGATCTCCAGCCCAGTCAGCATCAACAAAACCATGAATGTCCAACACTCTTTCCAATCCTGGTCTTCCCTGGTAGCACAAGCCATAATCACTAGTGCCACACAAATTTCTGAAAACCTTCTTCAGTATTGTCCAATGCTACTTCCCTGGGTTTGACATAAACCTACTCAATACTCCCACTACATGTGCAATGTCTGGTCTAGTATAAACCATTGCATACATCAAGCTACCCACTACACTTGCATATGGAACACGGGACATATCCTCCTCTTCTTCTTGTGTCTTGGGACACTGTTTAGCATACATCTTTGTTCCTACAGGAATCATAAAATTCATCGATTTACTATCCTGCATATTGAACCTCTGCAATATAGTCTCGACATACTTCCTCTGGTTTAACCAGAGCTTCCTCTTTGCCCGATCTCTCTTAATTTCCATGCCCAAAATATAGTTTGCAGCACCAAGATCCTTTATGTCAAATTTGGAGAACAGCTGTGTCTTCAAATCTTGGATAATTTCTTTGTCATTTCCAATCAACAACATATCATCCACATACAAGACCAAATAAATAACACAGTGATCCTCCTTGCTTCTGGTGAAGCCAAGTCCCCGTATATAGGTATCAAATTTCTGATACCACATCATTGGTGACTGTTTTAACCCATATGACTTCTGTAACCTGCATACTAGTTCTTTCTTCCCCTTCACCATAAAGCCTTCAGGTTTTTTCATTCAATCTCCTCTTCCAGATCCCCGTGAAGAAATTTTGTCTTCACATCCATCTGTTCTACCTCAAAATAAAATGCAGTATCAACAGATAAAAGTAATCTAATAGAAGTAACTTTGGCAACAGGAGAAAAAATATCACCAAAATCGATTCCTGGCACTTGGGAATAACCTTTTGCTACCAATCGAGCTTTGTATTTCTCCACCTTTCCTTCTACATTCATCTTCTTCTTAAACACCCATTTTCTCCTGATGGGCTTTCTTCCAGCCAACAACTCCACCAGATCCCATGCCTCATTTTTATGCAAGGATGCCATTTCGTCAACCATGGCCTCCTTCCATAGTTTTCCATCCTCTGAATCTAGTGCCTCCCTGATAGTTCTGGGATCATCATCAGTTATAGTTAAAGAAAAATTTGAACACAAAGCAGATGGATTATACCTTTCTGGTTTTCTCCTTTCCCGAACTGATCTTCTCACAACTGGAGGTTGTGGCTCTTCCTCTTCTGAGTCTTCTTATGTTATAGTGTCTGATTCATCCTCCTTTAGCTCAAACTTTATCTTCTTAGGTTCCTTTGGTAGGACTTCATGTTTAACAATATCTTTCACCTCTCTAAACACCACATCTCGGCTACACACAACCTTCCTTGTTTCTGGGTTCCAAAGCTTGTAACCCTTTAAACCATCCTTATACCCAATAAAGATGCACCTTTTAGATTTATTATCCAACTTGCTCCTTTTCTCCATTGGAACATGTACATATGCATCACATCCAAATACCATCAGATGTGAAAGAGAGGTTTTCTTACCAGTCCATACCTCATGTGGAGTCTTATCCTCCAACACTGATGAAGGTGATCTGTTAACTAAGTAACATGCAGTCTCCACTACCTCTGCCCAGAATTCTTGACCTAACCTAGTACCACTGAGCATGATTCTTGCCTTTTCCATCAGCATTCTGTTCATTCTTTCTGCAACTCTATTTTTCTAAGGTGTGTATGGAGTAGTCTTCTGTCATGCCATACCACACTTCTTACAAAACTCTTCAAATTCCTTCTTGCAGAACTACCCACCATTATCTATCCTCAACATCTTTATCTTCTTCTCTGTTTGGTTTTCCACCAGAGCCTTAAATTCTTTAAATCTGTCAAAGACTTTAGATTTATTCCTCAATAAATATATCCATTTATTCCTTAAGAAGTCATCTATGAATAAAACATAGTACACAGACTTGCCCAGTGATGGAACCGATACAGGTCCAAACACATCACTATGCACAAGCTCTAATATCTTGTTCGCCCTCTTAGCACCAGAAAGAAAACTCACTCGATTCTTCTTCCCATACACACAATATTCAAAGAAATTGAAATCCAGAGAGCTATTGGACATACCTTCTACCATACCATTTCCATGCAGTATCCGAAGGCCCTTCTCTCCAATATGTCCAAGCCTTTGATGCCATAACATGGTCTTTTCTCCAAAGACCGCTAGGCTTTTCGCTCCACTTTCGAGAACCACAAAACTGTTGCACCCATCAATAACAGTGCTACCTTGAAGCTTGTATAGAGTTCCAATGCTAACTCCCCGCATTAATACCAGTGCTCCCTGAACCATATTACAGGTATCTTTCTCGAACACTTTTTTTACACCTATATCATCCATCTTACTTATAGAAATCAGATTTCTGGCCAATGCAGGAATGTGAAAAACACCAGGAAGTATTCTAATCCTTCCAGCTTGCAGCTTTAGCTTTACTTTTCCACGTCCGACGATTTTTGCCTTCCTATCATCACCTAAGAATACATCACCTCCATCATATTTATCATACTCGCAGAACCACTCCCTATGTGGAGTGAAGTGAAAGGATGCACCTGAGTCAATCAACCATGACTCATGATCTACATGTGTATTTGAAGAAGAAGCCAAATACACATCCCCACCTTCATCCAAGGTGGTTTTTGCCTCTGCAAAAGGATCATCATTAGATCCCTTTCCTTTCTCAGGAGCTTTAGATCTGCAGTCCTTTTTGTAGTGCCCTTCCTTTCCACATTTCCAGCACACCTTTACAATCTTTCCAGGAGATTTAGATCTCCCACTCAAAACCTTATTCTTGTTTCTGTTCTGGGACCTTCCTTGTATAGATAAGGCATCTCCATTCTGACCCTCCATATTTCTTCATCTCATTTCCTCCGACAACAAGGCTGAAACAATGTCATCAAAATTCAAGGTAGTTGTATTGCTACCTATTGCAATAACCAAAATGTCCCACGAATCTGGTAGAGAACAAAACAAATTGATGCACTTATCTTCATTTGGTATTTTAATATCAACATATGACATATGACTTACCACGGTATTGAAGGAGTTCAGATGCTCTGTCACCGAGTCTCCATCCTTCATCCTTAGGTTATACAGCATTTTCCGTAGGAACAATTTATTCACTAGAGACTTAGATTGGTACAAAGTCCCTAGCTTGTCCCACAAGGTATTTTCCATAGCTTCACAGATACATTCAACAATACTGAGTCTGAGACACATAACCGTATTGTGCTCTTTGCCTTCTGATCCAGCTTCTTCCATACTTCATCTGAAATTTCGTTGGTGTAGTACCGGGATATACCATGATCCATTGATCTTTATCCACCAGCAGATCCTCCATCTTGAGCTTCCACAACTCAAAACTTTGACCATTAAATTTCTCGATCTCTATCTTCCCATTGCTCACCATCTTCTTTCACTGCAAGAATAGATCCCACATATCTCCCACTAAACAGGGTCTACCTCAGGCCCTAGCAAAAAACCCCTCAGCAGTAAAGGCGTCCCCTTGAAGTCGAAACTGCTCTGATACCAAATGTAGGTTTTAACCCTGTACAAAAATTAGCTGCAAGCGAATCTTAAAAATAGAAAATAAACAATAGCTAGAGCATAAAACATAAAACAAATATACACAGAAATTTTCCCCTGGATCCCAAATTAGGACGACTAGTTTGATTTTTCATTATATTCCTTTTAGTGTTACAACACATATATACATGCCGAAGAATACATAAACCCCAATCCATTAACCCTGGATTAGAACATAACCGTAGTTCCCTTGACCAAATCTATAAAACATCAGGGGCCGAAAGCCAACATTCCCCAAAACCATGTGCCAACCCATGCATAAAACCATGGGCAGGTCCACCCACCGGAAAATAAGGACCAAAAAAAAATTTTCCCAGGGCACTGCCCCAGACCTCAACATGGGGGGCTACCACCCCGTATGTTTTTCCCTGCACAATGTACCGAGGGGGGCTATCGCCCCCCCACGCATGACTAGTCATGGAAAGAATATAACACAAACCCAACATATTTCAAGGATATTCTTACATGCATGATACTTGATGACCAGCTTTTAGAGGAGGGGTATTCAGTCAGAGATTAGTTCATCTACTATCATGGTAGGATATTCTTATCTATAGCTTCCAAGCTCAAGGAGAAGTTACTACAAACAACACATGAATATTTTCTCTTCAGCCATACTTATTCCATGAGAGCATACCACACTATCATGGAGGGGTTTACTTGGGAAGGCTTTGAAGAGGAGATATATCAGCATTTGAGGAGATGCATGGACCATGTGGAGATGGAGGAGAAACATAACTCTTTGAAGGAGTTATCACAACCACCTCTTTCTTCTTTGGGAATGAGAGGGGATTTATCTATGGACCACTCCATTTGTCTAAGTAGAATTTATGGTAAGGATCATGTTTGTATGCATAATGATTTACTTGATGATTATTTGCACTCCTTTACCATATATGTGCAAGCCATTGCTCCAAGTAGGAGAATTATTCCTTATAAAATTCACGGCCAACTTTGGGCCATAAACATTGTTGAGCATGGCCACCCCCTAGGAGGATATAGGGAGATGATATATCATTCAAGGTGCTCTCCAAAGGCACCAAAAATTTCTCACCTTCTCAAAAATTTTGAGGAGACTATGGTAGAAAGTAAGTGGTGGGGAAACCACTTACCATATCACTATATAAGTTAATCAGGAGATATATTGCACTGGTTCCACATGTGGGATTATGATCCACCTCCATTATTTCATATGGTTGTTTATGTATCACTGATTTTGATCCCATACATTGATGATGTTCTTATTCTTATTATGGGAATGAACGGAGGAAGGATGGGAGGATTGAGCATGCCCTTTGGGAGAGAGATTCTCCATGTTTCTTATGCTACATGTTTCAGGGAGAACATTAGGCAAACCATGATTGCTTCATTGGATCTTTTTTTTCCTTTTGGGATGAGTCATTTGCATCTCATGAGAACTTGGGAGGAGAATTTCATGGAGGGATGGATTGGGAGACACTTGGCTTATGAGGGAAGCTTATCACATGGAGGTGTTACCAATGGTGGGGGAGAAGAGTTGCAGCACTCATCTTTATAGTTAGTTGAGGACAAGCAACATTTGAGAGGGGAGGACTGTAATATTCCCAATTAGCCATGAGCTAGTTGGAATATTAATTTTTGTTTTTTCTTCCTTGTTTGATGAATAAGAGGGTATGGAGACCCATAAATATCCTTAATATGAATAAAATCACTGCTAATGTGAAATGAGGACTTCTTAGCAGCTTGTTTAAGCACCCTTATCTATGAAAAGGGGATGGAACACATAGACTGGATCAACTTTGACCAAATCAACAATGTTGTCATCGAGGAGTGGCATTCATTATGGGATACCGAAGTTTTGGGTGGAGACTCCATGCATGGAAGTACTGCCTTTAATGAATGAGGCCTAGGGTGAGAAAGCTCACCACTTATATAAGGAAGAGGATGGTAGCCATATTCATTCATGTTTATGTATTTAATATTTCTGAATATATGGTATGTTTAGACATATATCTTTCTTCAGCTATTTATCTAAGATTACAGTGTTGTTTAGCACAAGATGTTCCTGAGTGAGAATCCCACCTCTATCCTTGAGAAGCCTCAAAGGAAGAGTATTTCATTTTCATTCTGCATTCAAGCATTAGGCTAAAGCTTTAGTCTTGTGGTACAACATAGTTTCTATTGAGAGATGTGCTGAGTTGCAGGGTGTAGCAGTGGAAAATACATCTGGGTGATTTCTGATCTTTTTTTTAGTAGAGGAAGGCTTCCTTTCATTGGGAGGCTAGTGAGGAAGGCCCTTGAGCCTTATTGTAGCATTTGGCCTCAGGCCACTTGATCATTTTCCCCTACAACGCAATTTCTGTCTTGGACTGCGTTATTTTAGGGAGGAGTTGTAGGGGTGGTTTCAGTTAACCATTTGGAGAGGAGGTTATCTAGTGGAGGGATCAGCCTTTCATCTAGAGGATCTATTGGAGGAGGCTACATTATTTGTCATATCAAATCAGCCACATCTTTCCATCTTATTTGTTGCATTGAATCTTCAGCCCTTGGGCTTGGGTTCCCATATTTTATATTAGTGTATTTCTGAAAACCCTTTTTGGGTTATTGTTGGAGGTTGTATAGAGCCTAGATGTAAATTTGTTGTATCTTTTGAGGCATATATCAGCCATACATATTTTTTGTATTCATTTGCTGTAGCAGTGCACCTATAACTGCGTTGTAGCAGTCTTCCGGCATTTTGATATAGTAGAAACACCTCATTCTTGAGGGATTTCTTTATTGGAGGCTTGTTGTATCTTGTTATATACTTTGTGGCCCGTTATATTATACATTTTTGTTGTTGTTATGATGAATAATAAGGCTCCATATTGGTCTCATGCTTTTATGTAATGTTTTACACTGCTATTCAAGCATTTTGTTTTATATTCCTGCTTTCCGCATTTGGGAATATTACAACTTTGCCTTGCTTGGCTTACTGCCTTTGAGCCCAAATCGAAGGTAGTCAAAACTTCCCCTCTTAGATGCTCTTTTTCTCCTGTCAATATTGTTATCTTCCTTGATATCATCCAGAAATTATAGCAAGAAATATTCAATAGAAGGCAGTTGAACATCACTTCCTTGATCATCGATCAAAGGTGGCTCATACAAACGTAAGTTTTCAACATTAACAACTAAATATATTTGCATATATGAAGGAAAGTAAAGTAAAAATGCATTGTTACCAACTTTGTTTATCATCTTGAATGGACCATAGCGAATGGGTTTGAGCTTTTTACCTTCTCCTTGCATCCTTTCTTTGCTTATGTTCAACCATACCTCATCTCCTTCTAGAAACTTGTGATAAAATCTATGTTTTTCATGCCTCTCCTTGTATTTTATTTGACTCTTCTCAAGATTTTCTTGAACTTGTTGATGAATAATCTGAATTTTCTCATTGAACTTAATATCATTATGCCCATCAATTGCGACATCCTTCTCAAAGATGAATTCTAATGGTGATTTTTGGCAAATACCCAAAGCATGCTTCAAAAGGTGATGTATTTGTAGAAGAGTTCTTTGCTTGGTTTTAAGCGTGTTGAATGTAATGAAGTTGTTCATCCCACAACTTAGGATGTTTGTTGCAATATCCTCTCAGTAGATGTACAACGGTTCTATTCACCACCTCGGTTTTGCCATCAGTTTGTGGATGAAAAGAAGTACTATTTTTCAGCTTTGTGTCCATCATCTCCCAAATATTGGACCAAAAATTCCCAATCATACCTGGAATCCCTGTCACTAACAATAGAAGTTGGAAATCCATAATGAACCCATACATGTTGAAAATAAAGTTCAACAGTTTGTTCAACAGTAATGGTTTTCTTACATGGCATAAGTATACAAATTTTACTGAATCTATCCACAACTACATAAATATAATCATGTTGTTTTCTTGACATAGGTAGACCTCCAACAAAGTCTATGGAGACACTCTCACATGGCCTTGATGGTACCGGTAGTGGCATGTACAACCCAAGCTTCCTATTTCTGGCTTGCTTGTTTCACACATAGAACAACCTCTTATAAAATGTGACACACTATCTATCATGCGAGGCCAATAGAAATACCTATGTAAATGCACCACTGTTTTTCTTACCCCAAAGTGTCCAGCAATAAGAGACGAATGAGCCTCTCTCATGACACTTAGCCTCTCTCCTTGTGGTATACACAACTTTCCCAAATGAAACGACAAGTTGTTACGCATGTGATAATCATTTTCCTCAACTTGATTCCCTTCACTCAAACTAGAATACACATCTTGAAAATAAACATCATGTGCATATTGTTCTATGTAAATATCATGTACAATAGCATCATTTTTTACTAAATTAGAAGCACTTATAATTGGCCTTGAAATCATATCAGCAACTTTATTGAAAATACCTTTCTTGTACCTTATAACCAAGTGAAAATTTTGAAGGAAACCCATCCACTTGAAATGTCGTGATTTTTGCAATTTTGTTTGCGACTAGAAGTATTGTAATGATTGGTGATCGGTATGTATAATCGTCTATTTACCCATCAAGTAGTGTTTCCACTTCTTGACGCTTTGTACCAATGCATACAACTCTTTTTCATATGTAGGATAATTAGTTGCAACACCATTGGATGTTTCAGAATGAAAAGTGATAGGCTTACCATGTTGCAAAAGAACTGCGCCCATGGCATAATCACTAGCATCAGTTTGTATCTCGAATGGCTGTCTCAAGTTTGGTAATGCAAGGACTGGAGTTGACCTGATATTTTCTTTTAAAGCTTCAAAAGCTTGTTGTTTTTTTCCTCCCCATTGGTAGCCTTCCTCACACTTGTCAATGCATGCATAAGAGCTTCTATAGCAGAAAAGTTAGCAAATAAAATTTCTCCAATACTGAGCTGCTCCTAAGAAACTTCTTACCTCGGTTTCTGTTTTGGGAGTGGGCTAATTCACAATGGCTTCCACTTTAGAAGGATCAATTCTCAACTCGCCTCCTCCTACAATGTGTCCCAAAAAAACTAAATAATTATTTTCGAACTCACACTTCGACATATTAAGAAACACTATTTATTCAAAACATCAAGCACCCTATTTACATGCAAGACATGTTCTTCTCTTGTTTTATTGAAAATCAGTATATCATCTAAATACACAATCACAAAGTCATCAAGAAATGGATGCAAAACATTATCCATAACACTTATGAAATTTTCTAGTGTATTACAAAAACCAAATGGTATAACCAACCACTCAAGGAGTCCTTGTTTGGTTTTGAATGCAATCTTCCATATATCACTTTCTACAATTCTTACGTGATGATATCCACTTCGTAAATCTAAATTAGTGAAAAAAATTTCTTCTTTCAGCTGATCTAGAAAATCATCTATCCTTGGGAGTGGGTATCTATTCTTTATTGTAATCTTGTTCAAAGCTCTGAAGTCTACACACATGCTCCAAGTCCCATATTTCTGCGGAATCAAGACTATGGGTGAACCGCATGGCAAAGTGCTTGGCCTTATGAGTCCCTTGTACAACATGTTCTTGATTTTCCTCTTTATTTCAGCATTCTCCATTATTGAAATGCGATACATACCAATGTTTGGAAGAGGACAATCTTGTTGCAATTGAATCTCATGTTGAATCTCTCTTTTTGTAGGCAATCCTGTTGGCTCCTGAAACATCTCATGATGTGCATCAACTCATCATATAAATCTGATTTCAACTTAGGATAATAATCCTCAAATGATTCATGATTAACATCAGCTTTAGGCTTAATCATTAGAAGAACAAAATTCTTACTTGAGTTTACCATCCTCTTTACCTGTCCAGCATTTACCATAGAAATGTTTGTCTTCTTGCAATGTGCTCTAACAATGTACTCCTTGCCATCTTTGAATAATGGGTATTTATTCGCATGGCGATGGAAGATCAATTTCCTATCATACAAGTAAGGACTTCCCAACACAATACCTATAATGTCAAGCGGAACCACATCTAATTCAATTGTGTCAACAAAATGTGCAGTTATTGCAAACCGCAATATACACTTCTTTGAAACCTGTAAATTTGCATCCTTACAAATCCAACCAAGTGGATATGGTTTTGGATGTCGAATGGTCTCAAGATTAAGTTTCTTGACCAAGTCATCGGAGATTAAGTTTGCTTGTTACCCACTCTCAAACAATGTGTCAGTCTTGGTATGTTTGGATATGGCCCTCACATGAAATAGTTCAATTCTCTCTTCTTCATTTGGAGCTTGTATGTGACAGATTGATGTACTATTATTGGGTTTAGTTTCAATTTTTTTCCCCTTCATGTTATTCAATCCCATGGTTGTAATTTTAGTTTCATCACCTGAATCCTCTCATAAATAATGTTGAGTTGTAGCTACAGTTTTATGTTTCCCTTTGTTATTCGGATGTTTGGGCCTCCTTTTAGGCTGTAATTTCCAACAATGATTTTCATCATGGCCTTCTTTTGAAAAATGTTTACAGACCAATTTTTCTCTTTCTTTCTTGACATATGCATTATTTTTTCCTTTACCTTTTGAGATATCCTATTTGTTTTTCCCCTTAAAATGTTTGTTTCTACCCTCATCAGAAATGTTTTTCCCTCTAGCTTCTAGATGTGTGGCCTGAACACACCTCATCTAGACTTGTGGGGTTAAACATGAGAATAGTATGTTTTAGGTAGCTATGTAAGCCTCCTATGTACTTGAGAAAATTATCTTGGCTCTGCAAATCTACCCCTAATAAGAGAGATCTTCTTCTAAATTCTTGGGTGTAAACTTGCACATTCTATACTTTCAATTGTCTAAAGTTTTTCTAGTTCAATATGGATTTCTGCATATGATCTAATTGATAAAATTGTTGTTTTATTGCAGTAATGACATCAGTCCATGATAGGATAATCTTACCATGCTTCTTGATCTCCTCCTTTGTCTTGGATTCCAACCAAACAAGTGCTGCACCTTCCATTCTCAATGAAGCTAATTGGATTTTGGTATCATCATCATGAAGGTTCTAAATTCTCAAATAGAGCTCCAGTTTACTAATCCAATTATCAAGCTTTTCTACATTGACTTCACCATTAAACATTTTCAATTCAAACTTAACATCAAGTTTTAGAAAAGGATGTTTACCAGTGTTCTTATACTTGTGTGGCTGATGTAATGAAGACGAAGTGGAGGATGATGATGATGAGGTTGAGGATGGTGACTTTCCACTGCCTCCATTTCCTCCATTTCCCTTCTTTGATTTATCTTCATCATTTTGACCTCATGATGATCCCTGTCCTTCCTTGTGAATTTTGGATCCTTCTCCTTCTAGTTTCTCATTCCTTTCTTAATAAAGTATTCTCACCATTGTTGGGCTGCTAGTTTGTCATTATTATTATCACTTTTTAACACCTATTTCATCCATTTCTATCATTCTTTATAACGTCATTTATCATGGGTTATCATAGAATTTCATTTTATAATTATTTATGCTCTTATGGATAAATATTATTTCTTCTCCTTTATTTTTAATAAATTGATGATTATTATGCATGATTTTACTAATGATGGTTTATTAATAAATGTTTTGTAACATCACTCACCATTTTAGCCTCCAAGATATTTTCCATATTGCAGATCTAATCTCCAGCTCATCATTAAATATTCAAACTCATAAATTTGCTGGAATAAGAAGTGACAGTTTTTCATTGGATTTTTTGGGCAAATGGAGAAGAATCTGGAAAATCCAAAACATGGGTTTTGTCCAAAACGGGCCGAATTAATTTCACCATGAATCGTTTTCCAAAAACCAGTTAGTATTGAGAGAAACAGAAGGTTCTCTGAAGACGATTTTCTCAGGTTCATTGTTGCAGCCGTTTTCCAAATTATCTCAATTGCAATACCAAATTCGACCTATTCTTGTTGAATGTTGATGGAAATATATTTCAAATATGATCTTGCTGATCAATTTGTTGTGAACAATCCAATTTTGTTATGGGAATCATTTTGTAATCATCTCTGTTGTAAATTCTCTCTGCTCTCTATGTATTTAAATGAAAAACAGAGATCAAAGAATGGGATTATTATGGGATTATTAGATTAGAGATAGATAGGATAGGATAGGAGGAGAGGGGATAATGCAGATATTTAGCTTTTCACAGGGGGGCTTAATTGTAATTTCAATATGCAGAATGTTATTCTGAAGGAGGTCATATTGTAATGACAAGTGAATTTGATGATTAATATATAACTTGCATTGTTGTTCACCCGGATATTCTGAAGTAGCTCAACAGTATTCGCTAGTGGGTAGGGCCCGGTCTCTGGTGAATCTTACTGCTATTCCTTGTTTGATACTTTTCCATTTCCCGTAAGTTCATTCTGTTTTATATCTTTACATTTCCTGCGAGTTTATTCTGTTTGATATCTTCTGATTTCCTGTGAGTTTACATTGCCATTAGTTTACTTTCCTTTATTCTGATCTCATGTACTTCGCAACTTTGTCATTTGATTTCATTTATGCTCACTACAGATTGAATTAATTATCAGTTAAGACATTGATTCCCATTGGTTACGATAAGAGTATGATTAGGATAGATCCAACTGAAAGAGCTCGGTTATTACTACTGTGTTCTCGGTCGGTGTTATTCTCAATTGAATTTCTTGCTTAAGATTGGATTATGGTTTTTCTCAAGAATAAGTCTTGATGCTTAGATGCATTATTTCCTTTAAAATTTGTAGCTTGAGATTTATGATTGCATCCGTTTACTCTTGTATTGAATTTAATAGATTATCTTAAATCATTACTCTCTATGTTTATAGATTGCACATATTGTGTGCACTCTTGAAACAAAAGGACTTACCCAGGTTGATAATTAATATGAGGCAATTAGGAGTTTTAAAAGACACCTTTTAGCACCCAACATTTTGGCGTCATTTCCGGGGAGAGTGTTGCCATTTCAGAGAGAGTTATGTAGGTTTGATATTCGTTGCTAGGAAAGAATTGGGTATTAAAAACGGAAGGTAAGAACCTACGTAACGAGCAAGTAAAGTGCTTGCTCCTCTACCCACTTTTCAACACAATTGCATAGAAGTTGAAGTAGGTGTTTGATGTTTGTATTTTGTGAAATAATTGGGTATTAAAAATGAAAGGTAAGAACCTGCGTAACGAGAAAGTACATCACTTGCTCCTCCACCCGCTTTTCAACAGAATTGTGTAGGAATTGAAGTAGGAATTTTAGAGGTAGAATTTTTGAAAAAAATCTTGTAATTCCACTCGAGTGGTGATGTAAGCACCACCCATTTCATTAACCAATTGACAGGAACGTTTGAAGGAGGATCCTCAAAGAAACACATGAATAACATCTTCTATTATGGTAAGAAATTACTCACATTGCAACTTTTGAATTCCCTATCAAAGATCTAGGAGGAGTGACACAAATGCACATAATTCCCCCATCATCTCTACCAAATTTTCATGGTTTGAAAAATGAAGATACAGATACATTCTTATTTGAGTTCGAAATAATTTGTAGAGGATATGATTATTGTACTAATGATCAAAGGTTGAAAGTGTTTCCTCTTACTCTAAAAGGAGCAGCTCTCCAATGGTTCATGAACCTTGGTGGGGATTGCATCCAAACTTGGAGGACATGAAGAACGTATTCTTGAAGAAGTACCAAGACTATTGCAAGGCCAATGAAGATATTTTCAATATGATACAAGGATAAGATGAAAGCTTGGAGGACTTTGTGGAGTGATTTCAATACAACCTTCAAAAATCAAAGCATAAGTATTTGGAAAAATAGATCTTAAAAACACTCCTACTCAAAGGAATGAAAGATGATTTTTTATAACTCTTAAATTTGATAGGAAAAGGCGATGTTTTTCAGTTATCATATGACGATGTTTGTAATTATGCATAAGGTATTCAAGAGGAATCTCCAAGGATAGTAAGAATTCTAGAGAAGCTTCTTATTTCTTTTCCAAATCTACTATAGGAAGAGGAGACATAAGAGCTGAAATCAATGTTTTATTTGAAAATTTTAAATATGATTTTATTAGCTCTCTAAATTCACAATTGGATTTTTTACAGGTTCAGAAAAATCAAGAAATTGAATAAGTGTTTTTCCCTCATTGCCAAAAGGAGCATCCCACAGATACTCACTCTTCCTTATCGAGGATGGAAGTAGCATTTCAAAAAGATGGGGAAGCTGCAACAATGTCAAAACCTTGGAAATCGTGGCCTACATGTATGGTTCAAAACACTTCCCCTCCATTTTTTTTACTTGTATAATCCATTATGGAATACTCATGTGTTAGGGCAGCAATGTCAATCTCGATATAACCCCCACCAATCTTGTCTACAAGTTTGGCATGGTTCATCTTATGATTGCATGACTAATATCCCTCATCTTGTAGCACAAACACATCCTCCATATTCTCCACCATCTCTTCCACAACATCTTGCTTGCCTATCAAAATCATCCACTCAACCCAATCAACTACATCATCAAAATGCTCCATTCCCTACACAATTTCCTGCTCAACTTATTCCACACCCTTACCATAATAAACCAATACAATATTCTTACAGTGTTGAACTACAAAATTTACCCACCCTTCCCACCCATTCTATCTCACATGCACCATTGGAGAAAAATTATATTGAGATTCAGAATGTATCAAATCCAAAAACTGTAGAAGTTGTGAAATAAAATGAGGTATCTTCTAGCCTGCATCAACAAGTCGTTTTAAATAGTCAAGAACTTCATGATATGATGGCTATGGGAAATCAAGAAAGTAAGGGATACATTGAAGATTGGTTTCACTCCATTTTTTTGCAGCATCACTCCATACTTCAACAATTTTTGGCACCATCTTTTCAAGGGAAGTTGGCTTCTGATACCCTACTATTTACTAACATGTATTTTTCAAATTTGGGTATGTACATACTGGAGGCCTTATTTCGAAAATGGCTCCACTGGAAGTACTCTTATACGTAAGCATATTCAACTTTCAAAGAAGAGTAGGTTAGTGTATAAAATAAATAAATAAGGACATAAATAAATACATTTTTATTATTATGTAAAAATAATTGTTTTTGTTGCAACACGCTGTGGAAATCAACATCGATGATAAATATTTTATTTATTTGTGTATTTAAATGTATTCTATTGAAAATAATAGTTCTACAAACACTCATATTCATTTTTATCACCAATATGGAAAATTTTCTTGAATATCATATTTTTTTGGCTTGCGGGCTTGATGAAATTTCTGAAAACAGAGTAGGGACAATCATGTTTTGAGGGACCAAAAATGAATATTTTAAAAACATGTTTCTATCATAAGTAGCCCTTTATGTCTACTTTCCAACCCAATTTTAATTACTCCATTTGGATTTGAAAAAAAAATTTATAACCAAAACATTGACTGGGCATCTAGTAGGCAGCTCAGGAACAGAGTTGGGACAGTGAGTTTTTGGAGGCCTAAATGACTATATTTTTAAAGCATGTTTCTATGGTATATTCCTCATTGAATCTAGTTTACAAGGAAATTTTAATCACTCTATTTAGATATCGTATGAGAAAGATATGACCCAAATTTTGACTGTCTATCCTAAATAAGCACTCTTAAAACTCTGTTTTTCCAGCTATTCATTAAAGTATTTGACCCATAAATTATTTATGTATTCAAAAATTGTTTCTATTGGAGATAAATAAATGAATCTAATTTCATTTCTAACTTTAATCATCTTAATCTGTCATGAAACGAAAAAGGTATGCTTAATATATCCATTGTTGGTCTAAAATGGGTAATCGAAAATGACTCCGTTATGCAGTTTGTTCTAAGTAAAATTGACACATCATATCATTGAATTTTTAGAAAAATCATATTTCTATTGGTAATATATATTTTAATTAGCTCTAATTTGGCTTTTGAATCACTCAAATTGGATGAAAAACAAAGAAGTTATGATTAAAACACTGCCAGTTAGCATGATTGGCCACTGCTCTCCCGTGGGTAATAAATTAATTTTGTCCGTGGATTTTTTTTACAAAGTAACTAATTGTTAGTTTTTTGGCATAGTTCTTGGATCAGAGGAGCCTTATCACCTCTCTTTCTCCATGATATAACGTTTTATTGCAAGTAGACACTCGTTTTTTTTGCAGGTGTTAGGAGAATAAAGAAGGTCAATTTATGGACGAGCGATTCTTGAAAGAAATTTTAATGAAACAATGGGTATTTCATCCAATTCATTACCTAAGGGATTCATAACATAAAAAATGAAGAATTTATTCCCATTCAAAGATTCATGTCACTTCTTCCAAAACATTTTTCCAAGAGATCATTTCTTTTTCCATTGACAGATTGATATATTCCCTTAGGAAATAACATCATAGCTGTTGTAACTTAATTTATTTATATCCTATTTTTAAATAAAGTGTTGTTTCTTTTCTGATTTCTCTTATGTTTTTGTGTTTCAAGTGTTGCTTTATTCAACCGCTCCATTGGCGATTGAACAATGAGGACCCCACCATGCAGGTTTCAGTTGCAGAAGACAATTCTTCGGTAGCACCAATTCTGTAAAAAGTTAATTTTTCTTTAGATATGTAAATAAAATTATTTTTTCTCTATTTTTTCTATTGTTCTTCTTTTTGTATCATCGCTCTTCTGTTTTTTAGAACAGAAGGGATGATTTTTTTTTTTTCTCTCTGTGTTTTCTCTTGTTGTTCCATATAGGGAACAACACTTTTTCGTGTGATTTTTCCTTGTTTCATATAGGGAACAACACTTTTTTAGAGTTTTTTTGGTTCCCTCTTAGTAACAACACTTTTTTTAGTTTTTTTTGTTCCCTTTTGGGAACAACACTTTTTTCATTTTTGTTGTTCCCTTTTTGGAACAACACTTTTCTGTGTTTTTGCTATTCCCTTTTGGGAACAACACTTTTCTGCATTTTTTTTGTTCCCTTTTGGGAACAACAGTTTTTGCATATTTGTTGTTCCCTTTTGGGAACAACACTTTTCTGCATTTTTGTTGTTCCCTTTTGGGAACAACATTTTTCTGTGTTTTTGTTGTTCCCTTTTGGGAACATCACTTTTCTGCGTTTTTGTTGTTCCCTTTTGGGAACAACACTTTTTGCATTTTTGTTGTTCCCTTTTGGGAACAACACTTTTCTACGTTTTTGTTGTTCCCTTTTGGGAACAACACTTTTCTACGTTTTTTCTGTTTCCTTTTTGGAACATCACTTTTTTCATTTTTGTTGTTCCCTTTTGGGAACAACACTTTTCTACGTTTTTGTTGTTCCCTTTTGGGAATATAATTTTTTGCATTTTTGTTATTCCCTTTTGGGAACCACACTTTTTTGAGTTTTTGCTGTTCCCTCTCTGGAACAACGCTTTTTGCATTTTTTTTATTCCCTTTTGGGAACAACACTTTTCTGCATTTTTGTTGTTCCCTTTTGGGAACAACACTTTTGTGTGTTTATTGTTCCAACTTTGGAACAACACTTTTTTTTGTTTATTGTTCAAACTTTTGAACAACACCTTTTTCTCTTAGTGTGTTTTATTGTTCCCAATTTTGAATAACTATTCTTCCATCTTTGAAACAACATTTTTTCTTCTTCTAAGTTTTGTGTTTTGTGAATAGCACTTCCTTCCTCTTGTGGGATTATTCCTAGCTCATCTCAGCCCCATTTTTCTGATTCCCTTTCATGACATGAAGTACAATACTTCTATGAGGACAAGAATTATGGATTCTATTGAAGCAGGTGAATATCATTAACATTATGATCTTTAACAAGACAACTTCTAGATGAGAGATTATTTTTAAGAAAAGGGAAACAGTTATTTATATACTACTTTACTACATCGTTTTTTGCTATACATGATATTGATTGATCATCTTAATACCATGTTGGTTCCACCCTTCCTGGTTATAATCTTCTCTATCTGTAATAAATGAGATTATTGGTATATATTTTTTTCACTATTGACATGTTCAACTTCTTCCACCATCCATACTCTTAAGGAGTACTGAGCCTCCCTCTTTTTATCATAAAACTGTGTAATCACAGAAAAATTTTGTTTGCAGATGGAGGATAGGGGGTCTCATTACGAGCCAACCTACCATGTTCATAAGGCCGTAACAAAGTGACATTCCCATTATGGACACCACACGAGGGTTATGATCCATTAGATAGCCAAAATATCCTTGGACCAGGAGGTTTCATCATGAGATGGCCTGATCACTTTTGCTACATCCCAGTAAATGGCAGTGTGGTTATCTGGTTACCACACCAGCACGCTTATCTCTTCTGTAGAACAGCATTGGAACTCTCCATTTATAAATTGAGGATCCTGGCTCATACGAGTTAAAAAGCAACCCTGTTGTTGAGGAGATAAATCCCCTCTGTGGACAGAGGCGATCCCTACTAGCCTAGATCCGATCTAGCAACAATCAAGTCACGTAGTGACATAGGTTCCTAGTTATAGAATGACAACAATCATAACGAATTGCCTACCTCAAATCCTACGCAGTGGTCATTGAAAAAAGGATGGCACTTCCCGTCCCTCGCTTGGCAAATCACGATCCTTCCGCTCGACACATCCGAACACCTGCACACATGCAAGGAAACAACGACATACAATGTAAAATCTAAAGCATGTAACCATATATCAGTCAGAGAGGATATAATTCATTGCATAAGAAATAAACGCATGAATGGAACCATAACCAGAGTCTCTTCTATTAAAATAACAAAGGAAAGATTACAACCCAAAGCTCTGACGCTTGATCTTCCTTCAGCGGGGTTGACAGCAGAGCACGTCTCAACAAATCCTGTCGGGAATCTGGACAAAGCTCTCTCTCTTCAGCTTGGCTCTCAATAGTTGTCTAGCTATAGTTTCCTTCGTACAAGTTTAGCTAGCTTGCTAATGGAGAAGGCAAGATTTTATAGATAGAGGAAGGGGATTTGGGATCCCTATAATCATGGGATAGGCCTTATCTCTAAGGAAGCTACCATGATAGGTGGAAAACTACTTCCCATACATGGAGATTTGGAGCCAAACCACCCAACTCCTTTTTGGTGACTCATTCAGGAGTTTGTTGGAAACAAACTTCCGCCATTTATTTTTAAAAAACATCCCTTATTAAGCTTGACACGAGTGAGACACAGGGACAGAGCACCAGTTGGCTCACCCTCTATGGTGGATTTCCCCCATTGGCGCGAGGGCTAAACTAGCTAGTCGAGCCAAGGCAAAAAGATCTGTTTTTAGGGTTTTTCAGAGGAAACTTTCTTCAAGGGAATGCTTGTCCTTATGAAAGTGGAAGCCATGAAAGTGGTTTCAGGTCATGTCACTGCTCATAGGTCATAGGAATAGCCTTCCAATTTTCGAGACAAGGGATTCCAAGGACGGTGACAAAATATTGTGTAACGGATGCCCCCTAAAGCATGAGGCCCGAGAGAGAGGGAGGGGTGAAATGCTTTATGAGAACATGCCCAACTGAAAACACTGTCATTGAAAGACCTGCATATAAGTACAAATGATATCTCTGACACATGATATGTGGTATGGCCGCAGCCATCCATAATAGAGTGTACAAAAATCGGGATCCAAGGTATGGGCGCAACCATCCAGTAAGAAGGATCAACAAGCAAACTCAGGTATGGTCGCAGCCATCCAATAAAATGAGTCATGTAACTAGTCATGATAATCCACAAAATCTTGTAGCCTGGGCGTGATCAGACCAAACCCAGGGTCTTGCGCTCCATCTCAACCCGAACAAAGTACAAGTTCAAGCATGCAAATATGTGAGCTGAAGTCAAAAATGCGAGAACATCGTCTGATTACCAGCCAGTAATGAAATTCGTTAACAGATGGGAGAGGAACCACCAATAATCATGATGGCCCTCAAGGTACATGAGGTATAATCCACGGAATGTGAAAAATGAGCTGGCGTCGAACACCCGCAGAATAATTCGATCGAAGGCCAATGATGAAAACCTTGCGTCGAATGCGAAGAACCTACCATTGAGGCATGCAGGCTCCAAGGTACCTGAAAGGATTCTCTAGATCAACTTCCTGGATAATGAGCTGAAGTCGACAGGAAGTGACGTTGATCGAAGGTAGGCCATAGTGTTTCCAACATCATCGACGCCAGAGGAACATAATGTTCGTGAATCAGGATCAGTAGAGAATCAGAGGGAGGTTGAGAACTGCAAAGGCCAACTTCTCTTGAACATATCCATGGCATGACACTAGATTTGGCAGTATTTGACATCAAAATATCTGAGGTCATGATGACATGGAAAAGAGCATATGAATGGTCAAAAAGATTTTACCCAAACCCATGAAGGCAAGCAAAGAATGAGATGAGATATCCCCAACCTGACACGAATGTAGATAAGTGCCATGTTCAAGAGCAACATACTGCCGACATGACGGTGATACTGGTTCCATTTTTCCCCACCATTTCTGGCGAGTACCCCAATTATTTTTGAAAACAAGCTTGAAGGGGATAACATATGCTTGCAATATAAGTTTTTCCTTTGGACAAATCCAACCTAGTACATTTGACGAGCCCTAGGAAGGAGGAAATCGAGTATCATCATTACGACGGAGTCCGATGTCATCAGGTTTTAACGAGTCTGACAAAGGAAGAACTCGGTGTCTTTTCATGTTTAGAGATTTTGAAAAGACACGGAAAAGAAAACTCCAACAGTCCCTTTTCATGGATAGTTCATTAGATCCGAAAAGGTAGAAAACTGTGTCTGAGAAAACCTCCTAGTCGCGATAGGCTAGGGTATTCCTTTTTCATAAATAATCTATTCCAGCCCGAGAAAGGGGTAAACATATATTGGGTAGATGTCATTTTGCAACCAATTTAATGATATCAAAACGACAAGAGACTTAGCAATATTTTCATTTTTAGAGAGTCAAAAAAGAGCTGAAAGATGACTCCAGTAGTGAATTTTTCATGTTTTTACCGAGTCCGAAAAAGTATAAAATACAACTCCTGTCATCTTTTTAGTCACGCGAAAACCTGTCGCTGCACAAAAAGTAAGTATAAAACCCATTTTTCGACAAAAATATGATAAAATGTTCGAAAAATAAGCTTCAAAACCTAATTTGATTTCGAAAAGTTATAAATATGACCAAATAGTAAAAACATATTTACTTTTTACTTTTTACCTCTTGTGTAGAGGAATAGTGAGGTTTTTCCTTATGATCTTGCGGTGACGATTCTGGACGATCTGTTGCATCATTCTAAATCTGGTCTTTTCCAGGTAAGAGTTGCTTCCCTTAGCTATGTTTTAATCCATCTTTCATAGGTTTCCATCGTGATTTGGCATCCCTGAGGGGGAAATTTACAAATTTAGGGCTTCGAAGATTGGCACGAGTATGAGGCACAGACCTGTGCCAATCAAGTTCTTTTTGTAAAGGGGTCGCACCAGCTGGCACGACTGTCAGCAAAACAGTCGTGCCAACCGTGTAACCTCAATTTTTCTTAAATTTCGCAAAAATTGAACCAATCAATTGAATTTTTGAATGCCCAAGGGATCTTATAATGTGCTTATGACCATTTTGATGCAAGTATAAAGCCACAATGGTGATCAAATGGAAATAAAGGGGGCACAGTGAAGAGGACAAAATGGCAATGGAGAATGAGCAATGCATGAATGTTCTTCGAGATTGCGGATTAAAGAAATTCTTCTTAACACCATGTCTCAGGTCACAACCTGAATTGTTGCAATACTTAATCAGTATCTGGGATGAGAACAAAGAGAAATTTAGGCTTCAAGATCAAGTGCTTGAACTTGAAGTGTCCAATGTTTACTTCATCACTGGATTATCCCGTAGAGGTCTAGTTCTGATCATGACAGGTACTAGGCTTTCTGGTGAAAATATGTCAATGGTTATGGAAAGAGTGTGCCCAGGGGCGCAAACAGGATCAGGTAGCGGAAAATTTGACATTCACACTATTCTTGAATTAGCACTTAGAGTGGTGCTACATACCATCACGTGGGCTGCGGGGTCGCAAGTACTACATGAGGCTACTAAAAACAACTCCTTCTAGCGTCAGAATGTATGAACCCGACAATATTTGATTGGGCCACAGCCGTGACCATGAATATCAAACGTCAGCTCACTAAATGTAAAAAGACAAAACTGAAGTAGTTTGGGTACGGGTATATCTTGGTATCGTTCATCCTAGAATGACTACCTATCTTCTAGGGCCAGGGGGTGATAGTCGTAGATCCACCTTTGAGAGAGCCACGAATGGCTCGATGGGCAGCACTGATGCCCAAAGTAAGAGAGGGCCATCCAATGTCATGGCGGCCCAAGTTCTTCGGATGGCTTTAGTGACAGTTGATCATCGTAGAGGATTGGCCCTATGCCGGTACTGATTTCATGGGAGACCCAGACCTTCCACTCCCAGAAGGAGAGGACTGGGATGAGGAGTTGGGTAAGACTCTTTTTGATTTTATGAATTTTATGATGATTTTTTTTGGTATACATGCATGTTCTAAAAACTAATCCTATATGTATGTAGATGTTGGCCCAGAGAGGCCCGTTGGGATGTCGCCGATCGCGCGGAGAACCCCTCTCGCCTATGACCCTCAAGGTGAGGGGGGCGAGGGGAATGAGCTGGTTCAGAACTTAGAGGGAATCGCCTGTTGGATCCCTGATTATGCTCATCTAGCATATTTCCCTATGGCTTATCAGAGGCACGCCGTAGGGGTGCCTAGTCGCCTTCATCGCTTACTGAGGCGATTGGTGCGGGCAGTAACATGATACCATGAGCACCATGCTGATTAGTTGCCTAGGATTTTCATTCGCATATTTTTGAGAGACATGTTGTCTCCAGATATTATTAAAACAGACATGTATATTTTTGGATTTTATGTGATGTACACAAATTGCAAACATTTTGACATAAATATATATCTATCTTTGCATGGATCTTTTTCACATATGATGATGTTTTTTACAATTTACGTAAATTTCTATCTAATACCATGTTAGCTACTGCATCTGTTAACGCATTCATTCGTCTGGGTATATGCTGATATGTGATGTAATTAAAATTTCTTTCTAGTAAATGAATACATAGATACAGTATTAAAATGGATGGGTTCCTAACTGAATAATGACCATTGAGTTGTAAACTACAAGCTATGAGTCTAGGTATACAAGTAATGCACGAATAATGAGGTTAAAGACCTCGTTCAATAATTCCAAACTGGAACTATATTCCGTGACATTATTTGTAGCAGGCGCTAGACAAACACCTTGTAAATTGACTAACTCACCATCAGGGTTGTAGATTACCCAAGCTGCCGAGGACAGATTCTTGGTACTGCAAGAGGCACCATCCACGAAACTGAAAAAAGGAGTAACAGACATCTGCACAATCAGGAAGACCCAATCAGCAGAAATATGCTTACAAAGCACACCACACCACACATGCACAAAATTCAAATCACTCACTTATGTACACACACCACACAAGAATAATTCAAGCGTAATACTTCTTCAGGTACAACCCATTTCTAGGTTGCGCCAAAGGAATACCTTCATAATCAATCAGCTCATAGGCCCCATTTTTCAATACACGTTTAACAATATAGGGCCCATGCCACATGGGCTGGAATTTTGCTGCCCCAAGTTTATCATGTTCTTGATCATATTAGAGGACGAGGTCCCCTTCTATAAAAGAACGTGGAGAAACCGTTTGATCAAAATGAGCTTTAAGCCACTTTTTCTATGCCTCGATAACCAAAGAAGCCAAGCAGCGAGTTTCGTCCAGTCGTTCCAAATACAGGAGACGTTCTTCCTTCGAGGAATTTTCGGGCAGTAATTCCACAGCCAACTTCAGCGAAGGGATCTCACATTCAACCGGAAGAGTTGCTTCCAAACCATACACCAACTGGAAAGGTGTAAATCCGGTCATGCTCTTTACTGACATTCGGTAGGCTTAGAGAGCTGAGAACAATTGGAGATGCCAGTTGGATTTGTGAATACCAATTGTTCGTTGAAGCATCATGACAAGCACTTTGTTTACTGCCTCAACCTGGCCATTTGCCTGAGGGTAATATGGCATTGAGCTGTCATGACGCAAGCCCAACTTTGATGTCAGCTCTACCATCATGTAGTCCTAAAAATGAGTGCCATGATCGGTGACGATGGCTTGAGGAATGCTGAAACGCATGATCACATGGTTGAAAATGAATTGACCGACTGTCTTACCATAGACATCTAATGTAGGCATCGCCTCAGCCTACTTGGTGAAGTAGTCCACGGCAATGATGATATAAGCATGCCCCCTAGCTGAGTGAGGGTTAAATGTCATAAAATCAATGCCCCATTTGGAAAAATGGCCTATGGTAATGAAAGGATGTAAAGGTAGGGGTGGCGCACACATCTTGCGTTGAAATATCTGGCACGCATGAAATTTCCTTACTGAACAATGCAGTCTTTAAATATAGACGGCCATAAGTAACCCACACACAAAATATTCTGGGAGGTAGCATAACCGGACATGTGACCACCACAGGCACCACTATGACAGTCATTCAGGACATTCTCGGCCTCTTCCAAGGTCAAACATCGATGGAGCACAGAATCGACTCCGACATGATATAAGGTATCTCCGACAATGCGATATGGTTGCAATTGATGCCGAATGCGACATCGAGCATCCTTCGTCAACTCAGACCGAAAGGTATATGTATGAAGGTACATGATGATGTCACCATACCATGGATCATGAGTGCTGATTAGAAAGAGAGATTCATCCGGGATATGATCCTCGGATTGAGACGGAACAGAGTCGGTAGGGAGAGAGTAGAAAATATTAGCAAAAACAAGTGATTTCGTCGATTTGGCAGTAACTCCAAATCGAACTCCTGAAGGATCACAATCCATTTGGAGTACTTGCCCCCCAGAAATTTTCGAGACAAAATATAAGTCATGGGGTTACAGTCGGAAATCACGGTTACCGTGCGCAACAGAATGTAATGGCGAAACCGCTTAACGGCCTGGACAATGGCAAGTGCCAACTTCTCAACGTGAGCATAACGCATTTTAGTGTCGAGGAGATTTAGATATAGATAGTAAACCACATGTTCATTTTTGTCATCGTCATCCTGTACCAGAACCATGGAAATTGTGCTGAATGCGGCAACCAAATAGAGGGTAAAGTTGCGATGATAGTTAGGAGGATGTATTAACAGAGCGTTGACTAGTAGCGTTTTAATTTTATTGAAGGATTGCTGGGAAATATCATCCCAATGGAAGGGAACGTACTGCTTTAGAAGTCACGTAAACCCTTTGGCCACTTTTGCATAGTTCGGGATAAAGCGACGTAAGAAATTTGCTTTCCCCTGAAGACTCTGAAGTTGATGCAACGAGGATGGGGATGGGAGGTTAACAATAGCCTCGACCTTGAGGAGGTCCAGGAAAATTTCATCTTTAGAGACAATGAATCCCAAAAGACAGCCAGAGTCAACGCAGAAGATGCACTTGTGAGGATTGAGCCTGATGTTGTAACATCTGCAACGGAGAAAAATCTAGCGGAGGTGTTCGGGATGGTCTTCACACCGAGATGAATGAGCGGGGAGGTCATCCAGATACGACTGAACAATGTGACATATGTCATGAAAGGCGTAGGGCATGGTGCACTGGAAGGTGGCTCTAGCATTTCAAGCCGAACAGGAGCTTCTTATAGGCGAATGTGCCCCACGAACAAATTAAGGTAGTCTTATGTTGATCAGAGGGTAAAATATTAATTTGATTATAACCTGAGAAGCCATCTAGAAGGGAATAGATCTCACTCCCCGCACAATCATCGATGATCTGATCTATAAAGGGAGTGGGATAGTTGTCCTTAGGACAGGTGCGATTGATGTCTCTATAGTCAACACAGACTCGAATTGTGCCTTGCTTCTTATCTACAGGGACAATATTTGAAACCCATTCCGTGAGGGGGATTGGATATATAAAGCCCACGTTAAGAAGTTTCTCAACTTCTGCTTTCATCGCAGCTGCTTTTCGAGGATTCACTGGGTGCAGACGCTGAAGCACGGGCTTCGCACCTAGATAGGTGGGAATTTGGTGCACAACTATATTGGGATCGATCCCAGGCATCTCTTCATAAGACCATGCAAAAACATCTCGGAATTCATGGAAAAGGCTAGTGTATACTTTAATCTCTTCGGTAGAAAAAGTAACTCCCACGTGAATGTTCTTGACAACCCTCAGTTTAATGGAGATTTTGATATGCATTGTTTGGGTGATATTACTCAGATTTCCTTCTGAAAGAACCTCATGAGTCAATATTGGCGTTTGGAGAGGTGGAGAGGGAACCTGAGATGCAAAACGTTCGAGACAATTAGACATTGCCCCCAGGCCGAGCATGAACGAGGAACGATGATGTCCATCGCTCCATGGCAGATCTTCAAGAGACATTGTCTCCATGATAGCTTCGTCATACGAAAATACTTCTCTCAAAGGATCGGGCGAATCTACATCGCCGAGCCAAGGGGATTGAGAATAAACATCAAGAGCCATGCTCAAAGGAGCATTTTCAGCAGGAGGAGGATCCGATGCAACAACGATCTCGCAATAATTAATTTCAACTGGGGTCAGAGGCATCGATTCTCCAAAAGAGGTCACCTGTTCAGGAGAAGGGATGATCCATGGGTCATTCAACCTAGAGATCATGTTGACTTGAACGATGTTCGGTGGTGGCATGGGAAAATTACCCATGAGGGCGGGGTCCTTGAAAAGACCAGGTCCCACACTGTTAGGGGGATTAGGAATTTGATCCACGTATGGTACGTTATTCTCGGAGGATGAGGTAGAGAAAGACAACTAATCAATAGTAATAATATTGCCCTCATACGGAAATTTCAAAAGCTAAAAGAGGGTGGATGGGATGTATAGCATGGTGTGAGTCCAACTACGACCAAGTAGAAGATTATAGTTGAGCTTGGTGTCAACAACTTCCACTTCGATATTGACTGTCTTGCCTTGTAATGTGATCGATAAAATTGTGATAACACCCAGGGGTTTTGATTCCCTACCATCGAATGCCTCGAGGGCATTGGGAGATGAGGTGAGGGCAATCGAAACAGGTGCAGCACCATTCATCATAAAAACTTGGGACCCAAATGGTGCAGATGGTGAAGGATGCTCAACCATCTGGGTCTGCTGAGATGGAAAAGGTTCCTTAAACTATCGGAGTTCCCTTAGAGCCTTTAAGGAGTTGAATAACCTCAGATCATCAAGAACAATATTTGGTGTAGTGGTCCCCCTCGTAGATCAGGCAAGGGTACTTTGGTTTACGTTGCGAACCATCGTCAACACGTGGTTTGGTGGATTCTGGTTTCGAGGCATCGGATTTGGCCTTGCCTTTTCCCTTCTTCTTCCCTTTGGAAGTATTTTCCGCAGGATTAGCCTGAATGGCATTGACCTCCGCGGTCTTACCAGAATCTGGAGTGGTGGGGGGAGTATAATTGTTGGAAGAATTTGACTTCTGCTTCCCATTAGAAGACTTACGAGAAGTCTAAGAAACAGAACCAATAACACCGTAAACCGATGGGTCAGGTTGTGCTTTAGAGGTCCTTGGCCGTGGGGCATCAGTCAAGATATCATATAACGTTCCAGACTGAGAGTACACTAGATTGAGGTGTTGGGCGCACGCGATGGCTTGCTCCTTGGTTACACATGCCCCTATAGCAATGTCTTATGCAATCTTGTTGACAAAGGAGGTATTGAACCAGTGAGTTAGAAGTTGATCAGGAATATTGAACTTGATCAGATGAAGACGACGTCTCCACTCATGAATATGATCTGAAATATGAGTGGCTTTGTCCTGCTTCAGAGAAGTCAGGAGATGCATCCCGGCTTCATAATGAACTGGTAACTGGAAATGTGTCAGGAATACCATAGCTAAAGTATTAAAGTCTTGAAAAATACCGCAGGGTAGTTCTATGTACCATTTAGTAGCAGCACCAGTAAGAGTGCACTGGAAAAGATGTAGACAGATCGAGTCATCCACCCAAGAGTTCGAAGAACACCACAAATGGTAGGTCATGACATGTGGTTGGGGGTCTTCTCCAGATTTACCCTCAAACTTGGGACAGTCACCAGGTACCTTCGTCGAAACCGGAGGCCAATATGGATTATGAAGAATCAGATCATTGGTCAACTTGGATACATCTGGCAATTCCAATGTGGTGAGGAAAGGTAACTAAGGATTAAAAGGCATGCTAGGTCCTTGATAAGGACCTGTACCTGTACTCCAACTTGGTTGAGCATAATTTTACCCCCATTGGTCCTGTCCTAGAGGATTCTAACCATAGGGGGTATAATCCATATAATTGGGTTGATACAGTTGCTGATAACCAGGGTATGGGGGTTGATAACCAGGGAACTAACCCTGATTATATGTGGGCTCCGTTTGAGCAGTGTACGGATTTGACTGCGGAGTATAAGTATAGCCTGGCTGTTGAAGGTAATAACCAGAACCTTAGGGTGGGTTGTAAACCAGTCGAGACTGACCTTGAAGGTAATAGCTGCCTTGGGGTCGAACGGGCTGCTGGTAAGTGGGACCCTGCTGAACTTGATAATCTGGCACACAGGCAGGTTCGACTGTGGCATAGAATAGATCGACCGTTGAGAAGGGTTAACTAGTTGTGCAGGTTGTCCTGGTTGAACAGGTTGACCTTGCTGCATAGGCTAGCTTGGTTGAACAGGTTGGCCTAGGTGAACAGGTTGTCCTGGTTGAATAGGTTGGCTTGGTTGATGAAGGACACTAGGCTGGCCCGACTGAGCAGGTCGGCTTGATGGCAGGAGAGGGCTAGGTTTTTCCTGTTAACCAGGTTGACCAGTGATAGGACCATAGGATGGCCCTGGCTGTGAAACATTCGGACCAATTGAAAACTAAGGTTGCTGAGGTTGCACCAATGGTTGAGAAGGATGGGTTTTCCCCTCAGGACCGTACAATGGTCTGGGTTGATACCCCGGTTGGCTTGTGGGTCCTTGAGGTTTCCCTAGTTGGACCACAAGGTGAGGCTGTAGAGGTTGACCATGAGGGTTGTAAGACTACCCTTGCGAACCGTACAAAAATCCCTGCTGGCCCAAAGGTTGTCCCTGTAAGGGTTGTCCTTGCGGGTCATATAGATAACCTAGCTAGGCCAAAGGTTGTCCCTGGAAGGGTTGTCCTTGTGGGTTGGAAGGTTTCCCAGCCTGGGCAGATAGAAAACTGTTAATATACTGATAAGCCTCAAGAGCAGGAAAACGAAAGGGGGTTTCCTTGCTCATCATACTGATATGGAAATACATAGATCGAGGCACCATCCGGTCCATAGTGGGAAAATTAAGGATGGTTTAGATCTTGAGAGGATGGACCAACCTCAGATTTTAACGGCTGTAAAGACAACTGATAATCCTCAGGAGAAATATTATCGGGAATAGAAAAATCTATGTAAACGTCTTCAGGAGCGGATGAGGTCCTGGTTGACTGAGTAGTGACAGCTGGCATAGATGCAGCTACGCAGACAATAGGTCTAATAGGTACTGATGTAATGAAAGGAGATTCCGTGAGAGGTGTCGATGCCGACATTCCTAACAAGGGAATAACCAGCCTTCTGGATGCAGTCAATATTTCCATAGAGGCAACAGTGGCCATGACCTGACTTAAAGACCTATATCCAGCTGGAAGCGAAGGACCAGGTGAATACATGATAGAAGACTTAGGGATGTTCTCGGGAAAAAGCTGGTAATCTTCACTAGATGTAGGAAGTTCCTCACTAGGAAGGACTGGGTGAATCCATATCTGACCCTGCCGTAAGATCTTCTAAAAGATGACGAGGGCTAGGAGGTATAACATCAGCCAAGAAAGGCAATCTTGATGTAAGAGGAGGGAAATTTTCTCCTACTCCAAATCCAAACTAAGCATTGGACAAGGGCCAATTGAAGTCAACTGGTCCACCAAAGGGAAGCTCAAATATAACCGGTCCCCCATCAAGAAACTCGAATACAATAGGCTGCTGATGTTCAGCAAAGGACTGAGAGACCTTTGATGAATCGTCTGTGTAAGGACTACCAGTAGATGAAACTGAGGGTTCCACCGTTGTGACTATAGAAAAAAAGAGGAAGAGATCAAAACAAAGACACATGGGCAAAAACTAAGGCAAACAATTAACAGACCAAAAATAATCTCTAAAAGGGCGTGTGATCATAAGTGATTAATTTTACCACTTTGAAACTTGAAAAATTTTACTGTTTCATGTTTTAAGAGTCTAGAAACAATTAAAATATGACTCTATCTCTTTCAATTTGAAAACAAGTGTGAAAGGACAAGCACTTGATGATATTTTCAAATTTAATGAGTCAGAAAAGATCGAAATGAATGCTCTGGTAATCTAGGCAGATGGGTGTACCAGATATCCGTGAACTGCCATATACACCTTGGTTAAAAAATGAAAGAAACATCAACCAAGGACTTGACATATGTGCAGGTAATCTCCCTGAATTCTATGTCCAGTGTATCACAGGTAAAAGGCGGTAGACTCGGCTTCCTACGAATAAAGGATAGCAACCTAGTGGGGTCTCCCTTTATATACGCAACGATACGGGGAGCACAAGTCGGTACTAGCACTATCTAAAGCCAAAAGGTGAATGATAGCTACTAGGTTTAACGATGTTGGAACACACCACTAGCCTATACCTCTGGATATTCCATTAATGTTTCAATGTTTCCTTAGGTTAATTGAATAAATTTTAAAGTTGATCATTAAATTATGTTTCAATTTCAGGCCCTATCAAATGTTGTATCTCAAAAATCCTCTAAATGCACACTACATGCCACGATATATCACTTTGTTCGATGAAGAGCTAACTACAGGAAGGTTGAGAGCTTTCCAAATAACAACAAAATGATCACAAAAACATCCACTAATGTCTCTAATGCATTCTAATGAAACTAAAAACTTTTCTCTTAGAGTTATATAACACCAATAATGCAGAAAAGATTTCAATTTTCACTAAACTAATCAAAAATGAAAAGAGATTCGTTTTTGTATTTTTTCAATATTTAAGAGCAAGTGCACTAAATGACTGAAAAAACTAATGAAGAAACCAATTCAAGAGATGACAGTGAGATAGCTTAAACAAACAAGTTCACTCAATGCAAACACACACAATCAAGACCCAAATTGATGAAGAAATCCCTCAAATCGAAGAAGAATCTCTAAAAGACTCACACAAACCGTGTAATCTAGGCTTGAAATGAGGCAAAGTGAAACTTGAATGAAAAAAAGAACAATCACTCAACCGATGCAATGATACAATGGAATGCAACAAAATGAATGCAAAAAAGCGAAAACAAAGTTGACTGGAAAAGTGAGAACCAAAAACTCCCACAGGAGGCTCAGCACACTGTAGCACCTAGAAGCCCTTGGGCTAGAATGCAAAACTGATGGTAAAGGGAAAACAACCAGAGGAAAAGGATAAAAAATAGTCAAAAAGTACCTTAAGGCACTCAATCACTCATAAAAATGACACCGGGACTAGAAATCAAACTCAGAGGGTTCAAAAACAAGCAAACCCTAACACCAAATAGAGTTGGCGCGACTGTTTGGCTGTATTCTGCGCTAAAATAGCGTTGGCGCGGGGGCCTAGCTAGAAACAAGCACCAGTTGGCGTGAATATCAAGCTATAAATCGTACCAATCGAGTTTACTATTGGAAGAAATGAAAAAAGAGCAAAAGAGACTGGATCAAGTCTTCTGGAGGTTGAACAGGGGTTTTAAACCAAAAGGAGACGAACCAAGAGAGAAAATCAATCAATCAAAAGCCAAAAACAACCAAAAGGGAAAATACTAACTCCAACTGACTCCCCAGAGGAGTCGCCAGTTTTTTGAGGAGGTAAATCCCCTCTGCGGATAGAGGCGATCCCTACTAGCCCAGATTAGGTCTAGCAACAATCAAGTCATGCAGTGACGCAGGTTCTTAGTTACAGAACGAAAAAAATCATAACGAATTGCCTACCTCAAATCCTATGTAGTGGTCATTGAAAAAAGGATGAATCTTCCCGTCCCTCACTTGGCAGATCACGATCCTTCCACTCGACACGTCCGAACACCTGCACACATGCAAGGAAACAATGACTTACAACGTAAAAACTAAAGCATGTAACCATATATCAGTCATAGAGGATATAATTCATTGCATAAGAAATAAATGCATGAATGGAACCATAATCAGAGTTGCTTATATTAAAATAACAAAGGAAATATTACAACCCAAAGCTCTGACACTTGATCTTCTTTCGGTGGGGCTGACAGCGGAGCACGTCTCAACAAATCCTATCGGGAATCTAAACAAATATCTCTCTCTTCAGCTTGGCTCTCAATAGCTGTCTGGTTATAGTTTCCTTCGTACAAGTTCAGCTAGTTTGCTAATGGAGAAGGCAAACTTTTATAGATGGAGGAAGGGGAGTTGGGATCCCTATAATCATGGGATAGGCCCTAAATCTAAGGAAGCTTCCATGATAGGTGGAAAATTACTTCCCATACATGGAGATCTGAAGCCAAACCACCCAACTCCTTTTTGGTGACTCATTCAGGAGTTTGTTGGAAACAAAATTCTGCCATTTATTTTTTTTTTAAATCCCTTACTAAGCTTGACGCGAGTGAGACACAGGGACAGAGCGCCAGCTGGCGCACCCTCTATGGTGGATTTCCCCCATGGGCGCGAGGGTTGAACTCGCTAGTCGCACCAAGGAAAAAATATTTGTTTTTATGGTTTTTCAGAGGAAACTTTCTTCAGGGGAATTGATGGCAGACTCACCTACCTTTACCCACATTCTCGCCACTCTCATGCATATAAAAATGCATCTCAAATAAATGCCCCAAATCAATTTCTTTTATGGGAAAACTCCAAGTTTTGCGGAAGCTTTTATCTCATGGTTCAAATCTCCACTATGAAAATTTCTTCACATTTAATATATGGTTATAAAACCATAGTCGAATGCATCTTATCAAAGGATTCCTCCTTTCACTTATTTCCAAGTGAGATCTCTTCTCTTACCATACTCGGTCTTAATCAATAAACCCTTCTTATGACTATTCGAATGAATATTCGAACTTTGCATTCTAACCCAAAATAATAATGGTCCATAGCTTTATCAACTCACATTTAACAAATGTTTAAATGTGCTCACTACTCACCAAATATATGCTCACCAGTCCCGATGCATTCAGTCCTCACTTCATTAATGTATATATTTCCCACCATATATTAACATATATTGACCATGTTAAATTACTTTATACCTTGGTTTCAAACCCAACATATCAACGTAATATTTGATTGCCAAAGTGACATTCTTTCCATATCAAAGTTCAAATTTGAATAAAATTCCAAAGTGTCAACATGTACTAATGTTTGGCCCCAAACATTATTAACATACCTCCCCTTAATCCACACAGTTGTGATACGAATGCTGTTAATTTCCACGCAGCTTAAAATGCAGATATCGTCGGATCTCTGATAGCTATCATCGAATGGCTATCGCGCTAATTTTTCTCTAGCATTATATTGATCCAAACTAACGCGAAATCGGTGGTTTTTAATACCACGTCTATACTACGTGTCAACAGCTGAATATTATCGCGTTCAAAACAATGAATACCACTTACCATATTTTCACATGCGAGAACCATTGTCGGTTTCCGAAACCCGTCCTCACTGTTTACCGTTCACGGTTCCATTGTTACTGTGCGTCTTTACTCATGATTCTGCCACCAATATCTGCATCCTTAATTCGGATTATTCAACGATCATCTATGCCTTCAATTTATGCTCCCCTTTGAGTCCTACGCTTTGCATCGGACTTCATAACACCGCCATTACTGATATCTTACAGTCCCCATTCAGATCTATGCTACGCACTTCTGTTTCAAGCTTTCATTACAACACCTTTGTTCTCGATTTTAACTCCTCGGCACTTATCGAATTCCATTAGATTTATAATTCCTTTACTGTTCCTTTGATTTACTTTGTAAATTGTGTTAACCGTTGTATCTTCTTCAATTCATGTTTGCTACCTCTTTATCTATTCTGCCTTTGAGGCTTATTAATTTATACAAATTTAATTGAACCAATTTAGGTTCACATCCCTTTAATAACTCAACAAAGTCCTCAAATATCTCAACAAACCCTACAATCTAGATTTGTCCATAAAATCTTGAAACTAAATCTATCTTAGGCTTCATAATTAATTCTTGGATATCTCAAATCTAATTTCTCTCATGTTCTCCAAATTATTTGGGAACATTAACAAATCCTCACAATAATTAATTAAAATCTCTCAAAAATCCCATTAATATTTACATAAAATTAATATTTTCTCACAAACATAAGACCCCCTAGGTTTAATAAAATACAAAGTATTTTACCGAATCTAATGCTCTTGCATCATACTCCCAAGGTTGAAAATGATCATGATCTCCTGATCATGCGTTTTAAGTCTTTTTCCACCTGGATCCCACACTTTGTTCTACAAGTTATCATCAACAGCTGCTGATGTTTGCTACTTTTCTCCAGGTCTCCATATTTTATGCTGCCTAGCGCCACTGGCTGCACTTTCACAATCTGTCTTTGTCTTCATTTTTCTACTGCTACTGCTTCTCTTCCTTGCTGATATCTTTCTCTGAGATACTTTCATCATGATTCTTTTGATTAATTCAATTTCTTTGTCCAATAAATCTTCAGATTGTTGATTTATTGCTGCCTGCTGAGCTCTGGCTTGCTGAGCCCTTGCTTCTATGCTTGCTTCTGTTCTTACTGCCACCCAATCATCCATACCTTCTTGTCTTCTACAATGGAAAACTTCTTCTCTGCCTTCTCCTATCAGCAATTTATTCGACTGGTACATAGTGTACTCCTTTCTGTTGTCTTCATCTCTTTGCATCTGCAATTCCCAATTCTGAAATTGAGATTCTTCCTGCACTGAATTCTGATCATACAACATTATTTCTAGCAACTTAATTTCTTCATTCCATGGATAAGAAATTTCCACAGAATTTTCTTCTTCTTCTTTCATTCGACAACTCAACTGTGTCAAATTTTCTCGAGTACCTGCAACAATACCTGCATTCACAAAAAAATTGTTAAAAAAAAAATCATAAGGCCTTAGTGCCTTACTTTCCTCTGCCAGCACTTCAGTATGATGTCTTGAATTTTCCTCCACTATCAGCACATCAGTATGCTGATCCAAACTTTCTAAAGAATTCACTAGACTATCAACTAGTCTTCTTTTCACACCATCTGCCTCCATGATGTTTTTATTCTCTTGTTCACTGTAGTGAACTCTTCTTTCTTCTGCAATCTCCTTGTCATACTCTAAATGTTCCAACAAATATTCCAACAATGCAATTTCTCTCTGGTATTCTTTAAAAACTTCACCATCATTTACTATCCCTGCATTCATACACAAATCTTCAGTTTGTAAATCAAAATATTCAACAGTATCAACTATTTTTTTTTTGGAATCTAAGCTTCTGTGATCCATAATATAAATTAGTAGAAATTCTTTCGGTAATAATCACATGCAAAAGAACGTGGTCGACGCGTTTCGAACCAACCAGTGTGGTTCATCATCAGGACTATGAGAGATCAGATCCAGACATTATACTTAATGTCTGGATCTGATCTCTCATAGTCTTGATGATGAACCACACTGGTTGGTTCGAAACGCGTCGACCACGTTCTTTTGCATGTGATTATTACCGAAAGAATTTCTACTAAATTAGTATCAACTATTGTTTCATATATCAGCTCTTTAGACTGATCCTCTTCTTCATTCACAAGAAGTTCTCCTTGTGATGTAATAGCTTCAAACATGAATGCATTATTGTTTCCTTTATTCAAGAAACATTCCTCATCATTGCTTTCTGCTTCAGAGTATTTATCCACTGCAAGTTTCTTTGCCATACTTGTGACAGCTTCACAAGATTGCATATCCTCTTCTGCAAAACCTGTAATCACACTACAATTATCAGTTACACAAATACAAGGTTTTACATTATCCAGCTGATCTGGATTTTCCCAATATTTCAGGAAATCATCAATGATATCCTCTTTTGTTTCATCAATGGAAACTTCCACTTTCAACTCAGCTGCTCTGAGTTCTGTACACCCAAACTGTACATCCATCCTCTGTTCAATCTTTCTCAGCTTTTCTGCAAACTGCATGTTCATCCGCTGCTCTCTCTTCTGTGGTAGCTTCTGCCACTTCACTTTCTTCTTCATGAGCCTACCAACCCTCTGGCTTTCCTCTATCCTCATCTTCATTTTTTTAAACTTTCCTCTAATCTCAGCTAACTCTTTGTTATATTCTACTTCAGTTAATTGTTGTTTTATGCCATTTTCCTTGGCATCTTTCCCTTTTATTCTGATGTGGTCTCTCTCTGAACCTCTTCTCTCTTCTTTATGACTTTCAGTAGTCATATTATTCTCCATGAGTTTCTCACTCATAAGCTGCATCAAGCCTCTAAAACAACCAGTTATCCTGCTGCCACTTACCTCACCAATCCTTTCCTCTGGATCTGGTCTTTTGGTATGTACTGGTTCTCCTTCTGCTGGAACCTTCTGAGCATTTCTTCGCTACTCCTTCAGGCTTCACTCATCTGCAAATTTTTTCAACCTCTGTTGAATCTTCAGGTTCTACCACATTCACTTAGAATCCCTTGCTGGACTCCTTCATCACTTCTCTCAAGCTGTGATCTGCTTCTTTCTGCTGAGACTTCTTTACTATGCTTGCAAACCAAATTATTCAAGCATAACCTTCAAACTAGAGTTATAATAATACTTTTTCAGCTCACCTTCAAGATCACTATTGATCTTGTTTTCCACTTCTCATCTGCACTGCATCTCTATGCTGCAATCTATCTTCATCAGTTTCAAAATCTGATATTTATTCATCACATGCAATTAATTTAATTTAAAAAACTTAAATATTCAAACAGAGCTATTCTAGCTCTGATACCACTTGATGGCACGCTCACCTGCCTTTACTCACATTCTCGCCACTCTCATGCATATAAAAATGCATCTCAAATAAATGCCCCAAATCAATTTCTTTTATGGGAAAACTCCAAGTTTTGTGGAAGCTTTTATCTCATGGTTCAAATCTCCATTATGAAAATTTCTTCACATTTAATATATGGTTATAAAACCATAGTCGAATGCATCTTATCAAAGGATTCCTCCTTTCACTTATTTCCAAGTGATATCTCTTCTCATACCATACTCGGTCTTAATCAATAAACCCTTCTTATGACTATTCGAATGAATATTCGAACTTTGCATTCTAACCCAAAATAATAATGGTCCATAGCTTTATCAACTCACATTTAACAAATGTTTAAATGTGCTCACTACTCATCAAATATATGCTCCCCAGTCCTGATGCATTCAGTCCTCACTTCATTAATGTATATATTTCCCACCATATATAACATATATTGACCATGTTAAATTACTTTATACCTTGGTTTCAAACCCAGCATATCAACATAATATTTGATTGCCAAAGTGACATTCTTTCCATATCAAAGTTCAAATTTGAATAAAATTCCAAAGTGCCAACATGTACTAATGTTTGGCCCCAAAAATTATTAACATACCTCTCCTTAATCCACGTAGTTGTGATACGAACGCTGTTAATTTCCACGCAGCTTCAAATGCATATATCGTCGGATCTCTGATAGCTATCATCGAATGGCTATCGCACTAATTTTTCTCCAGCATTTTATTGATCCAAACTAATGTGAAATCGGTGGTTTTTAATACCACGTCTATATTACGTGTCAACAGCTGAATATTATCACGTTAAAAACGATGAATACCACTTACCATATTTTCACACGTGAAAACCATTGTTGGTTTCCGAAACCCGTCCTCACTGTTTACCGTTCACGGTTCCATTGTTACTCTACGTCTTTACTCATGATTCTTCCACCAATCTCTGCATCCTTAATTCAGATTATTCAACGATCATCTACGCCTTCAATTTATGCTCCCCTTTGAGTCCTACACTTTGCATCGGACTTCATAACACCGCCATTACTGATATATTACAGTCCCCATTCAGATCTATGCTACGCACTTCTGTTTCAAGCTTTCATTACAACACCTCTATTCTCGATTTTAACTCCTCGGCACTTATCGAATTCCATTAGATTTATAGTTCCTTTACTATTCCTTTGATTTACTTTTTCAATTTTGTTAACCGTTGTATCTTATTCAACGCATTCGCTGATTTCGTTCTGCTATCCACGATTCTAGAATTTCCTCATCGCTATTCCAATCGCTATGCAATTGTTCATGGAATCTCAACACTGCCATCGTCTTCTATGTGTAGCAATGTACTATGATTGCAATTACCATTTTTTTCATAATTTTGCGCCTCATACCCATTGATCAGTTGATTTTGAAACTTTCACATGATTTCAGCATCGCATCCTCCTTCTGAGGTTTCTTCCACAATTCACATAGAGTTTAAGATAAATCTCTACGTCCTTGCTCTTCAGACTTCTTCACTATATTCCAAGGCTCGAGATCTGCACCTTTCACACAACGCTCAACAATACATTCAAATCCAAAAACCAAATTGAAATTAAAATCAATTTCATCATTCTGGAAAATAGAGATTTTATCTCTTTTGAATTCAAATCCTTGTTGATCTATCACTCTAGTTCCATGGCATTATATGGTTTTCAACCACCATTACCATATGCCCAATTTTGAATGTAATTTCAGATTTCTTCCTGCATCATCGATTTTTGAAATGATCGATGATTGCAATTTCTTCTAATTATCCTCAGAATTATATATAACCTTTCTTATACTGTAATTAACATTAATATCCCAATTCAAATGCACACTCTCACTTCAAACCCTAGTTACAGAAATTAAGCATACAATTACTCAATCAATCAATACATACAATTCTGAAATGATACTTTCATATAAATAAATTACTTACAGAAATCTTGTTCCTGGCCTAGTTTTCAATCATTGGCCCTTTTTACAATTACCCGAAGGCTTGAAAAACAAACTCTGTTTGTCTTCTTCAATTCTTTTCTGCTACCTCTTTATCTATTCTTCCTTTGAGGCTTATTAATTTATACAAATTTAATTGAACCAATTTAGGTTCACATCCCTTTAATAACTCAACAAAGTCCTCAAAGATCTCAACAAACCCTACAATCTAGATTTTTCCCTAAAATCTTGAAACTAAATCTATCTTAGGCTTGATAATTAATTCTTAGATATCTAAAATCTAATTTCTCTCATATTCTCCAAATTATTTGGGAACATTAACAAATCCTCACAATAATTAATTAAAATCTCTCAAAAATCCCATTAATATTTACATAAAATTAATATTTTGTCACAAACATAAGACCCCCTAGATTTAATAAAATACAAAGTATTTTCCTGAATCTAATGCTCCTGCATCAGGAATGCTTTTTCTTATGAAAGGGGATGCCATGAAAGTGGTTTCAGGTCATGTCACTGCTCACAAGTCACGAGAATAGCCCTCCAATGTGCAGGACGAGGGATTCCAGGGACGGTGACAAAAAACTGTGTAACACCTGCCAAGGGTATGGATGCCTACTGGCAGCAGAGGTTCTACTTATGGTATTGAAGTTATATGTTATCATCAATTATTACTATAATACCCTTTTCTTATTATTATTTTTATCGGAGAAGTTATTTCCTTAATTTTTCCCTGTTTTGAACCTTTACGCATGAGAAATTGTTTTCTGATCAATCGCATCATTTTTGGCAAGAATACTGTCAGAAAAGCATTTTTTTGCATATTGTTATCCTTTTATTTTTCGCATAACTTATCATCAATCCAAAGCGTCCTATCTCTTATTCATAACTATCTTTACACACTTCGCACTCATTATAACCATATCTCTTGCTGTCCTATCATTGATATGTGTACTTTGCTTCATTTACTGCCATATTGATCATTCCCTTACCTTGTCATTAGCACAACACCTTTAATATGCTTTATGGTCATGGAATCCCTTTTCCAATTAGAGGGGGAAATGTATGCATTATGGGATAATATGCAATATAATTACTGAACTCTGCCATAACTTGATGATTTGACAAAATATTAGTACTACATTTATACAAAAGTTTTTTTGATTAAAATTTTTGCATGCATCTTATCTGTTGCTATTCAAAACTAAAAATGTGGATTCAACAAATTTGCATGCAAAATAGTGACTTGCTATAGGATAACAACAAGTATGGGGGGAATTCTATTCGCAGCAAGGCCACACTATTGCCCCTAACCACAGAGGCTCGCACAAATCGCGAATGCGCACAATTGTTCAGACATGACGTGCTTGCATGGCTTCCACATTTTTCATCACTTTCAATATCCGCTCAGCCTACATCAACTTCAAAAAATTCCATTCCATACATGTCATTCCACATTTTTTTCGGAGGTAAAACTTGAGGTAAAATAGCATACTTTTCTGATTTATTACAAATTTAGGAGAATTTCATGCAAAATTCATTGAGCATTATTTATCATCATTCATTCCACATATTTACCACTTCCCATTCTTCAAAGACACAATCTTTCAGTTTGGGGGAGTGTTCCTTTCATTTATTTATTTATTATGACCATCTTATTCATTCTCAACACCTCCCTTATTCCATGTTGTTTTACACCAAGCATAGATTTCAACAAATTGTAGCAACCACCTCTATTCGTTTTCTAGCATTGCATGAGGGCATGCTAATTCTTCAGTTTGGGGGAGGCATTGCTACAAATGATGGATTTTTTCTAATTTATTTCTCATTTAAGGCATACAATTTCATTTTTATACAGTGCAGAAATTGATTTGCATATATATTTAAAACTATGAACTAGATTCTTGTGATTTTTGGATAACAAAGAGGTATCATTAAAATACACAAACGTAGATAATTTCACGCTAAATTAGTTCATAAAATTTCAAAAATCATGCACTATTTTATTTTTGGATCATAGAAGCATTAATATAGTAGAAATCTAGCTTTTGAGAAAATGGTTAATGAAGTTTGTTGTTACTTGTATCATATTTTGTTGCAACTTCATATAAATATAGTTGAACGTCAAATGTAAAAATTGTTATGCCTTCACCAAGATTACTAAAATTGAATATTCATTATTTGAGGAAGAATTCATTTGTTCCATCCATTTCATGAGTTGGGATGAACAATTTTTGTATTATTGCTTGGTTAATAAAGAGGCTTTGGGTTGCATGAGGAAATGCAATATATTCAGTTTGGGGGTATGTTGGGCTGCTAGTTTGTCATTATTATTATCACTTTTTAACACCTATTTCATCCATTTCTACCATTCTTTATCACGTCATTTATCATGGGTTATCATATAATTCCATTTTATAATTATTTATGCTCTTATGAATAAATATTATTTCTTCTCCTTTTATTTTTAATAAATTGATGATTATTATGCATGATTTTACTAATGATGGTTTATTAATAAATTTGTTGTAACACCACTCACCATTTTAACCTCCAAGATATTTTCCATATTGCAGATCTAATGTCCAACTCATCATTAAGTATTCCAACTTAGAAATTCGCTGGAATAAGAAGTGACAATTTTGCATTGGACGTTTTGGGAAAATGGAGAAGAATCTGAAAAATCCGAAACATGGGTTTTGTCCAAAACAAACTGAGTTAATTTAAAAATTAGAAGTTTTCCCAACTTCGATTCATATTGAGAGAAACAAAAGGTTCTATGAAGACGATTTTCTCAGATTCGATGTTGCAGTCGTTTTCTAAATTATCTCAGTTGCAATACCAAATTCGACCTATTCTTGTTGAATGTTGATGGAAATATATTTCAAATATGATCTTGCTGATCAATTTGTTGTGAACAATCCAATTTTGTTATGGGAATCATTTTTTAATCATCTTTGTTGTAACTTCTCTCTTCTCTCTATGTATTTAAATGAAAAACAAAGATCAAAGAATGGGATTATTATGGGATTATTAGATTAGAGATAGATAGGATAGGATAGGAGGAGAGGGGATAATGGAGAGATTTAGCTTTTCACAGGGGACCTCAATTGTAATTTCAATATAAAAAAATTTATTCTGAAGGAGATCATATTGTAATGAAAAGTGAATTTGATGATTAATATATAACTTGCATTGTTGTTCATGTAGATATTTTGAAGTAGCTCGACAGTATTCGCCGGTGGCTAGGGCCCGATCTCTGGCGAATCTTACTGCTATTCCTTGTTTGATACTTTTCCATTTCCCGTAAGTTCATTCTATTTTATATCTTTGCATTTTCTATGAGTTTACTCTATTTGATATCTTTTAATTTCCTGTGAGTTTACATTGCAGTTAGTTTACTTTCCTTTATTCTGATCTCATGTACTTCACAACTTTGTAATTTGATTTCATTTATGCTCACTGCAGCTTGAATTAATTATCAGTTAATACATTGGTTACCGTTGGTTACGATAAGAGTATGATTAGGATAGATCCAGCTGAAAGAGCTCAGTTATTTCTACTGTGTTCTCGGTCGGTGTTATTCTCAATTGAATTTCTTGCTTAAGATTGGATTATGGTTTTGCTCGAGATTAAGTCTTGATGCTTAGATGTATTATTTCCTTTAAAATTTGCAACCTGAGATTGATGATTGCATCTGTTTACTCTTGTATTGAATTTAATATATTATCTTAAATCATTACTCTCTAGGTTTATAGCTTGCACATATTGTGTACACTCTTAAAACAAAAAGACTTACCCAGGTTGATAATTAATGTGAGGCAATTAGGAGTTTTAAAAGACAGCTTTTAGCACCCAACAACCATCTCATTCATGTCAAGGAATGTTTTCCTAAACACTCTTTATTCTTCTTTGGGATCCATTTCTTCATGGATTTCTCCTTCCTATAGAGGCATGCTTAATGCTTCTTTTTATTCTTTAGGAGGTGAACAAGGTGGTGGAGAATGTGGTAATATTTGTAATGTTCCCAAAATTAGCATGAAGCTAATTGGAACATTAATTTTTCCCATATCATTTAGGAGGTTAATAAAATGGGTAAGGAGTCCCATGAGTAGGAATAAAATCCCTCATAGTGTGAAAGGGATCAATGGAGAACCTTTATTTTGCACCCTCCAGTGTGAAAAGGGGAAAATGCATGAGGACAAGGTCAAGTTTGACCAAGTCAACAACACTGCCTAAGAGGGTGTGGATTGCTTGGGAAGACACCACAATTTGAATGGGAGGAAGGAAACCCTAATGTGTGGGATCCAAAGCAAAGATCTTCATTTGCATAAAAGGAGGAAGAGGCAGCCATAGAGACACATGTTTGAGTATTTGATTTTGGTCTATGTTCTTGCATTCTCAGGTTGTTTAGCAGATTTGCAGTGGAATTCCTGTTTAGGATTCCTTCTCCTTCTTGAGAGGCCTCTTGAAGGATTTCACTTCATTTCTTCACAACTAGGCTCAAGGCCAAGCCACCTCCTTCAGCTACAGTATTATTTCTGCTGAAGTATAACGTTGTGTTGCAGGGTGTTGCAGTGGAGGATTCCACAACACCATTTCCTTGGCTCATCTTTTAGAGGTGGGAGCTTCTATTCCTCTCGGAGGTTAGTGAGGAAGGTTTCAGGGCTGAATTTCATATCTTGGCATCAAGCCAAGCATCTCCCATCTAATACAGCGCAATCCCTCTCCTTGACTACGTTATTTCAGTGTGTATCTACAGTGGGGGTTTGCACCACTATTTTGGAGGGTGAGATCTTCAGTGTTAGGCTCAACCTATAGCTTGAGAGATCTATTGGAGGAGGTTTACTTCATATTGGACATCTTATTCAGCCATCTCCATTCATTCCAGTTTTGATTTGTAGCTACTACCCTGCAACTCTGGCATTTCTGCAATTTTGCCATTTGTATATATATTTCAGCCAATCCCTCTAAGGATTGTTGTACTATTGTTTTTAGGGGTTGATAGCTTGCTCCCCCACATTTCTTAAGCCTTATATTGTTATATAATTGTATTATAATTTAGTGTGTTGCAGTGTCTCATATAAACTGCTCAATCATAGCTTAGGCACTCTTGTGTAGCAGTGTTTTGTCATGTTCCATGTACTTGTTTCTTGAGGTTGATTATTGCCTAAGCTTGAGTGATCATTTCCTCAAGATATTTTATAAATTTTACTTCTATAATGTTTATAAGATGGCTACGAGTTCTTCTATCATTTTTTGAAGTTGATGCAACCTTGCTCTTTCATTCTTATGTTTTCATATTGCTGGATCTCCAATTTAGGAATACTATAAGATATTCCTAACATTGTAGATTTTCCCTATTTTGGGATATTACACTAGTATCAGAGCTATAATATTGGCTCAGCCTGTGAGTCTCAGCCAAAGGAGAGGATGGGCTTTATCTCATCATATTTCAGATCCATGAAGAACCTCCCCAAGGAGGATAAGTAGATAGAAGGGGAAGGACCCTACACTTCCTATTCTAATCGAGAAGGAGATAGAGAGATGAGCAGGAAAAAGACTCCATCTTCTGGAGGAGAAAAAGGGGATAGGCTTACAAAGCTTCTTCCTAAATATGTACAAATTATTCACGAAGATTTCAAGAAAATAAGGAGGGAGATGTATGAAGAATCTCCAAAAGAGTTTTAATCTAAAGAGAACTCTAGATTTTCATATGAGGAGTGTGAGCAAGCAGCCACACACCATAACACACAGTGCAGTCACATGCCCAAGATTTCCAGGAGAGAGATGGAAAGAGGAGAAGAGGTTGCTAGGAGGGAAATTATTAGTGATTTCTTGAAAGAGTATGAGTCTCAAACTCAGAAATTCTGAGATCATCTCAGTTTTTCAGAGTTTTGCAAGATCAAGGTGAAGGGAAGAGAGCAACAGGATAGATTTCTTCTATCTACCTTTGAAGGTTCACCTACATGTTCAGCCAAAGCTTGGGTGGAGGAGTTAGATACCTTCTTTCAGCAGCACCAAATTCCTGAAGATGAAGCCATCAAAGTTGCAGCGCTGCATATGAAAGGTAAGGCCTATGCCTAGTGGATCTTTAAATCCTTTTCTTTAAGAAATGTGAACACTACATCTTATGCAAGTTTCACTAAGACATTAGTGAGAATATTTGATAGAAGGGTTCATGAGACACACATGGTGGAGCTAGACAAGGAAACTCAAACAAAATCCTTACATGAAAATGCAATACCACTTCAAAAGACCATGGAGGAGGCTGAAAAATTGCACCATACATTGCTGGAAGGAAGACTTGCATCTCACATCTTTGAGCAAGAAAGCATGGGGATATCCTTTTTAGAGAAGGATCCAATCATTGGGAGGTTGCCCATTCATGTTGTAGAGGTTGAGGGCAATAGCGTTGTCTCATCTAGAGATTATCTAGTGCCTCATGCAGAGGAAGGAGGAGCTCTTTCTCCAAGTAGAGGGATTCTTGCATCTTTGTAAGGGAGTCCCCAGGATCTCATGTGTGGAGATCAAGGCAGAACTCATGTGCCATTGTTGAGAAGGTGTGAAACCATGGAGACACAAGGAGGAGGTAGGGAGGATAACCAGCATCATGAGATGAGGAGTATACACCCCTATCCACTTCAAGAGGTTGATGCACCCTAGGGGAAGACTGGATCGTGCAGTAAGGGCATGGACATAATTGCCAATTCATATATGCAGTCATCGCTTGATGATGATGTCTCATTGCATGGAGACATTTCACCAAGGAGGCCACTGGATCAGCAGAGGAGGATGGATGCTTCACCTATTGAGGCACCACTCATTGATTTCAGAGGAGTAGGGACCTTGGGAGAGCTTGATACAGTGTTGGGAGTCTTGGGTAGGCTTGAGGAGGAGAGACATAACTCTTTGGAATAGTTAGCATAACCACCTCTTTTCCCTTTGAGGATTAGAGGAGACTCATCTATGAGCTACTCCCTTTGCATGAGAAAAACATATGGTAAGGGTGCTGATTTTTTACATAATGATTTATATAATGTATGTATATATCCCTTAACCATATATGTCTAGGATGTTTCTCCAAGGAGGAGCATGCTTTCTTTTAGGCTCTATGGTCTACTTGAGGCCATGAGCATGATTGATGGCCATTCCCTAGGAGGACTTGGGGAAGACTTTTATTATGGAGGACATGCTCACTTTACACCATACATCATTCACTTTCTGCATACTTATGAGGAGATTGGGGCAGCAGGCAAGTGGTTGAAAAGCCACACATTTTATCAGTCTCTATTGCAGTTGAGAGTCAAGCTGCATTGGTTACATTTGAGGGACCCATTTTCCTTCTCACTTATTGCATATGGTAGCTGTTATGGCCTAAATCTACCTCAGACTGAGAAAGGCAGAATCTAGGGTAACATCAAACCATGCTTAACCTAGTAGCTAGCCCTACCAGATCGGGAGAGGGATCTCTCCTTGTCAATCTCAGAAAAAAATGATCAGTGATGTTTGAGATGACTTGAATGAAGGCTAATTTTAGGCTAGGTATATATGCAAAAGATTTTGATTTGATTCCAAGGGTGTTTTGTTTGATCAAAGGGAAAGGCAGATTTTGGGTCTGGGGAATGAGGCCTAGTTTTGCAGAGATCTGAATGGGGCAAGGTAGGCAATTGATTTGACACTTTCAATTTGAAGGAAATGGATATTTAAGACAGGTGAAGAGTTTAAGAGGGAAATAAACCTTCAAGGATCCTCTCCAAACAGCTGAAAACATAGAAAATTAAACAAATCCTAGGTAGAGCACTGCAAAGTTTAATGAATTATACCTTTATCCTTGTTTATTTAACTTAAGAAGAAATAAGAGAGAAAATGATATACATAAAACACCAGTAGACTTAAATTTATAGAGAGAAACACACTATCAAATCAAAATACCACATGAATCCAAAAGAGTGCTACAAACCCTGGTCTATTCCTTTGCCAAACTGTAGAGATGAATTTACAATGATGCTCAAAGCATTCCCAAAAGTACAACCATGGTAATGACTGAAAAACCACAAGATATAAACAAAAAAACACTCATCCTAGCTTCTAGAGGTCGAGCTCACAAGTTTAGGAGCTGCTCCAACAAAATCTAAACTGAGAACTAGAAAGTAGGCAGTGGAACAACTTGCCTAGGAAACTGATTCATTCAGTTGCAAATCACTTTTTGATGGATGAATCTACCTCCATGAGTGAAAATTTAACAAAATTACCTCAATATCCATAAAATTACATAAAATTACATCATGAGTTTCACATTTATAAGTGAGAAAGTCAAACTGTCAAAAACTAGGCGAAAAACAGAGTTACTGAGTCAAAAATGAGCAAAATCCTCCAATGCGCTGCCCCTAATTTCTCTATGCGTCGCGCCAGTTTGCAGCTGATTTTGGAGGCCTTCCCAGTGTCCAAATTTGCTCCAAGTGGGATTTTTGGAAATTTCTACCTGTCTACTTTCCAACATAAGTGGAATTTATGAATTTGGCCTTCATTTTCCCCTCCAAAACGGATTTTTCCCAACACTGCTTCCTGTGTGTCAAAAAAGGGGCAGAAAGGTCATTTTTGGGGTGTTTTTTACCCTTCTGAAAGCCCAAAACCTGTCAAAATTTCTTGGCCATAGGTAGGCATGCATATTTTTCCATGAAAAATCCAAAAATGTTGAGTTTTCATCAAAAGGAGCCCCCAATCAAAAGTGTGTGTCAGGTGGTGCGGCGCATAGAGCAGAAAAGTCTGTTTTTAGGCCAAAATTTTCAAAAATGAAAAAAGTGTCCAATTTTTTTTGAAATTTGGGTTGAGTGTCCTCCATTATGTGTTATGTTAGGCCAAGGAAGCCTCGGCCAATATCTGAAGTCTATCATGCCTTTTCTAACGCTTTAAGGCCTTCTTCAACTTGGCCTTCAAAATTTTGATTCTTGCTTTGCAAACATGATTTCTCGCCCAATAATCATTGGCCATGTGCCTCAACATATTTTTCTCCTTTTTGGCCTTCTCCAACAGCTTTTCCAAATGAATATTTACCCTTTCAAGCCAAGTTTCATGATCAACCTCAATCTCCTGCTCAAGTGATGTCATCTTAGTTTTTCTCCTTTTGGCAGCTTGCCAGTTCTCACGTATGTTTTGCAGCTCCAAGATGGTTTGCTGATCCTCTAGCTGTTTGTTTCTTTGCTCAAGGTATTTTATTATCCACTAGGCTCTTTTTAGTTTGAGAGACAAAATATTTATCTCCGCCTTCTGCTCCTGAATGATCTCCCTAAACTTTGAGCTTTGTAGGCCCAAATCAGTGTCATCATCCTGAATGAGGATGAAATCTGTCTCCTGTTCTCCTGAAGGCCCCTCATCATGTATTGGAATTTTACCCTTGTCCTATACATGTACGACTAATGAAGGAAGCGAGACCCCTTCCACCCTGGGTGGAGATAATACTCACTTGGCTGCTACAAACAACCTTCTAGTGCCCTTTTGATAGGTGACATACACCGACACACTAGCGGTCTGTGTCTCATGACCCTCCTGCTGATATGAAGGTCCACCGGTCTCATGAAAAACTTTCGGAGGTACCTGAGGGGCTATGAAGAACTCATGAGAAATGAAATCTTCCCATGAAATATCCTGCAAACCAAGCTGATGCATAGCTACAATTTTGATGAGTGAAAAATGATAGATATTGTTATACTGCTACTCAGAAGTTTTCTTTTGCACTAGGGTGGTCATCTTCTCAATATTTCGGCACATGAAATAGGGGAGATTCATTATTATCACCCTGGTAAAGTGCATCATCAATCTGATGTGATAGGCACATAAGCGAGAAAATCGGCCCTCACAACTGAAATATTTGATAATGAGTTTCATCAAAGGAGCGTATGAATCCTTCAGGTACCAAAAAGGAAAAACTCTGCTGAGTTGTCTCAAAAAACTAGGCTGGATGTATGGCTCATAGTGTTCCCTATCAAGTTGCTGCCTTTTGTTCCATTGCTCTCCGATATTTGGAATACCGGTTGCTAGAGAGATAGACTCAGGTGTCAAGGTGAATGTCACACCAGCAAGAGTGACTTGGTCATTATGTAAATGAAGCACAAACAATCTGGCCAACTCATGATGGTACTGGACTCTAGCAACCATCTCACAAAACTGATAACAAGACTGTTGTTGAAAACATGTGATAGAAAGAGGGCAGGCCTGCAGCTCAGCAAGTGAAGTAGGCTCTTCTCGTACATGTTTACCACTCTTATGAGGTCTCCTTGGTGCATGAAATTCGGTTTGAGAGTCACTGTGTGTTTCTTCATCTCTTTCATAAGAGGAATTTATCTCCATGTTTGCCAAAGTTTGTGTTGTCTTAGATGATTATGAAGATTTTTAGGTGTTGTTGGTTTTTTGCTACCAAGTGTATGAAAATGTGTGAGGGACTATGAAGAGAGAGGGTAAGGGGAACTTTGGGATGTTGCCAATTGGAATTTGGGGAATTAAAGGGTTTTAGGGACAGTCTCTAGGCTTTTGGGATAGCAATTGGGGTTTGGGAATTTTGTAGCTAGGATTTGAGATAATGGGAATTGGGATAGGGGTGAATGATTTCAGGGATATGGGAGATAGGGAAATGGCTTGACAAAACTAAAAAAACAGTGAGGGAAATAAAAGTGAGCGAGTGATGGCCACAAAAAACCAATGTATAAACCCTGAGAAATCATTTCTTGAGCAAGGAAATAGGGTTTGAAATTTTTATTAAATCCTCATAAACATCATAAAACACACGTTCATCGGCATTGGCAGAATTGTTTGACTTACGTGGACCGGAGGAAACCGAGCAAATTTGATGTTTTGAATGAAATCGTGGTTAAAATAACTATCAGCTCTACGTGCCACGCCACAAACCCAATGTGCCACGCCGGTTATGTGCGTCGCGCTGTTGTATTTTCAACACTGTGGAGACCGACCCAATGCATCGCGCTGGCTCTATGCACCGCGCCTCTCAGCCAATGCGCCGCGCACCTGAAACTTGCCAATTTCCCTTCAAACTTCTCCCTTTCTCCAATCACGGTTCTCCTTTGCTCACTCTTTCTTTCTTGGAATGCAAATGAGCCCTTTACAACATGAAAATGACTTATATACAAGAGACTTTAATTTTCCACTCTAAAAAACCCACTTTTGTAATGTTTACCTTTGACACTTTTTTTTAAACTCTGTTTTAGGCAGTTTGTTTCATTTTGCCTCTGATTAACTGAATAATTTGCTTTTGTTTGCCTTGCGGGGGATGGATTTGCTGAAGTTTGACAAGGTGACGAGGGTTTCCATTGAAATTATTTACAAATGATAGAACATGAAATTAAATTAAATTTATACGTAAAAGATAAAAACTCAATTTTTCTCAAAACAGAGTTTTGAGGAAAACATTTCTAGGCATATGATGATGAAACTTTTTTAATACTAGAACTTTATTCAACCTCCTCATGCGCTTACTGAACATTATTAGAAATTTTGAAGACCTTATTTATGAAACCCTAGACCTAATGGGACTGAAAACCCTAGAAATGACTCTTACAAATTTAAGGACAAAAAGTGAGTGCAGATGATCTTGATGAAAGGAAACGGGCCAGCAGGTAAAGGACAAGAGGGAAAATGTATAAAATTCCACTACCGTCAGATGATCCATGCTCCTAATGGAATGTAGTTGACCGAGTGAGACACCTAATATGCAATGCAACAAGCTAATTTTGATCACTGATGGAGGGATGAAGACACCGACACTAACATTGGCTCTAATGGGGATGGTAGCTCCTTGGAGGTGCCAAGAACTACAGATCTCTGGGAAAGTAGGCAGTGCCTTCGTCCATTGGGCTATGGAATCAATAATTTCGACAAACTAAAACTAGACTCTTGACTCAATTTTAGGACTAAAATCTGACTCAAAGAGTGACTAAATTCCAAGACTGAAATCGACTGAAAGACTTGACTCTAACAAACAAAACCAAAAATGAAATCAATCTTCAGCTTTATAGCCTTCACCTCGGGCTCCAAACTGAAAGAATGATGACAATACACACTTGCAATGAAATTTAAACAAATCGGTATGTATAGTGATACATATGACAGTAGAAAAAATTTCAAAAATAGTACCGTCTAAGTAGCCGACCATTGACCGACCCACTGGGACAATCTTCTCCATTCATTTCTTTCAAAAGGAAAGCATTTTGGCCTCAATATGCAGCAATTCTGAAAGGTCCTTTCCAAATATTCTCAAACTTGCCATGGTTACCTCTATCTTCGTTTCTCGCGTCCCACTTTAGCACCACTTCCTCTATTTGAAATTTTTCCTCTTTTGCCTTTCGATCATATATCTTTTTGATTCTCTCTTGCAGCTTGAAAGTGTTTTGGAAAACCTTTTCTCTAGTCTGTTGTAAATGGATCATTTGATTAATTCTTCGTTGCATATGATCATCCTCGCTGCCAACTTCCTGTAGAATTTTAACCACTGGAACTGCGAGAGAGGTCGGGAATACCGTGTCAACACCATACATGAGCTCAAAAGGGGACATGCCTATAGATTTCTTTTGACTTACTCTGTCTGCCCAAATTTCATTAACCAGTTTCTTGTGCCAACCTTTCTTGTTTATTTCCAGCAGCTTTTTGATAATATTAACCAAGGATTTATTTGAGGACTCGGCCAATCCATTGCCTTGTGGATGATAAGCAGTTGAGCGCCCCAAAGTAATTTGATACTTATCACAAAATTCAATCATTCTTTTAGATTTAAAAGTTGCGGCATTATCAGTGATCAGCTTGTTTGGACAGCCAAAATGAGACAAAATATTATTTTCAAGAAATGAAATTATTACCGAATCTGTGGCCTGCCTAGTGGGAATCGCCTCAATCCATTTGGTAAAATAGTCCGTCGTTGTAAGGATCCATTTACGCTGCACTGAAGAGGTAGGATGGATCTCGCCAATGAAGTCCAAACCCCACTGCTAAAAAGGAGCACTTAATTCAATGGGTTTGAGCAGAAAAGGCTACAATTTTCTCCTCCCTTCAAAAATCTGACATTCATGACAGCTTTTAACAATTTGGTATACATCAGCAAAGAGATTTGGCCAATAATATCCTGCTCTCAAAATTTTGTTGGCCGTTGTGTTCCAGAAAAGGTGACCTCTGCAATCTCCGTTATGAAAGTCTTCCATAACCTGTTTTGCCTCTTCTTCAACCAAACAATTGAGCAAGACACCACCAGGATCTTTCCAATAGAGCGCATTATTCATGATACAAAACTTGGCAGCCTTTCATTTCAGTTTCCTACTTTTGTTCTTAGCCATTCCAGGTGGTGGTGAAAAATTTTGGAGTACATACACAATGTCTGAGTACCAAGGAGAAAGAAAAAAAATTTCTGATGCCTGAGCGGGTAAAATTTTTTCATTTTCCTCGGACATAGCAGCAATGAGATTAATGTCTAAGGCATGAAAATTTGACTCAGCCATTAGCTTAGCTAGCCCCTGTCCTTTGATGAGCTTTGTAGGTTTAATCTCCACATCATATTCCAACAAGGCTGCAATCCATTTGCCTCGTCTCCCTTCTGGATCTGTTTGTACTAAGACATCTTTAACAACAGCATTAGGAACATAAGCAATGATGTGAGAATGCAGAATATAAACTCGAAAACATTTCAATGCTTTTACCAAGGCAAGAGCTTGCTTCTCAATAATATTGTACTTTAAAGTTGCATCTCTTATGGTTCTGCTGAAAAATGCAATTGGTCTCTCAAGCTGATCTCTTTTCTGCATTAAGACTGTTGCCATAGTATGATCCGAGGCAAATTAAAAAAAAATGAAATCCTGAGTATAGTCTGGGTTGATCAAAACCGGAGCTAAAGAAAGGGCCAATTTCACCAAATCGAAAGACTTTATTGCTTCCTCAGTCCACTTCACTACACTATATTTCTTGAGCATGTTTGTGATTTCCCTTAAATTTTCTGCAAGATTGGGCACAAAGCGACATAAGAAATTCATCTTACCATTGAATGATTGAATCTCCTTTTTATTTCGGGGAAGATCAATTTGCTGAATGGCTTCCACTCAGGCAGGATCAATGTGGATACCATCCTTTGATATAATATGACCGAGAAGCTTGCCTTCATCCATGGCAAACAGACTCTTCTTGGGATTGAGAGATATACCATATTTTCTACACCGCTGAAATACAATCTTCAAATGATAAAGGTGTTCTTCATCTGAATTAGAAAAAACTGTCAAGTCATCAAGATAAACAACCAGAAAGACATATTTTTCATTTGCAAATTCCATATCCATTGCTCGCTGAAAGGTCGCACCAGCATTCTTCAACCCGAAAGGAATTTTAGCATAATGAAAAGTTCCCCACGGAGTGGTGAATGTTGTTTTATCTCTATAATCCTCATGGACCAGAATTTGGTTATAAATGGAATAACCATCGAGTAGCGGCATGTGGGATGCTCCAACTACTCGCTGAAGTATGTGATCCATTTTGGGCAATGGATATTTGTCTTTCAAAGATACTTTATTCAGATTCCTAAAATCAATGCATAAGCGAATCTCACCTGTTTTCTTGCACACAGGCACCAAATTAGAAATCCAATCTAAAAATCTTATGGGGACGATGTGTTAGTATGAATCTTTCGTCGTAAAAGACCACTTTAGCTACGCATAAAAAATAGCCCTAACATCAAGTATGACTGCAAATATCTTTAATTCTACAGTTAGTTGATCCAAATAATGTTGCACAAATCCAGATCTAAGCATAAAATACATTAAGTAGTAAAAATGAAATATGGCTCCATGCATCCAATAGACAAGACAAGAACGATGTATTTGAAAGAATTTTTGTATTATATTAAAAGGGGGCTCTTGAGAGGAAAACAAGAAAGGTTTTTTCTGGTTCTCCTCAATGGGATGGGTTCTTGATAGTCCTCAGCATTTCAGATATAAAATTTCTCTCTCTTGTTGGTGTAGAAAACCCAGAAAAACATAGAACTCAATGGGAGCTCACAAGGCAAAAGTGGGGAAAATGTGACCAAGTGTATAGATCCAGAGTGATCTAATGCAATCAAAGGTGACAAATGAATGAGAAAAACCTTCTATTTATAACAAAATATTAGGGCGATCTAGGACTTGGTGCATGAATAAAATATTATTAACCAAATTCTAGAACCACCTTTTAGGAATATTTGATTATATTTACTGGAGGGAAAAGGATTTTTGACATGGGTCAATTCCTTTATTTATAAATAATAAATAAATAAATGATTTATTTATTATTTTAAGGAAATGGTGGAAATGTAATTAAATAAATAATTATTTATTTAATTATTTATAAATGATTTAGTCAAATTTAACTAGGAATATTATTTAAATAATGATTAAATAACTTATTCCTCGGAAATAATCAAATAAATAAGGATTTATTTAATTGATTTCCTTGTTTTGGGTTAAATATGACCAGGAATAATAATTAAATTGATGTTTAACTAATTATTCTTTGAGGAAATATAAACAAATATAGATTTGTTTATTATTTCCTTTTGGGGTTTCCTGTTTAGACCATAAACAACTTAATAAAGGTGTTTTACTAAATTATTTCACATAGTGAAAGAAATTTTACTTAGGGTAAAATTGGTCTTACATGGTGTACTTGGGTCCATCTAATGATAATAGGTTAGATGACCAAAAAATGGTGTAACACAATGATACCATCTTTGTACAACCGATCACTTCCTTCTCTATTGAGGGCAGCAACTTTGGATTTATTCTTCTCAACTTCTGTCGAAATGGCTTTTGATTTGGCTTGATCGGAATGGTATGCTGAATTATGTTTGTATCATATGTCTTCAAATCTGAATAGTCCCAAGAAAATACATCAGCAAAAGAAGATAATAAACTGATATACTTTGCTTTTACCTGTGGGGGCAATGCCTTAGACAATTTCACCATTTTAGGATTCTCTGCTGCTCCAATGTTCACATCCTCAACTCCTTTCTCGGTTGGCAGCAAGCTCTATTTTCGAGCTACATCATCTTGGTCAAAAAGCTCCTCTAAAGGTATTAGACCTTTAGGAATGACATTATCCTTCTGCTGCAAAACTTCCATCTGATTGACTTCTATCTCCTCCTCGCCATCATCATGTTCCCCATCAATAGAGGTGTCTTTGAATTTACCTTCATTTTGCAGAAATTCATCAATTTCTTTATCATCTTGAAACACTTGCCAATACCTTTGATTGTCAGGGACAGTCGGACAATGCTTCACATGAATTTCAAATTTGTTGCTTGAATTCATCGGAATTCTCAAATAACTTGTTGTTGTTGCAAGTGCATCTGCAATGCCATTCTGAATATGAGGGACACATGTCAAAGTATAATCTGAAAACAATCTCAAGATATCTAGTACCACATTGCGGTAGGCCCGCATTCGAGGATTCTTAGCTTGGTATTCACCTTTCACTTGCTTGATAACTAACTCGGAGTCGCCATACACTGCAATCCTTTTTGCATTTAATTTTCTAAGAATTTTCAAACCAGCAATTAAAGCTTCATATTCAGCCTCATTATTTGAAAAATCAAAAGCCAATTTATAAGAACATACCCTTACATTACTTGGCACTTTGTTTGGGGAGGAAACAGGGCTGCGTATCCAAATGCCAATTCCAGCACCATCCCTTCCTACCACACCATCAAAATCCATGGTCCACAAACCAGCTTCTTCCTCTTCCAAATGCTGAAATTCTATTTGCTTCTTTACTTCTCCTTGCTATCTATCAACATTTTGCTACTGTCGAGAGGCTGATTGCTCATCGGTACTATCAAGTCTCTGTCTCTCTTTCTTTAAGACCTCTCTGAAATTTTCAGTGATTTATGGAATGTCTTCTACTTCAATTAATTGGTTGTCTACATCATTAAAGCTATCTAAATATAAAACAAATGATTCTAAATCAGTATGTACATAGTTGATTGGATGATTTACTGGTTTCTCCTTGCTAGTAATCATATACTTCATATTTTTCTCCCGGTATAATTTCCTCATCTGACTGAACACAGGAATAGTAGCATAGGAAAAATCAAGCTACAATGTCCCTTTAAGTTTCACTCCCCAAGATCTGGAAAGAAGCATGCCAAATCTAGGAGGAATATCAGCCACAACCACATCCATCAAAACATTTTTAGTTGGAATCTGATCCAAATTGACCACCAAATCTTTGATAAGACCAATGCATCTTACTCTACTAGAATCGAAAGAGTAAAGGTCATGATACTTTTTGGTGATATCCAATCCCAATTTCTCCATGATTTCCCTAGGCATGAGATTATGAGAGGCTCCAGAATCAAACATAGCATTGTGTAACACATAGTCATGCAACCTAGGGCTGATGTAAAAAGGAGGTACATCACTATCTTGAGACTCACCATCCAATGCTGGACCAAAAATCAACTTAGTTTGATCATATTCCACGTTCACCATATCAGATAATGGATCTAAACTCAAAATCTTAGACACCTAACCCTTATAGCTGCTATTCTTCATCAATTCAGTCAAAGGAATGGAGACTTTTAACTTAGCAATTTCATTTTCTAAGTTAAAAACTGAAGTTTTCTCTACCTCTTTAGCTGGGACATCTTTCTTCTCAGTTTTCTCCTTTGATATATTTGGCTGATTGGATTTTTCATTTGCTGATGGTGATTTGCTTGTGGTGGGATCAGCTGTCTCTTTTCCCTTTTTCTGCACAATGAGTGGATCATTCTTTGGTGTTGTCGCTTCCCTTATTTTTTTAATTGGATTAATGGGTACATCTCTAATTCTGAGTGAATATTGTCACTGCTGGGTGGTAAAAGAATTCATGTATCCCCTCTGATATTCATCAGACTCTTCTTCAAGAGCTGTTTCATTCGCCAAGATGAAATTCCCATCCCTTTGTATAGCTAAGTTCTCGGAATACTCCTCATCTTCAGTGATAAAAATTGGCATATCATCAGGTGTAAAGAAATGATTCTCTTCTCCAATTACATCCTCCTCATAATCTGATTCCGGACCATGTACAAAATTCTGTTGTAAGGGTGTCTTCACTTGTTGCTGCACTGCTTGTTCTTGTGCTCGTTGCTCTCTTTGCTTGATTCTAAATTGTGGTTGCTGCTGGCCATGAAAATTAGGATTTCTGACTTGCGGTTCAGACTTATCAATGGTTAATCTATCAAACATCTTTTCCATCTTACGAAGCTCTTGCTCTGAAGTGGAAACCTCTTCCTTTACTATTACCTTCTTTTCAGCTCTCATTCTAGCTCTCTTGGCAAGCAGATTTGTTTCAACGCTGACTGTAATTTTCTGCATGTCTTCCAACGTGGCCGGATCTCTTTCTCTTAATTGATAGGCCATATCAGGATCGAAACCATCTGGAAACTTAATCAAATCCAACCCCATTCGTGGCTTTATATCAGTAGGAATTACATTGTAAACAGAATTGAATCTAATACAATAATCTTGAACAGACTCACCAACGTTCCGCTTGATATTCTCATATTCGGAAAGGATCTGAAGAGGATCTTTCTTCACTTCCCATCGATCCAAGAATTGTCTCTGAAGATTAACCAATGTAGTAATACTACCAGCCGGCAAAGCTCTGAACCACTTCCTTACTTCACCTCCAAAGGTTTGTACAAACAGTCTCATTGTCACATTTTCCGCATCAATCTCATGAAGGTCAAAGAAATCTGTCATCCTATCCACATGTTGATGAGCTGTAACATTTTGAGGAGTGCCATCAAACACTGGAATTTTGATTTGATAATCTGTGGGCATGTTATCCAAATTTTGAGGCAACACAAGGGGTGAAAATCGAGCAACCATTACTCTAGGTGGATTTACAGTCGGTCTTGGGGATATAGGAGGAGTCGGAGCAGCTGATGTATGAGGTGTATGTGGTGTGGAGGGAGGTAATACTACTGCAGATTTTTTATCAGAGATAGAAGGTTGCACGGGAATGGTGGGAATGAAAGGAGGCTCAATAGGCATTTGTGAACTAGATGTAATTGCGGATGACCCAAGAGTTGCAGATGCAGACTCTATGAATTCAAGAATGTTTGTAGCCACAATAGAAGTTTTAAGATTCAAGATATAATTGTCAATTGATCTATTAGCCTTTTCAATTTCAAGGTCTTTAACAAACTCTGGATTTAGGACAATAAAACTAACAGCACTTTCAGACTTAGTTTCAAACAATGACAACTCAAATTGTTCGTCAAACTCAAGATCTTCGAGATACTCAAAAACAATAGGACATGAATGAGATTTGAACACAGGAATCACAGGACTTTCTTGATGAATTATTCTTGGAATAAGATTTGGATTTTCATACACAGGAGGTGGATCGGGATCCGGATTTTCCCTGGTGTGTCGTCTGGAAGCCAGTGTGTTGAACTATTCCAAAAAATAAAACGGACAAAATCAACTTGTTCAGCCTATCAGATTCTACACTCATCATCCAAAAGTCTAGAATTACCTGATGTACTGGGGAAATTTACAAGTCAAGTGTTACATTTATAAAACTAGACCGAAGATTGACTAAAGCAGCGTTTATCTACTTATGCACTTGCAAAGCAATGTGCAGTTCGAACGCTACCTGGCATAACTTCAGGCTCCATCTGTAGTTTATAAAATGAATAACACTAACAAGAAAACAATCTTCCCCAGTATGGTCGCCACTATGTTATGGCCTAAATCTACCTCAGGCTGAGAAAGGCAGAATCTAGGGTAACATCAAACCACGCTTAACCTGGTAGCTAGCCCTACCAGATCGGGAGAGGGCTCTCTCCTTGTCAATGTCAGCAAAAAATGATCAGTGAGGCTTGAGATGACTTGAATGAAGGCTGATTTTAGGCTAGGTATATATGCAAAAGATTTTTATTTGATTTCAAGGGTGTTTTTTTGGATCAAAGGGAAAGGCAGATTTTGGGTCTAGGGAATGAGGTCCAGTTTTGCAGAGATATGAATGGGGCAAGGTAGGCAATTGATTTGACACTTTCAATTTGAAGGAAATGGAGAGTTGAGATAGGTGAAGAGCTGAAGAGGGCAAGAAACCTTCAAGGATCCTCTCCAAACAGCTGAAAACATAGAAAATTAAACAAACCCTAGGTGGAGCACTACAAATTTTAATGAATTCTACCTTTATCCTTGTTTGTTTAACTTAAGAAGAAATAAGAGAGAAAATGGTATACATAAAACACTAGTAGACTTAAATTTATAGAGAGAAACACACTATCAAATCAAAATACCACATGAATCCCAAAGAGTGTTGCAAACCCTAGTCTATTCATTTGCCAAACTGCAGAGATGAATGTACAATGATGCTCAAAGCATTCCCAAAAGTCCAACCATGATAATGACTGAAAAACCACAAGATATAGACAAAAAACCACTCATCCTAGATTCTATAGGTATAGCTCACAAGTTTAGGAGCTGCTCCAACAAAATATAAACTGAGAACTAGAAAGTAGGCAGTGGAACAGCTTGCCTCTAAAAACTAGGAAACTGATTCATTCAGTTGCAAATCACTTTTGAATGGACTAATCTACCTCCATGAGTGAAAATTTAACAAAATTACCTCAATATCCATCAAATTACATCATTATTTTCACATTTAGAAGCAATAAAGTCAAACTGTCAAACACTAGGTGAAAAACAGAGTTACTGAGTCAAAAATGAGCAAAATCCTCCAATGCACCGCGCCTGATTTCTCTATGCGTCGCGTCAGTTTGCAGCTGATTTTGGAGGCCTTCCCGGTGTCCAAATTTGCTCCAAGTGGGATTGTTAGAAATTTATACCTGTCTAATTTCCAACACAAGTGGAATTTTTGAATTTTTCCTTCATTTGCCCCTCCAAAACTGATTGCTCCCAACACTGCTTCCTGTGTGTCAAAAAAGGGGCAGAAAGGTCATTTTTGGGGTGTTTTTGACCCTTCTGGAAGCCCAAAACCTATCAAAATTTCTTGGCCATAGGTATGCATGCATATTTTTCCATGAAAAATCCAAAAATGTTGAGTTTGCATCAAAAGGAGCCCCCAATCAAAAGTGCGCGTCAGGTGGTGCGGCGCATAGAGCAGAAAAGTCTGTTTTTAGGCCAAAATTTTCAAAAATGAAAAAAGTGTCCCAATTTTTTTGAAATTTGGGCTAAGTGTCCTTGATTATGTGATATGCTGGGCCAAAGAAGCCTTGGCCAAGATATGAAGTCTATCATGCCTTTTCCGACGCTTTGAGGCCTTCTTCAACTTGGCCTTCAAAATTTTGATTCTTGCTTTGCAAACATGATTTCTCGCCCAATAATGATTGGCCATGTGCCTCAACATATTTTTCTCCTTGTTGGCCTTCTCCAATAGCTTTTACAAATGAATATTTACCCTTTCATGCCAAGTTTCACAATCAGCCTCAATGTCCTGCTCAAGTGATGTCATCTCGATTTTGCTCCTTTTAGCAGCTTTCCGGTTCTCACGTATGTTTTGTAGCTCCAAGATGGTTTGCTGATACTCTAGCTGTTTTTTTCTCTGCTCAAGGTATATTATCCATTGGGCTCTTTTTAGTTTGAGGGACAAAGTATTTATCTCCGCCTTCTGCTCCTGAATGATCTCCCTGAAATTTGAGCATTGTGGGCCCAAATCAGTGTCATCATCCTGAATGAGGATGAAATCTGTCTCATGTTATCCTAAAGGACCCTCATCATGTATTGGCCTCTTACCCTTGTTCTATACATGTACTTCTAATGAAGGAAGCGAGACCCCTTCCACCCCGGGTGGAGATAATACTCGCTTGGCTGCTGCAAACAACCTTCTAGTTCCCTTTTGATAGGTGACATACACCGACACACTAGCAGTCTATGTCTCATGACCCTCCTGCTCATATGAAGGTCCACCGGTCTCATGAAAAACTTCCAGAGGTACCTGAGGGGCTGTGAAGAACTCATGAGAAATGAAATCTTCCCATGAAATATCCTGCAAACCAAGCTGATGCATAACTACAATTTTGATGAGTGAAAAATGATAGATATTGTTATACTGCTGCTAAGAAGTTTTCTTTTGCACTAGCGTGGTCATCTTCTCAATATTTCGGCACATGAAATAGGGGAGATTCATCATTATCACCATGGTAAAGTGCATCAGCAATCTGATGTGATAGGCATATAAGCGAGAAAATCGGCCCTCACAGTTGAAATATTTGATAATGAGTTTCATCAAAGAAGCGTATGAATCCTTCAGGTACCGAAAAGGAAAAAATCTGCTGAGTTGTCTCAAAAAACTAGGCTTGATGTATGGCTCATAGTGTTCCCTGTCAACTTGCTGCCTTTTTCTCCATTGCTCTCCGACATTTGGAATATCGGTTGCTAGAGAGATAGACTCAGGTGTCAAGGTGAATGTCACACCTGCAAGAGTGACTTGGCCATTATGTAAATGAAGCACAAACAATCTTGTCAACTCATGATGGTACTGGACTCTAGCAACCATCTCACAAAATTTATAACAAGATTGTTGTTGAAAACATGTGATAGCAAGAGGGCAGGCCTGTAGCTCAGCAAGTGAAGTAGGCTCTTCCCGTACGTGTTTACCACTCTTGTGAGGTCTCCTTGGTGCATGCAATTCGGTTTGAGAGTCACTGTGTGTTTCTTCATCTCTGTCATAAGAGGAATCTGTCTCCATGTTTGCCAAATTTTGTTTTGGTTTAGATGAGTATGAAGATTTTTAGGTGTCTTTGGTTTTTTGTTGCCAAGTGTATGAAAATGTGTGAGGGACTATGAAGGGAGAGGGTAAGGGGAACTTTGGGATGTTGCCAATTGGAATTTGGGGAATTAAAGGGTTTTATGGACAGTCTCTAGGCTTTTGGCATAGCAATTGGGGTTTGGGAATTTTGTAGCTAGGATTTGGGATAATGGGAATTGGGATAGGGGCGAATGATTTCATGGATATGGGGGATAGGGAAATGGTTTGACGAAACTAAAAAAACTGTAAGGGAAATAAAAGTGAGGGAGTGATGGCCACAAAAAGCCAATGTATAAACCCTAAGCAATCATTTCTTGAGCAAGGAAATAGGGTTTTAATTTATAATTAAATACTCATAAACATCATAAAACACATGTTCATCGGCATTGGCAGAATTTTTTGACTTACGTCGACCGGAGGAAACTGAGCAAATTTGAAGTTTTGAATGAAATCGTGGTTAAAATAACTAGCAGCTCTATGCGCCGCGCCACAAACCCAAAGCACCACGCCGGTTATGTGTGTTGCGCTGGTGTATTTTCAACACTGTGGAGACCGACCTAATGCGTCGCACTGGCTTTATGCGCCGCACCTCTCAGCCAATGCACCGCGCACCTGAAACTTTCCAATTTCCCTTCAAACTGCTCCCTTTCTCCAATCACGGTTCTCCTTTGCTCACTATTTCTTTCTTGGAATTCAAATGAGCCCTTTGCAACATGAAAATGACTTATATACAAGAGACTTTAATTTTCCACTCCAAAAAACCCACTTTTTTAATGTTTACCTTTGACACTTTTTTTTAAACTCTGTTTTAGGCAGTTTGTTTCATTTTGCCTCTGATTAACTGAATAATTTGATTTTGTTTGACTTGCAAGGGATGGATTTGCTGAAGTTTGACAAGGTGACTAGGGTTTCCATTGAAATTATTTACAAATGAGAGAACATTAAATTACATTAAATTTATACATAAAATATAAAAAACTCAATTTTTCTCAAAACAGAGTTTTGAGGAAAAATACATTTCTAGGCATATGATGATGAAACTTTTTTAATACTGGAACTGTATTCAACCTCCTCATGCGCCTGCTAACAATTATTGGAAATTTTGAAGACCTTATTGATGAAACCCTAGACCTAGTGAAACTGAAAACCCTAGAAATGACTCTTACAAATTTAAGGACAAAAAGTGAGTGCAGACGATCTTGATGAAAGGAAATGGGCCAGTAGGTAAAGGACATGAGGGAAAATGTATAAAAATCCACTACCGTCAGATGATCCACGCTCCTAATGGAATTTAGTTGACCGAGTGAGACACCTAATATGCAATGCAACAAGAGAATTTTGATCACTGACGAAGGGATGAAGATACCGACACTAACAGCAGCAAGCATGATTCTCATTTTTGCTTCCTATGGTTCTATTTTTTCTGTCTTTATGAGGAGCATGTTTGGGAGAGAGACACATTGGATGGATGTGTCCTTTGGGAGAGAATATCTCCATATTTTTTGCAGTTCATGTTCTAAGGGGAGCATGGGAGATAATATGGACACCACAGCAACACATTTGTCTCTTTATGAGGGAGGCCATAGGATTGTATGGATTCCATATGATGGTGACTTCCAACTCATCATATATGGAATGGTTTGGGTCAGTCTGATTTGCAGCATTGGAGGAGAGATCTTTAGAGATCTAGTCCTCATCTTGCCACTTGAGGGCAACCTTATTGCAGGCCAAGATCAGCCAACACTCTACATTTATCATAAGTGGAGAGATGGACAGCGTGGTGTAGGCTACCTTGTTTACCATGTGCAGATTTTCATCCAACCTACTTTGTCGGAGCCAAAGGTGGAGGACAGTTTTCAGGAGTTTCCTAGTTGGGAGGTGACTCATTTTGCATGTCTAATAGCTTGGGGATGGAGGATCCATATGGGGGAGATAGTTCCCATTAGATTTCAGATCCCATTCCTCAAAGGGACCTCTAGACATCACTTTGTTATCCTCTTGAGCATTTTATCTTTACATGGTGATAGCTTGATGGCTAACTTGCATACTGAGGAGGAGCAATGTGGAGACTTGATTGATGAGATAGCATATCTTTACTTGGAGGATATCATCATACATGGATTCTACAGGGAGAGGAGGAGAAATAACTCAGTCTATCCTTGCACTTGCTTGAGGACAAGAAATCTTTGATAGGGGAGGACTGTAATGTTCCCAAAATTAGCATGAAGCTAATTGGAAAATTATTTTTTCTCATATCATTGAGGAGGTGAATAAAATGGGTAAGGATTCCCATGAGTAGGAATAAAATCCCTCATAGTGTGAAAGGGATCAATGGAGTAGCTTTATTTTGCACCCTCCAGTGTGAAAAGGGGCAAATGCATGAGGACAAGGTCAAGTTTGACCAAGTCAACAGCGCTGCCTAAGAGGGTGTGGATTGCTTGGGAAGATAGTGCAGTTTGAATGGGAGGAAGGAAACCCTAATGTGTGGGGTCCAAAGAAAGGAGCGTCATTTGCATAAAAGGAGGAAGATGCAGCAATAGAGAGACCTATTTGAGTATTTGATTTTGGTCTATGTAGACTATTGCATTCTCGGGCTTTTTAGCAGAGTTGCAGTGGAATTCCTGTTTAGGATTCCTTCTCCTTATTGAGAGGCCTCATAAAGGATTTCACTTCATTTCTCCACAACTAGGCTCAAGGCCAAGCCACCTCCTTCAGCTATAGTGTTATGTCTGCTAAAGTATAACATTGTGTTGCAGGGTGTTGCAGTGGAGGGTTCCACAACACCATTTCCTTGGCTCATATTTCAGAGGAGGGAGCTTATATTCCTCTGGGAGGTTAGTGAGGAAGGTTTCAAGGCTGAATTGCATATCTTGGCATCAGGCCAAGCATCTCCCATCTACTACAATGTAGCCCCTCTCCTTGACTGCGTTATTTCAGTGTGTATCTGCAGTGGGGGTTTGCACCACTACTTTGGAGGGTGAGATTTTCAGTGTTAGGATCAGCCTATCACTTGAGAGATATATTGGAGGAGGTTTACTTCAGATTGGACATCTTATTCAACAATCTCCATTAATTCCAGTTTTGAGTTGCAACTGCTACCCTGCAACTCCGGCATTTCTGCAGTTTTTCCATTTGTATATATATTTCAGCCAATCCTTCTAAGGATTGTTGTACTATTGTTTTCAGGGGTTGAGAGCTTACTCCCCCACATTTCTTGAGCCTGATATTGTTATATCATTGTATTATCATTTAGTGTGTTAGTGTCTCATATAAACTACGCAGTCATAGCTTGGGCACTCTTGTGTAGCAGTGTTTTGTCATGTTCCATGTACTTGTTTCTTGAGGTTGATTATTGCCTAAGCTTGAGTGATAATTTCCTCAAGATATTGTATACATTTTGCTGCTATAATGTTTATAATATGGCTATGAGTTCTTCTATGATTTTCTGAAGTTGATGCAACCCTGCTCTTTCATTCTTATGTTTGCATATTGTTGGATCTCCAATTTAGGAATACTATAAGATATTCCTAACATTGTATATTTTCCCTATTTTGGGATATTACAATCTTGCCCTCCTTTGTTGTGGCTCACTTTGAGACCCTCTTTCTTCCACCAATTTTCCTTCTCCTCTCTTGAGCTTGAGCCTACTAAGCATGCGAAAACTTGCAAACAGTTAAAAAAATATTTGCACACAAAAAAACCAGAGAATAAACTCTAGCTCTAATACCAACCTGATCTGAAAGAACTGTATTAGCTTGTTGTGCTAAGTGTCTTTTCAATTAAAAAACATGTACGTATTTGTCTCCATTTTTTTTCTTAAGGATTAAGGAATTTAACCATGAAACATAGATGAATTTGTGAATTATAAGCATGAAAATAAGACTAAATAACATTGAACAAAAATGTATAACAGATAAATAAAACCACACATAATATTTACACAGCATGCATGATGAATCAATTCACCCCTCCTGGGCTACATCTACTAGTCCAGCTCCCAATGGCATGTCCATCTTTCATTATGCTCAAAAATTGCAATTATATGTGTTTACAAGCCTCCAATGGTTGTTTTTTCTGCACCAATGGCTCCATAATGCTAAAATTAGTCTAGGTAGACTCGTGTTTCACCCAAATTGGTCAAAAATTGACCCTCCTAACCTTTTTCCCAATATCTCCTACAAAAACTCCACTAAAAATGGAGGACTGTAGTTAACTGCAGTTAAAAATGGCAACAATCCAAATTTTTGGTGGCGCGCTAAACTTTCGCCAAGCGAAACCATCAAAAATTTAATGTTAAGGTTAAGGCAAAGGGGGTGGCCACATGCCGACCCCAAAATCACGCAGTTATACCAACTGCCGAGCGGAACCGTCAGCTTTGGTCACGGTAATTGTGCATGTGTTATGTTTGAAGTTTAATGCCACCGAATGTTACGGTTTCATAACCATCATCACATTGCAACAAATTTCGTGGTTCATATATGTGACATGTGACCAATCGTTTGGGGTTGCCGACGGGTTGGGACCGTCGGCGGTCCCCCCTGTATACATTCTTTGTAAAAAATATAAATGTGTGATGCCCTTAGAGGGTAAGAAATATGTGGTAGCCCAGATGGTTAAGACCATTTTGCACATGCCTGGAGGTCGTGGGGGCGAACCCCTTGGACCTCAACCAAAATTTTAGTCAGCCAAATAGGGGACACGTGGTAGCCTGAGGGCTGGCCATGTGTCACCCAACCATTGGATCACAATAAAAATGTACAAACACATCGACGAACTAGTTTACACCACTCGGAAAGATATCATTGGCTTGGAAAACGGAATATTCTCAGGAATATTCCCCTTTTTGCTGAATGTACACTTGCATGTTGATTGGGCATCCCAGTCAAACCTGTCGCAATTTTAGCTATTTGGGAAATCTATCAGAACATGATATATCCCTCATACGACATCGGTCTTTCGAACCATTCACGATGCCGAAATCAAGAACAAGGAGATCTACCCAGTCGCTCAAGTTCGGTACAGTGCCAAGCACTTTCAACTTTGAGAAAAATTCATGAACTCCTAATCATCACCCCATCCACAATAGGTTAAATTATTTCATTGCACCAGGGTTGTAAACAATGAATGCCTTTTCTCTCTATACCAATTTCCATTACTTCCTCTCTTTTCCCATGAAATTCCTTATGTTTCCCTCAACCAAGTCTTAATTTCCCATTGATGCCTCTACATCATGGGATACAGACTCCCCTATCTTCATTAAACCTACCATGTGCAACTTTGATGACCTTCATCTCTCATGCTTGAATCCAACCTCCTCAATCAAACAATGCCCCTTCATAATCAAGTTGGATTATTCAAGCATCCTCATAATTATCACATTTTTAGGGGGCATGTTGCCACGTCCCCCTACCCATTGATCTAGGGTGCAGTGACACATGCCCCACCCTCTTCTCTCCATTATTAACCCCATCCAAGGAAGGAAATTCCTCCTGTATTACTTTCCAAAAATATTTTTAATAAAATATTCAAGACAAAAATTCCATATTACTTCCAAAGGAAAAGATATTCCTAGGAATCCATAATTAGCTAACAAATATGCAACCTTGTTCCTTGTTCTCCTTATGTGGGATGAGATAAGCACCTGTGCGGTGGCTATCAATTGCCTCGCCTCTTATAACAAGGATTCTAGTCTCCAACTTCCTGATACCTTTTGGATATGTGATACTTCTTATAATATGTGAATCATGTTAATGATCATCTAGGAGTTCCCCTCAACATAAATACTCTCAAATATTTGGTATTTGGAAATGGGGATATCTAGCCCCATTATTAATTCTGATAACTTTTCTTTATTGTTTTTGTTAAAATTATATTTTTTTCTGAGAAAATGAACAAAGGCTTATGTGTATGGTCTCTAATTATACCTCCATAAGTAGCATGGCCAATGTTACCCTTAGCTACCTGGCATCAAAATTTAGTTTCACAAATGGATCCACACGGGGACACTAATCTAAAGGGATAGAAACAACAATAGGTGGGGCTGATATGATTAGAAAATCCTCATGGAGAAAGGGTAACCATTCGTGCATGTGTTTGGATCCCGCCCCCCCCCCCCCCCGATACCTGCCAATCTTGGGTTGACCAATTTAGTGAAATAATTGATTCCTTGGAATTCTTCATAAATATATCCCATATGTACTCCAATGGTGATGCCTTCCTCTTGAATGTCATTTTATTTTTATCCTTCCAAATACCCTAAAGGAGGATTCCAAGGCAGATGTTCCAAATGAAATTGATGATAAGGTTATCAAAAGTGTTATCACCCAAAAAAATTTCAAAACATCATTGTGTCAAGTTTGTTTTTGGTCATGGTTCAAAATTGAGTTTAGAAGTCAAATTAGGATTTGATCAAGGGTAGGTTAGATTTTTATAAGCTTAAAGCCCATACTTAAATTCAAATAAAGTCTTTGTTAAGGTCCATTCATTGTCCAATATCCATAATTTCCATTTGGGAGTCATTTCATAAAGTTCCAAGTCAAAACTCTGCAATTATCCAAGAAACCTCATTTTCATAGGACCACTAGTTCAAAAAATTTGATTTTCACTACGAAAGCGCTAATATTTTCGTAGCGCAAACTAGGAAAAATACACTGTCGGTGCTACAAAAGTGCGATTTCTAAATTGTCTTGTCATTTGAGCTGAAATTTGTCATAATCCATTGGGAAATGGTAGGCTAGTGGTATGATGAGTCATTTAATGATGAGATTTAGTGTACTTACCCACGTTGTAGTCATCATAGTCATGATAGGGTATGAATGAGGAATAATTCAATTATGAGATGACATTTCAAATTCAAAATCTTGCTTAATTGGTCATTCTTGTTTCCTTTTCCTCCATTCGAGTGTCTAAGTTCTAAAGTGTCAAGCCAAACCTGTGGTTGTTCCATACAATTTTTCTACATCTTAATCAAGTGAGACTAATATAAACTAATCAAGCAAGGCTGCTGTTTCACATATTCAAGCAAGGTTGATTCAATTTATCAAGTGAGGCTAATAGGCTTTCTGTGAAGCATGGCAGAGGAAAATAAAGTCCACAGAGGGGAACACTGCTTGAGACATGAGCCTGAAGATATGAAGGCTATAATTGAAGACCAAGCAGTGATGGAGGCATTCAAAAGAGCAGGTTGTCTTCGGTTTTGTGAAAATTTGCAGGGGTGCCACACATAGGTTTCCAAAGAATCTGCCTTGAACTTCAATAGACCAACTACCAAGGTTGGGATGCTAAATGTTTCAATTTCACCAGAGACTATTGCTAGTGTGAAAAAGATAGCAAGGGGTCAAGAAACTTGGTTTAAAGGTTTCAAACCTGATATGGAGCCATGCAAAGAATTCATGAAATTTGAGTATGCAGATACGGACCTAAATAATGCTATCCCTAGAAGATGCATCAAAGACACTTATGCAAAGCTCATGTTCAACATTCAGAGGTATTTTACATGTGAAGGCAGATATCATAAGGTTTACACATATCATTTCAAGCTACTTCTGCATTTCACAGGTAAAATTTCACTTGATTTTCCCTTTTATCTACATAGGAGTCTTGCTAAAATGGTTGATAAAGTACAATCCAAATCTTAAGGTTGTGAAACATCTTTGTTTCATCATGGTTTGATGAAGTTATTGATTTTGAATGAGCTTCAAAATATAGGTAGGGATTTTTCATCCTTTTTTTTTATAAATGGTTTTGAGTTGGAAACACTAACTCCTGCTAGAAACCCTAAAACTAAAGGAACTCCATCACCACGAGTAGCAGAGTCTAGTCAACCTGTAGTTGCAAAATCAAAGGAATTTGAAAAACTGAAGCCAAGGAAACAAGTTGAGAAAAGGACAGAGAAGACACAAGTGCTTGATACTCCAACTCTATCACCTGCAAAACAGAGGTCAAATATTGTCAAAGAGGCAAAACAGAAATAGGATGTCAGCAGGTAGGAAATCAAAAGAGTAATAAGAATCCAAGTAGTGGCATTAAAGGGAAAAACAGTTGCTACAGATACAAAGGACAGCCCAGTGATAAAGGGAAACTTAGATGACATCCTGCATGCAATTGACATAGAGGAGACACCCATTGTTCAAGATGAGTTCATTGGAGTAGATGAGCATAAATAGAAAGAAAAAAAACTAAGTCTGCAAAGAAGCTTGAGTTTGAGGGTGAAAATGCATCCTTCATCTTTCAAGCAAGGAAACCTATAACTAGACATGCTAAGAAACATAGTGAAATCAGCAAGGAAGTTCAAGAACCTATTGAGACATCTAAATCCCCTGAAGAAGTTGTTGATTTATCAACACCTATAGTGAAGCATACAACCAACACAACAAAAAAGGGAAAAGAAGAAGTGACATGATTTAAACATCTTGAGGAGAAATTGAGTTTAGCAAACCAAGAAATTGTTGTGATGAGAAAGAGGGATAAAAAGCATAGTATTGAGAAAGTAGAGTTCAAAATAATGAAGGGACTATGGGAAGGTAAAAATGGTGCTATTTCTGAAACTCCAAGCAGTGTAAAGCAGCTTTTCACATGGACAGTTCCAACCATCAAGGAAGCTAAATTTGTTAGAGTAATAAATACTCACTTGAGATCTAATAACAGGAGGCTTAAAGATCAAGTGGAGGACTTTGAGCAGTAGCTGAAATTGAGTCAGGATGAGTTAAAGAACAAAGATCTTAAAATGACAATCATTAAAGAGTCAAAAGCTAAATTAAGTGAAAATGAAGAAAGGACCCCATAAAGGCTTAAATGACTATGTTTTTAGTTCATATGGATTTTTGACATGATGGAATCAGTTTATTTTGATGTTTTGGTACATTTTCAAATTTCAGTTTGGAAAAATTTGAGCAAAAATACTCACTCAACAGTTTCGTAGCGCAGACAGTGTAAAAAGGAAGAAAAGCGCTATGAAACTGTTGTAGTAGCTTTTCTTGCCCTTTTTCACCAAATTTTGGGGGTAAAAACATGAATCAAGAACCGAAAATGTTGAGGAGGATGTATTTAAAGATAATGAAGTTAGTTTTTGATGAAAGATGTCAATATTTTGAAGAAAAAGGGGTAAAAGAGTAGCGCTACAAAACTGTGTTGAATCGTAGCGCATTCTATTACAGCCTATGTGAATAGTTTGGAGATTTTTTTGGATAGCTAGAGATTTTGGAGGAGGTTTGGCATGTGTTAATGCAATTTCTAACAGCTAAGGAGCTCGAAATAATGAGTTCATGGTGGTCAGAATGTTCCAAGAGTGAAAAGGACCCTATGCCTAGAAAACAGGGGACCGTTTCGTACTTTGATGGAGATCATCATTATGGTCATAAATATTTGAAGCCTATCATATAGATTTAACCATGTGTGAATACACTTGGAAAATGATGCAATTTAGTTTAGATAAGGTTTTTATGGATAGAGATAAGGAGTTTGAATCCTATTTGTAATAGGACTGTTTAGTAGATTAACTGTCTTTTTGTAATAAATACCATGTCATATGGGTATGCAAGGTGTCAAGAGTCAGGAATTCGATGTGTCTAGCACAAGTTTATATTATCTCATGTTGTAAATGGTATATAAAGGATCAAGATGTTGAAAATACCAAAGGCTGGATATTTTTAGCGAAAAAAAAAAAAACTGTGCTTATTGTAACTAACTGGTTTTCAACTAATACAGAGATTTCTAATTAGCCAACTTGGGATTGAGAATGAGTTCTAGTGTGTTCCTGTTCTAATTGCATCTTTTATTATCCTATTGCAGTGGTGTTTGTGTATTTTACTCAGAATTCATCTTTGATGCTCTAACTTCCTATATAGATAAACTCACTGTATTTTTTACAGTTTCACATGTGTATCTCTTGACTAGAACTCTGATATGCCTCAACTTGCATGTTAAGTAGGGTTATTGGTTTACTGAAACTATTTTTACTCCATAAGCCCAATGTGTACTTCCTAATGCGATTTTCAACCTACATTTATCATCTATCTGATTATTACCCCACATAGAGTTAGCCATCTATATTTTTATCAAAAATCATTAACCCTTTGAGAGAGCCCTCTCAAGTTAAGGAGGCTAAGCCTCAATCAAAATATTGGTTTGAAATAGTTACATGAGATTGATTTGATTAGCAACCTATTAGGTCCAATTTTTTGATAACAAAAAACATAATTTGGATATCTTCTTATAGTATCTTGGGGGTTGTCTGGAATCCAATTTGTTTTAGAGGAGCACTTCCCCACCTTATTCCAAATCTCATCATAGAAATAGAACTCAATAAATGTATGCTCCACAGTTTCATTATTGAGAAGACAAAGGGGGAAACAGGATGGGCCTTGAAGAATATTATTTTGGATATCTTCCCATGTGATAGGTTTGCTATGAATTACCAACCATACAAATACTAATGCTTTGGGCCATAAATGTAGTTTCCGCACCTTTTTTCATATTTCATTCACTCGTTGTTCATGATGACCTGCTTCTAAATGATAGGCTTCCTTAATATAAAAGGTTCCCAATCATGACCAATGATTTTAATGACAATAGGAATTTGTATTTCATGAAGGCTTTTAATAACTATTATAACTTTGTCATTCCCTTTCTCTCAATATATATCTTATTGATTCATTTATTTTCCCATTCTAGAACTATTCAAATATGCATTATTTTTGCACTAATGGTTGCCTACATCCATCATATAAATTTATTGGAACATGAAGTGAAATATTGAATAAGGGCTAATGCACCCAACTAGATCAGTACACACTCATCATTCAAGTCAATATTTATCATCCAACTGAAATGGTGTGATTCAATTTTTTATGAAAACCCTAAAATAAAATTGGTAAATCTTCCCCACATGAGTATATAATCAATATTAATGGAGCTTCATAAAACTTGCAAAAACTTTATATCTAGTGTTGTGAGTGTTCTATATTTAAACGTGGTGTGGTTATCCAATTGTGAAATAAGGTGATGGTTCCTTATCTCATCGTTTTCTCTTATCAATGATTAAAAATGAACATGCATTCTAGAGAAGACCCACTTACATTTATATAGAACACAAATGTAATGAAAAGTATGGTTTTTTCCTATTGGTCCAGATCCATTGGTGTTTTATTCAATTTCCTAGATTCCTATGGTATATTTGTTGAGTGCACTTGAAGAATCCCTAGAAGCCTATGATATCAATGCTTGTGAAAACCTTACATACCTACAATCTTAATGCTCTTAGTTGTAATACATCATCCATGCTATTGGCCACAATAGATCATCCAAACTCCCTTAACATAATTATCTAACATTCTACCATTGATTGACCTATAGTAAAAAACTAACTAATTTGTATAGGTTAGATCACAAAATCATGAAAAATGAAACAACAACCAAAAAATACATTAGGTTATTTCCAAAAACCCTCACTCTCATGAGAATTCCTTCAATTTTCCATATATATATATATATATATATATATATATATATATATATATATATATATATATATATATATATATATATATGTCGTGCAATGTGCTTGGGGAAGATTGGTGTGATCTGATGTGATGTAATTCATTTTTTATTAATATAATTTTGCACTTCATTTTTTTATATAAATAGACAAAAATAAATCATCATTCATACATACATACATATATATATATATATATATATATGAATGATGATTTATTTTTGTCTATTTATATAAAAAAATTAACTGTAAAATTATATTAATAGAAAATGAATTACATCACATCATATCACACCAATCTTCCCTAAGCACATTTCAAAACATAACATTTTATTCCTACCTTATTTAGGTTCTAGGATTGTACATTGGCTTCTCTTTCTGTCCTTTTCTCTTTTGGATGTCTATCCATCCTTAGATATTATCATCAACAGATGGAAATGAAATGGCCATATCCTTTCCTTGAGATGTTTCCATTATCGAGTTCTCTGGCATATTTGATGACTCCTTGTCACTATCTAAATGGTCTTATTCATGGGTGTTTTTTTTCCCACTCTTTGAAGATACCACAATCATGGTTGAATCTTGTGCCATATTGATCGAAGGATGAGCTTCCAATCCTAAGGGTCAAGATGGAATATCATGAGTTTGAGCTGAGTCTACAAGGATAATGTTAGCATCATGATAATTTTGATTCTATGAGTTTTTTGGGACATGAATTAGAGTGGACTTGGATACTTTGGGTCCTTTAATATCTTTCCATCCATGGTTTTTCTTATTGGCATCTAAGAGCAAAGAGGAACCTTGTGAATATGGATATGAATTATGTAGGTGGTTTGGCTACTCACAAGTCCTGCAATGAAAATCCATATTTTCATAATCCACTAGTTACGTATAAACCCTATCTCTCCATTTGAAGAGATATTGGTGGCCACCTACCTATTCCACTTGGGGCCCCACCATTGTTTCTTTCAGTTTTTCATTTTCCTTAATTGCACCATAGTTTACTATTTTTAGAAATTTTTCGGGTCCTGGACTTTTGGATCCGTTTTTTGAGGCCATAAATGAGGCACATCAAAATTTTTAGTCCTCGGATAGATATTTATAATGAGGTAGTGTGCTCATCAAATAGAGATCATATGCCAAAGTTACGTCCCTAGGAAATTGATGTACCAATTTACCCAACCGAGGCCCATAGTTTTGGCGCTTCATCTCCTAGGGTTAGTTTTTTGGGTGTTTATGGTTTTCCTTTATTTCTCAATAATAAATAGGCCCTCGAGCCTCATTGTTACATAGTTCAGAGGCTTGTAGCCACCACATCTCTTCTTAGAGATAAGCTACCAGCACCCTAGATAGTTTATTTCCATTCTGTCTGTAAACAAATTTTAGTTATTTGATATTGATAAAATGAAGTGTGATTTCCATTGCATACTATTATATGGAAAATCACCTTTTAATCAGCTCGGAGGAGAAGGTAACATGGAAGAAAGAAAATGACCCAGACAAGGCCCATTTTTCCAAGGTAACGCACCCCCAGAGACAAATAGGTTGAGTTATAATGCACCCTAGCCATGCAAAGGGAGCTTTAGTGCCTAGGGTAACGCTCTGTCTTGCCTAAGTGGCAGCATTATCCGTGTTTGAATGTGAAAAGGGAAATATCTTGCAGAAACTGACTGGCATTTCCAGCTTTTTCTCAGAAAGAGTTAGTTCAAAAATAGAAACTTATGGCACAAACCTTTTATTAGATATTTCCAAACACAACTAAAATCCTTTGGAAGGAAAAATCAAAGAAAATCTAGGAAACATCAAGATCTTTCCTGATTTTAACTGATTAAAATGATTGGCAAGGTTTGGCCTCTCCATTTCATATAAAATGGAGATTTAGGCTCTTGGCCAAGGGTTGAAGATTTGATCATATGTAGAGCAGAATTTCAGAGTTGAGTGTGAGGCTTAAATATTGGCAAGGTCCATTGAGGACTCTTAGCCCAAGCATCTTCACAATCGGAGATAGAGAAAGAGGGAGAGGAATTGGAAGATAGAGGAGGGCTTGGTACAACCAACAGTTGTAATCCTCGTTCTTATAAATCAATAGAACTGTATCTTTTTTGTCCATTTGATGATTCAGTGTCACATTTGTTGTTCATTTGTCTATGAAGCATGATATAAATGGCTTATATTTGCATAGCTAAGTGCCGATTATATACTTATCTAATTGTTAGGTAGTGATACCATTGTGAAGATTTCACAGGTGATGGGTGATTTTTTTGGTTGCAGGATCTGGATTTGGAGTTGGTGAGGAAGGACTTTGACCATGCCGCTTAGCGCTCTCCATAGGATCTGTTGTCCACAAAGAGGTAATCATTCAATATCTCACTCTGTAAATTATATATTGGTATGAACATGTATGCAATGTCTTTGGAACTTTACAGCTAATCTGACAGTCTGCCTTGAGTATCAAAAATCCCCAAGAGGGATATCTATCAACTACCACCCAAGAATTTTAGCCCTTAGCAGAAATGGCAACTCCACTAGGGACTTGATCCCAAGTTTCTGGATTGTTCCTTACCCTTTGGCTCTTTCCCTCTGCTCCCATACCCTTTTGATCATCTTGCATGCTCTTTAATCATATAGTAGCTCACAGAGTTCAGAATAGACCTTTCCTATCCATCTGTACAACTTTACCATGAGTAGCGCTCCCCCTGAGAGTGTTTCAGTGCATTATAACGCTGCTTATGCTCAGATACAATGCGTTAGTTCTATCATTAATGCTCTGTAGCCTCTACTTGCTAGTGTTACCCAACCAAAATATGTTGTTTACACCCCTGTTGTGTTTCCCTTTGGTTGTGGAGTTATTGGCTACCAGATTAGCTTCTTTTCTTGGATCCCTGTGCTTTATTACTAGCTAGCATGTTTATTTTTCTTGTTTAAAAAGTTAGTGTTAGTAGCATCTACATTTTGAAGAAGAAATTTTTTTTTTAGTTTTCTGAACATAGTTGAATTCATTTTGGAATTTTTTGGTTAAAAAGTTGTTAGAGAGGATAGATAGATGTCTAAATATTTGAACTGCATTATTTGAATTTTTGATGCACGGATGTTTGAAAGATATCTCCCTGTAGAATAAACTATTCATTGAATTGAATATCTAGAGCATTTGTTCTGCATGGCTTTGAGTCAGAGTCTCATTACATTTCATACGTCCTCTCCCCCTCCGCAAGAATAATAATCAAGTACACTAAGAATCAAGCGACAATAAAATTAATCATATAAATTTTTCTGATCTCACACCAACAGTAGTTCAAGCTAGCATCTTGGGGTAGGAGAAGTGAGAAAATCTCCCAAGATCACAAAAATTGAAACTAGAGTCATTAAAAAGTGAAATCCTACTACACTCATACTATCAGGACCACTCCACTACCACTGGAGTTAAGCATGGGACAATACCAAGGTGAATGAGAAGGTAGCCCACCTTCGAGTGCATTTAGTGGGCATGCTATTTATTTGGGTTCCCATTGGGGATGTCGAAACTAGATTGGGGATCTAGGTGTTCTACTCATATAGCTTGCTTTCTACGATCGTGACCCCCCTGACAGTGTCTATGACTTGAGGTATATTTAGTTGCCATAAATTTTAGGTGCTTACACAAGGTGATTGGGGCAGACTACCCTGGTACCTAAAATAAACAGACCTACTCTGTCTTCAGTCTTTGGGAGCGTACTTGTCTTCATGAGAGTGCTTACACCTATTGTATGAGGTTCGGGAAAATCTTTAGAGTAACAGTAACTGTATATTTTACCAACTCTCTCTGTATGCTATTGTGATACCTGGTTTCATCTCTAGCAAACGGTAGTACTCAGACACAGTCATACCCATTTTGGCTACTTAATTGATTGATTTTAGAAGTCCTTTTTTATTTTTTATTTTTTAGGTGTGTGGTTACTATCACTAAGACTTTATAATACATCACAATAATACATTTGATAAAATTAAATAGGTCACCATGGCATCCTTTGACCCTCGTTGTCTTTCTAGATGACAACAAAGTCTCCCTTCGTTGACACCGGGGAAGGAGTCGATTCTTGGTGAGCCAGAGCCTTCTCCGAAAGAGAAGTCTCCAATGAGAACCCCTAACTTTAATATAGATCGATATCATATAGAGTTTTGAGACGATCCTTTTACGGAAGGATTCATACCTCCTTACAATCCTCCTCTCACTCACCCATCAGGGCCATTGTTAGTTTAGGTTACACCAGGCCAAGTTATGTCTTGGGTTGCACCTACATCCATTTCACAACCGGTGCCCATGGGGTCGATGTCATCGGTGGCCATCTCAGTTCCACCACCATCTTCCTCACCAGTTGTCAATTCTATGCCAATGATTGGCAACCCAAGTAGCCATGCTATACCTGATCCCAACAATCCAGTCACCACAACTGTAAACGTACCTCTGAACCCTTCGAGATTTGCTCCTATTATGACTACACCGAGACCCATGGTTTCCACTCCTGCTTGCGGGGCTACTTTGGTTCCTTTTAGCAACCCTTTTGGTTGGAACCCATTGTTGAGTTCAAACCCCTTGGCTATTATGCCAGGGGGAAGTGTCACCAATACATATATGCTAGGGTGCACTTCGGTACCCCTACATTCACTAGGACAAACAGGACAATGAATTGTTAATGTTGTGCCTTTGAGTGGTCAAACTTCTGGTGTAGGGTCTATGCGGATGGTCAACTATGTGAATAACAATATGCCACTGGCTAACTCTATTGCATCCATATGGGCGAACCAACCTGAAAGTAAATTTTGGCAATGGGTAAACTATTACACTAGAGGAAACCAACAGCTTTCCCCCCAGTACAACATACCCTATGGACATCAACCATACACCCCTACACCCCCACTTACTTGAAACTTTTATCAAAAAAGTCCTACTTATCCTATTGTTAACACATTGATGGGCATACCCTAAAGTTTGAATGGTCAACCAACACTTCCTTGGCTAGATCTGAGGGCAAACACACAATTTCCATTCTTGGCAGCTCTAGACATACCCAACCTCTACAAATTGACCAATGACCCCATCAACCACAACCCACTCTGGCCTCCAGTACCGCACAAGATTCTGTTTCACATTCCTAAATTCGAAGAGAAAAAAGGGGAGGTTCCGGCTACATATATCACCACCTTTCATCTATGGTTTGTTTCTAAATCCATGGTGGATGATAGTATATGGCTCATACTTTTCCCCTGCACTCTATTTCTAACACTGTCAAATGGTATATTGAGTTACCACATGGAGCCCTCAATAATTTTGGCACCTTAGCTACAAATTTTCTTAAGAACTTCCAATTACCTATTCGATAAGAAACCGAAATGGAACTCTTAACCTCACTGCGCCAAGACACTGCCACCCACATCTCCGATCACATTCATGAATGGAGACGTTGGCGGAGGCCAGTCAAAGCACCAATCCTGGATCATCTCTTATCAAACTGGTTTTGGAAGTCACTCTTACCACCCCTTGCTAAGGACGTTTTCTTTTTTGATGTGGTCATGGAAGACCCATCCATCCGCCGTGCACATCATCTAGATCTCATATATTCGCAATCTGGCACATTGTATGACTTACTCCCCCATGCCCCTGGCAACCCACGTTGGCTCCCTGTAATTTATGAGAGTGGCAAGAATAAATGCTGCAGGGGCCACATTAGAACCACTTTGGAATCCTAGGACCTAGCCTTCCTGGATTCAGAGAGGGATCTCTCTATATAAGTACTTTCAAAAGATATTTCTTTATGTTTTGTTTATGATATTAGGCTAGTTATGAATGCTCAAAGGAACTTGTTTGTTTGATTGATTGGTTGGGATGGATATCAGAAAAGGAAAAGGTCACTAGAAGGGTGAAGGTGAGAGTAGGTTGAAAAATGTTTCAGCTGATAGGATAGGTCAAAAGGAAGTATCAATCCATTAGGCTATGGAGTCAGAAAAGGATTTAATTGTACAACATTTCTACAAGGGTTTCCATGGGGCAAGTCATCTATATGAAAGGATCTCTTTAGGTTGATTTGTGGCATGAAACATCAAAGTGTTGTGAAAGAATAAAAGTTAACAACCAATTAAGAATCTATTAACTTCACTAAACAAGAAAAGCCTTTCAAAGTAACTATTTGAAGTAAGCCAAAGGACAGGGCATACCATAGACTTCTTTGGACCAACTTGTAATAAATCAAACTTTTCAAACAACAATCCAATAATCTAAAAGACTACTTTCAGAAAGGGGAAAACATATAAGAAAATGAAGGGCGGCCTAAGATCAAGTAAGAAATTTGAATCTATCATGCTTTTGGCATACTCTAAAGGGAAACTTTCAAAACAACTATTAAAGACATAACCAGAGGACAGGGCTAACCATAGACTTCCCTAGTTTAGACTCTACTTACCATGCAATGAAAATATCATTCAAGACCAATGTCTCAAGTATTACACAGCAAGACATGGGCTTACCAACATTCCTTGACTGGTTATACTCTATTGAATCATTCCCAAATTAACTATTAGAAGAAAACATAGAGATAAAGCTTTCAGACAGAAATAGGGTACTTTCCAGCAAATCCTACTCTAAATTTTCTGTTCTTTATCAGAGAAAATGGACAACATAAAAAACATAAGGAAAAAAAAATACATGGAAGGAATAACATCACCATTAACGTAGACCAAGATCCCATGAATCAGCTTGTATTATTGATGTTCAAACCAGTTACATACTTCAAGTCCAACAGGTCTTTACAACTTAAAACTTCTCTTCTCAGCCTAGTATTCTTCAATTACATCACATCACTTCAGCAGCTTCTGTAACTATTTACACTTGATAATAATTCATCTAACAACCAACCAAACCTTTACAATGTGCTCCTCGTGGAGTATTTATAGATGAATGAGGAGTTGGAGTGAAAGAAAGGGTTATAATTTGTTCATTTAAGACAGAGTAAATGCTTCTCGACCTTAGGGAATTTATATAACCCAAGATAAATAATATCTGATGTTTTAACTCTCTTGAATGAATGTTTTACCAACTTCTAAGCTACTTAGTCACTTTGTTGACTTTTAGGCATATTTGGTAGGCTGGAAATAACTTCTGAGTTGTCTATGTAAAATATCTCTGACTTTGCATTCAATTTGTATACTTTTGAATTAAATAGGACTGTAGGTGGCATTTTTGGGTTTTGGGGGATTAATTTCTTTACTGATCTGGCATTTGAAGTGGTCCCTTTTGTTGATCTGTCTTATTTTTTCACTTTAAGCACTGACTTAGGCCATTTATTGTGCTTTAAGGCCTTTCTAATCGTCTTTGTTTTCAAACTGCGTCTTTATCTCATTAAACTGCAGATTAAGCCTATGATCTTCAAATTTTATTCTTAACCTTTAAGCTTTTAATCTTCATCTTTAGTCTCTGATTTTCTTCACTTTTCTTCTTTTGACTTTATTGTTCTGTGGGCAGGTGCTTTATTTGGGTTGGAGGGTTTGATTATTCAGTAAATGATCATAATACATTGACTAAAAACCTGAATATTTACCCTTTGTCGCCTTTTTTAATTCAAGTAGGCTTAAGAGGATCGTCACCCTGGGCTCTGCAACTGTATTTTGCTGTGGGACGGCTTTCATAGTTTATCCATCATTAAAACCTACAAAAAACAACCAATAATCAAAATAAAACCTGTGTTTATATGGGTCGAACTGCTTCAGAGGGTTCAGCAAGGGCAAAGAGCAATGCAGAAGGGGGAGAATGCGTCGAGGAGTTTCATAAACGGAACCAAGAAGAACAGGATTTGAATCTTGAATCTAGCGTGAAAATGGAAAAAGCAGTTTTATGGAAAAACTGGGGTGGTATTCATGAAAGGATTAGATGGTAAACGATATTGGCCCAAATGAACGAGATACTGCTCAGGTGCCGACACGCATCTTGTGCAAAACCGCCCATTTTGCGTGGAAAAGGGCCATTAAATCCTGGGAGCAGATCGCGCGCGAAAATGGTTGTGGACCATCAGATCTGGGGGAGCTAGAATGACGATGGAGGATGAGTGTGGTTTGGGAAAACTTCTCAGTGGCGAAGGATAATGGAGGTCATTTGGCATGCAAGGATTGGATGGTGTTGGAATAGTGGGTGATGGGCCAAAGGGGTGATGCAGGCTTCTTTGTCGGGTATCGGGATGTTTATCGGTGGGGTGGAAAGGTGAGGGTGAGTGTGATGACTATCAGATCAGCAATATATATGGTGGAGATTGACCAAGGGGAAAACGTAGCGTGGAGAAATGAAAAATCAAGGAAGGGGCTAGAGGAAAGGGAGAGGTGTGGTCCCGTGGAGAAAGAAAAGGACCGGGAGCTGAGATAAAAAGGGACCAAGACTTAGCGCTTTCGTCATAGGCCCTGGTCTTATGGATAATAAAGGTGGAGGGCCTAAGGCAAAATGGAGTTTAAGAGCTTTTGTTAAAATGGGAAAAAAAGGCCAAAAATTAAGGTTTTTAAGGCCTAAAAGGGGTTCTGATAAGTTAGAAAAAAGGGGTTTACAACCAAATAAAGGGGATTTATATAGTTTTAGGGGGTTTTCCAAGTAAATGGAGGATAATGAAGGTAAAATGAGGGGAAAATGGGTGAAATGAAGGAAATCTTTTATAATGGAGAAATGGTGGGAATTATGGCTTTGAAAGTAGCTTTCTTTTTGAATCAGTGGGGCTTCTTTGAAGGATTTTCAGAGTGAAGATATCAGTGAGATGGATCTTCTGGACAAGGAACACAGCAAGGCTTCAAGAACTCACATATTTTCTCCAAATTTGTTTCTTGAAGACTGAAGACTTGATTTAGCCATCATTTTATATGACAAAATTTTATTGATAACTAACAGTGGCTCCACTTGGGGAGGGCAGCTCCTTGGAGGTGTTAATAACCTCAGAAATAAATATTTGGAAAGTAGACCAGTGCCTTTTCTTTTGCTTCACTTTGACAACCTCTTTCTTCTTTGATCATGCTGCTTAAAAAGATGATCAGTATTTGTATCAACAAAATGATTTTCTCCCAAACATTCTACCTACACAGCCTACTTTCCTAACATTTTTTTCTTCAGTGGGTGCATTTGGATTTGCAAACCCTTTCAACATCAATTTTTATTATTTTATTTGAAAGCAGGAAACTAATATATTTCTACCCTTATATCTTCCATGAGTCTAGATTAAACAGTTGAACTCAGCACTTCTCTACCTAATCTATTATCTTTCAAGATTAAGCTTTTTGACATATTTGCATTCTCTAATTTTAAAAATAGAAAATTTAAAACATAGCCAAATCAGGATTAGATAGTCTGATTTTCTATGGGGGCTATGGCATTATGTACATGTTGCACATAGACTTTATTTACAGAAAATTAAAACAAAATTTTGAAGGCTTAAGATCTGAAAATCATGAATATCCTTCTTTCTTTCTTTGGTTCAGGTTTTGAGATTTTTAGAACCATTCTTTTCTATCCTAACATATTCTACTAATAAGCCAAGATTACACAATTTGTAAAATCTATTTTTACTAACCTATCAGTATAAAATTCAAATTTATTCATTCATGATTAGGCTGTATGACTAAATAATAGTTTTCTTCTTTTCAAGTAGTGGCATTTTGAGCTTGCTCACTTTCAGATTTTTCTCTTTTTTGGTATGGGGTTGTACCTTTCCTTTATCTGCCCTCTTTTTTCTTTTTCTATTGTTTTTTGTATTTCATTTTCAAACTTTCTTTCAAGCAATGTTATTTACAATGAGTTAAAAAAACTTTGAACAAATACTTTAACAAAAATAATGTTTGAGCATCCTGCCATTGACAAGACCTCCAAAAAGTTCTGTACCATCCATCTCTTGAAGGAAAAAGGCATTGTTACCAACAACCAAATAAATAAGATAAGGGCCTTTCCATAAGTTTTCAAAATTGTCATGTTTTCCATTAGCTTCTCTCCTTGAATCCCATTTTAAAACTTTGTCACCAATTTTAAAATCACTTGCCTTTGTTCTTTTATCAAACAACTTCTTGATGTTTTCTTGTACTTGTTGTGCTCTACTGTATACTTCCTCTCTGGTTTGCTGTAAATGTACAGTCTAGTTTATTCTTCTTGTCATATCATTTTCTTCATACTGCACTTCCTAGATCAATTTCATGACCGGAACTCCTAGACTAGTTGGAAATATTGCATCTGCTCCATAAACTAGCTGATAAGGGGACATTCCTATTGACTTTTTGACTGTCAATTTGTCTACCCATAGTGCATGTACTAGCTTGTTGTGCCATGATTTCTTATTCTCTTCCAGCAACTTCTTGATTATGTTTACCAAACTTTTGTTTGAGGATTCTGCTAGCCCATTACCTTGAGGTTAATAATTTGTGGAATGGCCCAATATAATCTAATATTTATGACAGAAATTGACCATATTTTTGGATCCAAATGCAGCTGCATTTCCTGTGATAATTTTCCTAGGACAGTCAAATCCAGACAGAATATGATTTTCAAGGAACGAAATGATAATTGAGTCTGTGGCATTCCTAGAAGGGATGGCTTCTATCCATTTCGTAAAATAATCAGTGGCTGTGAGGATTCATTTATGTTGGGAAGATGAGGCAGGATGGATTTCCCCAATGAAGTTTAGACCCCATTGCTGAAAAGGAGCTTCAACAATGATTGGGTGCAAGGGTAAGGGAAGTAGTTTTCTTTTGCCTTCAAAGATTTGACATTTATGACAGGCAAGGACCATTTTGTGTATATCTTGAAAGAGGGTGGGCCAGTAATAGCCATCTCTAAGGATTTTTTTCACTGTAGTCTTCCAGTAGAGGTGGCCTCCACATTCTCCTTTATGAAATTCATGTTTGATCTTATCTGCATCATTCTCAGGAAAACATTTAAGCAATAATCCACTAGCATTTTTCCAATATAAACATTTATCTAAAATGCAGTAATTTACAACTTTCAACTTTAAAAATCTTGCCTTTGTTTTAGACAAACCAGGAGGGACATTTAGATTAAGAAGCACATACAAAATATTAGCATACCAAGATGAATTCAGAAAATGATCTTCAATAAGTGGAATTTCCAACTCCTCCTGTTCATCTAAGGCATTAAACATGTTTATATCAAGAGCTTGAAAGTTGGATTTAGCCATAATTTTTGCTAGTCCTTGACCTTTTATGAGCTTAGTGGGCTTGATTTCTAAGTCATATTCTAATATTACAACAATCCACTTTCCTCTTTTTCCATCTGGATCTTGTGTCAATATGTCTTTTACTACTGAATGAGGCACAAATGCTATGATATGTGAGTGTAAAATGTAAACTCTGAAGTCTTTTAAGGTTTTGACTAAGGCAAAGGCTTGTTTTTCCATTATGTTGTACTTCAAAGGTGAATCTCTTAATGCCTTGCTGAAAAATGAAATAGGTTGCTCGTTTCCCTTCATGTTTTTCTTTAATAGGACAGCAGCCACTGTATGTTCTAATGCAAATGAAAAAATTAAGAAATATTTTGTAAAATCGGGACTAATGAGAACTAGTGTTTTGATAAGTGCTTGTTTTACCAGCTCAAATGATTTCTTTGCTTCTAAGGTCCATTTAAGTCCTTCTCTTTTAAGCATATTTGTCATGTTTCTAAGGAGTTCAGCTAGGTTGGGTATGAACCTTCTCAAGAAATTAATCTTCCCAATGAAAGATTGAAGTTCCTTAATGTTTCTAGGATGATTGATTTGCAATATTCCTTCAATCCTTTTTGGGTCTATCTTTATTGACTCTTCAGATATGATATGTCCAAGAATTTTTCCTTCTTGGAGACCAAACAATGTTTTCTTTGGGTTTAAGGACAAACCATTTTTTCTACATTTCTCAAAGAATTTTCTCAGGTGTATTAGGTGTTCTTCATCTGTTTTAGAATAGACTGTGATGTCATCTAAGTAAATCACAATGAAGTAGCCTATTTCTTCTGAGAATGAAATATCCATGGCTCTCTGGAATGTGGCACTATCATTCATTAAACCAAAAGGAATTTTCACATACATGAAAGTGCCCCAGGGAGTGGTGAAGGCTGTTTTAAGTTGATCATCAAGATGTACCAATACTTGGTTGTATCCTGAGAAGCCATCTAGCAAAGAAATTATTCTAGAACCTACTATCCTTTGTAAAATATGATCCATTTTGGGCAAGGGATAGTTGTCCTTTAAGGAGGCTTTATTTAAGTTTATGAAATCAATACAAAGTCTTATTTCTCATGTTTTCTTCCTAACAGATACAAGTTTGGATACCAATTCCAAGTATCTCACAGGGACAATAATTCTAGCATCATACATTTTTCTAATTTCTTTCTCTACTAGAGGTAATTGCACAGGGTTTATTCTGCGTAATTTTTGTCTAAAAGGCTTCTGGTTTTCTTTGAGGGGTATCTTGTGCTGGATTATCTCTGTATCATATGACTTTAGATCTTCATAGCTCCATGCAAAAACATCAGAAAATTCTCTAAACAACTCAAGGTATTTCAGTTTAATGTGAGCTGGCAGTGTCTAGGATAATTTAATCATTTTAGGCTTTGATTCAATGCCTATATTACATTCTTCAACATCAGTTTCAGTGGGCTCTATTTTTGGTTTTTTGGCAACATAATTGAAGTCAAACAATTCTTCTAGAGGCACTAGTCCTTTTGGAAAGTTTTCAGTTTTAGATTGCAACACTTCTAGATCTTCTTTTTCCAAACTTGTGCACATTTCTATTTTATGTTTGGGTTGTTTAGTTAACAGATTTATATCAGCAATCTCAGGATATTCTTCTTCTTTAAAAAGTGATGTTTCCTCAATATGGCATTATTCTTCATACTCTGAATCTGAATTTGGCATTTCAAATTCATTTCTAGACTGCAAGAAGTCTTCTATTTGTTTATCTCCTTCAAAAACTTGCCAATATTTCTCATTATATGGGACTGCTGGTCTATATTTGACTTGGATTGTGTACTTATTGTTTTCATAAGGCTTAATACATGTACTAGCAACAAAGGCTAATCCATTGGCAAGAATGTTTTGGTTTCTAGGGACAAAAGTAAGTTGGAATTCAACAAATGATTTCAAAAGGTCCATGGCATCATCTCTATAGGCTCTTAGTCTGGGATGCTTGGTAGTATATTTCCCATTTACTTGCCTAATTATTAATTCTGAATCCCCATGAACTGTTATCCTCTTGGCTCCTAATTTTTTCAATAAATGTAGTCCTAAGAGGAGTGCTTCATATTATGCTATGTTGTTGGTGCAGTGAAAGTTTAATCTGTATGAATGACCTTCAACATGGTTATTTTCTGTGTTATGTACCCATATGCCTGCTCTTGCACCAGTTTTACTACAAGACCCATCAAAACTCATACTCCAAAGAGGATTGTCTTCATATTTATCATTAATTTCCTCTCTTTCTTGTTTATTATAGTTACCACTGTGTTGTTTTTTAGGGTCTGAACTGTGTTTATTTCTGTTTTTCTCCTCACGATTTTCAATGTGTTGAGGATTTTATCTTTGATTATCATGATTGGCACTATGTTTATGGTTGTCTTGATGCTCAAGACCCTTAATTTTTTTTTTTGTGATTTTCTGGATTAGCAAACTGTTCTGTGGATTTCTTCTTGTTCTCCTCTGCTTCTATTGTTGCCATTATGTTGGCTGATGTTTCACTTTCTAATCCATACTCATGTTGGTGTCCTTTGATTTGGCTGATTGACATACCAAATGACAAGGCAACATATAAACCAAGCTTTAGAGCTCTAGGATCTAGCCCTCCTAGTCTGAGAGAGGGATCTCTCAATATGTTTGTAAGGATATAGCTTGATGCTTGTAAAAGGTTGATTTTAGGCTAATTATTAAGTGTAAGTTTGTTTGTTTTGGTTTGGTTGGTTGAACACGAATGATCTAGGAAACATAGATAGAAATGGGAAAAATCAAAGTCATTGGGCAATGGAGTCATGAAGAAGTTATAACAAGCTCAATCAATGGATATGGGATATCAAAGGGAAAATCTAACTTGGCCGATGGATCTTAGGTTTGGTGGATGAAATGAAATGTAAATTAAGGATTTAGAAGGAGAAGTAGAACTAAGGGTAATTAAGAATCCTTAATTATATGTACTCCTCAACAAAGGGAATTAAAAGATTATCTGAACATGAAGAGGCATTCCATAGACAGAGCTAACCATAAATTCTATAAAACACACTTCAGCAAATAATAATTCTAGGGAAAACTTTTCAAATGAAATCTAGGAGTCGGGGAATGCTCTATTTCATCCAAATATTTCACATTCAAGGATCAGAAAACATTCAATATTCACAAATAACTGCATTCATAGAAGAGGGAACTCCTAGACATCTAAGACTGCAATTATAAAGACCTTCAAAACAATTATCTAGCAATAACAAAGGGTATGATCAAAACAGACTTCTCTGGAAAACTGTAAACAATGGTACTTTAAAGGGAGACTTCAGAAACAGTTTTCAAGTGGCAGCAAGTAAGCAGGGAAAACCATAAATCATTCTTGAAACCAAATGTTTGAACTATTTCTAAAATAAGCAAGCATAAGGGTTGTAAAGCAGTTTAACTACTCAATAAAACCTTCAGCAGATGAAAACATAAAGGCAGTGAAGAGTAAACAGGCCTAAGGTGCTTCTAGGAGACATTTCTTAGCCTAATCTTTTTACTCTACTGCAAGCAAGAAATGATGAAACAGAATGGAAAATAGGAAATAACAATTAATAGATTAGAATACATTACCAACAGCCATGCTCAGGGATCCAATGATAGAGCCTTCTCATTAACAAAACATGTCAAAACATCATCCATCTTCCAAAACTTCAATTTCTTCTTTAATATTCAGCCAGACTATGTACAAATTCAAAGAATTCGAATGCCAGCAAACAACCCCTAACAAAAAGCTCCTCATAGAGTATTTATAGAAGAATGAGGAGGTGGAACTCTTTTTAGGGTTCAAAATGTTATTAATTACAGAGTAAATGCATTCTCGTCCTTTGGGAGGCCTAATGGAGAAGATATCTAATGTCTTAACTCTGTTAATTGATTTTTACATTAAGTTTCATCAACTTCAGTCACTTTCGTTGACTTTTGAGGCTTTTGGTAGGCTGGAAATCACTTTCTGAGCTGTCTTTGGCAAATATCTCTGACTGTGCATTAACTTTGTATTCTTTTGAGGCAAATAAGCTGGCAGGTGGCATTTCTGGCTTTCTGGGGGTTAACTGCTTCAATGATCTGGCATTTTGAAGCAGTCTTTTGCTTATTTATCTAATTTGTCACTTTAAACACTGATTAGGCCTCTAATTTGGCTTTAGGCCTTCCATTAATAATCTTTTGGGATTTTTTTCCTTTACTGACTGTATTTTTAACTTTTGTTTACATTCTCTATCTTCACTGTTCTTTCTTCTATTTTCTTTTTCAGTGTATAGGTGGCTTTAGTGCACTGGAGGGTTTGATGGAGTAACCAATGCCCATGACGCATCGGTCAATTTGGAGTTTAAACCCTTTTGTTCCCTTTTTGCAATCTCTAGCTATAGAGGATCGTCACCCTTAGCCATGTCCCTTTACTGGATGGTGGGATGACTTTAATATCTTCAACACCATTAAACCTGCACAAAACAACAAACTTGTCATAAAAACTTGTGTTTACTTGGTTAAACTGCTTCAGAGGGCTCAGTAGAGGGCGAAAGGGTAGTGCAGAGGCAAGGGAGCATGCGAAAGGGGATTCCATGGTCGAAACCATAAGAAACATGGTTTAAATTTGCTGATGGTGCGAAAATATGGATAAGCAGTTTTGGAGAAAACCGGAGGTGGTTTTCGTGCAGAGATTAGGTAGTAAGTGGTAATGAGCGGGGGGAACGTGATACATGTTAATGGTTGATATGTATGATCCTGAAAACCACTTGTTTCACGTGAAAATAGCTCAATCAAAAGGTTCTTAGGAACGAACGCAAAGTGAAATGGTGGTCGTCCGATCCAGGAGCAATAGGTCAGATCGACGATTAAAAACAAACGCGAAGGGAAAAAGAAATACATGGGAGGAAGAGAAGTGGGGCCTAGCGGTGACGTACGCAGAATTGGAACGCGGCGAAAAGTTCTTTGCGCAGGGTAAAAATTGTTCTAGTGGAGAGAAAATGCGAGGATCAATAGGAGCTATCAAATCAGCAAGATCGATGGTCGGGGTCAAATCAGAGAAGTAGAGATAGATGAGGGGTCAGGGGAAATGGCGACGTTGCGATGAAGCGAAGGTCGTCGATCTAAAATGGGATCAACAAGATTTTGGATTTGCGATGTGTGATTTAGCGAAGGCCGTTAGATCTAGGAGAGATCAACGGCTAGGATTCCATTGGCAGAGAAGGAAAGCGGAAGGGAAAAAGTGAAGTGGAAATGCAATGCACCGATGCAATGGAGCGCAAACCGTCTGATCTAAGGGAGATTGACGGTCGAGATTTTATTGGCAGGGGGGTCCATCGGAGGGGAAGATCATCGGCATGGACTTGAGATGTGCTGATAGCCGTTAGATCTTTGTGGAATGGACAGCTCAGATCCAATTGGCGGATCGGCCATTAGCAGGGTAAAGGGTCTGGGACAAAGGAAACGGGGACCGCCGATGGAGCAAGGACTGTCGGATCGGAAGTGAGATCGACAGCTCAGATTTAAAGCAGGAAAGTGTATCGGCCTTTCGCAAATCGGCGAAGAGAAAGGAAAGGTGACAAAGAATTTTAAAATGTTGAAGTGTGATGGCGATGGGGGCTTAAGACTTGGTAACAGGATCGGGTCATATGAGAAGCAGGGGCGAAGGGCTTAAGCCCTAAGGGGCTTAAGACTTGTTTTAATATAAAAGAGCTGAATAAGGCCTAAAGTGGGTTTTTTGGGCCTTTTTGAGATTTCTGATAGGTGAAATAGGGATGTTTTAAACCATAAAAAGGGGTTTTTATAGTATAAAAGGGTTTTTATAACAAAAATGAGGGTAAATGAGGGAGGAAAGGGGATTTTTTAGGGGAATAAGATGAATGAGTTAGGATAAGAAAAAATGGATGAAATAGTGGGTGGAAATGATGGAGAAAAGGTCTGAGAACAGTCTTTTTTCATGATAACAGCAGGGTTTTTTTGAAGGATTTTTTATGAAGATATTAGTGGAAAGGATCCTTTTGGACAAGGAAAACAACAAGGCTTCAAGAACTCACAATTTTGCTTAAAATTTTTTTATTGAAGACTAAAAGACCTGCTTTAGCCATCATTAGTTATGAAAATTTTTTATTGATGGCTAAAAACTCATTAGGAATATCATCATTGTAAAGAATGATTGAGTCAAGGTCAGTATGTATAGAAGAAACTGGAGAGTTTTATGGTCTTTCTTGGCTACTCACCATGTATTTAATGTGTGTTTCCCTATAAAGTCTTCTAGGTTGATTGAAGACAGGGATGGCGGTATAAGTCATATCCATCTGCATTGTGCCTTGCAACTTAGCACCCCAAGATCTTGAAAGAAGCATGCCATATTTCAGGGGTATATTGGCCACTACAATGTCCATTACTAAGCTTTTGGCCAGGATTTGTGCTAATTTGACACATAGATATTTTATTAGGCCTAGGAATTTGACTCTACTGGAATCAAAGGAGTACAAATATTTGTAAGGTCTAGTCACCGTAAGACCTAATCTTTCCATTGTCACTTTGGGCATGAGGTTGTGTGATGCTCCTGAATCAAGCTTGGCGTTGTGTAAAATTTTATCATGGATTTTTAAGCTGACATAAAAACGAGGAACTGCTCCTTCTTGGAATTTTCCTTCAATTTTTGGTCCAAACAGAAGCTCAAGTTTGTAATCATTTAAGTTAACAGAGTCATTGTGATCTCCTATGTTCAAAGATTTTAACAATTGGGACCTATATACAGCTTGAGTGACTAACTCAGTGAGAGGGATAGAGCTTTTAATCTTGGAAATTTCACTGTCTATGCTGAAAGGAGTTTGAGTTTTGGAAATGTTTAATTCAGCCTTTTTAGTCACTGTTTTTCAGCAAAATCAGCTTGCTGATTTTTATTATTTACAACAGTTAAAATGGTTTTACTAGGAGCATTAGCTGAGGTGCTAGTGCTACTTTGGTCACCACCATGTTTGTCATTGTTTTGAGTGTTTTTTCCCTTGTTTTTGTCAGAACTTTCAGCCATTGTGTTTTTGTTTTCAACTGTATTTTTGGAAGTATTTACAAGGCTATTTTTAGTAGAATTTTTAGAGGTTTTCTTTTTGGGAGTGTCTTGGTTCTTTTTACCTCTTAAGTCATATTGTTTGTGAACTTCCATTATGGAATTTTCAAAGCCTTGTTTGTAATCTTCAGATTCGGGGCTTTCTTCATCATGAGGTATGTATGTGACTTGTTCTTCTTCATTGAGGAAAACAGCATCCTCATTGCTTACTCCCAACATGTTCATGTGATTTTCCTTTGTTTCTTCTATTGTTATCCCCTTTTAATCAACATATTTCTGTTGAAAAGGAGGTCTAACTTGCTGATCAGGGCCTCTTTGTCTAATTTGAGGGGGATTCCTTCTAAAAATTTTATTCTGATTTTGAATTTTGTTTTGAGGAGCTGTTTGACTTTATTTAGGATAAGCCCTCTCATTTATGTTTATTCTTTACATCATCATTTCCATGGTTCTAACCAAATTATCAATTTTGGCATCTGATGTGGAAGGTCCTGCTTCATCTTTGTAGGTAACCTTTTTCTCCGCTTTCAGTCTTGCCCTTCTGGCATTAAGGTTAGCTTCTACACTTACTGCCCCTTTCTGCATGTCTTCTAATGTGAGGGATTTTCTCTTCCTTAATTGATAACACATGTCTGGATCAAATCCTTCAGGAAACTTTATTAAGGCTAAGCCTTGTGGGGTTTCATTTGTGGAGGGAGTGCATTATAAACACTATTGAATCTAGTGAAATAATCTTGAACACTCTCTCCAACATTTCTTTTAAGATCATTGTATTCTGACAGGATTTTTAGGGGATTTCTTTTAACCTCCCATTTGTTTAGGAAAAGTTGATGAAAAGCAGGAAGATCGTTTATATTGTTAAGGGTTAAGCCTTTGAACCATTTTCTTGCTTCTCCCTCTAAACTTTGAGCAAACATTCTAAGTTTTATAGTTTCATCATCTATTTCTTATCTGTCAAAGTAATCATTCATTCTATCCACGTGTTGTTGTGCTTTAGTAGAGCTACTAGCATCATATAGTGGAATCTTGGACTAATAGTCTTGGGGTAGAACAAGTAAAGGCAAAGGAAGGACTAAGGGAGCATACCATGTTGCCATGATATGAGGTTATGGAAACAATGGGGGATTTACAAGTGGAGGAAGGTGAGGAAGTGTAGTGGTATGAACAATGGATGTATGGATGGATGTAACAAAAGTACTTGGACCAGCTAAGTACTGTTGAGTGGATTTAGGATGATAAAATACAAAATTATGAATCATATTAATATCAAGCGGTCTAAACATAGGGGTTTTTCTGCTATCAGTATGGTCACCACTAGATTGGGGTGAATGTGGAGGCTCAAAGTCTATCTGATCTATATCACTAAGTGACTTGGTTCTAGATGGATTCCTTATGAAAGGCAAGTCAACTTGTGTATTTTGCAGAGCTGCAAGATTTTTAGGAATAGAGTTTGCTCTATGAATTGGTCTGACAATAGTTGGATTCTTGGATTTAGGAGACTTCCTAAGGATGCTTTCTGGATTGTCAACTATTTCAGGAGGATTTGGGTTAGGATGGGCTATAGTATGAATTATTTTAGAAGCCACTGTGTTATGTTTTTAGACCCAACGATGAGAAAAGTTCAGCCAAGTATGGCAGTCTTTAAAATGCCAACTAATCTTATGAAATAAAACTTAATCCTCAAAGTTCTCTTAACTAAGTTTGTATGATGTTATGATAAAAGAGTTTCCCAGTGGATTTTTTGGAAAACCAAGGGAAATCAGCAGGCCTACTGAAAACCAGTGGAGTCACGAGGTGGAGGATTTTTACTTGTTACTAAGGTTTGGTTGTTGTCCACCATCAACAATCAGAAACCACTCTTGGTGGACACTTGATTCAATTTAAGGAATGGTATTTTCTAAGTTGTGAAGTTATCTACTCCCCAGTATGGTCACCACTATGTTGGCTCCCTGTAATTTATGAGAGTGGCAAGAATAAATGCTGCAGGGGCCACATCAGAACCACTTTGGAATCCTAGGACCTAGCCTTCCTGGATTTAGAGAGGGATCTCTCTATATAATTTTTTTCAAAAGATACTTCTTTATGATTTTTTTATGATATTAGGCTAGTTATGAATGCTCAAAGGAACTTGTTTGTTTGATTTATTGGTTGGGATGGATATAAGAAAAGGAAAAGGTCACTAGAAGGGTGAAGGTGAGAGCAGGTTGAAAAATGTTTCAGCTGATAGGATAGGTCAAAAGGTAGTATCAATCCATTGGGATATGGAGTCAGAAAAGGATTTAATTGTACAACATTTCTACAAGGGTTTCCATGGGACAAGTCATCTATATAAAAGGATCTCTTTAGGTTGATTTGTGGCATGAAACATCAAAGTGTTGTGAAAGAATAAAATTTAACAACCAATTAAGAATCTATTAACTTCACTAAACAAGAAAAGCCTTTCAAAGTAACTATTTGAAGTAAGCCAAAGGACAGGGCATACCATAGACTTCTTTGGACCAACTTGTAATAAATCAAACTTTTCAAACAACAATCCAGTAATCTAAAAGACTACTTTTAGAAAGGGGAAAACATATAAGAAAATGAAGGGCAGTCTAAGATCAAGTAAGAACTTTGAATCTATCCTGCTTTTGGCATACTCTAAAGGGAAACTTTCAAAACAACTGTTAAAGACATAACCAGAGGACAGGGCTAACCATAGACTTCCCTAGTTTAGACTCTACTTACCATGCAATGAAAATATCATTCAAGACCAATGTCTCAAGTATTACACAACAAGACATGGGCTTACCAACATTCCTTGACTGGTTATACTCTATTGAATCATTCATAAATTAAATATTAGAAGAAAACATAGAGATAAAGCTTTCAGATAGAAATAGGGTACTTTCCAGCAAACCCTACTGTAAATTTTCTATTCTTTATCAGAGAAAATGGACAACATGAAAAACATAAGGAAAAACAAATATAGTGAGGAATAACATCACCATTAACGTAGACCAAGATCCCATGAATCAGCTTGTATTATTGATGTTTAAACCAGTTACATACGTCAAGTCCAACAAGTCTTTACAGCTTAAAACTTCTCTTCTCAGCCTAGTATTCTTCAATTACATCACATCACTTCAGCAGCTTCTGTAACTATTTACACTTGATAATAATTCATCTAACAACCAACCAACCCTTTACAATGTGCTCCTCGTGGAGTATTTATAGATGAATGAGGAGTTGGAGTGAAAGAAAGGGTTCTAATTTGTTCATTTAAGACAGAGCAAATGCTTCTCGACCTTAGGGAATTTACATAACCCAAGATAAATAATATTTGATGTTTTAACTCTGTTGAATGAATGTTTTACCAACTTCTGAGCTGCTTAGTCACTTTTGTTAATTTTTAGGCATATTTGGTAGGCTAGCAATAACTTCTGAGCTGTCTATGTAAAATATCTCTGACTTTGCATGAAATTTGTATACTTTTGAATTAAATAGGACTGTAGGTGGCATTTTTGGGTTTTGGGGGATTAATTGCTTTACTGATCTAGCATTTGAAGTGGTCCCTTTTTCTGATCTGTCTTATTTTGTCACTTTAAGCACTGACTTAGGCCATTTATAGTGTTTTAAGGCCTTTCTAATCATCTTTGTCTTCAAACTACGTCTTAATCTCATTAAATTGTAGATTAAGCCTTTGATCTTCAAATTTTATGCTTAACCTTTAAACTTTTAATCTTCATCTTTAATCTTTGATTTTCTTCACTTTTCTTCTTTTGACTTTATTGTTTTGCGGACAATTGCTTTATTTGGGCTGGAGGGTTTGATTATTCAGTCAATGATCATAATACATTGACTAAAAACCTGGAGATTTACCCTTTGTCACCTTTTTTCATTCAATTATGCTTAAGAGGATTGTCACCCTCGGCTCTACAATTGTATTTTGCTATGGGACGGATTTCATAGTTTATCCGTCATTAAAACCTACAGCAAACAACCAATAATCAAAATAAAACCTACGTTTATATGGGTCTAACTACTTCAAAGGGTTCGGCAAGGGCGAAGAGCAATGCAAAAGGGGGAGAATGTGTCGAGGATTTTCAAAAACAGAATCGGGAAGAACAAGATTTGAATCTTGAATCTGGCGTGAAAATGGAAAAAGAGGTTTTATGGTGAAACCGGGGTGGTATTCATGCAAGGATTAGATGGTAAACGGTATTGGGCCAAATGAACACGATACTCCTCAGGCGCCGACACGCGTCCTGGGCAAAACTGCCCATTTCGCGTGGAAAAGGGCCATTAAATCTCGAGAGCATATCGAGCGTGAAAATGGGTGTGGACCGTCAGATCTAGGGGAGCCAAATCGATGGTGGAGGATGAGCACAGTTTGGGGAAACTGCTCGGTGGCGGGGGATAATGGAGGCCAGGTGGCATGCAAGGATTGGATGGTGTTGGAATAGTGGGTGGTGGGCCAGAGGGGTGACATAGGCTTCTTTGTCGGGTAGCAGGATGTTTATTGGTGGGGTGGAAAGGTGAGGGTGAGCGTGATGACTGTCAGATCAGAAATATCTATGGTGGAGATTGAACAAGGGGAAAACGTAGTACATAGAAATGAAAAATCAAGGAAGGGGCTAGAGGAAAGGGAGAGGTGCGGTCCTGTGGAGAAAGAAAAGGATTGGGAGCTAAGATAAAAAGGGACCAAGAATTAATGCTTCAGTCATAGGCCCTAGTCTTATGGAGAAGAAAGGCGGAGGGCCTAAGGCCAAAGGGCATTTAAGGCCTTATGTTAAAATGGGCGGAAAAGGCCAAAAATTAAGGTTTTTAAGGCCTAAAAGGGGTTCCGATAAGTTAGAAAAAAGTGTTTTAAAAACAAATAAAGTGGATTTATATGGTTTTAGGGGGTTTTCCAAGGAAATGGAGGATAATGAAGGGAAAATGAGGGAAAAATGGGTGAAATGAAGGAAATATTTTGTAATGGAGAAATGGTGGGAATTATGGCTTTGAAGGCAGCTTTCTTTTCGAATCAATCGGGCTTATTTGAGGGATTTTCAGAGTGAAGATATCAGTGAGATGGATCTTCTGGATAAGGAACACAACAAGGCTTCAAGAACTCACAGATTTTCTCCAAATTTGTTTCTTGAAGACTGAAGACTTGATTTAGCCATCATTTTATATGAAAAAATTTTATTGATGGCTAACAACCCAAATCCTCCTGCTACTCAATTACCTAGAGTGCATGTCGACAGCCTCGTTGGCGCAACCTCTGGCATAGCCAAAAAATATCTTAGTGGGAAAACTTCCTAGCGATCTTCGGCTGCCACCGCCCCTAACCAATCGACTACTCTTCCCATCGCTGAGGTAAATTCTGTGTAGTATACACAAAAACCTAGTGGAAAGAACAAGAATAATAAGAAAAATACCTCTCCCTCTAAAGAGAAGTCCAGTAATCAGAATAATCTCGATAAAAAAATTGTTGCTAAGAATTACAAAGGAAAGGAGAAACCAATGAGATTCCCTTGTAGAATTTGTGCAGAGGACCACTTGACATACAAATTTCCTCAACTGCAGGAATGCACAGATTTTATCACAAAGAAGGACTCTGGAAGGACACCTGTTGTCCTTCAAAATCCCTTCCCTAATCCACAACAGCAACAACAACACATGGTTGCAAACCCGCCACAACCCCCCCAAAGGGAAAACAACGACACTTGTCCTTCCGATGAAGGATTATCCACCATTTATGATGTGGAGAGTGTTGAACTCCAAACCCAAGCTAAACTCTATGGAAATCTAGTCATTGAGGCTCAAGTACCTGGTTCAAGTTAGAATCCACTACCGCCCAACGATTTGCATATAGAAAGGCTTGTTGCTGACCCTGCGATTTGTCCCCCAAAGGGACACTTCAACACACGACTCATAAAAATTCTGCACGTGCTTCCCAAAACCACAACATTGTAGAGGATTTGGCGCAAGCACCATTAGCCATGTCTGCACTTGAAGTATTGCAAACCTACCCAGCGCAAATGAAATCTATGCTTTCGGCCATTGGTGGAATTAACCCCCAGGATTCTATGCTAGCCATATTCGACATGGAAAAATCCAAGCCTCACCTTTCACACCAGTTTTCTTTCTAGTTACAAGTTGTGTCGAAAGGGAGACCAATCCATCGCACTGTCATAGATGAAGGTGCTTCGACCTGCATTATGTCAACTACGTGTTGGCTCACTTTGGGTTCTCCCACTTTGTCTCTGCCATCAAATTCCGTCAAAGCTTTCAACTACCACACTTTCCTCCCAAAAGGCTACCTTGCTAGCTTTTCCATTTCACTTTGTGGGAAAACGATAATGGTGGACATAGAAGCCGTAGATCCTCATCTCAAATATAATCTGTTGATGGGTCGTAGTTGGTCATACACAATGACTTCCATTGTATATTCAGTTTTCCAACTCATCATTTTTCCATCGTATGGGAAGATAGTCATGGTGGATCAGTTATCCTTTTTCACCCTTGATTATTCCACGTTACCAAGTAGCATTGTACCCCTAGTAGGAGGCGTTACTGAGTCTTATGTCAGTGTTGGTACCGGCATTCTGAAGGCATCTTACCTGATGGGTTTTTTTCCTCTCCTACCGCCTAAGGTTCCACACACGATTGCAATGATATCCACAATCTCGGATGGCTCTATCAATCCATGGATCCTACTGGCACCTTCATACATTGATTCCTACGAATATCAGATGCCACTATCACCGACTAAGTTATCTTACCAAGCCATCCAATTAGCATCCAAACCCTCCATTGGTTTGGTTTCGACCAATGGTACCACCCTGTCTCCCAACACAGTTCCTTCTAAGGATCTCCTCGATGAAGTCCTTCCTACGGACGAAGCTATTCGAGATATCATGCCTCCAGAGGAATGATCTTGGGGAGAGTTTCACTATCGTGATTCAATGTTCGATTCAGATGCAACCAATATTCAAATCTCGTCTTTCGACCCACCTGCGATCATTCCCTCCACTTACACGACTGTTCAAACTATCAACATAGAAGGGAACATGGGAAATCTTTCCAAGACTATGCTCATAAATATCTCGGTCAAAATGGATATCATGGAAAATATATAGATTGGAGCCGATTGTAGTCCTGAGGAAATTGCATGCTTCACATCCATTTTTAAGGAGTTACGCGATGATTTTACTTGGTCCTATGAGAAACTTCCTGGCATAGATCCTTCTAGTGATGAGAAAGAGATGAAGAAATTACGAGCATTATTTTTCTGGTATTTTTCTTGCTCGTTAAACCAAAAAACCTCGAGTTCTCTTATTTTTCCTTGTTAAACTTACACGTAGAAGCAACAAGCTTTCTTTTTAGGAACTTTTCTAGCTTGTAAAACTGAAAAAAAAAAACCCGATTTTCCTTCATCAGGCTCATTAAAATACTACGATGAAGAAACATGAGCCATTATTTTCCATCTTTTTCTAGCTCATTAAAAATCCAAAAAAGTAATCTAGCTTTTCTTTGTTGGACTCATTAAAATTTCATGGACAACATCGAGTTTTTCTTCGTCTGACTCATTAAAACTTCACAAAGAATACTAAGTTTACTCCATCTCCTCGTACTCATAACAAAATGAGGGAGATTTCCATTCAACATAGGTTTATCACTTTATCCAGATTCAATGGACTAACTTACAAAAAATGAACTGTGGCAGGCTTACTATTCTCCCTTCCTCGTGCCTGGTTATCAAACATGACAAAGGTAACCCCTAGAGTTGTCTTTTACGATGTTTTTCAGACTCTCTAAAAATGAAAATATCATCGAGTTTACCCATATGGACTCATTAAATTTAATCATATGGGGGAAATTTTGGACAAAGTGGATACTTATTCTGTTATACTCTGAAGGTCGATTTGGCAGCACAAAATCTTGAACATGGCACTTCCCAGAAAATTCACTCACAATTAGTTGAACCCTACCATCTATGAGTTTATACTTTGTATGTTGATGCCCCTACATTGGTGAATCTTGACACTCTTTTGTGTTCATTAAGCCTAAGCTTCCTAGTACCTTGTTATTGTGCCTTCTATTGTTCAAGAGGATCCCACTATCTACTGCTTCCCGTATCAGCCAAGCCATCATATACCAGAAATTATTTGTCATCATTTACTCCCATTTTGACTATCTCCAAAAAAAAATCATCTTTTCCCATTTTGTATCGACTGATGTATGACGCCTCAGTGCCTGACTTTCGACATATCTCTTCCTATTGACTTCAACGTATTATCTGGGAAGTTGATCCAAAAACACATCAGTACCTGGGTGCTTGCAGACCTTAATGGCAAGTTACCTTGTGTTCTATTGGGGGTTCTCATTATTGGCTCCCAATCAAATGATTCTACGTGTTTGACATCAACTCCTTTTATTCGCACTCAATATATTTTACTGTGCATCTTGGGGATCATCATCCTTATCGATGGCCACCCTCGCGTCTGTTAACAATTTTCATCACTGACTGGTAATCAGATGATTTCCCACATATTAAATTACAAATCCTTCATTCACATGTGAGGAAATATGTAGTTTAGTGAAGTGACGACCAAGACCTTGGTTTGAGGCTTACATCATTTCAGCTGTGTTTCCTCTCCTAAGTTGCGATATTGTTTTCGAAGGTAGCTTAACAGATTGATCCTATCATGATAGGAGCTTCCACATTTTTCTTATCGGTGGACACACTGGTCATATATATTTTTTAGAGAAATCATTTTGATACAGCTACTGAGCATGGGAATGCCCGACTCAGGACAGATACTTATATTTCTGACATATGTTGTTGTTTCAGGTTTTCCCCACCCTTCAACCTCATCTCACTCTACTATATCTTATAAATTATTTCAGCCATCGTCTTCACCTCTAACCTCAAAATTTAGGGGGCATCTGTTACAGGGAAAATGACCTCCTCATTAGCTCGGAGGAGAAGGTAACATGGAAGGAAGAAAATGACCCAAACAAGACCCATTTTTCTAAGGTAACGCACCCCCAGATACAATTAGTCCGAGTTATAATGCACCCTAGCCATGCAAAGGGAGAGTTAGTGCCTACGGTAATGCTCTATATTGCCTAAGGGGAAGCATTATCCATGTTTGAATGTGAAAAGGGAAATATCTCGTGGAAACTGACTGGAATTTCCAAATTTTTCTAAGAAAGAGCCACTTCAAAAATAGAAACTTATGCCACAAACCTTTTATTAGATATTTCCAAACACAACTGAACTCCTCTGGAAGGCAAAAGAAAAGAAATCTAGGAAACATGAAGATATTTCTATATTTGAACTGGTTAAAAGGATTGGCAAGGTTTTTCCTCTCCATTTCCTATAAAATGGATGTTTGAGCTCTTGGTCAAGGGTCTAAGGTTTGATCGTATGTAGAGTAAAAATTCAGTGTTGAGTGTGAGGCTTAAATATTGGCAAGGTCCATTGAGGACTCTTAGCCCAAGCATCATCATGCTCAGAGATAGAGAAAGAGAGAGGAATTGGAAGACAAAGGAGGTCTTGGTATAGCAAATGGTTGTAATCCTCCTTATAAATCAATATTATTGTATATGTTTTGCCTATTTGATGCTTCAGTGTCACATTTTTTGTTCATTTGTCTATGAAGCATGATATAAATGGCTTAGATTTGCATATCTAAATGTTGATTATGTAATTATCTAATTGCTAGCTAGTTATACCATTGTGAAGATTACATGGGTGCTTTGATTGGTTGCGGGATCTAGATTTGGATCCGGTGAGGAAGGAATTCAACCATGCTACTTAGTGCTCTCCATAGGATATGCTGTCCACAAAGAGGTAATAATTCAATATCTCCCTTTGTCAATTATATATTGGTATGGAAATGTATGCAATGTCTTTGGAACTTTACAACTAATCTGATAGTTTGCCTCGGGTACCGAAATATATATCAACTACCACCCAAGCATTTTACCCCTTAGCACATACTTGTATTTGTGGATATATGTGTATTCTGGTGTGTTCTTGTATAAATTCATATCAGTGGTATCATAGCGGTCTGCTCTTTCTCGATGCTTCTTTGCATGTCCCCAACGAGGTCGGGGTATAAGGAGTTAGGCATCGATCTAGTTTAGCCTTTACAAGATCAACCTCGTAAACCCCGATGGCCACCCATGGGGGAAAAAATGAAAGAGGAGGGATTAGGAGATACTATCAAAATATTACTCGAGGAGGCCCTTGGAAAACAAAGGAACGTGATGATGGATAATTTTAGTGTCTGTCAATCACCAATGATCAAATGTACTCTTTCAAGGTTAGTTGATAGGGTTCTAGGTAAAATTTTATAGTTTCAAATAATTTTTCATATAAAAATTCATCATTGGTTGTTGTTTAGGTTATCGTTGCTCCCTCCATTCACTCATGGTCATCATCACTTATCTCAGTCAAGTCTTGGTTTAAGCATCTATGGTTATGAATCAATTAATATACCATCATCTAGGTCATGTTCTAGGATTACATTTGAGGTGTCATTATTTGTTCATGTCATAAAAATCTACATGTAAGTCATGTCATCACCATTTTCACCATCAAGGGAGTTAGAAAATTAGCAAATAAAGCCAAAGGAGCAACGATAAGGGTAAACTCAGCATTTCACAAGTTTTAAATGCTTCCAAGATAGTAAGTAAGTGCTCCTCAACTCTCTTTCAAGTGAATTTCTTCAACAAAGGGTGGACTCCCTCTTCTAGCGTTTTCAACTAAATTTTTGGTTTCATTGATGTTTGTATTTCTTCAGTGGGAAAACCCCTAGTTTAATCACCGAATAACCTTCAAACATAACTCATACACCTTATCAAATCACTACATATCATTCATACCTCTTATTGCTACCATTTTCACTCAAACCCTAATCCTACTATGCTTTTGCAGAGATAACTAGGTTAACTCTGTGTTTTGATATTTTTTTCCCTCTTTCCCATAGCCATTTCCAAAATTTTAACTTGCATTGTGTTTTTAACTCAACATGCTACTTCCCCAAATTTTTGGGGATTTTTCCCTTACTCCAATCCCTCTCATCTCTATCCCTAAACTCACTACATCATTATCCTCTATTTTCCTAATTTTCACCTTCCCTTTTCTTCAGAAAAAGATAGGGTTTTATTTTGCTGACAAAAATCATGGAAGGTGAGAAGATAAAGTAAAATAAGGGATTTCATCATTCCAGGTTTGAGCCAACTCAGACCCATGGCATCATTTTCAGAGTTTTGTGATCATTTTCTAGGGTTTACATTGCACATCGGGACAATCCTACTTCAAATTTACTTTCTGAAGTAATGAAGTTGAATTTGAAAAAAGTGAGACATTTTTTTCAATCATATAGCCCAAGAAAAAAACCCTCCTTCACTTTATGCACAGTTTTTATGATTTGAGAGAAATGCCCAAAATACAGTTGCTCTAGGTATTTTTCCGAACTTTTGGAAAAGTTATCTTCAAGTCAATTGTTCAGGGATTTGGAGAAGGGGTTTGCAATGCTTGATGACTCCAAAGTGTAGGAGAAATCCTAAGCTTTCCAACCATACCACTTTCAACCCAAAACCACTCTAGGAAGGCCTCCAAAATCCCTATCAAATAACACACTATGCTTCTGCTAAGAGCACACTATGCTTCTGCAAATTTTAGCGGTCAAATTCAAACTTGGATTATGAAAAAATGGGAAAGTATTTTTGAAAGCAGGAGGAGGTTTATTTTCATAAGATAACAAAGAAAAAAAAAACTCTATCTGTTTTGAAAAACACGTTATGGTTAGAGAGATATTGATCCATATTTGAGCCCTATGTTTGCAAAAAATGTTTGGAAATTTTTGCATTTTTGGCAAATTTGGCAATTTTGGTTGCACACAAATGTCGTGCAGTCACACGAAACTTTTCCTCAGAGGCTCCAAATGAGATTTTATATACATGGTTGGATTTATTTTGAAGTATACATTCCATATATGGTCTTGTTTTTCCAGGACACCTCTCAAAAAACACCATATTTTTCATGCTTATGCCATTGTTTTTCCTTGTGTGAGGCGCTTCTAGAGTAAGCTTGGAAAAATGAATTTTTTAAGGCCTTTCAGGATGTATTTTGTCATTTTTTAAGGTTGGGTTGGATAGAGGACATCCAGGGCTACCTTTCCCAATATTCATATCAATGGGAGGATGCCTAAATATTAGCTAAAAATTCCCTCCATGTGGCACAACGCGTCTGTCTTGGATGCTTACTAGACAGGTGTCAATGCAAATTGGTCCAAATATGGAGGTTACAGTTGTCCCATGAGTTTTTTTATGGATATGAAATAATTTTTTTCCCCTCGTTATTGAGGAATCATGTAATTACTCAAGGAGACAAAGACTCCTAGTTATTAGCTAAATTTTGGGGGACTATTTCTAACTTCCCTAAAAACTAGGAAATGACTCATACGGTGAAATTATGATGTATTTTGGATCAGGTTTCAACCCAATGAGATGGAATATTCTCTATTTTATATATGTAATCCAAATTAAGACATATTTAGGGGTTTTATAGTTGTTATTTGTAGTGTGTAGCTTATGTATAAACATTTTCAGTGAAATCAAAGACAAGTTGTAGCTATAATTTTGGGACTCCAATGGTATGCTTATTAGCATTGTTTTTTATCAGTAACACTATCAAATTTAATGTTTATGCTTTCTTTCCATCACATGTATGATTCTATATGATGATATTATGAGTCTATGAATAGAATTATTTCTTTTTGTGCTCTTTTTTATAAGATTTTGATGAATGTGTTATAATTCCTCTGATGAATGAATTCATGTAAAATCCTCATTCTGACATCTCTCTTTCTATTTTCGAACCCTATACATAATGACTATTTAAGTATGTTCTAAAGTATACCTACATGGCCTCATATTTATTTCTGCAATTGTACCTTTGAAATCAGACATAAAACCTAGACCTAGTTCCTTAACTCACATTCCTATCCAACAAAAATTCAAAACAAAACCCTAATTCATTGAGCTTATATCTAGCCTAAGATCATTACATCTATAGTCACCTCATTGACTATAAAAGTGACATTGATCAGAGATCCCTCTGTGGTTTTGGTAGGGCTAGCTATCAAACCTAAATATTGGTTTGAGGTTACCTCCTTCAGTCTCCATTCTCAGCCTTAGGAAACAGAGGGAGTGATAATGGGTAACTTTGCCCAGATCCTTCAATGACTACCCACTGGTAGTGCATCTGCATCCAATAGCCACTTTGGAGGAGAAAATCCTTTTAAGGTACAAGTAAAATTTGGCATTCCCATATTTGAGGGCCAAATAGATGCAGATGTCATATATATATGTTTGAATCTATTAGAAGGATATTTCTCGATTCATGACTTTTCCGACTAAGAGAAGATTATTTTTTCACTCCTCAAAGTCACTCCCCATGTCAATAACTGGTGGGAAACATATTGTGAGAAAAATGATGAGGGTAAACCCTTTCTGTTATGAATCAAAAGAAAGGGAAAGGTGTCCCCAATTCACAGAAAAAAGGACAAAGCCAAGGCATGGCCGCCCAAGACAACCTGCCAAAGCCATAAGAAAATAACAACACTGCAAAACTAAAGAAGGACACCGGAAAGTGGTGTGAGTTCCATAAGATCTCCACTCACAACATAAGTGAGTGTCGGGCCAAGTAGTCACTGGTGGCTGAGATGAAGGCTTCTAAATTAGATGCATGTTCCGACTCTGAATCAAAACCCAATAATGGGAATGAAAAAGGGAAGCAGATTATTGATGCGGAGCCCAATGCCACAGTTTCCACCACAAAGATCTAGAAGGAGGAACCAGAAGATCCAGAGGAGGAGGAGCGTCTCTTCCACTCCCATATGTGGATAAAGGGTTCCCCGCTATAGTTCATTGTCGACAGTGGGAGACAAAAGAACCTTATTTCAGTAGAGGTCATGAACGGTTGGTATTTCCGACCACAACACACCCACAACCATACACCATCGGGTGGCTTCACCAAGGACGTGATCTCCGCATCAACCAATAGTGTCGCCTTCCCTATAACATCAAGCCCTTCACAGATGAGGTATTATGCCACATTTATGCTCTTGATGTTTGTGATGTATTATTAGGCCAACCATACTTGTGGAAGTGACATGTTGTGTATTAGTCCTAGACTCGCGTAGTTATTGTTACTTTGGGCAATAAGTTGTACAGGATACCAGAGGTACCACCGCCTACCACTATCTCTTTGGTTACTACAAAACAATGCAGTAATCTCATTTCCAAAATCAGGAAATTTATTTTCCTGATGATCCCCCCTTAGGGAAAGAAGAATATTGTGGCCATAACCTCCAGAAAAGTCTCCTCTGCATGACAACAGCAAATGGACAAGGTTGTGGAGGAGTACAAAGACATATTCACCTCACCTGCAGTGGTGCCTCTGCACTGTTAGGTTAAGCACCCCATCGATCTGACCCGAGGTGTGTCATTGCCTAATGAATCGATCTATTAGCGCTATGTTCTAGAGAACGATGAAATCAAGAGGTAGATTCATGAGCTGCTACAGAAAAGTAACATCCAGCCAAGTTCATTGCCCTGTGGGAGCCCGATCGTGTTGGTGTAGAATAATGATGGGACTTAGAGACTTTGTACTGAATATCGGGCACTGAACAAGCTCACTCTCCAGAATAGGTACCCGATCCCACATATTGATGACCTTCTGGACCAACTCGAAGGGGCGAAATATTATAGTAGGATAAACTTAAAGTTCGGGTATCACTAGGTACCAATCAAACCCTCTGATGTGCGGAAGTTTTCCTTTAAAGCCAAGGAGGGTATTTTCAAATGGTTGTTCATGCCTTTCGGGTTGACTAATGCTCCCACAACCTTCATGAGGTTGATGGACGACATATTGCAGCCATTCACTAACTCATTTGTAGTAGTGTACTTGGATGACATCCTTATCTTCAGCCAGACTTGGGAAGAGCACCTCAACCACATCCGACAGGTCCTCCAAAAACTTCGACAACACAAGTTGTGTGCCAATTTAGAGAATTTCACTTTTGGCATGACCCAGGTTCAGTATCTGGGGTACATTATTGATGAGAAGTGGATGCATGTGAATCCAACCAAGATCCAAGTCATTCAATATTGGCCACCCCCAACCACTCTAACCGAGCTTCGCAACTTTCTAGGTCTTGCTAATTTCTACCACAGGTTCGTGTTGGGATTCTCTCATATCACTTGGCCCTTGAGTCAAGTCACCAAGGGAGGAGTGAAAGAAGATTTATTTTGGTCGGAATCTCAACAGAAGGCATTCATAGAATTGAAACATCACCTTTTCTCTGCCTGAGTGCTCACTTTACTAGACTTGAAAAAACTATTTGAGATTGAGACAAACGGCTCTGACTATGCTATTGGGGCAGTTATTACTCAACAGGGGCATCAAGTGGCCTATCACAATGAGACACTATCGACACCATCTGAAAGTATCCCACTTATGACAAATAAATGTATTCCATTTTACAGGCTTGCCAACTATGGAAGAATTACATTTTGGGGAAGGAAACAGTCATCCACACGGACCACCAACCCCTACAGTTCATATAGAAAAATGGAAAGTTGTAGAACGATCGCCATCGAAATTTGTCCACATATTTGAAAAAAATTCATTTGAACATCAAGTAAAAGAAGAGCAACACTAATAATGTTGCAGACTACCTCAACTGACCACCGATTGTCGTGCTAACCACCGTTCTCAAATCTTGTGGGCACGAGACTTCTGATTGGCCAATTCTCTACAAGAGCGATCTGGAATTCGACCACACATATAAAACACTCTTGGAAGGTACGCAAGTTCAAAATTTTTACCTCTAGGATGCACCACTATGTCACCTGGGACATCGTTGTGTTCCTTTAAGCGAGCGTGCCAAGATGATTTGGGAAGCGCACTATAGTCGGGTCGCTAGGAATTTTGGGTTTGAGAAAACAGTGGCAATATTGCAGAAGTATTTCCATTGATCGAACCTTTGCAAGATGTTGGGAATTACATCAGATCCTACACTTTTTGGGTCATTGCCAAACCGACCATTAAGAAGCAAGGCCTCCAGACTCTGCTACCTACCCCTATTTAACCTTTGGAATCAATCTCCATGGATTACATGTCGGTCCTTCCTTATACTAAGCATGGAAACTACTATGTTTTTATGGTTGTCGACAGATTCTGTAAGATGGCCATTATGGTGGTCTGCAAGAAGAATATCACAATAGAAGCCACTGCTACACTCTTATTTGAACAAGTGTAAGTGAACTTTGGGATCCAACAGTATATCATCTTAGATCAGGACAGCAAGTTCCTCAACACAATTTTGTCTAGCTTCTATTCAATGTTGGACACCAAGCTCACCAAGTCCACATGTTTACATCCCCAAAATGATGGCTAGACAGAGATCATCAACAGGATGATCACACACATTCAGTGCATGTACAATTCAAAGCATCCATGCACATGGGATGAAAGCCTTCCTTATGTACAACACAGTTACAATCAGGCTCTCCATATCTCAACCAGCCACAACCCCTTTGAGGTGGTCTTGGGATTCTAGCCACTATGTCCCATTAACGTAGCCATGGAATTTGCAGCGACTCAGGCTGATTTGGCTCATGTATAGTCTGAAGCAGACAAAGTGAACAAATTAATTGAGCCCATTCAGCACATCTGCCAATAGTTTCATGACATATTGGACAGAGCTAATGCTAAGTACAAGAAACAACATCATCAACATCAGGTGCCACACAAGTTCTAGGTGGGCGACAAAGTGTGGCTACATTTGCAGAAGGAGCGCCTAAATGGACCCCACCACAAGCTTCGCCTGCTCCAATATGGGACGTACACCATCAAAAAGGTTGTATGGGCTAATGCCTTCAATCTCACTATTCCACCATTCCTTGGCATGCACCCATTGTTCAATGTGGACAACCTCCGGCCCTACATCCCACCTCTATTGAACACCTCTGACATTGCAGAACAACTCACACCAATAGACTTAAACCCAGACTCCATGGAACAGGCCACCACAGATCATATCATGGACATGAAAATAAAGAACACTTGCCAGCGGAATATCCAAATTTATCGGGTTGTCAATGCTGGCCAACTCCTACACCAAGGCAAGTGGTTCACCAGGTACCAAGTTCAACAGAAGTTTCCTCATCTCATGGAGGAACTCAACGAAATGGGGACCACTGCTTCCTAAGGAGGGAGAAATGGTCCAGGTGGATATTGGTGGCCACTTGCTTATTCCACTTGGGTCCCCACCATTTTTTCTTTCAGTTTTTCAATTTCCTTAATTGTAGCACAATTTACTATTTTTAGAAGTTTTTCAGGTCCTTAACTTCCACATCCATTTTGAGGCCGTAAATGACGTTTTTTGGGAAACTCGGGAGAAAATTGAAGTACCCTCCATATTTCTCACATCAAAAGTTGTATTCCTTGGATAGATATTTCTAACGAGGTATTGTGCATGACAAACAAAGATCGTATGCCACAGTTACGTCCCCAGGAATTTGATGTACCAATTTACCGAAACGGGGCCCATAGTTTTGGCGCTTCAACTCCTAGGGTTAGGTTTTTGGATGTTTAGGGCTTTCCATTGTTTCTCAATAATAAATAGGCCCTTGAGCCTCATTGTATAACATTTTAGAGGTGTGTAACCACCACATCTCTTCTAAGAGATAAGCTACCAATGCCCTAGCTATTTTATTTCCATTATGTCTGTAAAAAAATCTCAGTTCTTTGATATTAATGAAATGAAGTGTTATTTCTGCTGCATCTTTGTATTTATGTTTTATGTGTATTATGTTTTGTTTTTGCATAAATTTGGATCAGGAAATCCTTTAAAAAGTGTAGAAATTATATGCACTAAGCATGCATATGTCCAAGATCCACCTGATATCACACTATTTAACTTTATGCAAGATACTGAATCTATTCCACTTGTTAATCTTTTGCGGAAAAATTAATTGCACACACATGTGAAGCATAAACAAAAAATTATCAGTCGCACATAACACAGTTTTTAACCGGGAAAGCTTGAAGCTGAAAACCCCAACTATATATTATGTAACATGGAGATCATATGAAAATATCATACAAACATACAAAGCTTATCACAATCCCTCAGTACAGTACAAACGGCATACACTAATCAGGCCTAATCTTGCAAATCCATGCACTGATCTATGCCACCTGCTAGCCTGCCTCCACTGCGTAATCTCTGCTAAAGAATAGCTCTGAACAAATTCGAATTACTCCATCCTTGACTGCGCAATCCTCATTGGCATCTCCACTGAGTGTTGGATGCAATAAATGCATCACTATAGTCACAACAGATAGTCTATCTTGCCCTTTCACCTATCTCTCCACTGGTCTCCATTGAAACTGCCATGCACTATAGCTAACTGATGTATTATTTAGTTGATTAATGAGTTATTATTTGTGAATTAATTAACTAATTAATTCACTCCACTCTCACTAGTGTATCAATCAGTTAGACTACATACAACTAGCTCAACTGAGTCTAACTGAGTTAAAATGAATACAACTCCATAACTACTTCTTACCACTGTGTCATAACTCTGCCACTTGATTTCTAATTGAGTCCTCCATGCAATAGCTCCAGTAAACCCTCAGGAATAGTGTAATTCCTTCTTTCAGATGTTGTGCCACATTTGTGCACTGAACTGAAGTGCTCCAAGAGAATAAGTTGTTGTTTAGAGTCTAATTATTATTAAGAGTTAATAATAATCGACATGCATCTATTTTTAGAATGACGATCTATAAATAGACTTCGCCCAATATTCTAAAAATAGAATTTCATCTATTTTCCAACTTGATCAACCATCCACAAATAACATCCTGCAACTTTTGAAATAGGTTCATCATGCCTAAAAACAGACATAGTCTAAAAATAGACTTGCGCCAAAAATAGCCTGTGGGCCCACTTAGTGAAGGCGACTCTTTTCACTAAGCTCATCATCTTGTTGAATCTCAACACTCCCTCTCAACAAGATAGGGGATTATCCTTCACCCTGATCCTGCCTCTATGGTATTCGAATTTGCTCCGGGTGAGCGCCTTCATCAGAATATCTACATCTTGATCCTCCGTAGGAATGTACTGAAGCAACATGATCTTCTGCTGCACACAATCTCTGATATGATGATACCGGATATCAATATTTTTAGATCTATCATGAAACACAGGATTAACCGAGAGTTTAATGCAACTCTGATTATCACAATGAATCACCGTGGGATCTAAATGTGAACCGAACAAACCAACTAGAATCTTCCTCATCCAGATAGCCTCACATGTAGCTAAAATTGCTACCATGTATTCTGCTTCCGCTGAATTGAGTGCCACAGATCTTTGTTTCTTTCTATACCAAGAAACTGCCTTAGATTCGATACTAAAAATCCCTCCTGATGTGCTCTTTCTGTCTATTGGGCTTCCTACCCAATCTGCATCCGTGAAGCCATGCAACTTCACCTCATCTTTCTGTCTGAACCATAAACCATACTCATATGTGCCCCTCAGATATCTCAAAACATGCTTGCTCACCTTCCAAAAGAGCTTGGTAGGCTTAACCATCGCTTGTGAAAGCTGGTTCACTGCATAGCATATGTCCGGTCTTATATTGACTAAATACATGAGCGAACCCACAAACTGTCGATAAATAGTGGCATCCACTACCTATGCCGATGTAGCATCCTCTTTCTTCCAATTTCCTGGAAGAGGAGTGTCGATAGGCTTGCAGCCTTGCATGTGAAACTTCTCTAGTATCTCCCGGGCATACTTGCCTTAAGACACAAACAGCTCACCTTCCACATGTCCATGTTCCAATCCAAGAAGAAAAAAATGAAGGAGGCCTAAATCCTTCATCTCAAACTCCTTTGCAAGATCGACCTTGCATGAGTGTATGTTGCTCATCTTTGTTAGTATTAAATCATCAACATAGTACAATGATCCAAAGCCCTCATACAAGTGAGGACGGGTTTGCATACGCACTCTTGAGTGGTAAGTCCATGGAAATAGTACAACACGTCAGAGTGTACCAAGCACGGGGTGCTTGTTTCAGCCCATACAACGCTCTTTTGAGCCTGCACACATGCGACTCGCTGCTAAAGATCTCAAATCCTTCAGGCTACTCAATGTACACCTCTTCCTCAATGATCCCATTAAGGAATGTAGTCTTCACATCCATCTGATGAATGTGCCAACCCATCTGCACTGAGAGAGAAAGGATGGTCCGTATGGAAGAATACCGTGCGACAAGTGAAAAGGTTTCTTCATAGTCAATCCCCTCAATCTGTGAGAAGCCCCGGGCAAAAAATCTTGCCTTATACTTCTCGACACTCCCATCAGCAACTTTATTTACCTTGTAGATCCATCTTGATCCTACAACTGATTTTCCCACCAATCTTGGAACAATATCCCAAGAACTATTTCTGACAATGGAGTCTTACTCCTCCACCATGGCATCTACCCATGTGGGATCCTGCGCTGCTTCTTCAAAATAAGATGACTTTATCACAATACACTTGCTCATAAGAGCCATGTATCCAGTATATTAGTCAGGTGACTATCTCTATTTGCGTTGTGATGTAGGGACTCCTACATTCTGTGTCACATCCACCTTCAGTCTCTCAGCTTCTGTGGTATGCTTCCTGCCTTGTCTGATGTTTGGTTCTGCATGAGTGGACTCCTCCACTCCATCAATATCCTCCTGTGGCTGATCCACATCTAGAGGCTCATCTTTAGGAACAAGAAGTTCCTCTTCCGCATGCAAGTGTAGCTCCCTCTCAAGCGACAATTTCATGGCTTTCACCTCATTGAATTTTATATCCCGTCGCATAACAGTAATTCGATTGTTTGGAAAATACACACAATAGTTATGGGGTGTTTCTGTGTACCCCACAAATATCCCAACTTCTGTGTTCGGCTCTAACTTATTCTTGGCATCCTTCTTCACATGAATGTAAATAGGTGAGCCAAAAATCTTCAAATGAGAAATATTAGGCTTCTTACTAGTAAAAGCTTCCTCGGGTGTACTCATGCCAAATACTCTATGCGGAAAACGATTTTGCACATAAACCACTGTGTTTCATTCTTCTACTCACAAGTGCATCGGTAGGCCCTGATCATGCAGCATCGCTCGTGTAGCACCCACGATCATTCTGTTCTTTCACTCTGCAACCCCATTCTGTTGTGGGTTATGAGGCGCTATGAGTTCTCTTCGAATTCCTTCTTTGCTACAGAAGTATTTGAATTCGCCAAAGATGTATTCACCACCATTATCGATCCTTAGAGCTTTCACCTGCTTCCCTGAATCCTTCTCCACCAATGCCTTGAACTCACAGAAATTTGAGAATGTTTCACTCTTCTTCTGCATGAAGAAGATCCAGCATCTACGAGAAAAGTCATCAAAAAATATCACATAATACCTGGGTTTTTCTATTGAAGCAACCGAGAATGGCCCACACACATCTGTGTGAATTCTCTCCAAGATCATCGAAGCACAGTTCTCCTTCTCATGAAAAGTGGTTTTCACAAACTTACCCATTGTACATCCTTTTCACTGATCTAACTGCGTAAGAGTACCCTTGGGAAGTCCAGTAGAAATTTGCTGCAAAATCTTCAAAGCGCCATGGTGAAGATGGCCTAATCTCTTGTGCCATAATTCGCGCTCATTGCAGCTCACCACTTCTTCTGATTTTCCCACCATTGCAACGCAACCATCTACCTCCCGCTTGTAGATATTCTTAATTCGAACCCCTATCTTCTTGGTTTGAACCGTTGTTTTATGTCGAAGAAAATATTTTCCCTCATTGAAAACAACATCATAACCCCTGTCTTCCAGCATTGCGACTGAGACCAAGTTCTTCTTCAGACCTGGAACATGCATGACATTATACAATAAGAACGGATTACTGGACTCCCTCTCAAAGGTAATGGTCCCAATGCCAGTCGCACTGTACTAACCATCATCGCCCATCTCTATATGCATCTAGAGGTCCTTCTCCTCCAAGTCACTAAACAACTCTTTGTCTCCTGTCATATGGAAAGACACACCACTGTCAAGATACCACACCGATCCCATGCAGCTTGAAACCAAGCATGCGATCAAGGAAAAATCCAGCTCAAATTGTGAGGCTAAGGCCTCTCCAGCTGCAGATCTAGCATCCTACTTATTCTTGTTCTTCTGTGGACAGTTAGTGGCGAAATTTCATTGCTCGTGACAGTGAAAACACTTCACTTTGGACAAGTCTTGATTCTTGCCTTTCGCACCAGATTTAGAAGGATTTTTCTTCCCCTTCCCTTTCCTTGCTTTTGCAGCCAAAGCACAATTCTCTTCATCTTCATTTTTCGATGAAGATCCATCCCTGGTACCCCGCCTTATCTCCTCCTGCACAAGATCTGACCAAAGTCGCTCCCATCCTGGCAGTTTCTCCCGTCAATTGATAGAGTCTTCGTAGCTATGCCAACTCTTCGAAAGCCCAAGGAGAGCCAAGCTCACCAAGTCTTATTCGTCAACAGTAACCCCCACACTTCCAGCTCATCCTTACAGTGGACAAACGTCGTGAGGTATTTTGGAATACTGTCGCCTTTCTCCATTTTTTTATTTTCTGAGCTTTTCTTTAAGCGCCAACTTCCTCTGGTCACCTCTGCTTTGGAACAAGTTTTTCAAAGCCTTCCACATTAAGAATGCAGTGGCTTTCCCGTGAAGGCTAGACACAATGTGATCTTTAACACCTTCCAACAGAATTATCCTCGTCTTTGCAGTCTTCTTTTGCCATGCATCAAGTAATGCAGCATCGCTAGATCCCAGCTTAGGAACATCGCTATCGATGAACTCCTTCAGCCCATTATCCTCCAGCACTGCCTCCATCCTATCCTTCCAGGCTATGTAATTTGAGCTCCCATCAAGGGCATACTCCAATCTCAACCTGTTGAAAAACATTTCAATGTATACTCGATTTCTGCACCAAGAATCTTCTGTAGCAAATTCGAATTGTCCACTAGCACAAACTCACTTCACTATTGCAATCTTCAATCAACAAAGCTCTGATACCATGTAGAAATTATATGCACTAAGCATGCATATGTCCAAGATCCACCTGATATCACACTATTTAAATTTATGCAAGATACTGAATCTATTTCACTTGTTAATATTTTGCAGAAAAATTAATTGCACACACATGTGAAGCATAAACAAAAAATTATCAATTGCACATAACACAGTTTTTAACCGGGAAAGCCTGAAACTGAAAACCCCAAATACATATTATGTAACATGGAGATATATGAAAATATCATACAAACATACAAAGCTTATCACAATCCCTCAGTACAGTACAAACGGCATACACTAATCAGGCCTAATCTTGCAAATCCATGCACCGATCTATGCCACCTGCTAGCCTGCCTCCACTGCGTAATCTCTGCTAAAGAATAGCTCTGAACAAATTTGAATTACTCCATCCTTGACTGCGCAATCCTCATTGGCATCTCCACTGAGTGTTGGATGCAATAAATGCATCACTATAGTCACAACAGATAGTCTATCTTTCCCTTTCACCTATCTCTCCACTGGTCTCCATTGAAACTGCCATGCACTATAGCTAACTGATGTATTATTCAGTTGATTAATGAGTTATTATTTGTGAATTAATTAACTAATTAATTCACTCCACTCTCAGTAGTGTATCAATCAGTTAGACTAGATACAACTAGCTCAACTGAGTCTAATTGAGTTAAACTGAATACAACTCCATAACTACTTCTTCCAACTGTGTCATAACTCTGCCACTTGAGTTCTAACTGAGTCCTCCATGCAATAGCTCTAGTAAACCCTTAGGAATAGCGTAATTCCTTCTGTCAGCTACTGTGCCACATCTGTGCACTAAACTGAAGTGCTCCAAGAGAATAAGTTGTTGTTTAGAGTCTGATTATTATTAAGAGCTAATAATAATCGACATGCATCTATTTTTAGATTGATGATCTATAAATAGACTTCGCCCAATATTCTAAAAATAGAATTTCATCTATTTTCCAACTTGATCAACCATCCACAAATAGCATCCTGCAACTTCTAAAATATGATCATCATGTCTAAAAATAGACATAGTCTAAAAATAGACTTGTGCCAAAAATAGCCTACGGGCCCACTTAGTGAAGGCGACTATTTTCACTAAGCTCGTCATTTTGTTGAATCTCAACAACAAGGTCCACTTCAACACAAATGCGAACAAATGTGATAAATCCTTTAGTAATCCTTTTAGAGTTGACTTTGATGAAGCGACCTAGAAAGTTTCCCACATCTTCTAAGAAAGTTGGACATGTCATACGGATGATAAAATTGGTAAGCCTTACCAATACTGGAGTTTCCAGAGATAGCATAGAGAGAGTATTAAAATCTTGGAACTAATGTTGAAATAAAAGCCTTATGTCTGTCTTGTAACTTACGAAAAAGCACAATAAAAATTACTTTTGAGCATAAATATATTCCAACATCCTAAGGCCATTTATGGTGTATCCAATCCTTAAGAGGTAATGATGAAGGCAAAAAACCATTGAAACAACAAATAATTATTTTTCTTTCATAATCTGCAGCTATAAATTTGCATGCAATATTATCTACTTCGAGAGAACAAGTTTCATCTATCTTCTCCACCATGAATGTAGGACCAAAGAGATTTTTAGGGTTTGGCGAAGGAGTCCCTTGTTTTAGAACATCCTTAAACAATCTAGGTGGCATTGAGGTGGATGCACCAACCCCTTTGGCTCTTCCTCAAACTATTGCTATAATGTGAATTGGTGTGTTCTTGGATATGTCATATTCATTGAGGGACTTTTGATCCTGAAGTTGTCATCCTTTATGAATGAGCTGAAAACATCCATGAGGAATGTGCACTTCTCTTGTATCATCATCACAAGTGGAAAGACGAGATCTAAGTTTTCAACCTGTAAGAAATTGGATCCTCTTGATATTGGTTTCACCAGGATCAAGTAATTCTCCAGTTTTAGATCGCATTGTTGGTAAAAATCCTCCATGCTTCGAAGTCGATTCTGCACCACAAAGTTTTGAAGAGAGACATTTTGAAGCCCTTTGAACCCTCCTACACCACAGTTTCCTAAACCCACTTTAATAGATTCGTCGATCCACTATTCTGGAGAGAAAAAGCCCTAACAAATCCTTCAAACCCTGCATTCTCAATCGCTTATGGGTTGGTTATTCTTAAAACCATAGTAGAGAAATTTTTACTTATGTAAAATCTAGAGGAACATTATCCATTTATATAGTTATTTAACATTTCTATAATTATTTAATATAATATTAGTAGGGACACTACATAATGGTTCAAAAATGTCGAATTATCATTATATTATGTTTATATTATTGCTTCTAATTTCATAAAGTGTTATAATTTGTATATATATTACACAATAGTCTAAATCTTAAACCCTCTTCTATTTGATTCTATACATCATGGAGGAAAATAAAGGTGGGTTTGTTTATGGAATATATAGGTATGGTCCTCCTTAAAAATATATATCACGTTATCTAGGAGATTCCATGTATACTTTTAAAATTTTCCCTTTATTTTTCGAAGCGAGTTGTACGGGTGGTTTTTCTTTGATTAAATGGTTTTAAAAGTATAATATTTCTGCTTAGATAGTGTTTAAATATGATTATATAGTTTTAAAAGTATCTTATTTGTGTTTAGATAGTACATAGTTGAGTAAATTTGTAATTAAAAATTTAGATATAAATTAAAAGTTAAAAATTAAATAAAATTATCAAAATTATATATATATATATATATAAAGGAGTTGTTTCTAGTGCGGTTTTTTGGTGGATCTTCTTATTAAAATCTTGTGGAAAAATTTGAGGTGAAATCTTGATTTTTGTTATTTAAATTAGTTTTTTTTGAGTGTATATATGGATTTAGCACCATGAAAAACTTGTTTTTGGTGGATTTTCTGACCAAAATCTTGTGGAAAATTTTGAGGTGAAATCTTGATTTGTGTTATTTAAACTAGTTTTTTTGAGTGTACATATGGATTCAGCGCCCTAAAAACTCTTAGGCACTTGGATTGTACAGAGTTTACCCATCAAACTTGTGATTTCAATGAATTCCTGTAGGATTTTAAACAAATTAGATCGGAAAAATAAATTGAAAAACTTTTCAAAAAATCGCACTAAAACAACTGGTATATTAAAACAAAACATTTAGTGATATTTATTTATTTCTTTACTTTATTTATTGAAAAAATAATTATATTTTTAATAGTATTTAAATATTTAAATAATAAACTACGTTTAATTCTTTTGGGTAGTTGATGTGGCAAGTTCATGTTATGTGAGATTATTGTATTGAAACAATAATTATATTTGTAATAAATTTTTTTAATGATAAGTTAGTATAATATATTATATTATTATTAGTATTATTAATTAAGGTGTACTTTATTTTATAGATGAAATTGTCTTTGTATAGGAATTAGGTGATATAATTTCAAGCAAAATTGTGATTTTTTTTTGTTATTTATAATACATTTTTGAATAAATAAATGCATTTATCACCTTAAAATTCATGGGGCATTGGAATTATACAGTTTAAACAACTTAAACTCAAGTTTCTAAAAAAAAATTGTTGTATTTTTGGTTTAAATTAACCAGAAAAATTACCTTGAAAAGAGTAATTTCATTTATAAGTTAGACTAAGCCCTTAATTAATATTTTGAAGAGGAAAAATTAGGGTTTCCTTTTAGAATTTGTGAATGGTGTTTTTAATATATTCATTTATATAAAATGGTGTACTTGATTTAATGAATTTAAATCAAGCATACATTGGTATGAAATTAGTCAAATGCCCAACAATATTGACAATGACTTGTTAAACTAATCCCTTGCACTAATACTACATATCCTACATTTAATTTTTTAAATAATATAATTTGAAGTCTCACATGAAGAGAACGACTTTATATTCATATAGATATTACAAAGTCAACCAAGGTGGTGATATGTGTGAAAGTGGTAAGTTTTTTTTAAAGAGAGTCTTGTTTGTTAAATATGACAAAAATGCAATTTATATGATGTTTTTTCTTTGAGGTTATATGTGGGCAAATCCACCAAAAGGGATCAAGTAGCTTTGGCTTATTAAGTTCTAGGGCATCGAGGAGAATTGACAGAGGGCATCAAGGAAAATTGACTTTATCACCTCCCATAAACTAGGACTTGCCCAATTGAGCTAATCCTTGAGGCTTAATTTATATGATGTTAAGATTCACAATAACTACTAAAATAAAATAAAAAAGTATTTATAAATAAAATAAATTAAAAATAAGATATATTTAATCTTTTTTTAATTTATTTTTCAAATATAATAAAATTTTTGTTGGAAGTTATAAATTTTTTTAGTTAATATTTTTTTAAAGTTTGGTGTAATATTCCTAATTAGCTTTCAGCTAGTTGGAATATTAAATTTTTCTTTTTTCATTTAGATAGATGAATCAGAGGGTAGGAATACCCATAAATCTCCTTAGTAGGAGTAAAATCACCTCCAATTTGAATGTGGATCCCATATGGACAGGGTCAAGTTTCACCAAATCAAAAACACTATCAGGAGGTAATGGAGCATTAAAGGAGGAAAACACAGTTATGATGGAGGAGTGTATGCATGAGAGTAACATCTTTAATGAGTGGAACCGAGGGTGAGGAAGCTCACCAAGAATATAAGGAAGAGAATGGAAGCCATAGAAGGCATTCTGATTATTGTTTATGTCTTGGTCTTTCATGACTTTATGACCGCTTCAGTTGCTTAGCTAAGTCTACTTTGTTGTTTAGCACAAGGGTGTTTCCGTGCGGAAATCCCACCCTCATCCTCGGGGGACATCAAGTGCCCACTAAGGAGAGGTTTATTGAGCTAAATTTCCACCATTCGACATCAGGTCAAGCTTCATCCATTATCCACAGTGCAGTCTCCTTCAGGATTGTGTTGTTTTGCAGGGAAGTAGCAGTGGAGGATTGATAGATCCAGTTTCTGATCTTGTTGTCCAGTGGAGGGAGAAGCCCTTCATCTTGGAGGCTAGAAAGGAGGTTCATTTCACATCATTTTGTCATTTGGAATCAGGCCAAGCTGCTACCATCACCTAAATTGTGGTATCCTTCAGAAACTGCATTATTTTATAGGGTAGTTGTAGTGGAGGGCTTAGTGCCCTAGTTTGTGAGTTAGATTTCCAGTGAGGGGAGCAACCCTTCATCTGGGAGGTCTATTGGAGGAGTATCAGCCATTTCCATATCATATCATCCACCTCTTATCATTTTTCTAGTTGCAGAGCATTATTCAGCCCTAGGGTTGCATTTTGGCATTTTTTCATTTTGTGTATTTCCAGACACCCTTCTTGGGTTGTCTTGGAAATGTTCTTGGGAGCTTAGATCTCTATTCCCAACACTTTTTGAGCATTATATATATATATATATATATATATATATATATATATATATATATATTCCAGCTGAATTTATACTCACTGGAACTGCGTTGTCTTGGTTCTTCGGCATTTTGAGCAGTAGCAACATTTCATGTTTGGGTGTATTTGATCAGTGGAGGCTTGTCTTACCTAGATTAACTAACTTGTTCCTCAATATATTGTACTTATGTTTTTGTTGATATACATAATAAGATGGATCTATGATTGGCTCATGTTTGATGTCTTAATATTTACTGCAGTTTCCAGTTTTATGTTCAATATTGTTTCTTTTACTAATTTGGAATATTACAGTGGTATCAGAGCCTAATCTTGGCTCAGACTGTGTAGTACAACAACTATGTCATCAGAAGAATAATAGGCTCTCACAGAAATGGGAAAGAGGTATCTTCATATAAACCAGGGATATGATTATATAGACCCCAAAGGAGATAAAGGAAAAACTCCTATATCAGGAGAGGAGGATGAAAAGGAGTTTCCCAAGCTTCTTCTCCAAACCATGCAGGATATTTCCTAAGATATCAAGGAGATAAGGATGGAGAGACACAAATAATCCCCTATAGGGTTTCTACATGGATAATGCTCCGACATTTCACATCACTGTTATGATCAACCAGTTAAGCAACAAGTTTCCCAATGCTCCACTATGCCTACATTCCTAGTAGTGGGAAATGGAGGTAGAGGACCCCAAGAACAAGAAACTCTTGAAGATTATTTCCTAGAGTATGAGCCTCAATCTTAGAGATTCAAAGATAATCTAAACTTTCAGGAGTTTTTTCAGATCAAAGACAATAGGAGACCTTGACATAACAATAGAAGTGAATTGTTCATACAGAACAATGATCTACAACGAACCATGGGTAGTTTATTTTTTCCCAATTTTGATCGGCCATCCAAGTGCATAGCCAAGTATTGGGTGGAGAAGCTAGAAGTCTAATTTCAGATGAACCAAGTACCGGAGATGGAGGCCATCAAAATTGCAGCGTTGCACCTTGAAGGTGAGGCACATGATTGGTGGTTTCATGGTCTTTCTACATTGGTGCATGCCAATGTGACTGCATATTCAGAGGTCCCCGAAGGTTGGTAGAGAGGTTTGATCGAAGATACCCAGAGGCACCTTTTATTGAGTTGGCCAAGCTCAAGCAGTCAGGTAATCCAGAGACCTATATCTTTGAATTTATAAAAAAATTTGTCATGGTTCTTGCATAATCTGCAACTAAGAGGGTTTATATGTTCATTTATGAGCTAGTAGAGCCTCTACATGGGTTGGTTAAATCTTCTACACCCACTACTCTTCAAGATGCTATTGAGAGAGTAAGAGATTTACAATATTATTTGCGAAGGGAAAAGGCTCCATTTCAACAAAGGCCACCCTTTCAATCAAAATGGAAAGATGTGAAGGTTCTCCCTTCAAAAGAGAACTAGAACAAAGGGCCTCTTAGTGATGATGTCTGAAGAGACTTAAGGAGAAGGAATTTTTGCTTCACATTCTAAGAACCATGGGCACCAGGGCATCAACGTGCAACAGGGAAAGCACACTATATAGAGGTATTCTCTGATAGTGAGGAGGAGGAAGAAGAGGAGCCATAAGGGGACAACAACGTTGTGATAGCAGGAGAGGATCCACCACCACCAAGTGGTGGGAATGGGGAATTTGCTCCACATGGAGGGGCCGAGCTTGCATATTTTCACGGAGTACCCAAGTATATGACTTTGAGAGTACGAGGTACCATTTAGGATCAGATAGTATTAGTGTTGATTAACAGTGGGGCCACCCACAACTTTATTAATGCTCAGTTAGTACAGAGGAGAGTAATACCCACTGATGATTTTCAGGGATTTTCAGTTTTGGTCCCAGGAGATAGAACTATGCAGTGTTTGAAGTATGTTTTGACATTGTTAGTAACCTTGGGGACATATAATTTGACTGATCACTTCTTTTTCATCGACATTCCTGACACCAATATGATATTAGGTTTGTAGTGGTTGATTATATTGGGGAAAGTCACCACAGATTAGGAGACTTTGTAGATGGAATGGGTAGATAAGGAGAGTGGTAAGCATCAGATGATCAGGGGAATGCACACTTATCTCCCTCAGATAGCTTCTACACACAAGATAGAGCCTGATTTGTGCATTGGGAGCAAGGACACAACATTCCACTCAGTTATGCAGTTGACTCTGACCCATGATGTAGTATTAATTTGAGGCATTCCACCAGGAAGGCCCCTGCACCAGGAGTTAGTTAAAGAGTTCTCACAACAAGATGCACCATTCATAGACCTGGCTGAGATGGGAACCTTGGGTGAGCTTATCACAGTGCAGAGAGTATTTGGTAGGCTCAAGGAGGAGAGGGACATTCTCCCAGTATCAGTATTACCAACTCTCACCAAGCATCTTGAGCTGAGAGGAGATGTTTCAAGGGTGGATGATGGCACAATCATGGTGCAAGGGGGCTACTCCACGGCCTTTGAGAGCTAGAAGATACTTCCACATAGGAAGGATTCTTCCATATATGGTAGAGGGTTATTGGCATTCATGCATACATTGGCCAAACTTAGGAAGTTTTGGATGGATAGTAACTTCCAAGTGAAGACTAACCTCCATAAACTTCAACCCCTACTTAAGCAGGAGCAACTACAAGGGAGGCAACAAAGGTAGGATAACAGTATTCGAGCATATGGCTTTAGCATTGAGAATGTCAAATAAGGGATGTTAGATTCAACAAGATGATGAGCTTAGTGAAAAGTAAGCACCTTCACTAAGTTAGGCCCACAGGCTACTTTTAGGTGTATGTCTGTTTTTATAAATGGTGAGCATATTCTATAAGTTGCAGGATGCTATTTGTAGATGTTTGGTCAAATGTCAAAAATAGATGAAATTCTGTTTTTAGAATATTGGGTGAAGTCCATTTATAAATCGTCGATCTAAAAATAGATGCATGTCGATTATTATTAGCTCTTAATAATAATCCGACAATAAACATCAACTTATTCTCTTGGAGCACTTTATTTCAGTGAACAGATTTGGAAAATCAGTGGGTTGAAGGAATTATGCAATTCCTAGGGTTTATTTGTAGCTCATGCATGGAGGAATCAGTTAGAACTGAAGTGGCAAAGTTATGACAGAGTTGGAAGAGTAGTTTATGGAGTTGTTATTTAGTTTAATTCAGTTAAGCAAGGTAAACTCAGTTGAGCTAGTTGTATCTAGTCTAACTAAAAGATACACTAGTGAGAGTTAAGTGAATTAATTAGTTAATTAATTCACAACTAATAACTCACTAACAACTTAACAGAAACCATAGTTAACTACAGTGCATGTCAGTTCCAATGGAGACCCAGTGGAGAGATAGGTGAAAGGGTGAGATGGAATATCCATTGTGACTATAGTGATGCATTCAATGCATATGAGACACATTGGAGTTTCCAATGAGGATTGCACAGTCAAGGCAAGGCCAATTCGAATTCATTCAGAGCTCTTCTTCAGCAGGGATTGCGTAGTGGAGGCAGGCTATCAGGAGGCAAGAAATTGGTGCATGGAGATGCAAATTTCTACATGACAGTGTGTAATGAATCTACATTTTACTGAGAGCTTGATGTACTAAGCCTTGTATGAGATTATTACATGATTCCATTCATATACATAATATATGATAGTTGGGGTTTTTAGCTTTAATCTTTCCCGTTAAACAACAGTGTTATGTGCGATTGAATTGATTCACATGTATTTGCAATTGAGTTTTAAATTTCCGCAAGTTTAACAATGGAGGGATTATGTATCTTGCAAGAAGATAAATATTATGAGATCAGGAGGATCGAGTAATACATTATTATTAATAAATTTCTACATGGTATCGGAGCAGTACTGATCACTGGAGATTGCAATTGTGAATAATTGTTGAGTTTTGTGCTGGTGGACAATTCGAATTTTCTGCAGAAATTTCTTGGTGCAACAGTTGAGTATTCATTGAAATGTCTTTTAATGGGTTGTGATTGGAGTATGCCCTTAAGGGTAGCTTGAATTAGATAGCCTGGAAGGATAGGATGGAGGTGGTGCTTGAAGATAATGGACTGAAGGAGTTCATCTTTAATGATGTTCCTAAGCCTACTTCTAGCAATGTTGCAGTACTTGACGCATGGAAAAAGAAGGTAGCGAAGACAAGACGTATTATGTTGGAAGGTGTGAAAGACCATATTGTGTCAAGAATTCATGGGAAAGCCACTCCATTTGCAATGTGGAAGGCTTTGACAGATCTTTTCCAAAGCAACAGTGACCAAAGAAAGTTGGCGCTGAAAGATAAGCTCAGAAAAATAAAAATGGAGAAGGGCGACAGTATTCCCAAATATCTCATGAAGTTTTTCCATTGTAGGGATGAACTGGGAAGTGTGGGGATTACTGTTGATGATGATGATCTTGTCTCTCCTTGGGCTTCTGAAGAGTTGGCAAAGCTACAAAGACTCTGTCAATGGACGGGAGAAACTGTCGGGTTGGGAGCGGCTTTGGTCGGATCTTTTGTAGGAGGAGATAAGGCGAAGTACTAGGGATGGCTCTTCATCGAAGAATGATGATGAATCGAATTTCGCTTTGGGTACCAAAGAAAGGAAAGGAAAGGGGAATTAATCCCATCCAAAATCTGAAGCTAAAGGGAAGAAACTGTATTTGTCCAAAGTGAAGTGTTTTCACTGTCACGAACATGGGCATCTCGCCACTAACTACCCACAGAAAAAGAAGAACAAGAAGGCTACTGGAGTTGCAGCTGGGTAGTCCTTAGCCTCGCAATTTTAACTTGATTTCTCTTTGATCACATGCTTTGTTTCAAGCTCAGTGGGATCGGTGTGGTATCTTGATAGTGGTGCGTCTTTCCATATGACAAGAGACAAGGAGTTGTTTAGTGACTTGGAGGAGAAGGATCTCCAAATGCATATAGATATGGGAAACAATAGAAAATACAGTGTGACCAGCATTGGAACCATTACCTTTGAGAGGGAGTCAAGTAAACCATTTATGTTGAAAGATGTTATGCATGTTCCAAGTCTGAAGAAGAACTTGGTCTTGATAGCAATGTTGGAAGACAGAGGTTATGAAGTTGTTTTCAGCAAGGGAAAAGCTTTCCTATGACATAAAACAACAGGTCAAACCAAGAGGATAGGGATTCGAGTTAAGAATCTCTACAAGCTAGAGGTAGATGGTTGCGTTGCAATGGTGGGAAAAGTAGAAGAAGTGGTGAGTCGGGATGAGGGTGAATTATGGCATAGGAGATTGGGCCATTTTCACCATGGCTCCTTGAAGATTTTGTAGCAAATTCCTACTGGAATTCCCAAGGGCACTCTTGCACAGTCAGATCAGTGAAAGGGATGTATTATGGGTAATTTTATGAAGACCACCTTTCATGAGAAGGAGAATCGTGCTTCGGTGATCCCGGAGAGAATTCACACAGACGTGTGTGGACCTTTCTCGATTGCTTCAACAAAAAAACATAGGTATTATGTTATATTTGTTGATGACTATTCTCGTAGATGTTGGATCTTCTTCATGTAGAAGAAGAGCGAAACATTCTCAAAGTTTTGTGAGTTTAAAGCATTGGTGGAGAAGGAGTCGGGGAAGCAAATGAAGGCTCTGCAGAGTGATAATGGTGGTTAATATATCTCAAACAAATTCAAAGAATTATGTAGAAAAGAAGGAATTCGAAGAGAACTCATAGCGCCTCATAACCCACAACAGAATGGGGTCGCAGAGAGGAAGAACAAAATGATCGTGGGTGTTGCACAAGCTATTCTGCATGAATAGGGCCTCTCGATTCACTTGTGGGTGTAAGCATGCAACACTACGGTTTATGTGCAAAACCATTGTCCTCATAGAGTACTTGGCATGAGTACACTTGAAAAATATTTTACTGGTAAGAAGCTCGATATTTCTCATTTGAAGATTTTTGGCTCATCTGTTTACATTCATGTGACAAAGGACGCCAGGAAGAATATGGAGCCGACTGCAAAAGTAGGGATATTTTTGGGGTACATAGAAACACCCCATAATTATTGTGTTTATTTTCCAAACAGTCGAATGACTATGGTGTGACAGGATCTAAAATTCAATGAGGTGAAAGCCATGAAGTTGTCGCTTGAGAGGGAGCTACACTTGTATGCAAAGGAGGAGCTACTTGTTCCCAAAGATGAGCCTCTAGATGTGGATCAGCCACGGGAGGAGATTCATGGAGTGGAGGAGTCCACTCATGTAGAACCAAACATCAGAATAGGTAGAAAGCGTACCTCAGAAGCTGAGAGACTGAATCTTTATGCGGCACAGAATGTAGGAGTCCCTACATCACAGCACAAACAGAGACAGTCCCCTGACCGATTTAATGGATACATGGCTCTTATGAGCAAGTGTATCGTGATAGAGCCATCTTATTTTGAAGAAGTAGCGTAGGAGCCCACATGGGTAGGTGCCATGGTGGAGGAGTAAGACTCCATTGTTAGAAATAGTGCTTGGGAGATTTTTCCAAGGCAGGTGGGTAAATCATTGGTAGATTTGAAATGGATCTACAAGGTAAATAAAGCTGCTAATGGGAGCATCGAGAAGTATAAGGCAAGATTTGTTGCTCGGGGCTTCTCACAGATTGAAGGGATTGATTATGAAGAAACCTTTGCACCTGTCGCACGGTATTCTTCCATAAGGACCATCCTTGCTCTCTCAGCACAGATGGGTTGGAACATTCATCAGATGGATGTGAAGACTACATTCCTTAATGGGATCATTGAGGAATATGTGTACATTGAGCAGCCTGAAGGATTTGAGATCTTCAGCAGTGAGTCACATGTGTGCAGACTCAAAAGAGCGTTGTATGGGCTAAAGAAAGCACCACGTGCTTGGTACACATGGATCGACAACTATTTCACTGGACTTGGCTTCACCAAGGGTGAGGCGGATGAAAACCTGTACCAACTTGTGGTGGAGGGTAAGCTTTTAATAATTTTTCTTTATGTTAATGATTTAATACTAACGGGTGATGAGCAGTTGATACACTCATGCAAGGTAGATCTTGCAAAGGAGTTTGAGATGAAGTATTTCAGCATCCTTCATTATTTGATTGGATTGGAAATATGGCAACGAGAAGGTGAACTGTTTGTGTCTCAAGGCAAGTATGCTCAGGAGATACTTGGTAATTTTCACATGGAGGACTGCAAGCCCATGGATACTCCTCTTCCAGGAAATTGGAGGAAAGAGGATGCTACATTGGTAGAGGTAGTGGATGCCACTGTTTATTGGTAGGTTCACTCATGTATTTAGTTAATACAAGACCGGACATATGCTATGCGGTGAACCAGCTTTCACAAGAGATGGTTAAGCCTACCAAGCTCTTTTGGAAGGCATGCAAGCATGTCCTGAGGTATCTCAGGGGCACATATGAGTATGGCTTATGGTATAGATAAACGAATGAGGTGAAGTTTCATGGATTCACAGATGCAGATTTGGCAGGTAGCCCATTAGAAAAAAAGAGCACATCAGGAGGGGTTTTCAGTATCGGATCTACAACAGTTTCTTGGTAAAGCAGGAAACAAAGATCTATGGCACTCAGTTCAGTGGAAGCAGAATACATGGCAGCAATTCAAGCTGCATGTGAGGCTATCTGGATGAGGAAGATCATGGTTGGTTTTTTCAGTTCACATTTAGATCCTACAGTGATACATTGTGATAATCAGAGTTGCATTAAACTCTCGATTAATCCTGTGTTTCATGATAGATCTAAACATATTGATATCTGGTATCATCATATCAGAGATTGTGCGCAGTGGAAGATCATCTTGCTTCAATACATTCCTACAAAATATTAGGATGTAGACATTCTAATGAAGGCGCTCGGCAAGAGAAAATTCAAATACCATAGAGGCAGGATTGGGGTGAAGGATAATCCCTATCTTGTCGAGACGGAGTGTTGAGATTCAACAATATGATGAGCTTAGTTAAAAGTAAGCACCTTCATTAAGTGGGGCCCGCAAGCTATTTTTAGGTGTATGTATATTTTTAGACATGGTGAGCATATTCTATGTTGGAGAGGTAAATCCCTTCTACAGACAGAGGTGATCCCTACTAGCCCAGATCGGGTATAGCAACAATCAGGTCACGCAGTGACATAGGTCTCTAGTTACAAAACGACAAGAACATGACGAATTTCCTACCTCAGGTCCTACGCAGTGGTCATTGAAGAAAGGATGACACTTTCCGTTCTTCGCTTGGAAAATCATGATCCTTCTGCTTGACGCGTCCGAACACTTGCACACATGCAAAGGATACAACGATACACAACGCAAAATATAAATCTTGTAACCATACATCAGTCAGAGAGGATGTAATTCATTGCATCAAAGAAATAGACACATGAATGAAACCATAATCAAAGTCGCTTATCATTAAAATAACGAAATAAAGATACCACCCAAAGCTCTGACGCTTGATCTTCCTTTGGCGGGCTTGACAACGGAGCATGTCTCAATGAATCTTTTCAGAAATGAGACAAGGCTCTCTCTCTCTTCGGCTTGGCTCTCAAAGGTTGTCTGGCGATAGTCTCCTTGCCACAAGTTCAGCTCTTGCTTCTAGCTTGCTAAGGGAAAAAGGCAAGCTTATATAGATGGTGGAAGGGGAGTTCAGATCCCTACAATTATGGGATTGGCCCTATCCTTAAGGAAGCTTCCATCATAGGTGGAAAACCACCTCCCATACATGGAGATCCAGAGCCAAACCTCCCAACTCATTTTAGAGACTCGTTCAGGAGTTTGTTGAAATCAAACTTCCGCCATTTATTTTTAAAAAACCTCCTTTATTAAGCTTAGCGGGAGCAATACACTGGGACAGAGTGCCAGTTGGCGCGCCCTATATGGTGGATTTTCCCCATTGGAACGAGGGTTGAACTGGCTAGTTGCGCCAAGGCCAAAAGATTAGATTTTAGGGTATTTCAAAGGAAACTTTATTCAAAGGAATGATTTTCCTTGTCAAGGGGGATGCCATGAAAGTGGTTTCAGGTTATGTCACTGCTCATAGGTCACAGGAAAGGCCCTCCAATGTGCAGGACGGGGAATTGCAGGGACGATGACAATTTTTTGTGTAACAGATGCCCCCTAAAGCATGAGGCCCAAGAGAGAGAGGGGTGAAATGCTTTATGAGAACGTGCCCAACTGAAAACACTGCCATCGGAAAGCCTACATGCAAGTAAAAATGATATCTCTGGTACATGATATGTGGTATGGGCACAACCATCCATAATAGAGTATACAACAAGCAGGATCCATGGTATGGACGCAACCATCCAGTAAGAAGGATCAACAAGTAGACTAAGGTATGGTCGTAGCCATCCAATCAAATGAGTCACGTAAATAATCATGATAATCCACAAAATCCGCAGCCTAGATTCCATCAGACAAAACCTAGGGTCTTGCACTCCATCTTGACCCGAATAGAGTACAAGTCCCAGCATGTGAATAAGTGAGCTGAAGTCGAACATGCTAGAACATCGTCTGATTACCAGCTAATAATGAAAGTCGTTAACAGACGCGAGAGGTACCACTAATAATGAGGATGGCCCTCAAGGTACTATAGGTACAATCCATAGAATGTCAACAGTGAGTTGGCGTCGAACACCCGCAGAATCATTCAATCGAAGGCCAATGATGAAAACCTCGTGTCGAATGTGAAGAACCTGCCGTTGAGGCATGCAGGCTCCAAGGTACCTGAAGGGAGTCTCTAGACCAACTTCTTGGATAATGATCTGAATTCGATAGGAAGTGAGCTTGATCAAAGGTGGGCCATAATGTTTCCCACATCATCGATGCGAGACAGAGGAACATAATGTTTGTGAATCAAGATTAGCAGAGGATCAGAGGGGTATTGAAAAATTCAGAGGCCAACTTCTCTTGAACATATCGGTGGCACGACACTGGATTTGGCAGTGTTTGACATCAAAGGATCTGAGGTCATGATGACGTGGAAAAGAGAAGAAGAGTGGTCAAAATAGATTACCCAAACCCATGGAGGCAAGCAAAAAGTGAGATGAGATTTCCCCAATCCGACACAAGTGCAGACAAGTGCCATGTTGAAGAGTGACATACTACCGACACGACGATGATACTGGTTCCATTTTTCCCCACCATTTCTGGCGAGTACCCCAATTATTTTTGGAAACAAGATTGAAGGGGATAGCATATGCTTGCGATATAAGTTTTTCCTTCAAACAAATCCAACCTAGTACATTTAACGAGCCCTAGGAAGGAGGAACTCGAGTATCGTCATTACGACGGAGTCCGATGTCATCAAGTTTTAACGAGTTTGACAAAGGAAATAATCGACATATTTTCATGTTTAGAGAGTTTGAAAAGACAACAGAAAAGTAAACTCCAATATTCCCTTTTCGTAGATATTTCCTCAGATCCGAAAAGTTATAAAATTGTGTCTGAGAAAACCTCCTAGTCGCGATAGGCTAGGGTATTCCTTTTTCGTAAAAAATCTATCCCAGCCCGAAAAAGGGGTAAACGTATACTGGGTAGATGTTGTTTCGCAGCCAATTTAATGAGATCAAAACGACAAGCGACTCGGCAATATTTTCATTTTTAGAGAGTCAGAAAAGAGCTGAAATATGACTCCAGTAATGACTTTTTTGTGTTTTTACCGAGTCCGAAAAAGTATAAAATACAACTCGTACCGTCATCCTAGTCACGTGGAAACCTGTTGCTGCACAAGAAAGCAAGCGTAAAACCCATTTTTCGACAAAATATAATAAAATATTGGAAAAATAAGCTTCAAAACCTAATTTGATTTTGAAAATTTATAAATATGACCAAAATAGTAAAAACATATTTACCTTTAATTTTTACCTCTTGTAGAGAGCTACAGTAAGTTTTTTCCTTGCAAACTTGTGATGACGATTGTGGACGATCCAGTACATCATTTCAGATCCCGTCTTTTCCAGGTAAAAGGCGCTTCCCTTAGCTATGTTTTAATCCATTTTTTATAGTATTCCACTGTGATTTGAAGTCCCTGACGGGGAAATTTGAAAATTTAGGGCTCACCCAATTGGCACGGGTATGAGGCACGGACTCGCGCCAATCGGGTTATTTTTGCAAAGGGGTCGCACCAGTTGGTGCGAATGTCAGCAAAATAGTCGCGCCAACTGCGCAACCTAAATTTCCACTCAATTTTTACAAAAATGAACCAATCAACTAGATTTTTGAATGCTCAAGGGATCTAATGAAGTTCTTATGACCATTTTGGTGTAGGTACAAAGCCACAATGGTAATCAAATGGAAATAAAGGGAGCATAGTGAAGAAGACGAAATGGCAATGGAGAGCTAGCAATGCATTAATGCTCTTCAGGATTGCGGTTTGAAGAAGTTATTCTTGACACCATGTATCAGAGCACAACCTGAATTATTGCAATACTTAATCAGTATCTAGGACGATAACAAAGAGAAGTTTAGGATTCGATATCAAGTGTTGGAGCTCGAAGTATCCGATGTATACTTCATCACTGGATTGTCTTAGAGAGGTCCAATCCTGATCATGATAGGTACTAGGCCTTCTGGTGAAAAATTGTCAATGGTAATGGAAAGAGTGTGCCCAAGAGCACAAACGGGATCAAGTAGCGGGAAGGTTGACATTCACATTGTTCCCGATCTAGCACTTAGAGTGGTGCTCCATACCATTACGCGAGCTGCGGGGTCGCAAGCGCTGCATGAGGCCACTAAAACACAACTCCTTTTAGCATCAGAATGTATAAACTCAACACTATTTGATTGGGCTACAGCCGTAACCATGAATATCAAATGGAAATTGAAAAAGTGTAAAAATAAAAAACTAAAGCAGTTTGGGTACGGATCTATCTTGGTATCGTTCATCCTCGAATGGCTACCAATATTCTAGGGCCAAGGGGTGATAGTCGCAGATCCATCGTTGAGAGAGCCACGGATGGCTTGATGGGTAGAACTGATGCCTAGAGCAAGAGGGGGCCAACAGATGTCATGGTAGCTCAAGTTCTTTGTATGGCTTCGGCGACAGTTGATCGTCATAGAGGACTGGGCCTATGCTGGTACTAACTTCACAGGAGACCCAGACCTTCCACTTCTAGAAGGATAGGACTGGGATGAGGAGCTGGGTAAGACTCTTTTATATTTTGAGTTTTTTTTTTATGATTTTTTTTGGTATACATGTATGTTCTAACAATCGATCCTATATATATGAATATGTTGGCCCAGAGAGGCTCATCGGGATGTCGGCGATCGCACGGAGGACCCCTCTCACCTATGACCCTCAAGGTGAGGGGGGCGAGGGGAGCGAGCTAGTTTAGAACTTGGATGGAATCGCTCGTGGGATCCCAGATTACGCTTGCCTAGTAGATGTCCCTTTGGCTTATCAAAGGCACACCGTGGGGGTGCCTAGTCGCCTTCATCATTTACTGAGGTGATTGGTGCTAGCAGTGACATGCTACCATGAGCACCATGCTGATTAGTCATCTAGGATTTTCATCTACATATTTTTGAGAGACATGTTGTCTCCAGATATTATTAAAATAGACATGTATATTTTTTGGATTTTATGTGATGCACACCAACTACAAACATTCGACATATATATATATATATATATATATATATATATATATATATATATATATATATATATATATATATATATATATATATATATTTCTGGATGGATATTTTCACATATGATGATGTTTTTATAAGTTGTGTAAATGTCTATGTAAAATCATGTTAGCTACTACATATGTTAATGCTTTCATGTGTCTCGGTATATGTTGATATGTAATGTAATCAAAATTTATTTCTAGTAAATGAATACGTAGATACAGTCGTAAAATGGATGGGTTCCTAACTGAATAATGACCATTGAGTTGTAACACTACAAGCTGTTAGTCCAGAGATACAAGTAATGCACGAATACCAAGGTTAACAACCTCGTTCAATAATTCCAAAATGGCACTATATTCCGCAACATTATTTGTAGCAAGCCCTAGAAAAACACTTTGTAAATTAACTAACTCACCAGCAGGATTGTAGATTACCCAGGCTGCTGAGGATAGATTCCCGGTACTGCGAGAGGCACCATCCGCAAAACTGACAAAAGGATTTATATACATCTACACAATCAGGAAGACTCGACCAGCAGAAAGACGCTTACAAAACACACCACAACACACATGCACAAAAATGAAATCACTCACTTATGTACACACACTACACAAGAATAATTCAAGCGTAGTACTTCTTTAGGTACAGCCCATTCCTAGGTTGTGCCAAAGGAATGCCTTCATAGTCGATTATCTCATAGGCCCCATTTTTTAATACACGTTTTACGATATAGGGCCCATGCCACATGGGTTGGAATTTGCCTACCCCAAGCTTATCATATGCTTGATCATATAAGAGGACGAGGTCCCCTTCTATAAAAGAGCGTGGAGAAATCGTTTGATCGAAATGAGCTTTAACCCACTTTTTCTATGCCTTGATAACCAAAGCAGCCAAGCGGTGAGTTTCGTCCAGTCGTTCCAGATATAGGAGATGTTCTTCCTCCGGGGAAGTGTCGGGCAGTAATTCCACAGCCAACTTCAGTGAAGGGATCCCACATTCAACCGGAAGAGTTGCTTCCAGACCATACACCAACTGGAAAGATGTGAATTCGGTCGCGCTCTTTACTGACGTTCGGTAGGCCCATAGAGCTGAGAAAAATTGGAGATGCCAGTTGGATTTGTGAATACCAATTTTTCGTTGAAGCATCGTGACAAGTACTTAGTTTACAGCCTCAACCTGGCCATTCGCCTGAGGGTAGTATGGCGTTGAGTTGTCGTGATGCAAGCCCAACTTTGTTGTCAGCTCTGCCATCATATAGTCCTGAAAATGAGTGCCATTATTGGTGACGATGGCTTGAGGAACTCTGAAATGTGTAATTACATGGTTGACAATGAATTGAGTGGTTTTCTTACCGTTGAAAGCTAATGTAGGCATCGCCTCGGCCCACTTGGTAAAGTAGTCCACGGCCATGATTATATAGGCATGCCCCCCAGCCGAGTGAGGGTTACATGTCATAAAATCAATGCCCCATTTGGAAAAAGAGCCTAAGGTAATGACAGGATGCAAATGGAGGGGTGGCGCATGCATCTTGCATTGAAAGATCCGGCACGCATGACATTTTCGAATTGCAACAATGTAGTCTTTGAATATAGATGGCCATAAGTAACCCGCACACAGAATATTCTGGGCGGTAGCATAACCAGACATATGACCACCATAGGCGCCACTGTGATAGTCATTTAGGACTTTCTCAGCTTCTTCCAAGGTCAAACATAGGCGGAGCACAGAATCAACTCCGACACGATATAAGATATCTCTGACAATGCGATATGGTTGAGATTGATGCCGTACGCGACATCAAGCATCCTTTGTCAACTCAAACTGGAAAGTGGATGTCTGAAGGTATACGATGATGTCACTGTACCATGGGTCATGAGTACTGATTAGAAATAGCGTTTCATCTGGGATATGATCCTCGGATTGGGATGGAACAGATTCTGTAGGGAGAGAGCATATAAGATCAACAAAAGCCAGTGACTTCGTCGATTTGGTAGTAGTGAACTCCAAATCGAACTCCTAAAGGATTACAATCCATTTGGAGTACTTTCCCCCCATCAATTGTCGAGATAAGATGTAATTCATGGGGTTGCAGTTGGAAATCACAATTACCGTGCGCAACAGGATGTAATGGAGGAATCACTGAACGGCCTAGACCGCGGCAAGCTCCAACTTCTCGATGTGGGCATAGCATGTTTCAGTGTCAAGAAGATTTCGAGATAGATAATAAACCACATTTTCATTTCCATCGTCATCATCCTGTATCAGAACCATTGCAATTGTGCTGAAAGCGGCAGACAAATAGAGGGTAAAATCGTGATGATAGTTGGGAGGACATATTAACGGAGCGTTGACAAGTAACATTTTTAGTTTATCGAAGGATTGCTGAGCAATATCGTCCCAACGGAAGGGAAATTCCTATTTTAGAAGTCATGTAAACCCTTTGGCCACTTCTGCATAGTTCAGGATAAAGCGACGTAAGAAATTCGCTTTCTCCTGAAGACTCTAAAGTTGATGCAATAAGGATGGGGATGGGAGATTAACGATATCCTTGACCTTGAGGGGGTCAAGGAGAATTCCGTCTTTGGATACAATGAATCCCAAAAGACGACCAGAATCAACGTAGAAGACGCACTTGTGAGGATTAAGCCTGATATTGTAACGTTTGCAGCGGAGAAAAATCTGGCGGAGGTGCTCAGGATGGTCTTCACGTCGAGCTGAATGAGTCAAAAAAATTTCTAGATACAGCTGGACAATGTGATGTATGTCATGAAAAGCGTAGGACATAGCATGCTGGAAGGTAGCCCCGACGTTTTTCAAGCCGAACAGGAGCTTCTTGTAGGCTAATGTGCCCCACAGACAGATAAATGCGGTCTTATGTTGATCGGTGGGTAAAATATTTATTTGATTATAACCCGAGAAGCCATCCATAAGGGAATAGATCTCACTCCCCGCGTAGTCATCGATGATCTGATCTATAAAGGCGGTGGGATAGTTTTCCTTAGGACAAGCTCGATTAATGTCTTGGTAGTCAACACAGACCCGAATTGTTCCCTGCTTCTTATCTACAGGGACAATATTGGAAACCCATTCTATGAGGGGGATTGGATATATGAAGCCCGCGTTAAGAAGTTTCTCAACTTCTGCTTTTATAGTTGTGGCTTTTCGAGGATGCACTGGGTGCAGACGCTGGCGCACAGGTTTCGCACCTGGATAGGTGGGAATTTCATGCATGACTATATTGGGATCGATCCAAAGCATCTCTTCATCAGACCATGCGAAAACATCTCAGAATTCGCGAAAAAGGCTCATGTATACTTGAATCTCTTCGAGAGAACAAGTAACTCCCACGTGAATGTTCTCGATGACCCCTAGTTTAACGAAGATGTCGATAGGCATTGTTTGGGTGATGTTACTTATATTTCCTTCCGAAAGAACCTCATGAGTCAATATTGGCGTTTGGAGAGGCAGAGAGGGAACCTGAGATGCGAAGCGCTATAGACAATTAGACATTGCCCCCAGGCCGGGCATGAACGAGGAACGATGATGTCCATCGCTCCATGGCAAATCTTCAAGAGACATCGTTTCAGCGATAGCTTCATCAGACGGGAAGACTTCTCTTAAAGGATCGGGCGAATCTGCATCATAGAGCCAAGGGGATTGAGAATATACATCTAGAGGCATGCTCAAAGGAGCATTTTCAGGAGGAGGAGGATCTGATGCAGCAACGATTTCACAATAATTGATTTCAACTGGAGTCAGAGGCATCGATTCTCCAAAATAATTCACCTGTTCAGGAGAAGGGATGATCCATGGGTCATCATACCTAGAGATCACGTTGACTTGAACGATGTTCGGTGGTGGCATGGGAAAAATACCCATGAGGGCGGGGTCCTTGAAGAGACCAGATCCCATACTATCAAGGGGATTAGGAATTTGATCCACGTATGGGACATTATTCTCAGAGGATGAGGTAAAGAAGGACAACTGATCAACAATTATAATCTTTCCCTCATGCGGAAATTTTAAAAGCCAAAAGAGGGTGGACGGAATGCATAGCATGGCGTGATTCCAACTTCGACCGAGTAGAATATTATAGTTTAGGTTGGCGTCAACAACTTCCACTTCGAAGTTGACTGTCTTACCTTGTAATGTGATCGGTAAACTCGTGAGAACACCCAAGGGTTTTGATTCCCTACCATCAAATGCCTCTAGGGCATTGGGAGATGAAGTCAGATATGGAGAGCCAATGGCCTTCCAGCAGGCGGATGACATCACACAGGTAGAGGCACCTTCGTCCACAACGGCTCTGTGAATGTTGAGGCCATTGATGCCGACTTATATAACAAGGGTGATTTGATGTGGAAGTCAGGGGACAAAATTTTCCAGATCGAAGGAGAGAAGACTAGAATCGGTAGGATCAATTCCACCGATTGCGGACAACAGATCTTTTTGTTGTGATGGGAAAATTTGAAGCACTTCCAAAACAGATATTGTAGAAGGTGCCTATGCTAAATCCTCAACAATGTTGTAAAGCTTAGCAGCACGAGCGTTTGTATTATAGGAATATTTTCGTAGAACACCTTTGGAAGGTGGCCTTACAACGGGTTCAGCGTTGGGCTTCTCAATTTCTAAAGGACCAGAGACAGGTGGGGCAGGTGGGCCATCAGCGACTTCCTTCCTAGCTACCTAGCATGATCTGACATAGTCCTTCGAACGAGTGGCTATCGAAACAGGTGCAGCACCATTCATCATGAAATCTTGGGACCCAAATGGCACGAACGGTGAAGGCTGCTCGACCGTCTGGGTTTGCTGAGATGGAAAAGGTTCCTTAAGAACTGCTGGAGTCCCCTTAGAGCCTTTAAGAAGTTGACTAACCTCAGATCGTCGGGGACAATTTTTGGTGTAGTAGTCTCCGTCACAGATCAGGAAAGGGTACTTCATGTAGAGAAGTTTTCCGGTTTAATCGCATCCATTCTTGTTGATTTCGACGTTTCGAACCCATCCAACGAGGTTCATCATCAGGAAAGGGTACTTCAATTTCCATTGGGAACCATCATCAACACGTGGTTTAGAGGATTATGGTTTCGGGGCATCGGATTTGGGTTTTCCTTTGCCCTTCTTCTTCCCTTTGGAGGTCTTTTCCGTAGGATTGGCCTGAATGGCGTTGACCTTCGTGGTCTTACCAGAATCTGGAGGGGCAAGAAGAGCATAATTATTGGAAGAATTCAACTTCTACTTCCCATCAGAGGACTTCCGGGAAGTCTGAGAAAAGGAACCAATAACACCATCCACCGATGGGGTAGCTGGTGCTTTAGAGGCCCCTGGCCATGGGCATCAGTCAATATATCATATAACGTGCCAGACAGAGAGTACACCAAATCGAGGTACTGGGCAAGAGTGATGGCTTGTTCCTCGGTTACACATGCCCCCATAGCAATATCCTGAGCGATCTTGTTAACAAAGGAGGTAGTGAACCAGTGAGTTAGAAGTTGATCAGGAATATCAAACTTGATTAGTCGACGACGACGTCGCCACCGATGAATATGATCTGATATATGAGTGGCTTTATCCTACTTTATAGATGTCAGGAGATGCGTCCCGGCTTCGTAACGAACCAGTAACTGGAAATGTGTCAGAAAATCCATAGCTAGAGTATTAAAGTCTTTAAAAATACCGCGAGGTAGCTCTATTTACCACTTAGCAGTGGCACCAGTAAGAGTGCACTGGAAAAGACGTAGATGGATCAACTCATCAACCCAAGAGTTCGAAGAACACCACAAGTGGTAGGTCATGACTTGGGCTTGGGAGTCTTCCCCAGCTTTACCCTCAAATTTGGGACAATCACCTGGCACCTTGGTCGGAACCGGAGGCCAATATGGATTATGGAGAATCGGATCATTGGTCAATTTAGATACATCTGGTAATTCCAACGTGGCAAGGAAAGGCAACTGAGGATTGAAAGGCATGCCAGGCCCCCGATAAGGACCTATACCTGTACTCCACCTTGGTTGGGCATACTTTTTCCCCCATTGGTTCTGTCTTGGAGGATTCTGACCATAGGGGGTATAAGCCATATAATTGGGTTGATACGGTTGCTAATAACTAGTGTATGGGGGTTGATAATCAAGGTATTGACCCTGATTATATGTAGGCCCCGTTTGAGCAGTGTATGGATTACTAAGTATAGGTATAGCCTGGTTGTTGAAGGTAATAACTAGAACCTTGGGGTGGGTTGTAAACTGGTAGAGACTGACCTTGAAGATAATAACCGCCTTGGGGTCGAGCAGGCTGCTGGTAAGTGGGGCCCTGTTGAGCCTAATAAGTTGGGCGCACAGGCGGATTCGGCTGTGGCATAGAATAGATCGGCTATTGAGCAGGGTTAACTGGATGTGCAGGTTGAACAGGTTGATCTGGCTACGCAGGCTAGCTTAGTTGAATAGGTTGGCCTAGGTGAACAGGTTGTCTTGGTTGAACAATTTGGTCTAGCTGATGAAGGACACCATGTTGCCCTGGCTAAGCCGGTTGGCCTAATGGTGGGAGAGGGCTAGGTTGTGCCTGATAAACTAGTTGACCTATGACAGGACCATAAGATGGCCCTGGCTGTGCAACATTCGGACCGATTGGAAATTGAGGTTGCCGAGGTTGCACCAAAGTTTGAGAAGGATGAATTCATCCCCTAGGACCGTACAACAATCTGGGTTGATACCCCGGTTGGCCTGTGGGTCCTTGAGGTTTCCCTGGTTGGACCACAGGGTGAGACTATAGAGGTTGACCTTGAGGGTTGTAGGACTGCCCTTGCGGACCGTAAAACAACCCCTGCTGGCCTGAAGGTTGCCCCTGTAAGGGTTGTCCTTGCGGGTCATACAGATAACTAGGTTGTCTCGAAGGTTGACCCTCGAAGGGTCGTCCTTGCGGGTTAGAAGGTTGCCTAGCCTCGGAAAGTAGAAAACCGTGAATATAATGATAAGCCTCTGGAGCCAGAAAACGAAGGGGGTTGCCCTGATCATCATACTGATATGGAAATACGTAGATCGGGGCACCATCCGGTCCATAATGGGAGAAGTAAGGATGGTTGAGATCTTGAGAGGACTGACCAACCTTAGAGCTCGACGACTGTAAAGACAATTGATACTCCTCAGGAGAAATATTCTCTGAAATAGCAGAAGCTATGTAAATGTCTTCAGGAACTGACGAGGTCCTGGTGGACTGATTAGTGACAGTGGGCATAGACGCAGCTACGTAGAAAATAGGCCTAATAGGTACCGATGTGACAAAAGGAGATGTCGTGAGATGTGTCGATGGCGACATCTCTAACGAAGGAATAACCGGCCTCATGGACGGAGTCGATATTCCCATAGAGGCCACAGTGGCCATGATCTGACTTAAAGACCTATATCCCACTGGAAGCGAAGGACCACGTGAAGACATAACAGAAGACTCGGGGTTGTTTTATGGAAAAAAATGGTAATCTTCACCAGATGTAGGAATTTACTCACTAGGAGAAGGGCTGGGAGAGTCCATATCTGACCCTGCCGTAATATCTTCTAAAATATAGCAAGGACTAGGAGGTATAACAGCAACTAAGAAAGGCGATCCCGATGTAAGAGGAGGGAAGTGTTCCCCTACTCCAAATCCAAACCAAGCGTTGGAAAAGGGCCAATTGAATTCAACTGGTCCACCAAAGGGAAGTTCAAATAGAACCGGTCCCCCGTCGAGAAACTCGGACACAATAGGTTGCTGAGGTGCAGCAGAGGACTGAGAGACCTCTGATGAATCGTCTATGTAAGGACTACCAGTAGACGAAACTAAGGGTTCCGCCACTATGACAATAATGAAAAGAGGAAGAGATAGAAACAAAGACACACAGGAAAAACCAAGGAAAACAATGAACCGGCCGAAAAACAATCTCTAAAAGGGCGTGTGATCGTAGGTGATTAGTTTTACCACATTTAAACTTGAAATTTTTTTTACTGTTTCATGTTTTAAGAGTCTAGAAACAAGTCAAAGATGACTCTATCTCTTTCAATTTGGAAAAGAACGTGAAAGGACAAGTGCTTCATGATCTTTTAAAATTTAATGAGTCAGAAAAGATCAAAATGACTACTCTGGTAATCTAAGCAGATGGGTGTACCAGATATCCGTGAATTTCCATATACACCTTGGTTAAAACATGAAAGAGAAATTAACCAAGGACTTAACGTACGTGCAAAATATCTCCCCGAATGTTGTGTCCGGTGTATCATGGGTATAAGGCGGCAGACTCAGCTTCCTACGGATAAAGGATAGCAACCTAGTGGGGTCTCCCTTTATATATGCGACGGTACTGCGAGCACAAGTCCGTACTAGCGCTGTCTAAAGCCAAAAGGTGAACGACATCTACTAGGTTTAATGACGCCGAAACACGTCACTAGCTTAGACCTCTAAATATTTCATTAATGTTTCAATGTTGCCTTGAGGTAAATTGAATAAATTTTAGATTTGATCTTCAATTATGTTTCAATTTCAGGCCCTACCAAATGTTATGTCTCAAAAATCCTCTAAATGCACACTACATGCCACAATATATCACTTTGTTCGATGAAGAGCTAACTACGGGAAGGTTGAGAGCTTTTCAGACAATAAAAAAATGATTAGAAAACATCCACTACTGTCTCTAATGCACGCTAATGAAACTAAAAACTTTTCCCTTAGAGTTATATAACACTAATAATGCAGAAAAGCTTTCAATTTTCACTAACTAATAAAAAATCAAAGAGATTTGTTTTTGTATTTTTCAATGTTTTAGAGAAAACGCACCAAATGAAATGAAAAAACTAATGAAGAGACCAATTGGAGAAGAAAAAGAGTAGAAACAAGCAAGTTCACTCAATGCAAAAAACACAATCAGAACTCAAACTGATAGAGAAATCCCTCAAATCAAAGAAGAATCTCAAAAGGCTCACACAAACCGTGTAATCTAGGCTTGAAATGAGACAAAGCGAAACTTGAATGAAAAAGAGAGCAATCACTCAAATAACACAATGATACAATGAAATCCAACGAAAAGAGTGTAAGGAAGCAAAAACGAGGTTGACTGGAAAAGCGAGAACCAAAAAACTCCCACGGGAGGCTCAGCACACTATAGCACCTAGAAGCCCTAGGGCTAGAATGCAAAACTGATGAGAGAGGGAAAACAACTGGAGGATAGAGGTCAAACACAGTCAACAAAGACTTCAAGGCACTCAGACAGTCGGAAAAATGACAACAGAACCAAAAATCATACTCAGAGGGCTCAAAAACAAGTAAACCCTAACACCAAACAGGGTTGGCGCAACTGTTTGGCTGTATCTTGCGCCAAAACAGGGTTGGCACGGGGCCTAACTAGCAACAAGTACCAGTTGGCGCGACTGTCAGGCTATAAACCGCGCCAATCGAGTTTACTAAGGAAAGAAATGAAAAAGAGAAAACAAAGAGTAGATCAGGTCTTTTGGGGGCTGAACAGGGGTTCTACACCAAAAAAAAGGCAAACCAGAAGAGAAAATCAATCAACGAAAAGCCAAAACAACCAAAAGAGACAAGACTAACTCCAATTAGACATCCCCAGTGGAGCCACTAGTTTTTTGGAGAGGTAAATCCCCTCTGCAGACATAGGCAATCCCTACTAGCCCAGATCGGGTCTAGCAACAATCAGGTCACACAGTGACGCAGGTCTCTAGTTACAAAACGACAAGAACATGATGAATTGCCTACCTCAGTTCTTACGCAGTGGTCATTGAAGAAAGGATGACACTTTTCGTTCTTCACTTGACAGGTCACGATCCTTCCGCTTGACGCATCCGAACACCTGCACACATGCAAAGGATACAACGATACACAACGTAAAATCTAAATCTTGTAACCATACATCAGTCAGAGAGGATGTAATTCATTGCATCAAAGAAATAGACACATGAATGAAACCATAATCAAAGTCACTTATCATTAAAATAATGAAAGAAATATACAACCCAAAGCTCTAACGCTTGATCTTCCTTCGGCGGGGTCGACAGTGGAGAACATCTCAATGAAGCTTGTCGGAAATGAGACAAGGCTCTCTCTCTTCGGCTTGGCTCTCAAAGGTTGTCTGGCGATAGTCTCCTTGCTACAAGTTCAGCTCTTGCTTCTAGCTTGCTAAGGGAAAAAGGCAATCTTACATAGATGGTGGAAGGGAAGTTGGGATCCCTACAATTATGGGACTGGCATAGAAAAATTTAGGGGCTAATATTCGCAGGTGGGCTAATTTTCCATGGTTTTTCCAAAAAAAGATTTTCCAATTTCCATTTTTTTATAAAAATGATTTGCCCAAATTTTACAATATAAATTATTTTATGTTAAAAATCGCCAACATTCTATAGACAACATATATATTATCATTATAAATTTGAATAATTTTACAAATACATCAATAAACATTTTATAGTTTTCATATTAGGGACTAGTGAGATTCGCCAATTTTTTAAACTTCAAGATAATTTTCCATCCTTAAAATTTTCCCTGGGGATTGACCCTATACTTAAGGAAGCTTCCATGATGGGTGGAAAACCACTTCCCATACATGGAGATCCGGAGCCAAACCTCCCAACTCATTTTAGAGACTCGTTCAGGAGTTTTTTGAAATCAAACTTCTGCCATTTTTTTTTTAAACTCCTTTATTAAGCTTGGCGTGAGCAAGACACTGGGACAGAGCGACAGTTGGTGCGCCCTATATGGTGGATTTTCCCCATTGGCACGAGGGCTGAACTGACTAGTCGCACCAAGGCCAAAAGATTAGTTTTTAGTGTCTTTCAAAAGAAACTTTATTCAAAGGAATGATTTTCCTTTTCAAGGGGGATGCCATGAAAGTGATTTCAGGTTATGTCACTGCTCACAAGTCACAGGAAAGGCCCTCCAATGTGTGGGACGGGGAATTGCAGGGACGGTGAAAAATTGCTGTGTAACATTCTATAAGTTGCAGGATGCTATTTGTAGATGGTTGGTCAAATGTGAAAAATAGATGAAATTCTATTTTTAGAATATTGGGCGAATTCTATTTATAGATCTTTGATCTAAAAATAGATCCATGTCGATTATTATTAGCTCTTAATAATAATCCGACAATAAACATCAACTTATTCTCTTGGAGAACTTTATTTCAATGAATAGATTTGGAAAATTAGTGGGCTGAAGGAATTACGGAATTCCTAGGGTTTATTGGTGGCTCATGCATGGAGGACTCAGTTAGAACTGAAGTGGCAAAGTTATGAAAAATTTGGAAGAGTATTTTATGGAGTTGTTATTTAGTTTAACTCAATTAAGTGAATTAAACTCAGTTGAGCTAGTTGTATCTAGTCTAACTGAAAGATACACTAGTGAGAGTGAATTGAATTAATTAGTTAATTAATTCATAACTAATAACTCACTAACAACTGAACAGAAACAACAGTTAAATATAGTGCATTTCAGTTCCAGTGGAGACATAGTGGAGAGGTTGGTGAAATGGTGAGATGGACTATCCGTTATGACTATAGTGATGCATTCAATGCATTTGACACACATTGGAGTTGCCAATGAGGATTACGCAGTCAAGGTAAGGCCAATTCGAATTCATTCAGAGGTCTTCTTCAGCAGGGATTGTGCAGTGGAGGCAAGTTTTCAGGAGGCAAGAAATTGGTGCATGGGGATGCAAATATCTACATGAAAGTGTGTAATTAATCTGCATTGTACTGAGAGCTTGATGTACTAAGCCTTGTATGAGATTATTACATGATTCCATTGATATAAATAATATATCATAGTTGGGGTTTTTAGTTTTAATCTTTCCTGTTAAACAACTATGTTATGTGTGATTGAATTGATTCACATGTGTTTGCAATTGAGTTTTAAATTTCCACAATTTTAACAGTGGAAGGATTATGTATTTTGCAAGAAGATAAATATTATAAGATCAGGAGGATTTGGTAATACATCAGTATTAATACATTTCTATAGGGGAGAAGCAAGCTGACTTGTGCCTTTTCATAAAGGCCAGCAACGTTGTCATTGTTGGGTATAGATCTTTATTGGGAGTCCTAGTTATTGGTGGAGTATTCCAAGGATCACTTCACATGTGAAGTCCTTGATGGAAAGTTTACGGATGAGAGGTATACAGTGATGGATGGAGTCATCTATTACCAAGATCAGATATTATTGACTAGAGACTCTAAGCTCAAGAAGAATATTCTACATGCAACACAGGACTCACCCCTTTTCGGTCACCAATATTTCACTGGGACCTATGAAGCCATTGGAGAGAGATTCTCATGGGAGGGTCTCAAGGATGATGTGCACCCGCATATTGGGAGATGTATGGTTTTCTTGAAGAATGAGGAGGAAAACAACCACCTTGCAAGGTTGTTACAACCACTTCCATTTCCGATAGAGAGATGGGAAGGCTCCTCTATGGACCTCTTCACCAACTTGCCAATAATACATGGTAGGGATTGTGTCTTTATACTTATGGATCAACTGACCAAGTATTTACATTCCTTTTCCATTCATTTATAGTACATTTCTCCAGAAGAGGGCAAGCCTCTTTTTATATTTCATGGTCTTCTTGGAGCCACAATCAGTGATGGGAATGGCCAATTCCTAGGAGGTTTTGGGGAGATGATATCTTATTTTGGGTGTACTCAGGTGACACCAAATATCAGTTACTTTACCCAAGAAGATGAGCAAAGAATGGAAGTAAGAAAGTGGCTGGGAAGATACTCTCCCCATCATGTTCCAGGGCAGCAAGGAGCAGAATTGCATTGGTTCCAATTAAGGGACTATTATCATCCTTCGGTATTTCATATGGTAGTCAGTGTATCTATAATTTTGATTCCATATGTTGATGAAGTTTTAATCATTATTGTCAGAATGGTTGGAGGAATGACACATGGATTGGAGCTGTTCGTTGGGAGTGAGATCCCCAACATTTTTTGTGTCCCATGCTTCAGTGAGAACATTGGATAGTATGGGGTTGCCATCATGGATCTCTTACTTCCTTATGATGTGATCCATTTGGCTAATTTGGACACTTGGGAAGAGCAGTCAAGGGGAAGATTGATTGGAGAAAATTTGATTCAGTGGAGGAGCTTATTGGATGTGAGGACCATTGGGGAAGGAGAAGAGGTTTCGCAGCATTCATCCTTACAGTTGATTGAGGACAAGCAACATTTGGAAGGGGAGGACTGTAATTTTTCTAATTAGATTCCAACTAGTTGGAATATTAATTTTTTCTTTTGTCATTTAGATAGATGAATAAGAGGGTAGGGAGACCTATAAATCTCCTTAGTAGGAATAAAATCACCTCCAATGCGAATGTGGATCATTGTAGCAGTTAAATAAAGCACCTTTAGGTATGAACAAGGGCCTAAAGCATATGGACAAGGTCAAGTTTGACCAAATCAACGGCGTTGTCATGGAGGTAGTGGAGCATTAAAGGAGGACATCGCAGTTATGATGGAGGAGTGTATGCATGAGAGTAGCATATTTAATGAGTGGGACACAGGGTGAGGAAGCTCACAAAACATATAAGGAAGAGGATGGCAGACATAGAAGGCATTCTGATTATTTTTTTGTCTTGGTATTTCATGACTTTTTGCACGCTTCAGTTGTTTAGCGGAGTCTGTTGTGCTATTTAGCACAAGGGTGTTTCCGAGCAGAAATCCCACCCTCATCCTTGGAGGACTTTGAGTGCCCACTCAAGAGAAGTTTATTGCACCACATTTCCACCATCTGGTATCAGGCCAAGCTTCAGCCATTATCCACAGCGCAATCTCCTTTAGGATTGTGTTGATTTTCAGGGCAGTAGTAGTGGAGGATTGATAGATCCAGTTTCTGAGCTTGTTTTCCAATGGAGGGAGCAACCCTTCATCTAGGAGGCTAGAAAGGAGGGTCCTTGAGCATAATTTTGTCATCTTGCATAAATCCAAGCTATTTCCATCACCTACAACGTAGTATCCTTTATAAAACTACATTATTTTATAGGGAAGTTGCAATGAAGGGCCTAGTGCCCTAGTTTGTGAGTTAGATTTCTAGTGAGGGGAGCAGTCCTTCGTCCGGGAGGTCTATTGGAGGAGTATCATCCATTTCCATATCAGATTAGCCACCTCTTATCAGTTGTCTAGTTGCAGAGCATTATTCAGCCCTAGGGCTGTATTTTGTAATTTTTTCATTTTGTGTATTTCCAGAAACCCTTCGTGGGTTGTCTTGGAAATGTGCTTGGGAGCTTAGATCTCTATTCCCAACACTTTTTGAGAATTATATCAGTAGATATACATATTTATATTTTCCAACTACAGTTATACTCATTGGAACTGCGATGTCTTGGTTCTTCGGCATTTTGAGTAGCAACAAAATTTCATGTTTGGGTGTATTTGATCATTGGAGGCTTGTCTTTCCTAGCTTGAGTGACTTGTTCCTCAAGATATTGTCATTATTTGCTACTGATATACATAATAATATGGATCTATGATTCTCTCATGTTTGATGTCTTAATATTTACTGCAATTTCTAGTTTTATGTTCAATATTTGCTCTTTTCCTAATTTGGAATATTACATTTGGCGTATAGGGAACTTAAACATTGAATTTCTTGATTTACAACAGATTTTATAACATAGTAATAATTAATTATGTTATTCATATGAACTTATTAATATAAAATTTAATCATCACTCTTCATCCATAAATATTTTGATCCATTTTCAAATAACCTAAATTGATTATTATTATTTTTATTTGCTTTAAGTTTGTAGAAATATTTGTTGTGGGTTATTTAAGTTCGACCCAAATATTATTTTTATTTTATTAATTGATTATTGTTTTGATTATTTAAGTTTCACCTAATTATTATTTTTATTTTGGATATTCATTTCATTCAAAATTTCTTTTTGATTAATTATTTTCCTTAATTCAATATTAAATAACTATATTCTAACAACTTTTTCCTTATATTAAAATATTATTTATTAATAAATGATATTTATCTAGTCAAATCTAACTGTTATATTATAATGGCTAAAAACATTTCTCTCATGTATTTAACTTTATGCCAATATTTGATTCTTCATCTTATCCTCACTATATGGTTCGAGACTTATGAAAACCTAAATTCAATAAATTAAATTATTAAAAAAATAGACAAAAATAAATTTTCCTTATATTTTAAATAAAACCCAAAAATATAAATTCTTCCACTATTAATTCTCTCCATTTACAAATACTTCAAAAAAATTTATAAATATCATAATTTATTCCTTTATAAAACGGACTTAACATCTTAAATGGGAAAAAATCCATCGTAAATAGACTTAACATAACATTTTTAAAGTAATGTTATTGAAATCATAATTTATTAATCCTTATTTTAATGAAAAATTCTATATATAAATCATCATTAAACTTCACTTAAATATTTTTAAGATTATGTTAATAAAATTTTATATTTTCAAACTTGAATTTAATAATAGTGTATACAAGTCACCGCTTTAAAAGTTAATAATATTTTAAAATATTCTTTAAATAAGAAAATAATATTTTCTAAGTCAAATTTAATTATTCGTATTTTTATTTTTATTATTATAAAAATTGTTAATGGGTTGGTTTTACATTCAAGTGACACACATTGATTCTCATTGTTATCACTATATTCTTTAGCTAAGGGTTAGACACGAAGGACATGAACATGATTTTGAATAGGGGATTATTATATAATGAGTTATTTAATGGTAAAAATTAGTGATTGTTAATTATTTTTATAACTTAAAACACTTAATCTACTTTGACGAAGTCAAAATTTTGATCCTTCATGCATGTTACCATTATTGTATCATTCAAGAAGTTATTGAAATTGAAAAGTATCTAAACAAATTTAAAAGGAAATATTGTTACAGGTTAAATCAGTTATGAAAACATAACATTCATCAACTTCATCTTAGGTTTCTCTTCTTTATCCCTCTCCTCTCCATGCCCTTCATTTTATTCTCTTATATCCCCTCCTCCTTTCCCATTATTAATACCTCCCCCATGTCCTCCTCCGTGATGTGATTCATTTCCTCCTTTCAAATCAATGTCTCTAATTTCCCTCCTTTTCTTTTATACCTTTCCTATCTATCTTTTTCCTCTCTAATATATTTTTCTACCTGTGTCTCTCTTTTGCTTCCCCCCAACTCTCTCTTTTTCTTTCCTGCAACCTTTCATTTTTTTCTAATTTGGTGATGCTTTTCTGCCTCGTTCATAAATATTCTCACCCCTTTCTCTCTCCTTTTTAAATTTATATCTTTATTCCCCTTTCCAATGCCCCCTCTTTATAGTTTTCCTTCCTTTCTTTCCATTATTCTTCTTTATTTTCTTTTTAATTTAGTATATTTTTTTGTCCTAAACCCTTTAGTGCTTTTCAAACATCCTTTTATCTTTAGTTAATATCCTCCATTCATCTACTCTATTCTAATTTAGTTTTATTTTCATTTAAACCAATTTATTAATTTAATTTTTATTATTTATCCCCCTCCCCTTTACCTTTTATATATATATATATAACAACTAATTGAGCCTCGAGGGTTAGCTCAATTGGTCGAGTCCTCGTCATTAAAATCACCTTTGTTATTGAGAAATCATGGATTTAATTCTCTCGATACTCTCAGGGTTAGGCTCTATGGTTAAGCTAGTAGAAAGTGATCCCTTAGGGAGGATATGTCTGGTCCAAATATTCTATGGACGTAGCAGTCATTGGTCTATGGGGTCCATGGAATATATATATATATATATATGTGTGTGTGTGTGTGTGTGAGTGTGTGTGTGTGTGTGTGTGTGTGTGTGTATGTATGTATCAAAGAGTTTCTATTATATCAAAATATTACAACATTGATTACATATTCTCAAAATTTTGAAATGGCAACAATAAATAATTTTCCCTTGAATTAAATTAGGAGAAAAATGTAATTCCACATCACCAGACAATAAGAATGTGTTAACTAATTAAATTTGACTTAGTTGGCTCAGTTAATTTGAGTTGAGGGCCTAAATTGGGGCATGTAGAATGTATCATACTTTTTAGGAGCCTAGGTTGAGTTTAATTTGAGATGTAATAATTTAATTCGATTAAATTAATTTAAAGTCAGTTAAACTAGTTCCAACTGTTGGAGGAACTAGGTGGAGATCAAGTAGTGGGGTGTGTACTTAGTGATCAACCAGGTAACCGATAAATCAACCATAATTAACTCATGCATGCATTATCTACGAGTTTCCTAGATGAGATTAGAGTTCAAGGGCATTGTACTATCAATTGCATAATTATCCAAGTTGTACAGGTGTTGCATGCATTCATAGAAAGATCTATAGGGATTGCACAATTCTGGATGGGAAATTTCCTAATTAATAGGGTGATAATTACCAAAGAAACAATGAAAGGAAATAAGGGCTTAGGCAGGCAGGAAATTGGTTAAGTATTGACTAGAGTAGACTTGTGAAGCAATGAGATAGATTGTACTAGTGCAAAGGTTGTTCAGACTTGAACAAGCATGGTATTCCTCCTTTATTTTCTGATTAATAAAATACATATAGGAAGGATTTTTTAGGAGTGGATTTCCCATATATATATTCTCATGTTATGTGTATTAATTTATTCATGTCGTGTGTTTTTTATATTTCTTCTCAATCGTGAATTGCTTTCTGCAAATGAGTAGAGTAAATTCAAGTCTATTGTTTTAGTAAATTACAATTAGTAGTTTGAATATAAAAGGAATTTCAACATGGTATCGGATTCGGGTTCAGAGTAGAGAATATAATTCAAAGTTTTTGCATGAGGTTCGAATCGCAAGATCAGTGTTGGAGGCTTTCTCCAGGACTAAGAATATGAATTCCACTGGACTCAGGCTCGAGTATGCTCTAGAAGGAACCACAAATTTTGTGGCATGGAAGATCCATATGGAGGCGGTATTAGATGATAATGGGCTACTAGATTACATCAAGAAATATGTATTAAAACCCCCAATAGTTTATGCCTAGGATCTTACTCAGTGGAAGACGGATGTAGCTAAAGCGAAGAGGATCATATTGGAGGGTGTTTGAGATCAAATTGTCTCTAATATCCACAGGAAAGAAACTTCATTCGTGAGGTGGAGAACACTGATAGAGATGTTTGAGAAAAACAATGACCACAGGAATTTGGAACTGAAGTACAAGCTTCATAGAATCAAAATGCAGAAGAATGACACAATTTCAAAGTACCTGATTAAGTTTACACAGTGTCATGATGAACTTGGCGGGGTTGGTATTAATGTTCCAGAAGAAGATTTGGTAGCTCTAGCTTTGTTGGGTCTTCTAAAAAGTTGGCATAGTTATCAATATTTTGTTAATGGTAGAGATAAAATACCAAGTTGGGAGCGGTTATGGCTTGTGTTGACCAGATAAATCAATCTTGTAGACAAGATCGATCTCCCTAGTACCAAAAGGTAATCTAGCAACAAATAGCCAAATAAACCTATCTTTCTCTAGACATATGTGATTTACAAAAGAATACTATAAAGGTGTTAAGGTATTACCGTAGATCCAATGCTTGTTCGAAGTAATTGTCCCTCGGCCACTTGAAGGAGTTATCTTTATAGACCTGTAGTCACAAACAATCAAAAATTAAATAGCACCTGTATAGTGAATATTATAAATCATGCCTATCATAGTGATCAAGGAATATATGAAATAAAAAGTTAATTAACAGCTTATTGAGAAAAATGAATTCATTTGTATTAACTTTGAATAAAGAAAACCTTACAACCTTAGCCTTGATGTTGAATAGGCCTTCTCGGGGTTCGAAGCAGGAATCTCCTCTACTCTGACAAGCCTTGCACTCTTCCAACCGAGACAGATAGAGGTATGTGATCTTTCCTCACAAAATCTCAGTTAAATGAGTCTAAATCCCAACAGCACTTTTCCTCAAACAATTCTAAAGCTTGAAATCCCCTTGAGGCTACACAAGGCCTCCTTTTATAGTGCAAAAGAGGAGGTTTCAATTCCAACTATGAAGGGATAGAATCCTCCTTCAAAGGGATAAGCTCCTCACATCAAGGGGTTAACTCCTTAAGGTAAGGGATACATGAACCTCAAAAGAGCAGTTCTACCACCGCAAGATTCTTTATAGAGGCTTCTAGAAATTACTGAAAGTGAGCTTTTTGATTTTACTTGCGCCTTTTTAATATTTTACAAGGGTCCGCACCCTTAACACAGAGAAAGTGCGTTCCAGTACATAGGAATCATGAACATTAGGGGCAGGACCGCAGGCAAGACAAAGAGAAAGTGCAATACCAGAGTTAAAGAGATTTTTGAGAGCTTTTCTCTTATTTATAAGGCTTGACATGAGGAACTGGTGTGTTATACTTGCAAAGGAGGAAGTATGAGTGATAATGAGCTCATACAAATAGCAGAATGTCAAGATGACAATTTTCAGTGCAACAGTTTGATCTAGTGCAAGAAGAGATAAGGCGAGACAACTGAGATGGGACCTCATATAAATAAGTGGAAGAGGACCTTGCATTAGGAAGAAAATTAAATAAATCCAAGGGAAGTAAGTCCCAAGGCGAGGAGGCAGGGAAGAAAGACTTTTCCAACATCAAGTGCTTTCAACGTCATGAATACGGGAACTATGCCATGATATTTCCACAGAAGAAGGCAAGCAAGAAGGAACTTGGAGTAGCAGCAACAGGTGAAGCTCTAGCTTCAGAATTCAAGCTTGATTTTACTCTCATTACATGCATGGAAAGCATGTGTTATTTTTACAACGATGCCTCGCTCCATATGATGGGGAATAGATATCTCTTCAATGACTTGGGGGAGAAAGACCTCAAGAAAAACATTAAGTTTAGAGAGAATGGGAGGTATAGCACAACTGGTATCGGTACAATTACCTTTCAAAGGGAAGTTGGATTCCCTCCCAGACTCACAAATGTGATGTTTGTTCCAGGACTAAATAATAATCTTCTTTCCATCGTAGTATTGGAAGATTGTGACTACGATGTGATATTTAGCAAAGGGAAGGTTTTCCTTAGACACATCACCACGGGATAGGTGAAATGGATAGTTGTGTGAGTTAAGAACATGTATTCACTTGAGGCTAAAGATTCATGCAAATCCTTGAGGAGTAAGGAAAATTTTATAGACTTGGTGGTTGAGAGGGAGCATGATTTACCTCTCAAAATGGAGCTTTAGAAGCAGCCTCAACAAGTTGTAGATCAACCAAAATCGAAGAAGCAGAGAGGATACATAGTGGAAACATCCACTCAAACATAGACCTCCAGTAGGGATATATTTCGAGCCAATTGGGCAGAGAGAGCACATGCATCCATACCTCTAGGCGTGAGGTGGGGTGATGTGAAGAAATAATCCTAAAAGTGCAGAAATTTGGGTAGGGTCCATTGAGGTGTTTTTATCTCATGGATCATTACCTTGCTACGGGGGCCCATAGTATTGAGTATGGGGAGGATCAGATTCAGTCATATACTAAGGGGTGCATAGCAATGTTGACAGCAGAATAGGTGGATGAGTAGTAGAGTCATTAACAACATAGTTTTCCTAGTAGACAGTTGAAGATATATTCAATTATTATTTATTATTTATTATTTTCATCTGTAGATGTTTCAGTATCAAAAACAACAGTGAGAGGTATTTCATGGAATAAATTCCAAATTTTTTGGATTGGGGTAGATGTGAATCCCTTTCTTGTTGAGAGGGAGTGTTGAAAATGACAACAAGAAAATCCTGATTTAATTTTCCCATGAGTTAAATTAGGAGAAAATTGTAATTCGACATCACAAGACAACAAAAATGTGTTAACCAAGTTAAATTGACCTATCTGGGTCAATTAATTCATGTTTATGTCCTAACTTGGGGAATTTAGAGTGTCTCATAATTTTTAGGAGCCTAGGTTGAGTTTAATTTCAGTTGTAATAATTTAATTCAATTAAACTAAGTTAAATTCACTTTAACTAGTTCCAACTATTGGAGGAACTATGGGGAGGTCAAGTAGTGGGGTGTGTACTCAATGATCAACCAGTCAACTCATAAATCAACTATAACTCATGCATGCATGATCTACGAGTTACCCATTTGATATTGAACTTCAAGGGTAGTGTACTATAAGTTGTATAATTATCCAAGTTGTATAGGTGGTGCATGCAGTCAGAGAAGGACCTATAGGGATTGTGCATTTCTAGACGGGGAATTTCCTAATTAATAGGGGGTTAATTCCCAAGGAAACAAAGTAAGGAAAAATGGGCTTGGGCAGGAAACAAATTGGTTAAGTATTTACCAAAGTAGGCTTGTGAAGTAGTGAGATATATTGTACTAGAGTGCATATATTGTTTAGCCTTGAACAAGCATTGTATTTCTCATCTACTTTCTAATTAATGAAATACATATAGGGTGGGGTTTTGAGTAGTGGAATCCCCCTAAACATATCCTCATATTATGTACGTTATTTGATTCATGTCTCATGTTTTTTATATTGCTTCTCAATCATGAATTTATTCCGTAGATGAGTAGAGTAGATTCAAGTCTATTGTTTTAGTAAATTACAATTAGCAGTTTGAATCTACAAGGAATTTCTACACAAAATCCTACTAACCTCAATATTTACTATATTTATTTTCCAATAAGTGACAACCAAAAAATATAGTGAGTTTCTAGTACAATCTTATTAATTATATGTTGACACAAATATATCTCCAAGTCCCCCCACTCAAACATAAATGCAATAGTAAAACCAATGAGTCGAGACCTTGAATATTCTCATGGCCCTTGATGAAATTATTCGAATGTGTCGGCCTCCAACCTAGCTCCACCTAGAGGGAGACGATATAGCTCCCACCGCTATGCCAAAACTCTACCCACAAGAAGTAGGTAGAAACCTCAAATTTCTTGATTCACCCCCAGAGCCTACAGTATACCTTAAGGCCCCCTAGGTGACCATAAAATAGAATAAATTACCCAAAAACAGAGTCGTTTACACCCTCAGCTAAGGAAACCATACATTGTGAGTTCAAAACTCCACTTCCATGCCTAGGGAGTCATCAATTGTAAGAACCAAACACCTAGCTCGATTGGCTGAGGGAGAGACCATACTTGAACCCTTTCATCCAAGCCCTCGAAAACACCACCATAAAAAATGAAAATTATTAATCCAACCGCTATAATGACTCAAATTCCTAGCAGAATTCACAGAGATATACCACACCTCCCTAGGGTGAGGGTAAGTGCCAAAACTTGTATCAATTGTAAAATAAAACCACTAAGAGTAGACAAAACCCCTTACCTTTTTCTTGGACATAGGCTCCTGGTTTTATTTCAGTTAACATTCCACCATGCAAAGACCCCACAATGTTAATAACTCAATAAACCCTCACGAAATTATTTGGTAGAGTCTCCTTATGTCATAATCCCTTATTTTTTTCGCTGGAATAACATATTGAAATACTTAATTCCTCAATCTTCACAATAAACCACCAGGCTTCCATAGTTAATCCCCACACACAGTCTATCTCCTGCATATTGAAATCCTGTAAAAGTGAAGTAGGTTTGACACCCTCCTTAATATATCATATATCAATTCTAGTACAACCACATTCACAACAAAAAACAAAACTAAATACAACATTGTATCAATTGCAGAGAGTTTCATTCAACACAGGGTTGCATGGTTGTGAATTTCCATGCCTCCCCCTTTTAATTATCGACAAGACCAGTGGGGTGGCGACCCCCCACACTAATCCTAATGTTTCTCTGGTCTATCAACCCCATTGGGTATATATATATATATATTAGTGGTTGGAATAACCTTGATGCTTGATCATATCAAACTAGTTGTTAGATTTGGTTAAACAAGTAGTTCTATATAATGGCTATGTAATTAGTCTTTTATGTTGTGGTGTGGAAAAGTAGCATTATTGGCATATTACGTTTTTATTTTATTTTGTTCTTAATGTGTATTCGCCTCTAAAATCTAACATGTTATTAGAGTAGTAGCTCTATCCATGAACCCTAAAGATCTATACATCTTCTCAAGCATCAAGTCTCACAAGGGAGAAGTTAAGGGAGAGTTGTAGCTCAACCATCAAGTGTGAATTCTCCCACATGCTATCAAACCAAGGAGAAACCATCACTATCAAGCAAGTGTAGAATCATTGTATAAGGAAGATTAATCCAAATGTTTTGGATGAATTATCTCTAATTCAAAATTCATATTTTCATTTTTGTAAAGTTATTTAGGGGAAGTTTGCTTATTTTTCAAAAAAATGAAAAGTGGATTTCTTTAATTGTGATCCCACGATTTGGTTTATTTTTTCTTTAAAAGTTTTAATGAAAGGAAAAATACATATTAAACAATTTTTCTTTTTTTGGAGATTTGAGAAACTTATTTGACTATAAAAAATTTCCAGAAGTGATATTAGTGAAGCAATGGGACCTTTGTTAGTGTTTCAATTAAATTCAAAATCAAGGGAAATCCATCCAATCCATAATGAGGGAAAGATATTATAGAATTTATTCATGGATTCCACCAGTGATCAAAACTCATAGGATCTCATATTAAATGGTAGAAAATATCCAATGTGGGAAATAAATATGAATATTTTTTTGAAGAATCTGGACTGTTGGGAAACAACAGTCACAAAATATGAAGAACCAAACATTGAAGATTTAGCAGTAATGACAAGAGCCCAAAATATGCATTAATAGAAAACACAGAAAGGATCCAAGAGAACTATGGAATTTTCTCAACGGATTTGAAGACTCCATATTTCCTGAGATCCCACAACAAATAGTGCCTGTGAAACTTAGGATATTTTGGAAAAGACATACCAAAGTAAAAACAAGGTAAACAATGCCAAAATTTAAATTCTCAGGAAGAAGTTTGAAACATTGCAATTGAGATATGTTGAATGAGTAGATCAATTCATGACTCAGGTCACAGAAGTTGTAAATACATGCTGAGGGACATACCTCAATCATTAATTCCAAGAGGTCTTCATTAGAAGGAAGAACACTTCTCTAGAAGGAATACATTTCAAGGGAATAAATATGGATAGGACTATTAGGTTCAAATGTCCCCATCGAAGGGTTACCATTTAAAATATTGGATCTAAGTCAAATGAAGTTGAGCATAGATTGAGAGGATATTTTTAATCGGCAAGTGAAGGCATGGGACAAGTTTCCACATAATTAACCTATGGCATGGGCAATATCATTTGCATATAAGGAAAATTTAGGGAAGTTGGATGATTGGCACTAACATCAAGACTATCAAATGAAAGTTGGTCAATAGTCACAATGTTTCCATTATGAAGGAAAGACATCAAGCGAAAGAGTGTGGACACGATAACTTTCATGGCATAAGCATAGTCTCGCCTAAGGAGAAAATTGAAATCCAAGGGGCCTTGAACTACCATAACATCAATACATACATTTTTTCCTTCCAAAGTAATGGGAAAATGAGGAAGTGTCCCTAATGGTTCATTGTCTCTTATGTTAACATATAATATATTCTCAGTAACAAACACAAGCAGAGGGGAAGCCAAATCTTTCCAAGTAGTTGAGGATAAAATGTTGACAGAAGCACCTTCATCGATAATAAGGTGACACACGTTCTTACCACAAGCCTTCAAAATTATTTAGTAAGGGGTTAAATAAGGGAGATGAGGCTCTGTCAGTTTATTACAATCAAAGGAAATGACTTGAGTACTTGGAGGGGGTTTTGTGGAAACAAGTCAAATTCCCCCTTGTGTTGTGGAATCTGAAGTAACAAGAAGAATATGAAAAATATTTACTTCACTCTATAAGGGGAAATTAGGATTGACCAAATATTAAATTGATTCGACCACTTCATAAACCAATGGCTTATCAACCTGAGTGATAAGGATTTCAATCTCCAAAGGAATAATGGGATTTACCGAACTTGGAATCAGATCAATCACTTACTCAACTAACAATAGGTTGGGAGAAAGCTTACAGTAACCAATTGAAAGTTGTCGTTGACAAATAGAAACGTTTTCCAATTTTTATTCTTCATTCATATGATGGAAAATATGATTTTGATGACTCCCTTCACATAACCTACAAGGAAACCTAACTTTAACCTTTTTCCCTGGAACCTTGTAATCACTAGTTGATGGACCAATAATAATTCGATGAGAATATTTGGACCACACTTCTAATACCTTAGGAATACTAGGACAATTCTTAAGAAGGTGGCCATTCTTACAAAGATTACAAGGGGATATGGGCTTGCGATGTATGTTGGAGGGTTCCTAAAAATTATCAACACTTATAAAAATTGTTGGTTGGTTGTCTCCTTTCTTATATTACTTCTTCTTCCTTTTCTTCTTCTTCTTATCCTCCTAGTTACTAGTACTAATACTTTCACCGGGAAAAGAATAAGAAATAGAAGAATACATGATGGGCGAAGAAGGTAAAGGGTCAACAAGACATTGGTGGTGTTGAGGTGATGTAGCTTGGGTATTTTGGACCAACTAAGTTGAAAAAAACCATACCGTTAAACCTATCATGAATCCAGGAAGATACAATGTAAATATATAAGGAGGACCAAAATTTCCAAAGCAAGGAAAAGGACTAGGATCCCCATTAAAATGGGTTCCTTGATTGGAAAATTTTGGAATTTTTGCCATCATATTAAACCTGAGGTATACCAAAAATTAAAACAAGAAAAGTAACACATGCTAATAAATATGGATTTGACCCATGGAAACAAGCCTTTAACGGTGAAATAACTAGTTGGTGAGGAAACCATACATCGCAGAGATCAATGTGAAAAGTGGCTAGAGATAAAGCGACCAGAACTAGTTACGCTGACAAACTACTTAATGGTCATGACTGGTGCAATAAAATTCAAATATGCCATCTCATGTGAAGTGCCCTCCAAGAAGGCCCAAGTGAGTATATCCAGTGTTTTTTCCAGGTATAGCAGGGGCTTTCCCCCACCATCACCTTGGGTAAAAATCCATAAGATTATGGTCACTAAGGTTACTGCATACAACAACTTGACTTGGAGGGATAGTTGTAGATTAGAAATACACACAAGGGCAGAGTAACAAATCTCAATCCCCTTGAGAGATCCCTCAAAGCAAGCTAATCCTTTCAATTCATTCCAAAGTGCCTTTTGATATTATTTTTAATGTGTGTAAATTATGCTATCCTAACCAACAAAGTAGGGTAGATTACTTCACTGGGTTCGATATCAAATATCATCCTTATATCATGTGTAAGAGGAACTTCCTGGAACCAAACTATAATAAATGGATTTACTCCCTGTGACAAGATTCTATTGTTTGTTTGCATATTGGAGCGTTAACTCGCACTCATATTCCAAATCCATACAAATTATCTAGTGTAGGTGTAATGAACCCTAGAAATATAAAAAGTATAATTTATTTTCTTAGTGCCTTTTTCAAGAGGTTAATGTTAGTCAATAGGTAATGGAGGTGAATCTGATGATATTCCGACAGATTTGAAACTTCATGCAATAAATATGAAAATATGGTCTTTTCAATTTGATGAGTTCTTAACTATAAGAGATTACTTTCAATTTTCGAAAAAAAATCAACGGTCCTATTTTCAACAAATTCTTCAATACCAAAAGCACTTATTTCAAAATACAATACACCTCCTATAACAGAAATGTAATTTTGTTTTTGTATAAAGAGAATGAATATAACTAATTCAGTCCAAACAAATAAACAAATTAAATCAATCTATTTTTTTGTGGAAATAATCTAAAATGGTTTACAATAGAGACAATCAGTGAAAGAAGACAAATTCATACAACCAATTTCCTGAAGGAAGAAACTATATTTTGATAGATCAATTGAACCAATCAATTCCAAAAGTCTAAATATGTAAAGATAAATAACTTAAATAAAAATATAATTAAACACAAAAATAAAAGCTAAGTTGACTTTTTCAGATAGACAACACATTCAAGAAACTGCAAGGAAAAACAAATTTCATACCTAATAGGCCAAAAACCTAAAAAAAATCAAATGCCAAAGGTCATTGTAGGTAAATAATTGATGTCATTGCAATGTCACACTTTTAAAACAATAAAGATGCAATTAGGCACTATGTGTGGAACAGATAAGTGTGATTAATCACTCTATGTAGAACATAGAAGTTTTATTAATCACTTTGTGCAAAACTGGAAAAGGGTGATGACTCGAAAATGCAAGGAAAAAAAGAAAAATCATGTACCAAGTCTAAAATTCTGGTTTTCAAAATCAAATTATAGTCAGCATAGGTTCTGAAAGGGTAAGGAAGATAAAGGAAGCTACCAAAAAACTAAAATGTTCGCCAGTGGAGTCACCAAGTTTTTTTCATGGACTAATTGCTCTTGCGGACAAGGGTGATCTCCCTAGACCCAGTAACTAAGTCTAGAATAAATGGAACAATATACACTAACATTTCTCTATAAATATTTGAACAACTATAGATACACTTATCTAATTAACTAAATAAGTCTTCAAATTCCTTGTTTGTGGGAAATTTTGTTCCACTTTCAATCCCTAAAATTGGAATTTGCAATGAAAAAAATAGGCACAAAATCAAAGCATGCAATACATCAACAAGTTCAATTTATTACTAAACATAAGATCAAGGAGATTTGATACATACATGTTAAGATTAAACATATCATGTGAGAAATACCATTTACTTGTATTAATAATGAGGAAAAGAGTTTACAACCAAATAGTCCTTGATTTCATAAGCCTCCTTCCAACAATCTCCAATCCTCCCTTTGCAATGACAAGCCTTCACTTTGACAACATAAGTGTATAAATTAAGAACCTCAAAATTCAACCAACCAATCCCTTACCCTTTGTTCTACTCTAAATAAATAAGAGAAGATAGGAGGTTGTATATCCATTTCTCATGGGATGAGATCCAAATAAATGGGGGATGGGATCCATCTATTTAGGGATGAGGTATAAGTAGCTAGGGATATAATCCCATTCTGTTTGGATAAAATTCTCCAACAAGGCTTCTATAATTTACTTTTTATTTTTTACCCATGTAAAAGGGTCATCACACTTTTTAATGCAGCAAAGTGTGGTAATCATCTCAAGTTTTTGATAGTAACAGGTGCAACATCACACTTTTCTAATGTGTAATTTGTGATGATGCCTAAAATTAGGGTTTTTAACAATGCAATCCAGGATTCTTGTATTTCTTAGAATTGATTTTCTTCCATATTTGTAGGGGATTACTAAAAAAGGTTCATCGAAGAGCAAGAGATCTAAATTTATGGTCATTTTCTTAAGTGCAATAAAATGATGTGTAACAAACCAACCCCCACGACTTCAACCCAACCTGGCCACGAATACCATTCAACCCACACTCCTTGGATAAATTCTTTGTTGTGGTTAGCAACCAAGGATTCTGACCACCATGAATTTCCCCATACTCCTAAACTATATTCAAGGCATGCCCTAATTTCCCTAATATCTAATAATAGAGAGCACAGAAATAGAATTTCACTAATAATTAGTGGAGATATAAACCCATTTTCCAATATATTTTGAATACCATCCCACAATTCCAGAGCATAAGCTTCCTATTACCCCATGAAATTTATACCAAATTCTCAGCAAACAATTCACCTTACTCCCCTTCTAACTCGATGGAGGGGATTGAACAAGGGTATTGTGTTGGTGGATTTGGTGCACAAGTATACCAATCCACACTTGCTTAAGAGGAGTGGTTGTTTCCTCTTAAGTCCCTGGTCACAAGCAGATAATCAAGGGAGTCAGCAAGTTAGTGAAGATAATAAGAAATAGAACATACTAGATAATGAAATAGCATGCATATTTATAAATAAAACAAAATTAAACTAAACAAATAATAAAAAATCTCTTAATAGAGTCAAACAACACAATAATACGAATGGTGGTGCTTATGTCCCATCTTATTGAGTTCTATTAGGAATAAAGGATGAAACATTTACCCACTTGCCAAGGGGCCCTTAGAACTATGGAGTTATAAGACCCATTGCAAGGATGTCTTTACCTCCGAGCTACCTTGGTGTAAAGTCCCTCTCTCTACTCCGAAGGATTGGAGTTGTTGAATGGCCAACAAATGAATCCCCTCTATCTCTTCTCTGGATCACACACTGTTGGATTTCTTGGAGAAATTTTGACCAACATTACAATGGGTTCTCCCTTTATTCATCTCTTGGTGGACTTTTATAGAATAATTAAAACTCTCCTTCCCTCTCTTGGTACATTGATGGATGGTGATCCAAGAGAGGAGGGTGATTCCATTATGTGACACATTATTCCATTATGTGCTCCCTTGAGGTCCTAAGGAGGCTTGGATGGTTGTCCTTAGGTGGCCTCAAGTGTGGGATCAATTTCCTGGAGTGTGCCTTGTGGTCCCAGAAAGTGACTTCTGCAACTCTCAAGTCCACGCGGCTTTTTGAGGGAAAGTCGTGCAAAGGCACACTGTTGGAACAGGGTCTCCTATGAGCTATGAAACTGGTCCGATTTTGTATATTTTTTATTATATTTAGTCTAGCGCAGGGGTTTTGGGGTGGGTCAAAGCCCCGACAGCATTGTATTGGGTCAAAGGTAAACCTGGGGTCTGAAAACCATGGTTTGCGGACCATAGGAAAGTTTAAGCTAAATTGTTATAAATAGAGGAAAATTTTGAATTGTAAGTTAGGAAAAATAGGAGCTATTGATGCGAATTGTGGTTTATTAAGTCTATTTGGGTTTTGGGGAAGGACTCCTGCTGGCTGTGTGCACGGAGATCCAGAGTCCTGCTGTGTGCGGACCCTACTGCTATGTGCATAGGTTGGGATGGGTATTGCAAGAGGAAACTGATGAATTGATGAATAAGGAAGGCTATTTGAGAACTGAATCTATGCATAATGTTTAAGCAAATCATTGATAATTGTTGTATTCTGCATATCCTGTATTTGGCTGCGAAAGTTCTGTGTAAGTGTTTTACTGCATCTAGATCTGTTTTGTTCTGTTTTATGCAATATTAAGCTACTTTCTTGGAAGTATATGATTATTGAGCACCCTAGTATAATTGACCTTGCACACGTGGATGTGAAAAGAGACCTATAAGTCCTACTCGGGTAGATCTAGACATCTCGAGGCAGGGTGCAGCTCTACTTTCTTTACCTGTCCTTTCTCAAGGTGCGGAAACCTGGTTCCAGCACCCACCCATACTACTTCGAGTGAGACTTTGACCTGCGCAAGTAGGCCACTGCTGAGATGGCAAGTAGCATAGGGGTTTGTTGGCAAACCTTGATCTCCGAACTTGGGTCAGGACCCCTCAAGCCAACAAATTGTTCCGTTGCCGGGACCTGGAGCAGTTTGAAAAATGGATTGGGTAATGACAAGAGAGTACTGGAAGCCTCACAAAGAAGAAGAGCAGGTTCGAGTGGATGTATTCCAATCTGAATGAGGGTACGATGAGAAGCGGTAAATGCTATCGAACTAATCAAGAAGGGGAGAAATTTGTTTATAGCCCACGGAAAGGAGCAGTTGCGCAAAGCCCGCCAGCGACACCACCATCAGAACCGTGTAAGGATAAAACCTCGCCCGGAACACCGTTGCAAGGAGACATGGCAGCGCACTTGAAATTACCAATATTTAAAGGAACGGGAGATGAGAACATGGACCGATTTTGGTTTGTTGTAGACTCGATATGGACGACGCAAGGTGTGGTGAGTGATACTATGAAAAGGGCGCAGTTGTCCCTGGCATTTTAGGAAAGAGTGTTGGACTGGTACATGCGGTACATCTCTCAGAACGGGAGTGCATCTATTCAAGATATTAAGGACGCTCTGAAGCAACAATTCCAAAAGCCAAAATCTTACTCTCAGTTGGTAGTAGAAGTGAAGGATTTCAAGCAAGGTGCATCTAAGTCTGTATGGGAGGCTGATCAGTGATTGAAGAAAGCAATCAAAGAGGGAGGATTTAAGTATGATGATAGAAAACATACCGAATCGTTCATCACTATGCTATTACCTCACTTGCGTATACCAATGGGCCACTAGAATTTTGACTCACAAGTCAAAGCTTTGGAAGTCGCTATGAAACTAGAAGCTATGCCCAGGATAGATGCTTCGTTAGGAGTACAGAAAATCCAGGAGTAGCCCGGGGAAATGTACATGGAGATTCAGGACCTACGACAGGAACGCCAGAGGGAAGCTGGCGCAAAACTATAGTGCCTAAAATGTCAAGTATCAGGGCATACAAAGGACCTGTGCCCAAGGCACCTGGGATCACGCAAGGGACCCAGCCCAGGAAGACAGGGCCCAAGTGGACCTGCGTCCTGGTGCGAGGATGGCTGCGTAGTTGGGCTACATGATACCAACCACTACCTTCATCCGGGCACCAACATTCCTAAACAAAAGCAACAATGGTGCCAGTTCTGTATGTCAGTAGGGCATGATGAGTAGAACTGTCAGACCTATGATCTAGTAATAGATCGAGGAAATGTGTACAAGGTACAGTCAGACCCCGCCTCACCGAAATCCCCCGCAGGCATGAATGGCTCCCCCTCTGGAAGTAGGGAATGAGGCTGAAGTGGAAGCGCAGGTCGGAGCCGGGGCCAATTGATCTGATATAACTATGGGGATAAAGGGCATTTTGCAAAGGATTGCCCGAACCCTGCGATACAGTCTTGCAGGTATTGCAGACAGTTGGACCATATGCTTGAAGATTGTCCAGTATCGATAGAAAAAATACAGGAGAAGCAGCTCCCACCTACACAAAAGGTGCAAAGGGTTAAGACTGAGCTAAGGGGTGAGGGACCAAGCATAAATGTTGTCACACACAGTGGATTGGCTACTAGAGGGATTGAGGAGAAGGTCGAAGCTGGAACGTCGATCCACAAGGCAGTTAGTAAAAAAGAAGGGCTGGACCTGGACAAAGCAAGGGAAACATTTATGGAAGCTCGAAGGGACTTCCTTGGGATCGAGGCATCTACATCCCTACTCCCTAAGGGTCTTAAGGTAGCCGAGGAGGTCAAGCCTTTCCTACAGGCATGTATGAAATTGCTACAAAACCCAAGGGCAGTGCAAAATCTATAGGCTTTAATAGATATTTGTGTAATGCACTCCGTCGTGTCCCCCGATATTAAGGATGTACACAAATTGTACAAGTATCAGAAATGTACTGGGAGGGAGATGCGGTTGACGGCCCAGATCGGAAATTACGAGATGGATCAGGTTATCTTAGACCTCGGATCAGACGCCAATGTATTACCTAAACAAACCTGGCAACGAATGGGTGAACCAAAGTTGGAATGGTCCATTATCCAGCTACGCATGTCTAACCAGAAAAATATCGTACCGTTGGGAAGGCTATCAGGGATTATGGTAGATATCGTAGGAGTAAAGGTCTAGGCTGACTTTGAGGTCATTCAAATCGTTGAGGATGAGGACCCCTACCCTGCGCTACTGGGATTGGATTGGCCATCAATATGTGCGGTATCATTAACTTAAAAAAAAGAAGCATGGCGTTCAAAAATAATGGCACAAGGGTAATCGTACCATTAGACCCTATGGAAGTTAAACGCTACATGGAACTAGTACCCAGGGAAGAAGATGTGGACTATATTTATAAGCTGACTGCGTAAGACGCGGACAACCCAACAAGGGACGAAATACTTTGTGGGGAAGGGGATACTGAAGGCTTATCTGATCCTGATGAGGAAATAGAGACTTGGCAGAATCAGTTATGCGACGTCTCTATGCTACATTGTCTTCAAATCACAAAAAACTTCCACTCCGTTTCCTCAGAGGTAAGGACCCTGACAGGACCAGGAAGTGGCGGTTACTGCGAGCCAACACCAGGAAAGGGTTGGGCAGAACCACGAGCAAGTAGCATTAAATGCACTATACACCATCCATAGGTTCAGGAAGTAGATCTCTCGTACATTTGGCCACCTCTAAAACAAAAAAGCAGCTGCGGTTAAGACAACACGCTCTGGCAACAGGCCCCCTTAAAACCTCACTTACACAGACGATAAGGTTCTCTTTGTCATGGGTCATGAGTTTCCTAGGAAGCAAGCTTGTGTTGGGGGGGGGACATGCAACCGATGAAGGTGGGTGACCCTAGTGTGACAGATGGGTCAAGCCTACCGGTGCGACGAAAACTAGCCGTTAGGACAGTAGCCATTGGTAAAAAGCAAAAGTTACTGTTGGAAGGAGCGACCTCCAGGAAATTAATGGAATGAATTATGGAGATTTTTTACCATTTCCTGGGGGACTCGCCTCAGATAAAGTTTACCTCACCATTGCACGTTTGGGGTTACTATAAAAAGGGTAGGGTAGTTCAGCCAGAGGTACCGTTTCACTTGCCCAACTTTCCCTCCTCATTCGTCTCTTGGAAACACTTGGGAAATCAGATTTTTCATATTCACACTGTCCCTCTCATGTCTGGTCAACCTAATATGTCTAATAGTAGTCACCCAGGGCTGGGATTCATTTTTCGCGCAAGGATGTCGGCCACTAAACCTGCCGAACCCTCGGCCCTGACGGGGCCTGATGTTGAAGAAATCATGGAGGTTGAGTCTGAAATGGAAGAAGTTCCCCCTATTCTGGTCACAAGGAAAGGCAAGGGAAAGGCACAAGGTTCGGGAAAAGCTCTGAAAGTAGCGAGGTGGGCTACCTAGAAGCCTAGGACTTCCCCAAGGCATGCCAGGTCTCCGCCAGCATCACCTCTAGATCAAGATGCGCAGGAGGGTGCCCTGCGTGCTAACCTGATCGATTGGTTACCTCCCTTAGTTCACCCACATAGGCCGTCTATGCGAACACCAAGAAACTTGGATGGCTTGGTCACCTATATGCAAACCCCCCTAACTCCGGGGAAGTCCCGATCATCAGTGATCCTTGCAGTTGACTCCACGAGGTCAAGTTTGATGAGCATGACTTTGCAGACTTTGAAACCCTCCCTGAATTTGCCCCCGCATTATACTTTGATACAATCCAGGGAAATGATGATGTCAAAGTGGTGCCCCAGCGTTGGGTATGCGGCTTGGCTGGGTCGAGACTTTTGAATCTGCTCTGAATGCCTCATTTTGGCCATTACAACATCACAGATCAGTTGGCTCACTAGTTTCTCGCCCTCATTCATGATGGTAGCTTATGGATTCGAGACAGGGTCCCTATTGATGTTGTGTTGATCCACAATATTAAAGGCCTTCCTATGCAAGGGCCGCACCCGTTAGAGCGAGTAGGAAAAAAGTATGAAGCAGCTACCACTACGTTTGTGTAGAGGACCTATGTGGTGCACCGAAATCAACGAAGGTTTATGATCCAGACTATCAATAACCCGGATACACATATGGGTACTAGGCTCTTAGCTTGAAAGCTAATGAGGAAGTGTCAGGTTACGACTGTCCTCGACTATGTGATTCAATTGGCTGGTCGGTGTGTGAAGGGTGTTTCTTTCAATTGGGCTGAATACTTGTGCGATGAATTTATGGCTAATGTCCGTGAATCCCAGGAGCAAGGGACGTCTTTCTTTTATTCATGGTTATTACTCCTAATAGCGTTGGTCGCCTTGGACACCCCCGAGGAGTTAGTCCTCCCTGAACTTCCTCCTGGGATGTGCGAAGGAGCTCGGTATGCTCACTTATGGGACTCTAAGGATGCGCAACGCATTGAGGATAAAAAAATTTTTTGGATCCTCTTCCAGAGAAATGTGGCAGCCGCCATAAAATCCTGACCCCAGCTGTCCCAAATGATATATGATAAATACAAGAGTGTTGCCACGTTCCAAGTTACCATGCACCATATTTGGATCTGCAGCCTCAACAATAAGACATGGATGACACTCCCTTATATGGTAGTCGATGAAGATATTGACTTGATGATCTCGCTATGGCCCCCTTCCTAGAAAAAGGGCCTCACAGATACCCGTGGGGAGACCGCGGACCCCTGCCAGATGGCCTCGAACATAGCCAAGAACAGGGATACACAGCCGCCACAAATCGCCGCAGCTACAACACAAGTAGGGTCTGATAGAGATACTACCCCTCCCCCTAGTACGAAGTGGTCAGGGGAGTTAGCACCAGAGTCTCGAAAGAAATAGTGCACCCATTGCGCACAATATGATGTAATGGTCACACTGACTGGCGGTGACCTTGCGCAAATCACAGACGCAATTACCATGGCTGCAAAAGACAAGTGGGCATCCGTCGGGGCCCAACAGAAGGTTGCAGTCGATACTCTCCAGGCCAAGCTCCACGCTCTCTAGATAAAAATTGATACGCTGCTGACCAGCGTTGGCCAGGCATGGACCCCTTTGGTCGATAGCAGTTCGGCACTATTCACAGAGGATAGTCATCTTTGGACTATACCTAGCGCTTCCCTGGTAGGAACTCAGCTTCTAGTAGACACAAGAACCCAGCTAGATCTGGCTAAGCTACCCCAAAAATCCTTACAGGGCCTCCATAACGTTGTCTTCCAGGAGATTCTCAATTGTGACCAGCGAGTACACCAACAGCTTGGTACAGCCGAGAACACCATCATGTAGCAGGCTGCTGATTTTCTCCTTGTCGTATCACATTAGGAGGAGCTCGAAACAATGATCCACCAGCTCTGTACAGAGGTTACAGACGAGATCTTGGCCGCGGACACGCCTCGAACTAAAGTGGAAAAATTGGTTGCGACTCTCAAAGCATCTCGGATGGAAATACACATCGTCAAGACACAACTGGAACAAAAAATCACCGACTTACAGGCCAAAATGCAGCCTGAAACGCCTCTAGAAGTCCATGCCCAATGCGCCGCCCTAGTCACCGACGCGCAAATTTTATTTCAGGGTAGATTTCCCAAGGTGCCCAGCTACTAGAATTAGCCATGCAACTCTGGACTAAGTTCCAACGCGATCCAGTCCTTCATGAAATCAATCAAGACTTACGGCAGAAGGAAGAAGCTTTCGAGAAGGTCAACGCCACGCTGCCCACTTTGGCACTTGCCCAATGCTTGGCATGGATAAAGACTAGCAATGATCTCTAGGACGAGATTGAGAAACTTCGGCGTAAACAACACATCATGGTGGAACATCTGAAGCCTTGGGCTGCCACAGCCCTCCAACTGTCGCAGGATATTAATGGCGTGACCAAGCGACTTACTCAGACCCTTGAGAGTGTCACCATGAAAACTGAAGGACCGACCTCCCAGAAGCTGGTAGACCTTGCACAGAGTGTTGCTTCCCATAGTCAAGAAGTGTTACCTCTGCTGATCATATCCCTTACTACCTTAGGTGCGCAAATAGAGACTGCACCACCACAGTGACTCGGGACGAGTCACAAGATTGTGTTGGGGGACTGTTGGAATAGGGTCTCCTACGAGCTACGAAACTGGTCTGATTTTGTATATTTTTTATTATATTTAGTCTAGCACAAGGGTTTTGGGGTGGGTCAAAGTCCCAAAAGCATTGTACTGGGTCAAAGGATAAACCTGGGGTTCGAAAACCACTGTTTGCAGACCATAGGAAAGTTTAAGCTAACTTTTTATAAATAGAGGAACATTTTGAATTGTAAGGTAGGAAAAAGAGGAGATATTGATGTGAATTTTAGTTTATTAAGTCTGTTTGGGTTTTGGGGAAGGACTCTTGCTGGCTATGTGCGTGGAGATCTAGAGTCCTACTATGTGCAAACCCTGTTGCTATGTGCGCAGGCTGGGACGGGTATTGTAAGAGGGAACAGATGAATTGATAAATAAGGAAGGTTATTTGAGAACTAAATCTATGCATATTTTTTATGTGAATCATTGATAATTGCTTTATTATGCGTATCCTGTATTTGGCTACGAAAGTTCTTTGTAAGTGTTTTACTGCATCTAGATATGTTTTGTTCTACTTTATGAAATATTAAGCTATTGTCTTGGAAGTATATGATTATTGAGCACCCTAGTATAATTGACCTTGTGCACGTGGATGCGAAAAGAGGCCTATAATTCCCGCTCGAGTAGATCTGGACATCTTGAGGCAGGGCGCAGCTCTACTTGCCTTACATATCCTTTCTCTAGGTGCGGAAACCTAGTTCCAGCACCCACCCATACTAATTTGGGTGAGACTTTGACCTGCGCAAGTAGGTCATTGCTGAAAGGGCCAGTAGTATAGGGGTTTGTTAGCAAACCTTGATCTCCGAACCTGGGTCAGGACCCCTCGATCCAACACATTCCTATCGAAGAAAAATGCACATGGAGGCGCATTTTGCTATGGTCTTGAGTGTGCAATTTGATTTTTCTTCTGGACCTTAGAGATTTTTTAAATTCTTCATATTCTCTAATGTGCCTCAGCCATGTAAATCCTTCTACCTAAAATTTAATAATGTGATATTTTCTTGTCTAATTTTCTAGTGATAACAGTTTCCCCCTAATGTGTGAGGTCTAAAAAGAACTGTATAGCCGAAATACATTATAGTTTCTTTTCTGTGTACTGTTCATAGAGAGAGAGAGACTTGCGTGTAACATGGAGTTGGAAACACCTTTCACGAGGTCGAAGAGTGACCATGTCCTGTGGGAACCCTGAAAGCAATGGTATGATACAATAAATACAATTTTTCTACAAGGCAAGCATGTTCCATCGTTGTGATGCTTTGGCTAGCTAAAAAATCTATTTGACAGATACAGATTCTATCTGTCACTAATATGGTAGTCATCTGTTGGTTGATGATGACGGTTGCTGACACCCTCAGGGGAAATTCTTCTTTGACAATTGGTGGAATGTGGTACCCATATGTGCAAACGTGGTATGGAATATAAATATGCATCGTACACATGGGTGTATCACTGGGACCTTCCTGTGTAATCATTTCTAAAAGAGATGCTTATAAAGGCACGGGTCTTTGAAAAATTTGATCAAAGTGCAATGGTTGTAAGGTACGATACCATATTGACATAAAACCTTGTGTTGTAGTCAAATGTCAGGAGGATCATTGACATTTGTGGGCAATGATGGCTCCCAAAGTTGCACCCGAGGATATCCATTTTGTGGTAAGCGATGATCCAAGGTACTTCTTCCTTTTTGGAAAATAGGTGTTGATGTCGACAAAAAGGAAGCCTCAACCGAACAAGAAAGTCATTAATGCGAGGGATTAGGATCTTGGATGTGATAGGTTTAAAATAGCCATAATGGTGATGGGTGACTAAAAACTAATGATTAGGATTCAATGGCCCAAGGTCGGATTATAAAAAGTAGCTTGGCAGTAGTCATAACCATTTATGATGGGGAAATCCCTTGAGTCAGTAGGACATTGTAATATTCCAAAATTTGCATTCAACAAATTGGAATATTAATTTTTGCTAATTTCACTTAGGAAGTGAATAAAATGGGTAAAAATTCCATGAGTAGGAATAAGAACCTTCATAGTGTGAAGAGGGATCATTGGAGTAGCCTATTTTTCACCTTCTAGTGTGAAAAGGGGCAAGTTGCATGAGGACAAGGTCAAGTTTGACCAAGTCAACAGCGTTGCCTAAGAGGTGTAGCTTGCATGAGAAGACAGTGTAGTTTGAGAGGGAGGAATATTCTTTGTGGAAGAAACCCTAATGTGTGGGGTCCAGGGAAAAGAGGCATTCACTTGTATAAAAGGAGGAAGAGGCAGCCATAGTGAGATATCTTTGAGCATATGATTCTAGTCTGAAGACTATTCGCATCCTCCGGCTGTTCAATTGAGTTGCAGTGCTACTTAGCATGAGGTATTCCTGTTTAGGATTTCCTCTCCTCCTTGAGAGGCCTCTTTAAGGATTTCAATTCATCTTCTCCACATCTTGGCTTAAGGCGAAATCTATTATTCAGTCACTGCGATATTTCTGCTGAAGGATAACATAGTGTTGCTAGGTGTTGCAGTGGAAGGTTCCACAACACTTCTCTTTGTCTCATCTTTCAGAGGAGGGAGTTCCTATTCCTCCGAGAGGTTAGTGAAAGGGATTTCAGAGCTGATTTTCATATCTTGGCATCAGGCTGGGCTTCTCCCATCATAGACAGCGCAGTCTCTTCACTAGACTGCGTTATTCCAGTGAGTACCTGGAGTGGGGGTTTGTGCCACCATTTTGGAAGGCAAGGTCTTCAGTGTTAGGATCAGCTTATCACTTGAGAGATTTGTTGGAGGAGGTTTATTTAAGATTTCATATCATCTTCAGCCATCTCCAATATTTTCTGAGTTGCAGCTGTTGCCCAGCAACTCTGGCATTTCTGCAGATTTTCCATTTGTACATGTATTGCAGCCAATCCTTCTAAGGATTGTGTATTAGTGTTGTATTAGTGTTTTCCGGGGTTTAGAGCTTGCTCCCCCTTATTTATTTGAGCTATCATTGTCATATCACCCTATTATCATTTTGTATATTGCAGTATCTCCTATAAATTGCATTATTTTAGCCAGGGCTCTCTTTCATGTAGCAGTGTTTTCCATTTGTCATGTATATGACTCATTGAGGCTTCCATTGCCTAGCTGGAGTGATTGATTCTCCACACATTGTATACATTTTCTGCTATATCATATATTTTTTGGCTATATATATCTTCATGTGGTCACAAGTACAAGAATAATGTTGTCATTCCATTATATGTGCTTACATTTGTTGCAGTCCCACATCGGGCACTTTCTGAGGACATCTGAGTGTGGGAGATCTATTTAACCACCTTAGAAGGATTTATTTGGAGCCTCCTCTTGGATTTAACACTTAGACACTTTTTTTTAAGGGATACAGGTCTTGGTTTCAATTCCTGTAGTAGCCATTACTGGAAAATGCATTTTCCAGTCATGCCTTGCTAGTTGTTCCGAATTTGGAATATTACAGTGGTATCAGAGCATAGTCTTGGCTCAAATTGTGAGTCTAAGCCCAAGATATCAGAAGATTGAAGAGGATGAGTTTTATCTCATCATATTTTAGATCCATGAAGAACCTCCCCAAGGAGGAGAAGCAGAAAGAAGAGGAAGATCCCTACACTTCCTATTCTCATCGAGAAGGAGACAAAGAAATAAGCAGGAGAAGGACTCCATATTTTGGAGAAGAAAAAGAAAAATGGGATAAGCTTACCAAGATTATTCCTAAATATGTAAATATGATTCATGATGAGTTCAAGGAGATCTGGGGGAGATGTGTGAAGAATCTCCAAGAGGGTTTGTACCAAAGGAAAACTCTAGATTTGCACATAAGGAGTGTGAGCAAGCAGCTACACACCATCTTGTACAGCACAGTCACATACCCAAGATTGCCGGAAGAGAGATGGAAAGAGAAGAAGAGGCTGCTAGGAGGGAAACCCTTAGTGATTTCTTGAAAGAGTATGAGTTTCAAACTCAGAAATTCAGAGATCATCTCAGTTTTTCAGAGTATTGCAAGATGAAGGTGAATGAAAGAAAGCAGCAGGATAGATTTCATCTATGTACCTTTGAGGGTTCACCTGTATGTTTAGCCAAAGCTTTGGTGAAGGAGTTAGAGACCTTCTTGCAGCAGCACCAAATGTTGGAGGATAGAGCCATCAAAGTTGGAGCACTGCATTTGAGAGGTAAGGCTTATGCCTGGTGGATCTTTGAATCATTTTCTATGAAAACTATAAACATTTCATCTTATGAAAATTTCACTAAGGCATTAGTGGAAAATTTTGATAGAAGGGTTCATGAAACACACATGGTGGGTCTAAACAAGAAAACTCAAACGAAACCCTTGCATGAGAACACAATTCCATTTCAGAAAATCATGGAAGGAGCTGAAAATTTGCACCATACTTTGTCATAAGAAAGGATTTCATCTCACACCTTTGAGAAAAGGAGTATGGGGATCTGTTTTTCAAAAGGGGATCCAATCATTGGAGTATTTCCCATTCATGTTGCAGAGATTGAGGGCAATAAATTTGTTATATCTAGAGTTGATCTAGCACCTCATGCAGAGGAAGGAGGAGCTCTTGCTCCAAATAGAGGAATGCTTGCATATTTGCAAGGAAGTCCCCAAGATCTCATGTGTGGAGATCAAGGCACAACTCATGTTTTACATGTGCCATTGTTGAGGAGGTGTATAACCATGGAGACACAAGAAGAAGATAGGGAGGATGACTATCATGATGTGATGAGGATAACACATCCCTATTCACTTCTGGAGGTTAATGCACCTAAGAAGGTGATTGGATTTTGCAGTGGAAGCATGGACAAATTTGTTCATTCATATATGCAGTCACCTGTTGATGATGATGTATCATTTCATGGAGACATTTTGTCGTGGAAACCAATGGATCAACAGAGGAGGATGGATGCTTCATTAGTTAAGGCACCACTCAGTGATTTCAGAGGAGTGGGAACCTTGGGAGAGCTTGATACAGTGCTGGGAGCCTTTGGTAGACTCAAGGAGAGAGAGAGCATTCTCTCAACATCATCAACACCCACTTCCATTTCAGATTTTACGATGTGGCAGGAGCAACAGGGGAAGGATAGCAGCCTTCCAACTTGCATCTTTGACATAGGAGATGTAAAAGGAGAGGGTAGCCATATGACAGATGTTCTTCATGAGAGATCATCAGTGTTGTAACTATGGACGATAGATTCATATTGGAGGTCCCAGCTGTTGATGGATTATTCCAAGGATATTTTCACTTGCATGATCTTGGATGACCAGTTGCATGAGGAGGGATATTCAGTCATAGATGGGGTCACCTTTTATCATGATAGGATCTTCTTTCCTAGAGCTTCCAAGCTCAAGGAGAAATTTCTACAAGCAGCTCATGAGGATCTCCTTTTCAATCCCACTTGTTCTATGAGTGCATACTTCACCATCATGGAGGGGTATTCTTGGATGGGCTTTGAGAAGGAGATATATCAGCATATGAGTAGATGCATGGACCAGATGGAGATGGAGGAGAGACATGACTCTTTGAGAGAGTTAGCACAGCCGACACTCTACACTTATCATCAGTGGAGAGATGGATAGCATGGGGTAGGCTACATATTCTACCATGTGCAGATTTTCATTCCACCTACTTTGCTGGAGCCAAAGGTGGATGACAGCTTTCAGGAGTTGCCTAGTTGGAAGGTAACTCATTTTTCATGGCTTAGAGCTTTTAGATGGAGGATCCATATGGGAAATATAGTTCCCATTATATTTCATATCCCATTCTTCAAAGGGACCTCTAGACATCACTTTGCTATCCTCTTGATTATTTCACTTTTACATGATGATGGCTTGATAACTGACTTGCATGCTGAGGAGGAAAAATGTGGAGATTTGATTGATGAGATAGCATCACTTTCCTTGGAGGAGATCATCATACATGGATGCTACAGGGAGAGGAGAAGATAACTCAGTATATCCTTGCACTTGCTTGAGGACAAGCAATCTTTGAGAGGGGAGGATTGTAATATTCCAAAATTTGCATGCAGCAAATTGGAATATCAATTTTTTCTAATTTCAATTAGGAGGTGAATAAAATGGGTAAAATTCTAATGAGTAGGAATAATATCCTTCATGGTGTGAAGAGGGATCATTGGAGCAGCTTATTTTGCACCTTCCAGTGTGAAAAGGGGCAATTTGCATGAGGACAAGGTCAAGTTTGACCAAGTCAACATCGCTGCCTAAGAGTTGTAGCTTGCATGAGAAGACAGCGCAGTTTGAGAGGGAGGAATATTTCTTTGTGGAATAAACTCTAATGTTTGGGGTCTAGGGCAAAGAGGCATTCACTTGTATAAAATGAGGAAGAGGCAACCATAGTGAGATATCTTTGAGCATATGATTCTAGTCTGAAGACTATTGCATACTCTGGTTGTTCAATTGAGTTGCAGTGCAACTTAGCACGAGGGATTCCTGTTTAGGATTTCCTCTTCTTCTTGAGAGGCCTCTTGAAGGATTTCACTTCATATTCTCCACATCTTGGCTCAAGGCCAAAGCTATTATTCATTCACTACGTTATTTCTGTTGAAGTATAACGTAGTGTTGTTGGGTGTTGCAGTGGAGGGTTCGACAACACTTCTCTTTGGTTCATCTTTCAGAGGATGGAGTTCCTATTCCTTTGGGAGGTTAGTGAAAGGGATTTAAGAGCTGATTTTCATATCTTGGCATCAGGCTAGGCTTCTCCCATCATATACAGTGCAGTCTCTTCACTAGATTGCGTTATTCCAGTGAGTACCTGCAGTGGGGGTTTGCACCACCATTTTGGAAGGCAAGGTCTTCAGTGTTAGGATCAGCCTATCACTTGAGAGATATGTTGGAGGAGGTTTATTTCAGATTGCATATCGTATTCAGCCATCTCCAGTATTTTTTGAGTTGTAGCTGCTACCAAGCAACTCTGGCATTTCTGCAGATTTGCCATTTGTACATGTATTGCAGCGAATCCTTCTAAGGATTGTGTTTTGGTGTTGTATTGGTGTTTTCCAGGGTTGAGAGCTTGCTCCCCCTTATTTATTTGAGCTATCATTGTCATATCACCCTATTATCATTTTTTATATTGCAGCATCTCCTATAAACTGCGTTATTTTAGCCAGGGCTCTCTTTCATGTAGCAGTGTTTTCCATTTGTCATGTATATGATTCATTGAGGCTTCCAATTCCTAGCTGGAGTGATTGATTCTCCACACATTGTATAAATTTTCTTCTATATCATATATTTTTTGGCTATATATATCTTCATGTGCTCACAGCTATAAGAATAACGTTGTCATTCCATCGTATGTGCTTACATTTGTTGCAATCCCTCATTGGGCACTTTCTGAGGACATCTGAGTGTGGGAGATCTGTTTAACCACCTTAGAAGGATTTATTTGGAGCCTCCTCTTGGATTTAATACTTAGACACTTTGTTATAAGGGATCCAGGTCTTGGTTTCAATTCCTATAGTAGCCATTACTATAAAATGTGTTTTCCATTCATGCCTTGCTAGTTGTTCTGAATTTGCAATATTACAGACATCTAGGGTGGGTATATATTGGTTATGAATGTCATGGTGGCTTATGCGTGAAGGGAGTGATACTATAACCAAGGGTGACCAGGGACTACTGGCATGGGAGAAAAAATGGATGGATGAATGGGGGACATAGTGCACCATTTTCAATCTTTGTATACTTACCAAAAGAATGAAATAATGGGGTTTGGATTGTACAAAACACAGAGCCGTGTGCCCCAAAACCTGAAAGTGTTTGCTCACTGATGATGTGAGGAAGGTGTTTTTCTGAGGGTGGGGGGCCCATTGGTTGGTCTCGAGTGTGGGGTTGATGAAGTGGATGGAAAATTTCACATATGGGCTATGCTGATGGAGGTATGGTAGGAAAAATGTGAGGCGCGATGGTGCACTTTAGATCTTCTTGCAAAACCTTGTAGTCCGAGAAAGGGGTTTTATTTCGATATGGTAAAACTTGACCTGATGCATGGTGAGTGAATGGGCATGAGGTGCTTCCCAAACTAAAGTGGTATGGCCATGGCGTCATGATTTTTGTGATATATGGTCTACTAATTTGGGTGACAGACACCATGGAGGGGGGTCTCTGTCGACCAACGAGGATGTTTATCATGTGTAAGGTGGGGTGATGATTAACAAGATCAGGTGCTTGGAACCTATGGTTAATTTCTTATGGAGAATTGATGTCAGGATATGCAGAGTTCTACTGGGACTCTGTAATGTTAAGGGTAGAATGATACCTGCTCTAGAACTTTCAATGGATGGAGTGATGGGTGGTTTGCATGATACCTGCAAAAAATACCCCAAGTGAAAGCATCTTCTTTATTCAAATATTATTGAAATACATGTGCTAAAAAAGATGATGAGAGAGGGCATACATGTCGGTACTAAAATTTTATTTTTTCAGAGGTGCAAATGTGTGGCACCACCTTTGGGCGTTATGGAGTGCTGTGTTGGGTATGTGTTATATTCTTTCCATGACTAGTCACGCACCGGGGGGTCACAGGGGGGGAAACGGTTACCCCTGTACGTTGCGCTGGGTGCAGCAGGGGGGTCACAGGGGGGGCAGCAGCCCCCCCTATTCAGCTCTGGGGCAGTGGCTTGGGAAAAAAAATTTGGATTTTATTTTCCGGTGGGCGGACCCGCCCATGGTTTTGTGCATGGTTTTGCACATGGTTTTGGGGCATGATGGTTTTTGGCCCCTGGTATTTTGTAGATCTAGTCAAGGGAACTAGGGTTATGTTCTAATCCAGGGTTAATGGATTGGGGTTTATGTATGCTTTAAGATGTATATATATGTGTTGTAACACTAAAAGGAATATAATGAAAAATCAAGCTAGTCATCCCAATTTGGGATCCAGGGGAAAATCTATGTGTATATCTGTTTTATGTTTTATGCTCTCGCTATTGTTTATTTTCTGTTTTTAAGATTCATTTTCAGATAATTTATGTTCAGGGTTAAAACCTACATTTGGTATCAGAGCAGTTTCAGCTTCAAGGGGACGACTTTGCTACTGAAGGGTTTTATTTTTTTCTTGGGCCTGAGGTAGACCCTGTTCAGTGGGAGATCTATGGGATCGATTCTTGCGGTGAATGAATATGGCGAGCAGTGGGAAGATAGATATCGAGAAATTTAATGGTCATATTTTTGAGTTGTGGAAGCTCAATATGGAGGATTTGCTGGTGGATAAAGATCAGTGGATCGCGGTATATCCAAGTACTAAACCAACAGAAATGTCAAATGAAGACTGGAAGAAGCTGGATCGGAAGGCAAAGAGCACAATACGGTTGTGTGTCTTAGATTCACTATTGATGAATGTATCCGGGGAAGCTACGGCGAAGACCTTGTGGGACAAGCTAGGGAATTTGTACCAATCTAAGTCTCTGGTGAATAAATTGTTCCTGCGGAAAAATCTGTATAACCTGAGGATGAAGGATGGAGACTCAGTGTTAGAGCATTTGAACGCCTTCAATAATGTGGTAAGCTATCTATCATATGTTAATATTAAAATATCTGATGAAGATAAGTGCATTAGTTTGTTGTGTTCTCCACCAGATTCATGGGACAGTCTGGTTATTGCAATAGGTAGCAATACAACTACCTTGAATTTTGATGACATTGTCTCAGCCTTGCTGTTGGAGGAAATGAGATGGAGAAATATGGAGGGTCAGAATGGAGATGCCTTATCTATATGAGGAATGTCCCAGAACAGAAATAAGAATAAGGTTTCGAGTGGGAGATCTAAATCTCCTGGAAAGTTTGTAAAGGTGTGCTAGAAATGCGGAAAGGAAGGGGACTACAAAAAGGACTGCAGCTCTAAAGCTCCTGAGAAAGGAAAGAGATCTGATGATGCTCCTTCTGCAGAGGAAAAAACCACCTCAGATGAAGGTGGGGATATGTATTTTTCTTATTCTTCAAATACACATGTAGATCATGAGTCATGGTTGATTGAATTGGGTGCATCCTTTCACTTCACTCCCCATAGGGAGTGGTTCTGCAAGTATGAGAAATATGATGTCGGTGATGTATTCTTAGGTGATGATAGGAAGGCTAGAATCGTTGGACATGGAAAATTCAATCTGAAGCTACAAGGTGGAAGGATTAGAAGACTTCCTGGTGTTCTGCACATTCCTACATTGTCCAAAAATCTGATTTCTATAAGCAAGATGGATGATGCAGGTGTAAAAACATTGTTCGAGAAATATGCCTATAAGATGGTTTGGGGAGCACTGGTATTAATGTGGGGATTTCAGATTGGAACTTTGTAAAAGCTTCAGGGCAGCACTATTGTTGATGGGTGCAATAGTTCTGTGATTCCGGAAAGTGGAGTGGAAAGCCTAGCGGTCTCTGGAGAAAAGACTATGCTATGGCATCAAAGACTTGGACATATTGGAGATAAGGGCATTTTGATACTACATGGAAATGGTATGGTAGTAGGTATGTCTAATAGCTCTCTGGTTTTCCATCTCTGTGAACAGTGTGTATATGGGAAGCAGAATCGGGTGAGTTTTCCTTCTGGTGCTAAGAGGGAAAACAAGATATTAAAGCTCGTGCACAGTGATGTATTTGGACCTGTGTCAGTTCCATCACTGGGTAAGTATGTGTATTATGTTTCATTCATAGATAAATTCTTAAGGAATACATGGATATACTTCTTGAGGAATAAATCTGAGGTCTTTGACAGATTTAAAGAATTTAAGGCTTTGGTGGAAAACCAGACATAGAAGAAGATAAAGGTGTTAAGGACAGATAATGATGGGGAGTTCTGCAAGAAGGAATTTGAAGAGTTATGTAAGAAGTGTGGTATAGCACAGCAGAAGACTACTCCATACACACCTCAACAAAATGGAGTTGCAGAAAGAATGAACAAAACACTGATGGAAAAGGAAAGAAGCATGCTCAGTGGTATAAGTTTAGGACAAGAATTCTGGGCAAAGGCAGTGGAGACTACATGTTACTTGGTAAACAGATCACCTTCATCAGCGTTGGAGGATAAGACTCCACATGAGGTATGGAATGGTAAGAAACCCTATATTTCACATCTGAGGGTATTTGGATGTGATGCATATGTACATGTTCCAAAGGAGAAGAGGAGTAAGTTGGATAATAAATCTGAAAGGTGCATCTTTATTGGGTATAAGGATGTTTTAAAGGGTTACAAGCTTTGGAACCCAGAAATAAGGAAGGTTGTGTACAACCGAGATGTGGTGTTTAGAGAGGTGAAAGATGTTGTTAAACATGAAGTCCTACCAAAGGAACCTGAAAAGATAGAGTTTGAGCTAAAGGAGGATGAATCAGACTCTACAATAGAAGAAGACTCAGAAGAGGAAGAGCCACAAACTCCAGCTGTGAGAATATCAGTTCGATAAAGAAGAAAAGTAGAAAGCTATATTCCATCTGCTCTCTGTTAAAATTTTTCTTTAACTATAACTAATGATGATCCCAGAACCGTTAGGGAGGCCGTAGATTCAGAGGATGAAAAACTCTGGAAGGAGGCCATGGTTGATGAAATAGAATCCTTGCATAAAAATGAGGCATGTGATCTGGTGGAGTTGTTGGCTGGAAGGAAGCCCATCGGGAGAAAATGGGTGTTTAAGAAGAAGATGAATGTAGAAGGCAAGGTGGAGAAATACAAAGCTAGGTTGGTAGCAAAAGTTTATTCCCAGGTGCCGAGAATTGATTTTGGTGATATTTTTTCTCCTGTTGTCAAAGTTACTTCTACTATATTACTTTTATCTATTGCTGCTGCATTTGATTTTGAGGTAGAACAGATGGATGTGAAGACATAATTTCTTCATGTGGATCTGGAAGAGGAGATCTACATGAAACAATCTGAAGGCTTTATGGTGAAGGGGAAGAAATAATTGGTATGCAGGTTAAAGAAGTATCTGTATGGGTTAAAACAGTCACCAAGGATGTGGTATCAGAAATTTGATACCTACATACGAGGACTTGACTTCACCATAGGCGAGGATGATCACTATGTTTATTTTAAATTAATTGGTGACCGTGTTATTTATTTGGTCTTGTATGTGGATGATACGTTGTTGATTGGAAATGATAAAGAAATTATCCAAGATTTGAAGACCCAACTGTTCTCCAAATTTGACATGAAGGATCTTGGTGCTGCAAACTATATTTTTGGCATCGAAATTAAGAGAGATCAGGCAAAGAGGAAGCTCTGGTTAAACCAGAGCAAGTATTTCGAGACTATATTGCAGAGGTTCAATATGCAAGATAGTAAACTGGTGAATGTTCTGATTCCTGTAGGTACAAAACTGTCTGTTGAACAGTGTCCCAAGACACAAGAAGAAGAGGAGGATATTTCTTGTGTTCCATATGCAAGTGCAGTGGGTAGCCTGATGTATGCAATGGTCTGTACTAGACCATACATTGCACATGCAGTGGGAGTATTGATCAGGTTTATGTCAAACATAGGGAAGGAGCATTGGACAGCAGCGAAGCAAGTTCTTAGATATTTTTGTGGCACTAGTGATTATGGCTTGTGCTACCAGGGAAGACCAGGATTGGAAAGAGTGTTGGACATTCGTGGTTTTGTTGATGCAGACTAGGCTGGAGATATGGACCAAAGAAGATCTACAAGTGGGTATGTGTTTAGCCTATTTGGAGGTGTAGTTAGTTGGATGAGTAAAAGACAGTCTGTAGTGGCATTTTCAACTACAGAGGAAGAATACATGAAAGCCACTCATGCAAGCAAGGAAGAAATTTGGTTGCAAAGATTGTGTTCAAGTATGGGGTTGGTGCAGAAAGCTATAAGGATGGACTGTGATAGCCAAAGTGCAATTTCTTGGCTAAGAACCCTGCTTATCATTCAAAGGAAAAGCACATTGATGTTCAATATCACTTTGTGAGATATATGGTTGAGGCTAAAAGGGTGTTGCTGGTAAAGGTGGACACTTTGAAGAATGTTGCAGATGCATTGACGAATTCTGTGAGCGCTCATAAGTTCTCTTGGTGTAGAGAAACAATGGGTGTTGCAAATCTGGGATAATGACTTAGCTCTCCTATGGCACTTTGCGGAAATAAAACAACAAGTGGGAGAATGTTGGGTATGTGTTATATTCTTTCCATGACTAGTCACGCACGGGGGGGTCACAGGGGGGGGCAGAAGTCCCCCCTGTATGTTGTGCCAGGCACAGCAAGGGGATCACATGGGGGGCGGTAGCCCCCCTTGTTGAGGTCTCTAGCAGTGCCCCAGGAAAAAAAAATTGGACCTTATTTTCCGGTGGGCGAACCCGCCCATGGTTTTGTGCATGGGTTTGCACATGGTTTTGGGACATGATGGTTTTTGGCCCCTGGTATTTTGTAGATCTAGTCAAGTGAACTAAATTTATGTTCTAATCCAGGTTTAATGGATTGGGGTTTATGTATGCTTTTGCATGTATGTATATGTGTTGTAACACTAAAAGGAATATAAGGAAAAATCAAGCTAGTCGTCCCGATTTGGGATCGAGGGGAAAATATTTGTGTATATCTGTTTTATGTTTTATGCTCTCACTATGATTTATTTTCTGTTTTTAAGATTCGTTTGCAGATAATTTCTGTTCAGGGTTAAAACCTACATGATGATCACAGTGTTTCTTTCGGTCCTACAATTGGGCCTTCTGAGCTCTTGTAATGGCACTCCAAAGATCCCAAAAAGGGTGACATATAGGCGAATATGGCTCAATTCAGTTCATTTGTGTCATTTGAGTGTGTGAGGTTTCGAGTGGTCAAAGGCTTCTGCGGAGCTGTTCTTGCTATTGTGGTCAGCCTAAGTACCTGGGACTTGTGATTCTTGAGCTAGGTAGGCCCCATAACATCCTACATTTTAATTTTTTCAGTGTGTCTGTGCCAGGGTGATGGGCCTCTAAATTAGACATAAATTAAGGCCCATATAACCTTTCTAAAACTCATCTACCTTTTGTATGCACATGAAAATATATATTAAATCTCTCCTTCTACACTTAATAATGTTTTCTTACACTTTAATATTTTCTTAGGAAGTTTTAAAGGTAATTTCATATTTGTGCCTAATTTTGGTTATTTTTGAAGAATATTGTGAGAATATTTGGTAGATTATGCAGATTTGGAAAAGGAGATCATTTAGGGATTTTCTCCCTACCACTGGAAGATCAAGAGTGAATAATACCAGGAAATTAGGGAGAAATCTTGGAGATATTCAAGGGGGTTATCCACCCTCAAAGGCAACCAAATGATCCTCATGAGATCCCCTTCATAAATTTTATTTCCAGAGGCAGCCAAGAAACTCAAGACCAAGTGCACTCAAGCCATACTTCACTTGGAGACTCCAGAAATTCGAGTTCCAGAGAAAGCCAAGCAACTCAAAGAGCATGGCACTCAATCTCTGTTTACTTGGAGTCAAGTGGACTCAATCACCCCAAAGTTTCTCTCCAGCAGTTCGAGTTCCAGAGGTAGCCAAGAAACTCCAAGAGGAGGGAACTCAATCTTTGTTTACTGGGAGTCAAGTGGACTCAATCACGATTTTCTAGGGAGCTGTTGGTAGCAGCCCTATAGAATAAATAGAGTAGAGCTAGAGCTAGGAAAGGGAGAGGCGATTCTTCGATTCCATTTTGGGAATTTTGCTGCAAGCTATTAATATTTTTATTGTACTCAGTGATTAGACTTTCAAAAATGTAACAAGTCTATTTTCTTCCTGAATTAATCAAATAGACTCCATTTTACTGATTTAGTTCCAGAGAGCTAGGATCGTGGGTTAGACTCCAACCCATGTGCCTCAACTTCTCTGTCATTTTCATCCTTTCCTTTATGTTATTTAGCTAGTTTTATTTCTAATATTTTCATTACTATTATAGTTGTTATTGTATATTTAATCCTCTTAACTGTGCTGTAGAATAGTTGATAAACTCTATAAACCTGTGAGGCAGTCTTCCCCTCTCATCTCTGTCAATAAAATTCGAGCTGGGTTGACCTTCCCATAGGAAAAAAAATGCGTTCTATTCACTATTTTTATCATGCCTTTTGTCTATTTTTTTGTGAATAAATCTGCAGCTTTGTTTGTAGGAATAAGCATCAAAATCCCCAGGAATATCATCAAGCCATCCCACTTCATTTCCCAAATCTTTTTTCATGCCTAAGCACTCCTGTTGTGCCTCCATTTCCCTCATTTTTCTCTTATTTACAACCGTTGACCCCTTTCATTCCCAAAAAGCTTGAAAAGCATTAGAATTAGAACTATTCCCTTTCTCCTCTAAACATCGTCTCGTCATACCTTGCTCCATCACAAATCACAAATCGCTTGTGATCTTTGTTGACGTTCTCTCATTCCAAGCCCGAATGCAATGTCCCTTTCTACTTCCCTTTGCTGCTATTTTACTAAAAACAATTAAAAACATTAGAAACCACATTTTTTCCCTTTGGACTTACCATCTCTCCTTTTCGCAATCATATTTCCCATTTGGTCCTTGTTAACAGCTTCCACTTCTATACCCCGATTGCAATATTCCTTTTTCCCTCCTTTCTCCTTAGCTCCTCATTTCTATGCCAAAAACCTTTAAAAGAACCTTAATTCACATTTTTCTGAAAAGCGCTTCACTTTATTGCACTTCACAATTCCTATTAGCCTTTGTTAACACTTACTGCTCCTTTCTGCCGATTGTGATATTATTAAAGTGCTCTGCCACCTGTCCTACCGCCACATCATCTTACTAATCGCCTTTTTGCATGTCACAATCATTGCATTTCGCATTTCGCAATTCTAGCGTTATCGCAATTCTTTCATTTTTCATTATCTCATTTTTTCCCCGCACCTCACTTACTACCTTCTGCCCCTAAACCCTCATTGCAAATACTACAATCGCACCACAACATCACAATCGAATTTCACATTGCATTCAGTATCGCATTTCGTACTTCGCATTCGCTCCTGACTACACTCTTGCTTCTCCTCCAGCCTTGCAACATTGCGATATTGCGATATTGCATATCGCATATCACACTGCCATCCCTCCATCACAATTCCTCCATTGCTCTTTCCAAAGCCTCCCACTCCAAAGCATTTTTACGATATTATGCACTTTAATAAAGTCCAAACACCTTTTTCACTCCTCTAAACCTTATTTCATGCATTTAAGCCTTCCATGAGCACCTTTAGCCCCTTTTCCTTTGAACTGCAATAAAAAAATTTTCAGTTAGAATTAGATCATGAATAGATGCATGCTTAGAAGCATGTTTGATAGATAATAGGATAAGTAGAGTGTGTTTATCTATTTGTCCAGCTCAATGCAATTTAGTTTAGTTTCTTTTCTATCATTTCCTTCCTGCAATTTAGTTTAGTTTCCTTCCTGTAATTTCATTTCAACAATTTAATTTAGTTTCCTTTCAGTCATTTCCTTTTTGCAACTTAGTTTAGTTTCATTGAAGTGTGACCGACTTCACTGAGAACCCTTAGAAATTAGCACCCTTTCATAAAGCCGAAGAGTATGACATGAACATAATTCACCTGCTATGTATATAGCACTGTCACCTCCAAGTTTGTATGAACCACAAGTTGATAAAATAAAGTAGGGCAACCCCTAGGAGTTGCAGCACTCTTGGTGCAATACCATGGCTCACCACTTTTTGGCGCCATTTCCAGGTAGGTGTCTAATAGATGCTTTGATTTTGGTTTTATCATTCTATTATGCTTTTGTTTCTTTTCATGTGATTTCAGAAATATTAAAAAAAAATACAAAAAGATCTGATTGTCATGCCCGATAGGAGTAGGGATACTCAAAATAAAATAAAATAAAAAATTCTTCTCCAATACCAACCCCCCCACTTTACCACGTGGTGCAGTAAGAACCACATCACCATACACTTTTGAAGGTAGAAGAGATGGATGGATATGATGACAATGAATAAGACCTTATTGGATTTTCCATTCAATATATGGACATCAGTGTACATATGAATAACATCCCTCCATCTTTCCTTCCCAACTTCCATGGTATGAGGATAGAGGATCCGGAAACATTTCTCTTTGAATTTGAGATAATTTTTAGGTCTTATGGCTACTTATCACACACTTAAAACTAAGATTGTTTCCTGCAACTATTACACAACATTTTGTCACCGTCCCTACAATTCCACGTCTCGCACATTAGAGGGATTTTCCCGTGACCTGTGAGCAGTGACATAACCTGAAACCACTTTCATGGCACCCCCCTTGACAAGGAAAATCATTCCCTTGAAGAAATTTTCCTCTGCAAAACCCTAAAAACTGATCTTTTAGCCTTGGTGCAACTAGCCAGTTCAGCTCTCGCACCAATGGGGAAAATCAACCATAGAGGGCACGCTAACTGGCACTCTATCCCAGTGTATCACTCGCGCCAAGCTTAATAAGGGATTTTTTTTTAAAATAAATGGCGGAAGTTTGATTCCAACAAACTCCTGAACGAGTCACTAAAATGAGTTGGGAGGTTTGGCTCTGGATCTCCATGTATGGGAGGTGGTTTTCCACCTATCATGGAAGCTTCCTTAGAGATAGGACCAATCCCATGATTGTAGGGATCCCAAATCCCCTTCCACCATCTATAAAAGCTTGGCTTCACCTTTAGCAAGCTAGAGCTGAACTTGTAGCAAGGAGACTATAGCTAGACAACTTTTGAGAGCCAAGTCAAAGAGAGAGAGCTTTGTCCCGTTTCTGACAGGCTTTATTGAGACATGATCCGTTGTCAGCTCCGCCGAAGGAAGATCATAGCATCAGAGCATTTGGTTGTATCTTTCCTTTGTTATTTTAATGATAAGCGACTTTGATTATGGTTCTATTCATGTGTCCATTTCTTTGATGTAACGAATTATATCCTCTCTAACTGATATATGGTTACATGCTTTAGATTTTACGTTGTATGTCATTGTATCCTTTGCATGTGTGTAGGTGTTCAGACATGTCGATCAAAATAATCATGATCTACCAAGCGAGGGACGGGAAGCATCATCCTTTCTTCAACGACCATTGCGTGGGATTTGAAGTAGGCAATTCATTATGATATTTGTCGTTTTGTAACTAGGAACCTGTGTCACTACGTGACCTGATTGTTGCTAGACCCGATCTAGGCTAGTAGGGATTACCTCTGTCCGCAGACAGGATTTACCGCTCCAACAAACTGGCAACTCCACTGGGGATCGAACCCAAAATCTCTGGTTTCGCAGACAGAGGCTTAACACAATCAAGTTTGTTGGAGACGTTGTTAGCCACCAATAAAATTTGTCATATCAAATGGTGGCTAAAACATTTTTGGAGCCTTCAAGCAAAAAAAATTATTGCTAAAAAGTGTTATCCCTTGAAGACTCTTGAAGACATCATGCCTTTGTTTCAATATTCACTGTTGTTTTCATTTAGAAATCAAAAATTCTGCTGATTCCATAAGAAAAAATACTGCTGCAAACACCATTTTATCCTCCTTCCACTTCAACACTAACCTCCATTTTTACCCCTTTTTCATTCCCATGAAATTCCTCTATTTTTCATTTTTCCCATTTTCCCTTCATGAAATCCCCTTTACAGAGTTTAAAACTCCTTTTTCAACTCTGTCGAAACCTCCAAATCCATTGAAAACTTGAAAAAAATTCATTAAAAACACCTTTTTTGTATTAACAGACTTAATCCCCCTTGGGCTAAGTCTTAAACCACTTCCCCACATACGCCCTGGTGCTGGAACCAAGCGCTGAACCATTTAAGTGCTTATCGCATCGAAAAAAAATAGAGCGCGGAAGTCTGTTTTTCCATGTTAAAGTTCCAATGCGATTAGCCCATTGTTTTATATCCTCTGATCATATTATTATCCCAAATAACCCCTGTGCCCACAATCGGGTGCTAAAAAAATGAAATAATTCATTCCCGATTGCCTTTTTCCTTTGTAAATTCAAAAAACCCCTTTTCCTAAAGTTTGGTCTAAATTTGCCCATACGATGATTTTTAATGAAAAATGGTTAGATTGAAAAGACCAGGGCCGAATTTCCGATGCGTTTGGCCCTTATGTATATAAAGCCCTGGGCATATCGCATTCCATATAAACCCATGGCCCTGCAAATAGGCGCCTATATATTTCATATATATATATATATATATATATATCCCGCCCCTATACATAAAACCTTTGTTTTATGTTAATTTTTGGTTTTCGTATGTTATAAAGGATTTTTCGCCGGTTCACTTTCAAAGCAATCTCGGCCATTGATCTTAAGCCAATCAAACAGCCTGCACATGATCGCATCACATGTTCTATCGGGCTCACTTTTGTGTCCCCTTCGATTGGCCATTCCCCGATCTATCTTGGACCGTTGATCTCCTCCCCGCCTTCCCAGATCCAACGGCCCAAATTTGCTCTGATTATTAGCCTTCCTCCACCTTCAAAATCCTCCGATTCACTCCCCACCATTGATCTAATCCTCAGATCAATGGCTAGCGCTTAATTGCGTCGGCGCTATCCAAGTTCTTCCCCCCGTCAATCGCCGAGCCCCGATTACATCTGGACCGTCCACGTGTCCAAATCAGATAGTCCAGATTGCGTTTCCCAACTTTGGCTAAAAATATGTAGCCCTGCTCATATTATTTTTCAGCCAATCCTAGCCGTTGATCTCTGCAGATCAACGACCCTCATTAACCCTTTCTCCGCCATTGCAATATTTCCATTTAACCCCTAGATTCAATCTTTGTCGTTGATCCTCACATCCAACGGCTCATATTTAACCTGACAGGGCCTACCTCCTGTGGGTCTTGCCCTCTTCAAGATTCAATCTCAACTGTCCAGATCTTATATCAACGGTCCATAATAAAACCACTCCCTTTGCTTCAGTTCGCGCATCTATCCCATATCGCGCTCGTTCTCTACCATCCGATCTGAGGCCCCAGATCTGACGGCCCACATTCTATATCGCGTAGTTTTCAGCACGATGGTTAATTTCCCAAAGGCCACGTGAAATGGGTGGTTTTCTGGTGCCACTTGTTGGGCGGGAACGCATATCGCGTTCAAAAAGACAAAACCACCTCCCCACCCTTTTCTCACATGAAACCAGTGTTTTTACCTCCCGAAACCACTTTCCCCATTTCTATTGTGTTTTATCGCGCGCTCCTCCCGTCGTTGATCTCTGCAGATCAACGACTCAGATCTAATTTTTCCTTTTCACTATCGCCCTCCCCCTCACCAAAGGATTTTGACACGCAATCTCTGTCGTTGATCTCGCAGGTTGATCCCATCCGATGACCCACGATCATCCCAAAACCTCATTTTCATTTCCTTTGATTTTTACCCCCACCAAAGGAAATTTCACCTATTTTCTTTGTTTATTCTTCCATTTCTTTATAAAGTGGTCATTTGCATAATGTTCCTCTCAATTCACCTTGACCGTCGATCTTTGCAGATCGACGGATCTGACTTAATTCTTCCCCACTTTCCTTTTTAACCTCCCACAAACTGATCTCCATCGTTGGATGATGCCATCCAACGGCCTCGCTCTTCCCCACAACCTCTGAAGCAGTAAACCCAATAATGCAAGATTTCTTAATATTTGTATTTTGTAGGTTTCAAATGTTTTTCACATAATAATAAAGGAAAAGAAAGCTAAGGGTGACGATCCTCTAGACTTATTTTTATCAAAGGGAAAGAACTACAAGGGTTCGAACTCCACGTCTCATCAATGCTTCATGGGCATTGATGCCATATGAGCCCTGTGTGGCCCTGCACATCAACAAGACACAGAGAATTAAATAAAATAAAAGAGTATCAGTGTCGAAGACAAAACATAGCAGAACAGAGGATTGAAGACAGTTTGGGGGGATTACGGCTAAGATTGATTATCAAAAGCCTAATCCTCCAAATTAAAACACAGTTAAAGAAAATCATAAAGATCTATCAAACAGAAAGGCCTCCACCGCCACATTAGAGGAAAATTGATTCCTCTTAGCTACCACAAAGCCACTTGTAGCCACAAGCATTCAACAGAGGCCGAATTTATTGATTAGAAAATTAGATATTTGCCTCAACATATCCGAAGAATTAATTCTGCTAAATGAACTTAATGTAAAAATATCAGCAAAGTTATTACATTCTGAAACAGAGCTTAAAAGTCAACAAAAGCTCCCACCGAGATTAATTCTAAATGTAAAACATTTAATACAGAGGACACATATGTAAACTTCTCCTTCGAGCCCCTAAAAGGCCGAGAAGTATTAAGTCTATATTAATTGCCCTGGGAGATCTTTTATCCTCTCCCACCTCCTCATTCCTTCTATAAATACTTCTGTAGAAGATGAGAAAACATTGGTTGCAGAACTTTGAAATATACTTGTGCTCAAAAATTATGATTGTAAATAGTGTTCAAAGGCTCTTGAAGATTTGCTTGTGATAGAATAGTTAGGCTAAGAAGTGAAGATGATTGCTGACCTGAAACACTAGACTTAAAGCTGTAACTGGTTTGAAGCATCAATACAAGCTGATTTATGGGATCCTGGTCTATGTCGACGGTGATGTTTTTCTCATTGTAAATTGTTATTTTATTTCTGTTTCCACTTTTTTCATATTCTCTGATAAAGAACAGCAAGCATAGAGTTAGAATTTACTGCATATCAGTACCCTTCTCTGACTGATAAGCTTTATCTAAATGTTTTCTTCTGAATTGTGTTATTTAGGAATGATTTAATTCAGTTTAAGCAGTAGGAATTTTGGCGTTCCCTCATCCTCCTGTCTTAGCTAATTGTTATTCTTAAATTTTATTTTCAGTTTATGTTAAGCAGAGATGAACTAAGGAAGATATAGTGAGCCCTGGTCCTAGTTTTATCCCAAAAGACTGACTGAAAGTTTCCCTAAGGATGTGTTGAAAGCTGGATAGTTTCAAAGTACTTACCAAATCTTAGACCATTATTTGTTATCATTTGTTTTTCCCTTATGTTTAAATGTTTTTCTATTGAGCGTGTATCAAAGGTTGGCTAGTTTCGAAGTACTTACCAGATCCTAGAAGGATTTTATGTTTTTCTTAAGTGTTTGTCAAAGGCTGGCTAGTTTCAAAGTACTTACCAGATCCTGGGCTGCTCTTTGCTCTTCATTTGTTCAATTCCCCTTCTTTTTGTATCATTCCATTCCATAAATCAAACTTTAAAGAGATCCTTAGACATAGATGACTTGCCCCATGGACCACTCTTGAACCTGATTGTTTCAATTAAACCCTATTATGAATCCATAGCCCAATGGACTAAAACCTACAATTATCTATCTTTTTGGCCAAAGCTTTGTTCTATTTGCTTGCAACTTCTCACCTTTGAAACTCTTTCCATTTAGAACTTTCCACCCAAGCCATAATCATGCTCAACCATCCAAAACAAAACAAAACCCTCGGCCTTCATAACTAGCCTAATATCAATACCCAAAACCTTTAAAGATAAATCCATCTTTGCACTTATTGGAGAGATACCTCTCTGGATTTAGGAAGGCTAGATCCTAGAATCCCAAAGTGGTTGAAAGAGTGTTCTCCCTGCTATCGAACTTTGCCAATCTTGCTGATTACAGGGAGCTAACATTTCTGGCGACTCCGCTGGGGATCTTGAGTCGAATTTTCATCTTAGGTTCCCTTCAAACTTAATAAAACCTTGTGAGTAAAAAGAAGCCTTTTTAAGCACTACCAAGTGATGGTAATCATGGTAAAACTTGTTTGAATCAGTGACAAACTAGGCAAACCCTAGGATTCTCATAAGACTTTATCTAACGTTGAAAAATCAGTTGGCTTAGCCATAAGAGTAGATTGTCTTTGTCTCATAACCGTAGCTAAGTTGTGAAACAGATTTAGAACACTCTTAACAACCAATAGGACTAAAAAATAACTTAGAAAACCCAAAAATATTTCATATTGGAATTCAATAAACATGGTGGTGGACCATAAAACCTTTTACCTCCAAAAGAGCTAAAAAATTCCACTTGGTGACTCCACAATCCTCAACAGACCTTAAGACTCCACTGGGAAGATCCTTTATCATTATAACATCATTCAAACTCAATTAGAGGACTGTAGGATTTAAATTGTGTAAAACAGATTAGTTGACTTCTTAAATATTGTCATATTTGGTTGAACTTTTCTTGTTTAGTTGGGTCTAAAAAACATAGCATAGTGGCTCCTAGAAAGATTCATACTAGAGCCTACCCTGACCCAGATCCACTTGAAATAGTTGATAACCCAGAAATTATCCTTATGAAATCTCCTAACATAAATTTTTCAACTATTTTCAGATCACCCGTGAGAGCTAATTCAGTTCCTGAAAATCTTGCAGCTCTACAACAATCACAAGTAGATCTAATAAATCCATTTAGAACTAAGTCTCTTGGTGATTTAGATCAGCTAGATTCTGAGTCTTCACTTTCATCTCCTGAAACAAGTGAACATCCTGGTAGTAGAGAAATAGCACCACCTGATTCACACTTCCTTTCCAATTTAGGTATCTCTCATCCAAGATTAGCTCAGTAATCTATCCCTGGTCCATCCACATCTCTTCACCCTACATCCACTGTCCAAACCACTCCAATTCAGCCCATTTTACCTTTTGTTAATCCACCTCTTGTAAATCCACCTCCACCACATATCATGGTAGCATGGTATGCTCCCTTAGTCCTTCATGTACCATTAGTCAATCTTCCATGGGACTATCAGTCTAAAATTCCATTATATGATGCTATTAATGCTACTACTGCATCTCAACATGTGGATAAGATGAATGGCTGCTTTTACAGAAATGAAATAGATGATGATTCTTTCAAACTTATATTATTTGCTCAGAGTCTCAGGGGAGAAGTAAGAAAATGGTTTAAAGGATTAACCCCCCATAGTATCAATGATCTCCAAGCCTTCCATCAAACATTCTTAAACAAATGGGAAGTGAAAAATAATCCTCTCCAGGTCCTTTCTGATTACAAGAACCTCCATAGAAACACTGGGGAAAGTGTGCAAGCTTACTGCACCAGATGTAACAGTGTGTATAATGCACTTTCCCCAGATCTAAAACCTCCACAAGGCTCAGCTCTGAACAAGTTTCTGAAGGGTTTGACCCTGATATGGCCTATTAGCTGAGAGAGAGAGATCCTGCAACTCTTGAAGATATGCAAAAATGAGCTCTTGCTGTGGAAGTTAAATTAATGGAGAAGAGAGCAAGAATGAAAAATGAGAAGAGTGTGTCCTTCAGAGAGGAATCTACCCCTTCTACTTCCAGCTCAAAGATGGAAAAAATGATGGAGGAGATGATGAAGAAAATGAGCATCCTTGAGAGAGCACAAGCAAGTCAAAACCAAACTGCTCCTCAAAATAGAAACCAAAACCAAAATTAGAATTTTAGAAGGAACCAACCTCCAAATAGACCTAGGGAAGATGATCAACAGATCACTCCTCCCTTTCATCAAAACTACGTGAGAAAAGTTGAGGAAATAGATGAGCAAGTAGAGGATGATGATATCAATATGCTGGGAGTAGATAATGATGACTTTGAGGTTCATTATGATAGAAAACAAGGTCTTTACACACCCTATGATGAAAAAATGGATGATGATGAAAGTTATTATCAAGACATGGAGAATGTCATCATAGAGTCTCAAAGAGAATATGACCTTAGAAGCAAAACTAGTCAACAAACTCCTAACACCAAAACCTCTAACATATCTTCACAAAACAGCACTGTAAACAAACCTAAAGTTGTCAAACAGAAGGACAAGACGGTGGCTGTGAATTCTGATAAAGGTAAAGAGAAAGGAACTCAAAGAAATGATAAACAGAGTGCGGACCTTAGCAGTACTAACACTTCAACTATTACTCCTGTGAAAACAATTTTGTCAAATGTAAATAGAACAAATCAGCAAACAGATGTTGCTGATAGAATGGCAGTTAACAAGGCTGAGACAAGTTCTTCAAAGAATCAAACTCCTTTTAGCTTGGAGCAGGAAATTTCAAAGATTAAAATCTTTGTTCCCTTGACTGAGTTAGCTGCCCAAAATGTATATAGGACCCAAATTTTGAATGCTTTAAACATTGAAGAGAATAATGACACAATCAATCTTAATGATGACCAGCCAGAGCTTATTTTTGGTCCTAAGATTGAAGGTAAGTATCAAGAGGGACCTCTTCCTCCCTTTTATGTGAGTTTAAATGTTCATGAAAAAAATTTGCACAACGCTATGCATGATTCTGGGGCTTCTCATAATTTAATGCCTAAAGCTATGATGGAGAGCCTCGGTCTAGAAATCACCATACCTTATAAATACCTTTACTCCTTTGACTCGAGTAGAGTAAAATGTTTAGGATTGATCAAAGATCTCTGCGTTAACTTAGCCTAGATTCTAGCCAAATGCTTAGTCATGGATATTGTTGTGGCTGATGTGCCCCCAAAGTATCGAATGCTATTATCAAGTTCTTGGGGGGCTAAGTTACAAGGAACTATGCATATGGACATGACCTATGCGACCATCCCTGTATTCAATCAGACAAGAAGACTATATAGGGAGTCCCATATGCAGTATACAGTTACAAGCTAAGGAAGACCACAAAACTCTCCTCTGTATTCTGTAAATATAGGCCTTGATTCTTTTATTCTGTTTAACAATGAATCTTTCACTGAACAGGTCACTTTAACAAAACTGATGGCCGATAGGGAGGAAGATGAACACAATGCAGAAGTTTCAAAACAAATTGCCGCATTTTAAAACTTTAGCAAACCAAACATCGGTCTTGAGCTACAAGTCATGCATCCATCACTTTTTAATCTTGACAGTCAAGAAAACATTCCTCGAATAAATGAAAAACCTGAGGAGTTGAAACAAAGTCAACTAAGTGTTGATATTCCACAACAACCCGAAAGCACTTTAGTTGAAGAGGACAAACACCAAACAGATGAAACTGAATTCAGTCCTCTATGGAGTATGAACTTCGATGGGTCATGCACTAGAACCAATGCTAGTGCAGGTGTCTGGATATGCAACACTGAGAACAACCACACAGAAATTATTTCCTGTAGATTAAACTTCCAGTGTTCAAATAATATAGCGGAATATGAATCCCTTATTTTAGGCTTGCGTTTGTTGAAAAAGTTAGGAGCCAAAAGAATCAAAGCATATGGGGATTCTGAATTAATCATTAGGCAAGTCAACGGGGAATACAATGCAAATCACCCAAGACTTAGGGCCTACCGAAACAATGTCGTGGATCTTTTAAAAACTTTTGAGGAGTACCAAATAATTTTTTTCCCAAGAAAAAGGAACATCGTAGCCCATAGCTTAGCCTTTGCAGCTAGAACATGCTTAATGCCATATGAAACCAAAGACTGCACAACTCAGATAAAATTCAGACCAGTCATTCCCGATAACGAAAAATATTGGCAGGTGTTCGAAGGAGACAAACAAATAGAAGACTTCATGCAATTCAGAAATGAATTTGAACTAAACATTTTGGACTCAGATTATGAAACAGACTACAACAATGAAGAAAATTTTCTTGGTGAAGAAGAGCCATCTCCTGAGGTTGCCAATATAAATCTACTATCTAGCAAACTTGAAAACAAAACAGAATTGACTGCAGAGTTAGAAACAGAGGAGTTAGAAATCCTACAGTCTAAATATTAGAGTTTGCCTAAGGGTCTGGCCCCTTTAGAAGATTTGTTTGATTTTAACGACGTGGCCAAGAAGCCAAAACTGGAGCCTGTAGAGACTAAAGTGGAAGAGTGCAATATAGGCAGTGAACTTAAACCAATGATGATTAAACTGTCTAATATTTTACCAGCTCACATCAAACTCAAATACTTAGAGATGTTTAAAGAATTTTCTGATGTTTTTGTGTGGAGTTACGAAGATCTTAAATCCTATATGACACTGAAATAATACAACACAAAATCCCTCTCAAGGAAAACCAAAAACCATTCAAACAAAAGTTGCGCAGAATAAACCCTATTTAGTTGCCTTTGGTAGAGAAGGAAATCAAGAAAATGTATGAAGCTGGTATTATTGTCCCTATTAGATATTCTGAGTGGGTGTCTAATCTGGTGTCTGTTAGGAATAAAATAGGAGAGATCAGGCTTTGTATAGACTTTAGAGACTTAAACAAAGCTTCATTGAAAGACAACTACCCTTTGCCTAAGATGGATCATATTTTACAAAGGGTGGTAGGGTCTAGAATAATTTCTTTGCTTGATGGCTACTCAAGGTACAATCAAATTTTAGTCTACCCTGATTATCAATTAAAGACAGCTTTCACTACACTGTGGGGCACTTTCATGTATGTGAAAATGCCCTTTGGTCTAATGAATGTTGGTGAAACTTTCCAAAGAGCCATGGACATAGCATTCTCCAAAGAACTGGGCTACTTCATCATTATATACCTTGATGATGTTACTGTTTTCTCAAAGACAGATGAAGAGAACTTAGAACATTTAAGAACAGTCTTCGAGAGATGCAGAAAGTTTGGGATATCTTTGAACCCTAATAAAACACTTTTCGGTCTCCAAGAAGGTAAACTTCTTGGGCACATTATTTCAGAAGATGGTATTAAGATAGATCCAAAGAGGATTGAGGCCATACTGCAAATCTATCATCCTCGAAATATCAAGGAGTTGCAATCTTTCATTGGAAATATTAACTTTGTGAGAAGGTTCATCCCCAACTTGGATGAGCTCCTTAGGAATATTACAAACATGCTGAAGAAGGAGCAAGGGGTAAAATGGACCGTGGAAGAAAAGAAGTCCTTTGAGCTGGTGAAGCAAGCGTTAACCAAAACACCAGTTCTAATAAGTCCTGATTTTTCAAAAGATTTTTATATTTTTTTCATTTGCATCAGAACATACAATAGTTGTTGTCCTTCTATAGAAAAATCCACAAGGACAAGAGCAGCCTATTGCATTCTTTAGCAAGGCTTTGAGGGACATCCCTCTGAAGTATAACATTATGGAAAAGCAAGCTTTTGCTTTGGTTAAAGCTTTGAAATACTTCAGAGTATACATCTTGCACTGACATACCATTTCCTTTGTCCCAAATTCAGTTGTGAAAGACATTCTAACACAGGACCCAAATGGTAAGAGAGGTAAGTGGATTGTTGTTATTATTGAATATGATTTAGAGATAAAACCCACTAAACTCATTAAAAGCAAAGGTCTAGCTAGATTAATGGTTGAATCCAATTTTGAAGTTCTTGATATTAATATGATTAATGCTTTGGATGATCAAGAGGAAATCTCAACACCCATTGTTGAAGGCCATTTTATGAATTCCTCTTGGTATGTTGATATTCTTTATGTTTTGCTTAATTTAAATACACCTCCTGGTTTGACAAAAACAAAGGCAAGGTTTTTGAAGTTGAAAGCTGTAAACTATTGCATTATAGATAAATGTCTTTATTGGAAAAATGCAAGTGGTATATTGCTTAAATTTTTTCCTGAGTATGATGCAGAGAAGGTTAAGCATGAGTTCCATGAAGGAGAGTGTGGAGGCCACCTATACTGGAAGACAATAGCCAACAAAATCTTGAGGGCTAGTTACTATTGGCATACTCTCTTTCTTGATGTACAAAAGATAATAATTGCCTTTCATAAATGTCAAATTTTTGAAGGCAAAAGGAAGTTGCTACCTCTGCCTCTGCATCCAATCACTGTTGAAGCCCCTTTTCAACAGTGGGGACTTGACTTCATAGGTGAAATCCATCCATCATCCTCAGATCAACATAAATGGATTCTCACTGCCACAGACTACTTCACTAAATGGATAGAAGCCATTCCTTGTAGGCAAACCAATGATTCAGTCATTATAAAATTCATGGAGACTAACATTCTCTCTAGATTTGGTTGTCCTACCAAGATCATCATTGATAATGCAACAACATTTGGATCAAAGAATATGGTTGGATTCTATCACAAATATCAGATCACATTGGGGCATTCCACGGCCTATTACCCTGAAGGTAATGGACTTGCAGAATCCTCAAACAAGAGTTTAGTGAACATAATCAAAAAGTTGTTGGAAGACAACAAAAAGTCTTGGCACACAAAGCTTGTGCATGCATTTTGGGCTGATAGATTGACTTTGAAGAAGTCTATTGGCACGTCACCATACCAGCTTGTGTATGGAACTGATGCAATCTTTCCTACCAGCCTTGGTGTGCCAGTTATGAATTTAATTCAAGAGTTTCAGTCTGAAGATAATGACATGATCAGAAGGATAAATCAGACTATTCACCTTCAGCAAACCAGAGAGGAGGTTTATAACAAAGCATTGCAGAAGCAGGACAGCATTAAAAATATTTTTGACAGAAGAACAAAGGCCAGTAATTTCAATATTGGGGACAAAGTTTTAAAGTGGGACTCAAGGAGGGAAGACAAGGGAAAGCATGGAAAATTTGATAACGTGTGGCTTGGCCCTTACTCCATTCATTCAGCTGTTGGTAATAATGCCTTTTTCTTACAAGATTTGAATGGAGAAGAATTGTTTGGGGGTCCTGTCAATGGAAAGATGCTTAAGCATTACTTCTCTTGATCCATGTCATGTTCTGAAAATCCTTTTTATATTTTTTCTCATTATAAATATTTCACCCACCATTGCATTCAAAGTTAGTAAAAACAAAATATAAAAACAGTGAAAGAAAGAAAAGAGGGCAAATTGCAAAAACAATAAAGGTACAGCCCCATACCAACAAAAAGAGAAACAAATCTGAAAGTGTGCAAGTTTAAATTCCACTCCTGAAAAACACACTCCTAGTTAGTCATACAGCCTAATCTTGACTAATTATCTTTAAATTTTCTATTGATAGGATAGTGAATTCGATTTTCCAGACTGTTTAATCTTGGTTTATCAGTAGATAGATTAGGCTAGAAATTAAAGGTTCAAAAATGCTCAAAATCTGAACCTATGTTTCCAAAATATGAATGACTCAAATCTATTTAAATCTCTGAGTCAAAAACAAAGGAATAACTGGTTCTAATCAGCTCAAAATCTGAACCATTTGATAAAAGAAGAAAAACTCAAAAAAGAGGCAAAAACAGAGCTATAAAAAGATGAAGGAAGTGCTTTGAAACTTTCAGATCTTAAGCCTTCCATTTTGGTTTAATTTTCTGCAAAATAATATCTATGTGCAGCTTGTTTTTTATGCCATAGATCAACATCAAGTTAGACTATTCAATCCTTACTTGTATGCTTTTGAATTTCTTGTTGAAGATGGCAACAAGAAACAGTGAAGGAGGCATCCTGAAACATCTTTCCTGATCCTAGTTGGAAAGTGATCACCAAAACTAGGTAGGGGCCACACAAGTGATTTTTGTCGCAAAGTCTATTTTTAGACACGTCGATCATATTCTATGAGTTGCAGGTTGCTATTTATGGATGGTTGGTCAAGTTCGTAAAAATAGATGGACCTCTATTTTTAGACATATTGGGCGGAGTCTATTTTTAGACTACCAGTCTAAAAATAGATCAATCGAATATTATTAGCTCTTAATAATATTTGGACTATAAACATTATCTTATCCTCTTGGAGCACTTCAATTCAAGCTAAGGATGTGGCACATGCAGCTGACAGAAGGAATTACGCTATTCCTAAGGGTTAGTTGAGCTATTACATGGTTGACTTCAGTTAGAACTCATGTGGCAGAGTTTGGTGGAGTTGATGAGACAGTGGATGGAGTTGTGTTCAGTTTAACTTAGTTGAACTAGTTGTATTTAGTCTAACTGATAAATACACTAGTGATGAGTGGTGTGAATTAATTATTAATTAATTCACTAATTATTAACTCATAAATCAACCAAAGAATACATCAGTTAACTGCAGTGCATGGACAGTTCAGTGGAGACCAGTGTTAGAGGTGGGTGAAAGGGTGAGTCTACTATCAGTTGTGACTATACTTGTGCATGAGATTTGCACACACATTGATTGAGATTTCCAATGAGGATTGCGCAGTACAAGCCAAGGGGATTCGAACTTGGATCTCATCATTCTTTATCTTGGATTGCGCAGTAGAGGCAGGCAGACAGGTGGAAGAGATTTGAACTTGTGACTTGTTCATATATGAGCTAGTTTGTGTGTAGCATGTGAGATAGTGCTGAGAGCTGTGAGGAGCTTTGTGCTATGTATTGTTACATGTTCTCTATCATTATAATATACAGATAGTTGGGGATTTTCAGCTGTAAGCTTTCCCCATTACATATTGTGTTATATGTGTGCTTGATTGTGTTTTAATGTGCGCATGCGAATGTTCTAATTCCGCAAATTGATGATCAATGGTAGAAGAGTTTATGTATTATGCATGAAGCTCAAATAGTGTGTAATTAGGATAATCTCGGTGAATAACTCATCTATTATTCAAATTTATACATGGTATCAGAGCGAAATTGATCATCGGATCTATTACAGTGATTACTTTTTATTTCGGTAGACAGAGTCTGTAAGAGGGCCAGGTAGCCTCTGGATTCATCCTTTCTTTGAAAGGTGAAAAATCCATTAAATGCCCCTACAGTCGATCTCTATGCTAGAAATACTTTGTTCTCACAATTTCAGATCAGAAGCGGTTGAGTTTTGAGCTGGTGGAATTCGAATTTGCAGCAATGTTTTCTTGGTGTCGAAAGTCGAGATGTCTTTCAACGGATTGCGATTGGAGTATGCCCTTGAAGGCAGCTCGAATTATATTGCATGGAGAGATAGGATGGAGGTGGTGTTAGATGACAATGGGCTGAAGGAGTTCATAGATGCTGAAGTTACAAAGCCTTCTTCTAGCGATGCTGCCTTAGTCGAGGCTTGGCAAAAGAAGACAGCAAGGTGTCGAAGGATTCTATTGGAGGGCGTGAAGGATCACATAGTATCCAGCCTGCATGGTAAAGCTTCTCCATTCTTGATGTGGAAAGCTTTGACAGATTTGTTCCAAAGCAAGAGCGACCAGAGAGTCGGCGCTCAGGATAAACTCGTGAAAATAAAAGATGGAGAAGAATGACACTATTCCCAAGATACTTGAAAAAGTTTGTCCACCTGCAGTGATGAGCTTGGGAAGTGTGGGGGTGACTGTAGATGATGAGGACTTGGTGGACTTGGCTCTCCTTGGTCTTCCGAAGAGTTGGAATTCCTATCAGGACTCTGTCAATGGTCGGGAAAAATTTCCAGGATGGGAGCGATTTTGGTCGGATCTTGTGTAAGAGGAGATAAGGCGGAGTACCAGGGATGGATCTTCATCAAAGGCATCTAATGAAGAGGATTGCACTTTGGCTGCCAAAGCAAGGAAGGGGAAGGGCAAGAAGAATTCTTCTCAATCCGGTGCGAATGGTAAAGAGCGTGACATGTCCAAAGTGAAGTGTTTTCACTGTCACGATCATGGGCATTACGCCACGAATTGTCCATAGAAGAAGAAGAACAAGAAGGCTGCTAGAGCTGTAGCTAGTGAGGCTCTTGCCTCGCAATTTGAGCTGGAATTCTCATTGATCGCATGCATGGTGTCTATTGCATTGGGATCGGGGCGGTATTTTGATAGTGGCGCTTCCTTTCACATGACGGGAGATGTGAATCTTTTCAGTGACTTGGTGGAGAAAGACCGAAATTGCATGTTGAGTTGCTAACAATGGATGATACAATGCGACCAACATTGGTACCATTACCTTTCAGATGGAGTCAGGTAAACTCATTATTTTACAAGATGTAGTGCATGTTCCAGGTTTAAAGAAGAATTTAATCTCAGTCGCAATGTTAGAGGATAAAGGGTATGATGTTGTCTTTAGTGAAGGAAAAGTTTTCCTTCGGTACAAAGAAACAGGACAAGTCAAGAAGGTTGGGATTTGAGCCAAGAATCTCTACAGACTTGAAGTAGATTGGAATTCTACGGAGCTTCCTATTGTTGGGAAGTGCAGGAAAGCCATGCAATTGATGCTTGAGAGGGAGAAAGTTTTACATGCAGGTAATATTGAACCTCAGGATGTGGAACAGCCACAAGATGAGGATCATGGAGTGGGAGAAACCACTCATGCAAAGAAATTTCGTGCCAGATGGACAGAGGGAGTGCATGTAGCTATACCACCAGGTGAGAGGTGGAGCGACATGCATGAGTAATCCCAAGAGGATATTTCTGGGCAGGATTCATTAAGATGGTGTGGATCTCATGAATTGAACCTAGATACATGGTGCCCACAAAGCAACAATAGCATGATCAGTTGGACTGATGCAAAAAGTGGGGCATCAAAGTGACAGTGTCGGATACTGGAGCGCGGATCAGAGTTGACAGCAAGTGCAAGAGTGCATGGGTGAAAAGAGTTCAACAGCGCAGTGGTTCCTGATGACATGTGCAGTTGGCCAAGCAGAAGTCAAAGACTTTGATGATAGATGCTAGATACAACAAGACTGATTGAGTTTTTTGGAGCCTATTCAGTTTCACAGGAGTTGCAAAGTAGATGCATGAAGTTGCATGGCACTTGTGAAGGTTGCAGGGTGAATGCATGGAGTTGCATGTCGCATGCAATGACAGTCCTTTCTTGTTGAGAGGGAGTGTTGAAAATGGCAACAAGAAACAGTGAAGGAGGCATCCTGAAACATCATTCTTGATCCTAGTTTGAAAGTGATCACCAAAACTAAGTGGGGGCCACACAAGTGATTTTTTTTCTCAAAGTCTATTTTTAGACTATGACTATTTTTAGACATGTCGATCATATTCTATGAGTTGCAGGATGCTATTTGTGGATGGTTGGTCAAGTCAGAAAAAATAGATGGACTTCTATTTTTAGACATACTGGGCAGAATCTATTTTTAGATTTCCAGTCTAAAAATAGATATGTCGAATATTATTAGCTCTTAATAATATTTGGACTCTAAACATTATCTTATCCTCGTGGAGCACTTCAGTTTGATGCCTGGATGTGGCACATGCAGCTGACAGAAGGAATTACGCTATTCCTAGGGTTTAGTGGAGCTATTGCATGGTTGACTTCAGTTAGAACTCATGTGACAGAGTTTGGTGGAGTTGATGAGACAGTTAATGGAGTTGTGTTCAGTTTAACTTAGTTGAGCTAGTTGTATCTAGTCTAACTGATTGATACAATTAGTGAGAGTGGTGTGAATTAATTATTAATTAATTCACTAATTATTAACTCATAAATCAACTAAAGAATACATCATTAACCGCAAAGGTGGCGGACAAATAAGAGAGTAATTGTTGTTAGAGGTGGGTGAAAGGGTGAGTCTACTATCAGTTGTGACTATGGCTGTGCATGAGATTTTCACACACATTGATTGAGATTGCCAATGATGATTGCGCAGTACAAGCCAGGTGGATTTAAACTTGGATCTCATCATTACTCATCTTGGATTGCGCAGTAGAGGAAGGCAGACTTGTGGAGGAGATTTGAACCTGTGACTTGTTCATCTTCCGTGCTAATTTGTGTGTAGCATGTGAGATAGTGTTGAGAGTTGTGAGAGCTTTGTGCTATGTATTGTTACATGTTCTCTATCATTATAATATACAGATAGTTGGGGGTTTTCAGCTGTATGCTTTCCCCATTACATACTATGTTAAATGTGTGCTTAATTATGTTTTAATGTGCACATGCGACTGCTTCTATTTCCGCATATTGATGATCAATTGTAGAAGAGGTTATGTATTATGCATGAAGCTTAAATAGTGTGTAATAAGGATAGTCTCGGTGAATAATTCAGCTATTATTCAAATTTCTACATTTCTCGTTTTAAAATTTAGAGAATAAAAATCATAGACTGCTTAATCCTAACATATTGGTAGATTAGGTAGAGAAGAATATGGACTCAACCGTTTAATCCGAGTTCATGGAGAAATAAGGAGTAGAATTAGATTAGTTTTATGCTTTCAAAAGAATAAAATGTTGTGAAAATAGTTTGCCAATCCAAGTGCACTCTAAAGAAGAAAAAATGTTAGATCAATAGGATTGGGTAGGTAGAAAGCTTGTATTGATGAAGTTCCATTGTTTTCCATGGCTGCTAACATTTTTCAGAACAAAGAAGAACATCCAAGTATAGAAAGGTGGCCCAATGGATAAGGCACTGATCAGCCTCCCAAAGAATGCAAGTCTGAAGTTCTTGATGCCTTCAAGAAGGCACCATCCCGAAGTGGAGCCACTGTTAGCCACCAATAAAAAATTTCATATCAAATGGTGGCTAAAACATTTTGGAGCCTTCAAGAAACATGTTTTATTGCTAAAAGTGTTATCTCTTTAAGACTCATGGATACATCATGCCCTTGTTTCAATCTTCACAGCTGTTTTCATTTAGAAATCAAAAATTCTGTTGATTCCATAAGAGAAAATACTACTGCAAACACCATTTTCCCCTCCTTCCACTTCAAAACTAACCTCCATTTTTACCCCTTTTTCATTCCCATGAAATTCCTCTATTTTTCATTTTTCCCATTTTCCCTTCATGAAATCCCCTTTACATAGTTTAAAACTCCTTTTTCAACTCTGTTGAAACCCCCAAATCCATTGAAAACTTGAAAAAATTTCATTAAAAACACCTTTTTTGTATTAACAGACTTAAGGCCCCTTGGGCTAAGTCTTAAACCACTTCCCCACATACGCCCTAGTGTTGGAACCAAGCGCTGAACCATTTAAGCACTTATCACATCGGAAAAAAATAGAGCGCGCAAGTCTGTTTTTCCATGTTAAAGTTCCGATGTGATTAGCCCATTGTTTTATATCCTTCGATCATATTATTATCCCATATAACCCATGTGCCCGCAATCGGGCGCTAAAACATTGAAATAATTCATTCCTGGTTGCATTTTTCCTTTGTAAAGTCAAAAAACCCCTTTTCCTAAAGTTTGGTCTAAATGCGCCCATACGATGATTTTTAATGAAAAATAGTTAGATTGAAAAGACCAAGCCCGACTTTCCAATGCGATTGGCCCTTATGTATATAAAGCCCTGGGCCTATCGCATTCCATATAAACCCATGGCCCCATAAACGGGTGCCTATCCATTTCATATATATATATATATATATCCCGCCCATATACATAAAACCTTTGTTTTATGTTAACTTTTGGTTTTTGTATGTTATAAAGGATTTTCCGCAGGTTCGCTTTCAAAGCAATCTCCGCCGTTGATCTTGAGCCAATCAAACGGCCTATGCATGATCGCATCGCATGTTCTATCGGGCTCACTTTTGTTTCCCCTCCTATTGGCCATTCCCCGATCTATCTTGGACCGTTGATCTCCTCCCCGCCTTCCCAGATCCAACGGCCCACATTTGCTCCGATTATTAGCCTTCCTCCGCCTTCAAAATCCTCTGATTCACTCCCCACCATTGATCTGATCCTTAGATCAACGGCCAGCTCTTAATCGCATCGATGCTATCCAAGTTCTTCCCCCCATCGATCGCAAAGCCTGGATTGCATTTGGACCGTCCACGTGTCCAATTTGGACGGTTCAGATCACATTTCCTGATTTTGGCTAAAAATATGTAGCCCCGCTCATATTGTTTTTCGGTCAATCCTAGCCATTGATCTCTGCAGATCAACGGCCCTCATTAACCCTTTCTCTGCCATTGTAATATTTCCATTTAACCCCCAGATTCAATCTCCGTCGTTGATCCTCACATCCAACGGCTCATATTTAACCCGACAGAGCCTGCCTCCTATGGGTCCTGCCCTCTTCAAGATTCAATCTCAGCCATCCAGATCTTAGATCAACGGTCCATAATAAAACCACTCACTTTGCTTCCGCTCACTCATCTATCCCATATGCTGTTCTTCTACTGTCCGATCCGAGGCCCCAGATTCGACGGCTCACATTCTATATCGCTTGGGTTTTCAAAGTGACGATGGTTAATTTTTCAAAGGCCACGTGAAATGCGCTTTCGGTGCCACATGTCGGGTGGGAACGCATATCGTGTTCAAAAAGGCAAAACCGCATGCCCGCCATTTCACTGCGCGAAACCCGTGGTTTACCTCCCTGAAACCACTTTCCCTCTTTTCCATTGTGTTTTATCGCGCGCACCTCCCACCGTTGATCTCTGCAAATCAATGACTCAGATCTAACTGGCTCGTTACACCATTTTTTGGTCATCTAACTTATTATCATTAGATGGACCCAAGTACACCATAAGCACCGCTTACCCTAAGTAAAACCACTTCCACTATGTTAAAACAGGAAACCCCAAAGGAAATATTAAACAAACCTATATTTGTTTGATTTTCCTCATGGAATAATTAATTAAACCATAATTTAATTATTATTCCCAGTCATGTTTAACCCAAAATCAAAGAAATTAGTTAGATAAACCTTTATTTATCTTATTAATTTCTAGGAATAATTATTTAAATCTTATTTAGATAATATTCCTTGTTAAATATGACCAAATCAGCCACAAATAATTAAATAAATCATTATTTATTTGATTATATTCCAACCACTTCCTTAAAAAGATAAATAAATCATTTATTTATTTATTTTTGACTAATCAAGGGATTGGACCCAAGTCAAAGACCCTTTCCCTCCAACAAATATAATAAAGTATTCCATAAAAGGTGGATCTAGATTTGGTTAACATTATTTTAATCATGCACCAAGATCTAGAATGACCCAATATTTTGTTATAAATAGGAGGGTTTTCCCCACCATTCTTCACCTTTTGTTGCCTATTAGATCACTCTGGATCTATACACTTGGTCACCATTTTCTGCCATTTTGCTCCCTTTGAGCTCTACTTTTTACATTGGGTTTTCTACATCAACTAGAGAGAGGAAGCTTAGATCTGAAGTGCTGAGGACTACAAAGAACCCATCCCATTGAGGAGAGCTGGATACACCTTCTTTTTTCCTCCCAGGTGCCCTGTAATATAAAATTCTTTCAAAAAATTGTGTTCTTGCCTTGTCTGTTGGATGCATGGAGCAAACCCTTTACTTTACTGCTTAATGTCTTTCCATTTATAGATCTGGTTGTTGCAGCATTTTTATTACTAACCGCAGATCTGAAGATATTTGGCAGCCACTTTTGTTGTTAGGGCTATTAGTTATGCGTAGCTAAAGTGGTCCTTTTTCGTACACTTCGACAAAGGATTCATACTAACAAATGGCGACTCCACACGGGTTTTAAATTACGACCGCTGTCGTTTTTCCTATTCCTGCATATCCAGCTACTTCAGACCCTAGGGTTTCTTTTCAGCTTTTTTTTTTCCTATTTTCATGTGTTTTTTTTCCTCATAAAGCCCTCAAACATTAAAATTTCTAACTTCCGTGTGTTTCTGGCTCCATTGCGCAGGTGACCGACATCAGCCGCAGCTGAGACGCCATTTTTTTTCTGAAATCTGCCGCCGAGAGTCCCGGAAGTGCAGGTCGCACTTTTTGGCCCAAAAAGTGCGACCTCAAGCCTCAGGTCGCAGAAAACAGCCCCAAAACTGCGACCGGAGCGAAAAACTGGTCAAAAACCGCGACCTGGACTTTTTTCTGCTGTTTTTCTGAAATTTTTCTGGGTTTTTTTGAAGCTTCTGTCAGGGTTTTCCAGCCTCTGTCTCAGCCCGTTTCGACTTGTTTTTGATCTGCTTTTGCTCATCTAAGTGGGAACCTAGCCCCCTAGGGCTTCAGTACCCTCCACTTTTGGTGGAAGAGTTTTCGCTGTTTCAGGTGTCTGATTTTTCAGAGTTTCAGCCTTCCCTTTTTCAGATCTGATACCTCATCCTCAGATCCCTTTTAATCAACTTTTCTTCCTTTCAAATCACCTCTTGTAGTTTTGTTTGGACCCCCCTTTAGGACCTCATCCCTGTCCCTTCCGCTTTTTGCTGATTTCCCCCTTTTTCCAGCCACCTTGCCTCTGCCTCTTGGCTGTGATCTGCGCCTCTTTTTAGCAGCTTTCTCCTTTAGATCCCTGTCCCTTTTGACCCTAGATCTATTGGCCTTTTTTTACATGTGTTTTGAATAGATTTTTGCCCTCTTTTAGAGTAGTTTTGAGAGACCCGCCTTTTTGGGTTCAATTGATGCATGGTTAGCTGTTCAATGTTCTGTTATTTCAGCAATCTATATTGTTCTCTGCAGATTTATTTTCAGCTACGCAGCACACTTTTTTTCTTGCTCTCAAAACGGAAAGGGTTTAAAAATTAAAATTAACGCACGCCACACACTGACCCTAAGCGAAGAAGCACCTGGTTAATACCGCTTGGCAAAGACTCTAAAATCAATTGTCACTGCACCTTTTCTACCCTTGACCTTAATTTATTTTGTCCCTTTCTGCCCCTGTCGGTTTCCTTCTTCCTGTCATCATTGCGCCCCCAAGGCGCTTATCCCGGAGACTTATTGGCCTTCATCCTCAGTTTCAGGTCGATCGACCTGCTCCGCCCCACCGTCGTCAAGCCAGTCCACCTTCGAGTCCGCACTCCGACTCCTCTCCTGATTCATCGGGTCCTCCTTCTCCTCCTGGTTCTCCCCCTGTCACCTTCACTATGTCTGGTCCAGGGCCTAACGCTAGCGGTTCTCCCGGCCCTACTACTAGCAGAACCACTACAGGAACTACCTCGGCTTCACCCGTGCTCCCCTTCTTGGCAGGCCTCAGCATCCCCGATTTGGACCGGTTGATAAACGACCCTATACACCATGATGCTAGTTGGCCTGCTATGCCGACAAAACTCCCTTCCGACATCCCAAAGTTTGAAGGTCGTGCTGGAGAAGATCCTTCAAATCATGTTCGATCTTTCCACATGTGGTGTTCATCTACCTCCATTACCAATGACTCTGTTCGTCTTAGATTGTTCCAACGCACGCTTACAAGCGAAGCTTCTAAGTGGTATGTTGATCAGCCCACTTCCTCCCATACCACCTTTGCAACTCTTGCCCGGGCTTTTTTATCTTACTTCCAGCTTCCCCTTCGTTATGACACTGGTATCGAACTCTTGACTTCTTTCAAGCAAACCTCTTCGACCCGCCTTTCTACCCATGTCCAGGAATGGCGAAGAAGACGGAGCCTATGTCAATCTCCTACCTTCGAAGACCGTGTCTACATGGACTGGTTCCTTAGATCTCTCTTGTCCCCTATAGGGAAAGATGTCGCATCACATTTTCCTCAAACCGAAGAAGATGCCCTCCAAATGGCGTTAAAATATGACCTGATCTACGCTCAGACAGGTTATGATCCTACTGTACTTCCTGATCTCCCCAGACCCGGTGATGCCCATACACCGGGGGCGCCTCATGCCACCGACAGTATCGTTGGATCTATCTCTCATCCCTCCGCTCAACCTCTCATGAGCTATGGTTTTCCTGGGGGAGAGGGCACCACTTCCTGCACTTCTCCCCCTCCCAGTAGCACGCATCCAGGATACGGCATGCCTCATCCTTTTTCCCAACCTCCTGCTTACCTCAATGTTACCCAACCTAACCATTACCCTTATCTGCAGCCTGGTGCGCCAGCTCCTCCAGCATATGCGTTTTCGCCTCCCTTGCCTTCTCAACCCCTGCAACAGCAGTCACCGCCCCCTCAAGAGCAGGTGAATGCACAGCAGGGATTCATGGCTACCCAACCACCTGACGGACAGGTGGCCCCTCAACCTTCCCAGTCTGGTTCCTCCAATTACCAGATCCTCATGATGAACTCCGATCCTTCCCCGACCGTCGACCTTCACCTTCAAACTCGGTCTCGCCAGTACCCCAAGCCTCCTGCTCAGTCTGCCTCCGAGCCTCCTTCTTCAGGTTCTACAGAGCCTCTTTCGTCACCTAGTGGCCCCTTACATATCCCTCAACCAAAAGTTGAGGTTCATACCAAGATACCTAAGGGCCCACTACGTCGAAACGCTGCTCCCAGTCGAGCTGCCCATTCGTATAGCATAGTAGATGATTTGGCGCAATCTCCTGCCGCCATTTCCACACTGGAACTCCTCCAGTCATGCCCTTCCCAAAAGAAGGCTCTACTATCTGCCTTGGGCGCTGTAGATCCTGCTGACGACCAAATGATTGTTTTCGACGCCACTCAATCAGACCATCCTCCTCTCCCTCCTTCCGTCGCCTTCCAAATCCCAGTCAAAATCCGGAACGCCAACGTATCCCGGCGTATCATTGATGAGGGGGCATCCACCTGCGTGATGTCCGCTTCGGTTTGGAAGCAACTCGGATCCCCTGAACTGGCCCCTTCCACGATCACCCTTCGAGCATGGGACGGTCATGCCTCCCAGCCCATTGGCCTGTTTCGTAATTGTCCTATCACCCTCGCCGGTAAGACTGTTTGCGTTGACGTCGAAGTCATCGACGCCCCACTAGATTACAACATTCTATTGGGGCGAAGCTACACCTATGCTATGTCTGTTGTCCCATCCGCGGTCTTTCGCAAGATGTCTTTCCCCCATAATGGAAAGATAGTCACCATTGACCAATTGACATATCATGAGCCAAAATCTCAGACCTCCCCTGAGACGACCATCTCTTCTGTAGCCAACAAGCAAACCGTCGATTCCTTGACCAGTGTCTCCCCCGGCGTTTACAAGGATTCCTCCCTGCTTGGAACTTTTCCTAGTCTCCCCCCTCCTCCTATCTCTGACCCCAGCTCATCGAATGTTTGCATGATGCAATCGTCTCGGGCTGCTCTCAAGCAACTTGCTTCGGCTAGTCAGCACCCTTGCCCTACGCAACCTGCTCTTAGCCCTTCACCTGCAGTTGGTAGTCATGAGCCCCTTTATCCCCTTGGCACGGTTCCTCCAGGCCTTAGCCATTTAGGAGCCGTCCCACCTGGCCATTCCCCCTCTGGTCAAATACCGTTCCTAGCTCCCCCACCAGGAGTGTACACGGTACCAGTCATGGCCACCCTCTCTCTTCCTAACTTGACCCTTGGGATTCCCGTTTGGTACCTTGATCCACCAGCCCCCACCTTGCCTGGTCAGCCCAAACCTTATATCGCTTTGACCCCGGTTCAACCGGTCCCCATGACTTCGCCCGCTGCAACAGTGCCTCAGTCACCTCAACAGGAACCACCTCCTGTTGCGACCGCTTCGAGTAAGAAGGGCAAAGCTCATAAGGGGGCATCAAAGGACAAGTCTACCCCGACAAACCCTGCCCCTCCTCGGCCTCCAAAGCATACCATCAAGTGTGCTTTGTGTGACGTTGTCGGCCACGCCACCCATACCTGTCCTGAATTGCTTCATCTCAAGCCCATGGTTAATGTCGCGTTCCCTGAGTCCATGGTCCCGACAGCCTCTGTTCCTTCCGCGACCACGACCAAGAACTCCAAGACTAATTCACACCAACCACCCCTGTGCTTTGTGTGATCTCCATGGCCATTACACCCATCTTTGTCCCCGCCTCGAGGACTTCCGCACCTCTATCGCCGCGGTCCACCAATTCGAGGCCAAGCGCAATGAGTCCACCTCTCCCCTATTTGTGCATTCTGCTTCAGCAGAACTACCAGATATGACTGCTCCCATTGACATTCCCCCTCCTGATGTCGAGATGACGGAGCCTTCGTCCAACATTTTTAACCTCTCATCATCCATGAGACCCTCGGGAACATTCCATCTGAATCCTCCCCTATTATTTCGCTTGACCTTCCTTCAGTGATCATCTTGGGCTCAACATCGGTAGATCCTTTATCTACTTACTCTTCGGTCACCCCTTGTGACGATGCGCATGTGAACCTCTCTTCTCATGATGATGATTGCGGTCACTTCACCACGTCAGGTGGTCTTTCTTCCACCAGTCACCCCATCTTCTATCGCGATGACGACATTATGGGAAAAATCCCCACCCCTGACATTATCTATTCCCCCTTACATCAAACCCATGAGTTCACACCACATCCACCTTGTGGCCATTACATTGAAACCCACTGTTTGGGTAAGGGGGCGCCCACATTTGAGAGACCAAGAGAAGTAATTCTCCACAACTCTCCTAGTGTATCTGGTCATGTTGACTTTAGTCCCAGTATTCTTCCACATTTAGAAGAACCTCTAGAGTCCCATATCACTTCAGATCACTCTAGGGATGATACCCCTTATCGTTCCCTCATCTTACATCAGCAACCCAGTCTCTTAGACATTATTGTTGACCAACCTATATCTTTTCTACGAGAGCATCAGTTCATTATCTCCAAATCCTCTTTTTGGGATAGTGACACCAGGTATGCCAACTCGGAAACTTAAAGTCCATTTGATCCCTATATGCAGTACCAAAAGAGATTGGTAATCCTCCATTTCCTTTCTCACACTGCATAACCATAACGCGAAAAAATGGCACACCACATCATTTAAATGTGTTTAGATCCCCCTTTTTTCTAAATACATTTTGGCACGGCCACACCATGCTCGGGGGCACCTATGCCCCTCAACCATAACCCTCCTCACCTCGTTTTTGGAGAGGAGGTAGTCTTACCAATCGAGTGTGACATCCCTTCCCTTCATCTGGCTGTTGAACTTCTCCCTGACACCCAACCTCTAGAACAACGACTTATCATGCCTGAGCGTGCCTCTGAAGACCGCCGTGTTGCATTGCAAACCATGGAAGCGGCCAAGAAACGCACCAAAGCTCAATATGACCAAAAAGTCCAGCCTCAAAGGCGACCTTGTTTTAGTATGTGACCAAGCCCATGATGTCCTTGGTCACGGGAAGTTTGACTCATTATGGCTAGTCCCTTACGTCATCAGTAAGGGTCTTGGTAAGGGGGCATACCTTTTAGAGGACTTCGAAGGCAATCCTCTTCCTAATCCTCGTAATGCACTCTATCTTAAGAAATATTACCCTTAGCATTTCCCTTCTGAGATGCGTGTTTTATGTTCTTTTAGATAGCCAGCATCTTTTTTGTACTTTTATCCTTCGCCAAGAGCTATTTTGTCCAAGAAGGATCACTTCACCTCTCCTTCAAATCGAACTTCCTCACTTACAACACTTGTACTCGGGGCACCATTTTGCCTCCTTACTTGTCTTTTTTCGTGTCGATTTTCGTCATGAGTTACCATCTTGTACTCATGTTTTCATGGTCCCCCATTGGACCTTTACTGTGTGGCAGCACCATCAAGTCGCCCTTGTTTAGCGCATCCAAGTTGAGTCATCATCGCATTCATGGAGTCTATCCCGAGTCCCTTTGTACCCCGCTATAGCCCTCCATCCTTCATTGCTTGTTCTCTCTCTTGTGTTGCACATTATGACCTTCAGTCCCACTGTCCCCTATCCCTTATGATATTGTGTCAGTCGCTGCCATGTCATTCATGCCCTTTATGCTCTAACAAGGGAAGTCATCCATTCGCTACTCAGTCCTTTCCATTTCACCATCATCATTAGTGTCAGTCTGTCCGTCACTCTACTATTTTCTCTCGTGCCTTAGTTGAGGATTTCTCATTGCCTCACTTATGGCGGACCTCCTTCTGTCGACATCAGATCATTCCTTCCAGAAGCCAGGTCTAGAGGGCGGTGTACCTTGGTTCCAGCTTCCACTCTTGTTCGGTGCCTCGGATCAGGCAAAGGGACCTCTTGTTTCCCTTTGACTTGATTGTTTCTCCATCTCCTTTCAGCATGATCGAGATCCGTATACTTGATGGTCCAGTGATCCAGCAGCAGCTCTTGATGATTCCCGGGTGTGTGTGAGATGTCTCAACCCTCATGCGGGGGTGGCCCTGCAGGTAGCCCCCCACATGCCCGGATGTCCTATTCCTTGCAGCCTTCGATGCAGCTCCAGATATTTGATGATGTTGGTCGTAGCCACTTGCAGCGCCTCTTCGACTTGCATGTATCAGTCAGATTTTGTGAGCCCTTCCCCATTTACAGGGGGCATTTGGGTTGTATTTATATCTCATGTACTCAGATATTATTGTACAAGTCCTGGCTGTTATCCCAGGCACAGCATGTATGTGGGATTCCTCATTGTATTTTTTATCTGGCTCCTGATTATGCCAGCTGTACTTTATGGTTCGGTCCCTTGTTTACTGGACACACTATTCTTTTGTACTTTGTCTTGGCGGGCATAGGTATGCCTCCCCCGCCGCCTTCAGCACAGGTACCCTCTCATAAAAAGAGACTTGTTGCACCTGCGAGTCTCGTCTCCTCAGGGTATAGTCCTTCAGCACACTATCTACCTCACATTTCTCTCTCTGACATCCCTTTTGTTGTCTAGTGATTGTGTTCTTACAACGTACTTCGGTCATACGATTTGCTCCTGACACTCGCACGCTGGGGGGCAATCTGTTACACCATTTTTTGGTCATCTAACTTATTATCGTTAGATGGACCCAAGTACACCATGTAAGACCAGTTTTACCCTAAGTAAAACCACTTTCACTATGTTAAAATAGGAAACCCCAAAAGGAAATATTAAACAAACCCATATTTGTTTGATTTTCCTCATGGAATAATTAATTAAACCATAATTTAATTATTATTCCCAGTCATGTTTAACCCAAAATCAAAGAAATTAATTAGATAAAACTTTATTTATCTTATTAATTTCTAGGAATAATTATTTAAATCTTATTTAGATAATATTCCTTGTTAAATTTGACCAAATCACCCACAAATAATTAAATAAATCATTATTTATTTGATTATCTTCCAACCACTTCCTTAAAAAGATAAATAAATCATTTATTTATTTATTTTTGACTAATCAAGGGATTTGACCCAAGTCAAAGACCCTTTCCCTCCAACAAATATAATAAAGTATTCCATAAAAGGTGGATCTAGATTTGGTTAACATTATTTTAATCATGCACCAAGATCTAGAATGACCCAATATTTTGTTATAAATAGGAGGGTTTTCCCCATCATTCTTCATCTTTTGTTGCCTATTAGATCACTCTGGATCTATACACTTGGTCACCATTTTCTGCCATTTTGCTCCCTTTGAGTTCTACTTTTTGCATTGGGTTTTCTACATCAACTAGAGAGAGGAAGCTTAGATCTGAAGTGCTGAGGACTACAAAGAACCCATCCCATTGAGGAGAGCTGGATACACCTTCTTGTTTTCCTCCCAGGTGCCCTGTAATATAAAAATTCTTTCAAAAAATTGTGTTCTTGCCTTGTCTGTTGGATGCATGGAGCAAACCCTTTACTTTACTGCTTAATGTCTTTCCATTTATAGATCTGGTTGTTGCAGCATTTTTATTACTAACCTCAGATCTGAAGATATTTGGCAGCCACTTTTGTTGTTAGGGCTATTAGTTATGCGTAGCTAAAGTGGTCCTTTTTCGTACACTTCGACGAAGGATTCATACTAACATGGCCTTTTCACTATCGCCCTCCCCCTCACCAAAGGATTTTGACGCGCAATCTTCACCGTTGATCTCGCGGGCTGATCCCATCCAACGACCCACGATCATCTTGAAACCTCATTTTAATTCCTTTGCTTTTTACCCCCACCAAAGGAAATTTCGCATATTTTCTTTGTTTATTCTTCCATTTCTTTATAAAGCGGTCATTTTCATAATGTTCCTCTCAATTCACCTTGACCGTCGATCTCTGCAGATCAACAGATCTGACTTAATTCTTCTCCACTTTCCTTTTTAACCTCCCGCGAACTGATCTCCACTGTTGTATGATGCCATCCAGTGGCCTCGCTCTTCCCCACAATCTCTGAAGCAATAAACCCAATAACGCGGGATTTCTTAATATTTTGTATTTTGTAGGTTTCAAATGTTTTTCCCATAATAATAAAGGAAAATAAAGCCGAGGGTGATGATCCTTTGGACTTCTGTTTATCAAAGGGAAAGAACTACAAGGGTTTGAACTCCACGTCTCGTCAATGCTTCATGGGCATTGATGCCATATGAGCCCTGTGCAGCCCTACACATCAACAAGACACGAAGAATAAAATAAAATAAAAGAGTATCAGTGTCGAAAACAAAACACAGCAGAACAGAGGATTGAAGACATTTTGGGGGGATTACGGCTAAGATTGATTATCAAAAGCCTAATCCTTGTTGGTACTATTTTATTATTATCTTTTTCTCCTAAAATTCCATCATTTATCCACCATTTTCTTCCATAAATCCCTTATAGTCTATTGAAATTAATTAATGTAGCATTATAATTGTTATTTTACATTAAATTTAATTTATGGAATTTTTATGTTAAAAATTGAAAATTTTCAAGAAAATTACAGGATGTGATAACTCCCTGTAAATGGTTTATGTTCTGACATGTGGCATAGCAGGAAAGTAGAAACAGAAGACAAGGACGTGATCTAGGATGTACACACATGGTGGAAAATCTATCCAAGATCGAATTTGAAGCTCCTGAATATTTGGTCAACGCTGGTCAAACCCAGCCTATCCAGCAGAAAAATCTGAAGTCATAATGAATGTACTTGATATTTTGCTTAAGATTAGGAACTCTAAACTGATTCGATCTGTTTTGGGATCAGTTAGGATTAGGGGGAATTAAAATAGCCTCTTTGGTTGTAATTTTAATAAATAGGAGGATGAAAGCATGTAATAGACTAAGGATGCTAGTGATAACATTGAAGGAATAAACAGACTTAAGACTTTCAGCGTGTTTCTAAACTCTGTTTTTGATGTAACTCATTCCCAGAACTTAATCAGAGACATAATTTCATCATTTATGGTGTTTTTGAGTTAACTTTCTTATCACTTGAAGTTTTTCAAGTGTGCCTTCAAAGCGTGGAAGGGCCCTCATGTGAAGTTGGTACACTTTCTTTCCATTTACATAAGATTTAGTATTCAAATCTGATTAGTATTTTATTTCATTTTCATGCTTTTGAGTTCATCAATTTTATTTAGAAGTTCAATATTGTTATTTTATGATTCATAGTAGTAATTTGAGAATTCGATTGCAAAATTAATGAGCAAGTCCTTGTAAGAGGTTTAATTGAGTATTGAATCTCAAATCATTTCTGTGATCTTTGTTTTTATGAATTTGATTTTTAGTATGCTCAGTGTGTTACTTTGAAAGATTTTTTGTGAACTATAGCCTTTTAAGAGGATTGAAAACTCATACTAGTAGCACTTTGTTTTAGAACAGTAGATTAGATTAGGTGATATAAGTGTTTAAAGTGTGAGAGGAACCACATTTCAATCTCTTGTAAAAGAGTGCTGGAGCCTGTCACAATAAACATTTATCCAAGACAGATAGAACAGATCCTTTTAGGCCTATAAATATTAGACAAGTGCCTCTAAGATTACCTACCTTGGTTGACAATAAATTGAGTCTAATCTAGAACTCTAGATTGGTCTATACATTTTGGCGTTGTTGCCGGGGAGGCGCAACTAGAGGATTTCTATAAAAAAAAAACACAGATTTAATTTTAATTCATCATTTTGGAAGTCATGCTTACTTATGTCTATACCTAGAGATGATAAAGGTAGATTCATAAAAACCCCCCATCCAAGAACTAATCCACCACTAGGAGCAGACCCTTTAGAGAGGATTGAACACACAACTCCAGCTGGGAAAGTCACTGTACAAGAATTAGAGGATAAACAAAAATTAGGGCAAAGACTTACACTTATAGAGAGACAAATTTTGTTGGCATACGAAGCAAAGAAGAAATATCTCCCTGAAACGTCTATAACAAGAGAAAGTAGCAAAACAACTCAACAATATCTCCCTAAACCTATTGATTTTGAAAAACTTCAAGAAGGAGAAAAACCAGCAGAACAACTTTTCTTTGAAACAAGTGACACTGAACAAGAACTTAAATCAACAGAGGAACCTATCAAAATGACTGAGGAAGGAGGAGGATCAGCAAGAGGACCCACTCCTGAACAACTTAGAGAATATGAGAGACAGCAAGAGGAAAGAAGAAGACAAAGAGAGGCTGAACTAAAACAAAGGAAAGATCAAGATCGAAGAGAAGAGGAAGAGTCAACCTTTAAATTTCCCATTCAAGAACCAGGAGAAAATATTGATGAGGAAATAAAAATGAAAAACATACCTCCATTTGTGTTACCAAACTTTTATGGCATGGCTTCAGAAGATCCAGATTCATTCTTGTTTGAATTTGACATAGTATGTCGAACATATGGTTACACAGATGATGCTCATAGGCTTAGACTCTTCCCAGCAACATTAAAAGCATCGGCATTAAGATGGTTCATGGGACTTGGTGAACATGCAATAACTGATTGGGATGGCATGAGAAAAATATTCTTAAAGAAATACCAACCTTATTGTAGATCAAAAGATTCTAAAGATGATATTTTTAGAATGAATCAACAAGAGGATGAAAGCTTAGAAGAGTATTTGGAACAAATTGTTTACAATCTACAAAAATCAAAACATAGAACCATGTCTCTTGATCTGATCCGAACAATATTTTTGAAGGGAATTCGAGAAGAATACTTAGATGATCTTAATTTGATGGGCAAAGGTGATATTTCCACCTTACCTTTCGATGAGATTGCTGAATTATGTGAAAAGTATTCTAGGAGTAAAGTTAGAAATGGAAAAAGAACCATATCATCCAAAGCTACAAAATCTGCTTTAGCTAGTGTTACAAGGGCTGAAGTAGGAAACTTATTAGAAGAATTCAAAACAGACCTATTAAGTACCTTAGGAAATCAAATTGACACTCTGAAAGAAAAGAAAAGATAGGAAGAAGAAGATCAATTAATGGTTGTCTTTTGCCCAAAATGCCGGAAGAAACATGCTTTGAAAGACTTCCCTTTAGAAAACATTCAAGTCTGTGCCTTTTGTACTAAAAATCATGATATATTTCATTGCTCTAAAATCAAGATTTTGCATAATTGCAATTTGGAAGCCAACGCAGATATGGAGAATGTGTATTTCATGGGTGCCAAGAGACCATGGCAACGAAGACCTCCACCTCCAGGTATGTTTCCAAACCAAAATTTTCAATTTTCTGCACAAGATCAGATGTATGTTCAGAATTCTTGGAATGTACCCATGCCATGGCAACACCAAACTTACCCACAGCAACAATGGAAACCATTTCAGCAATACTCTCAACCATACCAACCATATCCTCAACCATACCAACAATATCCTCAACAATATCAGCAGTATCCTCAAACATATCAACAATATCCCTAGCAGCAAGTTGTCCATCAACCTCAAAACACTCAACAAACATTGCCTGCTCCTCCACCAATAAATCCATCTCAATTACAACTTCCATCTAACCAGCCTCCTATACCTACTCAGATTCCTGCTCAACCTCTACCTAATCCAAATAATAGAGCAGATAGACCAGCTTACAGTGTAGATGAGGGACCATCATATCCCACTCTACCTCTACAAAATATCGAGCTTAGGTCTGGAAAGATACTTCAAAAAGAACCTCCAGTAGCTGAAAAACAAGAAGAAAACAAAGAGAATGAAAATTAAACTCAAACTCAAAAGAAACAAAATGATGACATCAAAAATAAACAAATGCAACCAGTGCATCCACCACCTTTTCCAGAAAGATTGATCCAAGCAAAACTTCCCATGTCCTTACCACAGTTTGATGTTTTAGATGAGCTAAATAATGTCTATATAAAAATTCCACTACTTCAAGCCATAAAAGACATTCCAATATATACTAAAGCAATCAAAGAACTATGCCTCAGGAAGCCTACAAGAAAAATATTTGATCCACAAACTATTCATGTTATTGGACATCTAGCTGGCCTTATGACAAACACCATTTCAATGGAAAAGTATGTTGATCCCGGTATTCCTAGAGTCACTAGAATCATTAACAACATACCTATTCCAAATACTTTAATTAACCTTGGGGCAGCAATAAATGTGATGACTCTTGAAACAATGAAAACATTGCAGCTCACAAATTTGCAATACACACCAATTGTTCTAGAACTAGCTGTTAGGTCTAAAGTGATTCCTGAAGGGATTTTGGAGGACATAATTGTTTCACTGGACTCTTGGGAGTATCCAGTGGACTTTTTAGTTCTTCAGCCAAAATCTAATTTAGGAGGACACCCTATCATCCTTGCTAGACCATGGTTAGCAATTTCTGATGCATTCATAGGGTGGAGATCAGGTAATATGATCATTTCACGAGGAACTGAAAGGAAACAACTCACTCTGTACCCATCAGCACAATCACCAGCAGTAGCAAACAACTTATGGATTGATGATAAATACAATGATAAGGAAGAAGTTCAATCTGTTTTTAGCATCAATCAAATCTATGATTTTCAAGAACATAATAATGATGATTTGATAGAATTGTTTCTTTCTCAACCTGATATTTCTGAATAATTAAGAAATGAACAATATCATGCTGCAGATGAACTTTTAGCACAGATTTTTCAAGAAATATGCACCATTCATTCTTTGAAAACATCATTTGAAAAAAATTTTCCCATTCAATCTATCACAAACACACAGAGCAAGACCATAGAGATTAGTCCAGGAAAAACATTGAATATTAGCACTCACCTAGACTTATCTCAGGAAGAAAAATTGATTCAATTATTGAGGAAATATCAGAAAGCATTTTCTTGGGACTACACCGATATGCATGGAATCCACCCTGAAACATGCACTCACCATATTTACATAGATAGTAATATAAAACCAGTAAGGCAACCACAGAGAAGAATGAATCCCATTCTTCAGGATATTGTTAGAGATGAATTACAAAAACTATTGAAAGTCAATTTTATTTATCCTATCTCTGACAGTCAGTGGGTATCCCCATTGGTAGTAGTGCCCAAGAAAAATGGTAAGTGGAGGATTTGTGTTGACTACAGAAAATTGAACAAAGCAACCCTCAAAGATTATTTTCCACTACCATTTATTGACCAAGTGTTAGATACATTAGCAAGGAAATCATCATTCTCTTTTCTTGATGGTTTCAGTGGCTATAACCAGATCAGGATAGCCTTAGAGGACTAGGACAAAACCACTTTTACTTGTCCCTGGGGCACTTATGCCTATAATGTTTTACCATTTGGACTTTGTAATGCTCCAGCTACATTTTAGAGAGTTGTATTAGCTATTTTTGCTGATTTAGTTCATGAGTGTGTTGAAGTTTATATGGATGATTTTTTAGTGTATGGTAACTCATTTGAGCATTCATTAGAAAATCTTGAGAAATTTTTGAAGAGATGTATTGAAGCTAATTTGTCCCTGAGAAATGAAAAGTGTTTTATGATGCTAAATGAAGGGGTAGTATTGGTTCATTATATTTCTTCTCAAGGCATTAAAGTTGATCCATAAAAAATCCAAATCATTGTCTATTTGCCAATTCCAAAGACTCAAAAAGAGGTAAGAAGCTTTCTTGGGTATGAAAGCTATTATAGAAGGTTTATTGAACATTTTAGTAAAATAGCTCTACCTCTGTTTAAGCTTCTAGCAAAATATACACCTTTCAATTGGAATGAAGATTTTCAGAAAGCTTTTGAAACACTCAAAGAAAAATTATCAACCACACCAGTCTTAAAAGGACCTAACTGGACCCTACCTTTTCACATCTTTATAGATGCATCTGATACTGCAGTAGGTGCCTCATTAGGCCAAAAAGAAGAGTATTTGAATTATGCTATCTATTTTATTAGTAAAAATCTAACACCTGCAGAATTAAACTACACAGTCACTAAAAAATAAATTCTTGCAATCATACACGCTGTGAATAAATTCTGAAATTATATCACTGGTTATGAGGTTTTTTTACATACTGACCACTCTACCATTAAATATCTAATGAACAAACCAATCACTAATGGCAAAGTTACCAGATGGCTGTTATTACTACAGGAATTTAATATTACAGTGTTAGATAGACCAGGTAAGGAGAATCAGATGGCAAATTTTCTTTCTAGACTCCAGAATTCAGGTGAGGTTGTTCCGGTTGAAGATTCTTTTCCAGATGAAAATTTATTTGCAATTTCAGTAGTAGATCCATGGTATGCTGACTTAGCTAATTATTTGTCCACAGGAAAGACACCTCCATATTTTACTACAAAGGAGAAGAAGAGGCTCATCAAACAAAGTTCTAGATATTCATGGATCAATGGAGATTTATTTTACACCGGTTATGATATGATTATTAGAATATGTGTAAGAAATGATGAAATAATTGATATTTTAAAATCCTGTCATGACGAACCGTGTGGTGGGCATTTTGCAGCAAAAAGGACAGCATTCAAGATCCTCAGCCTTGGCTACTATTGGCCATCTATTTTTAAGGATTCAAAGAAGTACATGAAAAGTTTTGACAGTTGTCAAAGAATGGGTAGACCCACAGCTTCAGATGAAATGCCACTTCAGCCCCAAGTACATTTAGAGCCATTTGAAAAATGGGCTCTAGATTTTGTAGGACCCATCAATCCACCTTCAAAGGGCAAAAAGTACATCCTAGTATGTACTGACTACATGACAAAATGGGCTGAAGCAAAAGCACTTGTCCGGGCAACAGAGCAAACAGTGGTAAACTTCCTCTTTGAAGAAATTTTTGTAAGGTATGGAGTACCTAGGGAGATAGTGACAGATCAAGGTACTCAGTTCACTTCAAGGTTGGTTCAAGATATCACAGAAAAATATAAAATCAAGCACAGAAAAGTTACACCTTACCATCCACAGGCCAATGGCCAAGTGGAATGAACAAATAAAACTTTGGAAGGAATTATCACTAAAATAGTAGCAATGAACAGAAAGAATTGGGAGGAGAAGCTCAAAGATGCACTCTGGGCTTACAGAATCACGTGGAAAGACACTACAGGATTTACACCATATCAGCTGGTGTATGGAAAAGAGGTAATGCTTCCTATTGAATTTCAGATACATACTTATAAAATGGCTGCAGATTTAGGAATTGATCTCAATGAAGCACAAAAGGAGAGAATTATACAATTGAACCAGTTAGATGAAATGAGGCAGCAAGCAGAAGAGAGAACAATCCTAATGCAGAAACAAAGGAAGCAGTGGCATGATGCACACATTAAAAAGAAGCAGTTTAAAGAAGGAGACTAGGCTTTACTCTTTGACTCTAAATTCAGAGATCATAAAGCCAAGTTCACAACACATTGGATGGGCCCATATGAAATAGATCAAGTATATGAAAATGGATCAGTCAAATTAACAACAATTGATGGAGAAGGCAACACATTTATTGTCAATGGACATAGGTTGAAACTCTATCATAAGCCCATCAGCAAGGAATATTTTATTCAAACTGTATCTCAACAAAAGGAGGTTGAGATATCACAGTCTTCAGCTGTGATATCTCTACCTTAATCATTTCAATTTCTTAAAAAATTTAAATAATAAAAAAATTAAAAACAAATTAAAAATAAAAAATAAAAAATAAAATAATAAAATAATAAAAAATAATGGTTTAGATGTGAAAACCAAACTCTGGCACACTCTAAACTAGAATTCTTATTAGAAAACCAATCATTTGGCTGGTAAGAATTCATTCTTCTATTTGTTTACTATTTTTTTTACAAATTCAATAATGACTTGAGGACAAGTCAAAGACTTAGTGGGGGAGAAGAAACAGTGGTTTTTCCCTATCTCATCTCCTCAATTTCAAATTTTCAAGGAATTTTTGTTTCAGTCATTCAATCAAAGAGTTGTTTTGATGTTCTAATCAGTAAAAGGGACCTGTTTAAGCAAAAAAAATATGCAGTGGGACCTGTTCCAACATGATTATACAGAGGGATCTGTTCAAAGGCTATGTAAATATTATCAATATCAGAGGGACCTATTTGAAGACTGCATCGAAGACAAAAAGCTTTCAAAGGTTGTTTATCAAAATTCTAATCAAGGCTACATCATCAAGGCTACATCAACACCAAAGATAAATTTCTGAATCAAGGCTACATCAACACAAAAGAAGCTTCACAAACATGATTCTTCAGATTTTTAAGGGACCTGTTATATTCAATCTCAAAGGAACCTTTTTTAGAAGAAAAAGATCAGTCACACCTGTACAAGCAGAATCAGAATTTGATCAGCCAACAAGTGTAATGTATTGAAAATTTTTGTTTTTAGCATTTAAAATTCTTAAATTATTTTAGTGTTAAAAATAATAATTATGATTGCTTGTTATCAATTTCAAAAAGCCTTCTTATAATCCTTATACCCATATTCTTCGTAATGTTCCTATATACTCACTTCATTACCACTCTGCCTATTTATATATGTTCAGTTTCATTTCTCTATCACACATAACATCATTGTAAACCTTAACCTATTCCTATTTTCTATTCCTATCTACGCCCTTAAAACATTTTCATAAACTCATCATTTTTTAAAATTGACCTCTGCCAACAAAGTACCAACAAGTAGTGGCCTTAATAGACACTCAATGTAAAAGTCCGCTCAATGGAAAGACATTTGTTAAAATGCCTGTCCTCAAATGATTTCATTCATTTCGACTGCCAGAGTTAAAAAACGATCTTCTGACCCAAATCTGCTTATGAATGTATACTCTATGATTTCATTACCAACACGATTTGCATAATGTGCTACCATGATTATGCTTCAGTAAATCAATACTACTCCTCTGTATTCATGATTTGAACACGCCTTCCGACTCTGCAAATAAGCTCACGGCCTCTGACAGTAAGACTTTGTTCTCTGTGTTATCATCATAACAATTATCAAGCAAAATTAAGGTCGGTTGTTGAGTTTTCATTTTATAAAACTCTGAGTTCATGAAGTTAGTTAAGGAGTTAATGTTCAGACTCTGAGTTTCTTAAAGAGGGCCGAGATAGTAGGTGCTAAAAAGGGAGAAAATATAGCAGACGGGCTTATCCAGAATTTAGGCCTCCGCCCAAAATTTGAAGAACAGCTCAGACATTTGAAGAAGTAAGCTTAGAAAATTGAGGAAGTTAGCCAAGTCAGCCCAGTGGAAAGCGAGAAGAGAGGTAACAAGTTGAAAAACCCTGATTGAATTTTTGTTTGATAGAGCACAAAAAGGGGTTAGAACAGAAATTTTTGAAATGACAAATAGAGCAGAGCCTGAGAAATTTGATAGTTCAAAATACCATGAAGACTGTGTTAAGATTTTGACGGAAAAACACAGGTTGTATTTTCTAGAGAAATTTAATGGAAACAATGAAGAAGTTACGAAACAATTTGCATTTTCATTTAATGGAGAGAAAGCTTTGATAGGAAATTTCTCTTTCAGAATCTCAGAGGATACAATAGCACAGACATTAGAAATCAGTCCAGAAGGGGAAAAGTATTTCAAAACCAAGCAATTTAGAGAAAAATCATGGACTCAGTTTATGTCTAGGTCAAGGGTTTCTTCTGTCAATTGGAAAAAGGGTGTTCCTAGAAGTTGGTTAATCCACCCATGGGATGAAATGGTATACATTCTTCAAAAATTTGTTACATGTGAAGGGAGTTACAGTATAGTATACTTATATCACATAAAAATTTTGTTGCACTTAAAGGGTCAATGCACTATCATTCTGCCCTATTTTCTTTTACAAAGTTTGACTAAAATGTCAAAGACCATTTAGAAACAAAAGGGTAATGAAGATAGGAGCTTGTATCATTTTGGTTTGATCAAAATTCTAATCGAATTTGAGCTGCAGAAGAGAGGGAAAACATGGGAAGAATTTTTAATTGCCAATCAAATCAAAACCAAAGAAAACGAACACGAGAAAAAAGGAAGCACAGATTTTATGGTTGATATTGATGAGGAAACCCCCGAATTTAAGTCAAGCACTGTTGCTCAAATCAGTAGTAGTGTGAAGACAAGAAGAATGAGGCAAGAAGATGCCAAGAAAATTGCAAAAGATAAAATTTTCACTACTTACAGAAGAAGATCAAGGAGAATAAAAAGAAATCAAATATAGGATGATCAACCAGAGAAAAATGTAAATACACCAATGGAAATTGAAATCAGTGCTAATTCACAGCCAGAACAAGAAGCAGAGATGGAAACTGAAAGTAACAAAGGAGAAAGGAAAGAGCTAGTACCTACAAACAAGAAACAGAGAAAGTTAGAGAAACAAATTGAAGAGCTAAAAGAGGAACTGATGGAAGAAAATATGTTAGAGAAAGTCATAAAGAAAGTAAATGAAATGTTAAGAGCACAGAGTAAGAATATTAAACATAAAAATGAGAAACTGAAGAAGAAAGTCAAAGAACTTAAAACTGATCAAATTGAAATATGCAAATGGGCAACAAAATGGTACACTCAGAAAAAGGCTCTTAAAGAAAAATATAAGAATATGAAGCATGAGTTCCAAGTTCAGAAGAATGTAGATGTATTGCTACAAGCAGCAGAGACACAAGCAGAAACAGAATATAAAGGGAGCACATCAGTATTAGCATGAGGACATGCTAAATCATTGAGTTTGGGGGAAATGTTGGTACTATTTTATTGCTATCTTTTTCTCCTAAAATTTCATCATTTATCCACCATTTTCTTCCATAAATCCCTTATAGTCTATTGAAATTGATTAATGTAGCATTATAATTGTTATTTTACATTAAATTTAATTTATGGAATTTTTATGTTAAAATTTGAAATTTTTCAAGAAAATTACAGGATGTGATAACTTCCTGTAATTGGTTTATGTTCTAACATGTGGCATAGCAGGAAAATCGAAACAGAAGACAAGGACGTGATCTAGGATGTACACACATGGTGGAAAATCTATCTAAGATCGAATTTGAAGCTCCTGAATATCTGGTCAACGCTGGTCAAACCCAGCCTATCCAGCAGAAAAATCTGAAGTCATAATGAATGTACTTGATATTTTGCTTAAGATTAGGAACTCTAAACTGATTTGATCTGTTTTGGGATCAGTTAGGATTAGGGAGAACGAAAATAGCCTCTTTGGTTGTAATTTTTAATAAATAGGAGGATGAAAGAATGTAATGAACTAAGGATGCTAGTGATAACATTGAAGGAAGAAATAGACTTAAGAATGTCAGCGTGTTTCAGAACTCTGTTTTTAATGTAACTCATTCCCAGAACTTAATCAGAGATAGAATTTCATCATTTATGGTGTTTTTGAGTTAACATTCTTATCACTTGAAGTTTTTCAAGTGTGCCTTCAAAGCGTGGAAGGCCCACCATGTGAAGTTGGTACACTTTCTTTCCATTTACATAAGATTTAGTATTCAGATCTGATTAGCATTTTATTTCATTTTCATGCTTTTGAGTTCATCAATTTTATTTAGAAATTCAATATTGTTATTTTATGATTCATAGTAGTAATTTGAGAATTCGATTGCAAAATTAATGAACAAGTCCTTGTAAGAGGTTTAATTGAGTATTGAATCTCAAATCATTTCTGTGATCTCTGTTTTTATGAATTTGATTTTTAGTATGCTCAGTGTGTTACTTTGAAAGAGTTTTTGTGAACTATAGCCTTGTAAGAGGATTGAAAACTCAGACTAGTAGCACTTTGTTTTAGAACAGTAGATTAGATTAGGTGATATAAGTGTTTAAAGTGTGAAAGGAACCACATTTCAATCTCTTGTAAAAGAGTGTTGGAGCCTGTCACAATAAACATTTATCCAAGACAAATAGAACAGATCCTTTTAGGTTTATAAATATTAGACAAGTGCCTCTAAGATTACCTACCTTGGTTGACAATAAATTGAGTCTAATCTAGAACTCTAGATTGGTCTATACAATCCTCTAAATTAAAACACAGTTAAATAAAATCATAAAGATCTATCAGATAGAAATGCCTCCACTACCACATCAGAGGAAAATTGATTCCTCTCAGCTACCACAAAGCCACCTATAGCCACAAGCATTCAACAGAGGCCAAAGTTATTGATCAGAAAATCAGATATTTTCCTCAACAGAGCCGAAAAATTAATTCTGCTAAATGAACTTAATGTAAAAATATCAGCAGAGTTATTACATCCTGAAACAGAGGTTAAAAGTCAACAAAATCTCCCACCGATATTAATTCTTAATGTAAAACATTTAATACAGAGGACACATATGTAAACTTCTCCATCGAGCCCCTCAAAGGCCGAGAAGTATTAAGTCTGTATTAATTTCCCTGGGAAATCTTTTATCCTCTCCCACCTCCTCATTCCTTCTATAAATACTTCTGTAGAAGATGAGAAAACATTGGTTGCAGAACTTTGAAATATACTTGTGCTCGAAACTTCTGATTGCAAATAGTGTTCAAAGGCTCTTGAAGCTCTGCTTGTGATAGAATAGTTAGGTTGAGAAGTGAAGATGATTTCTGACCTGAAACACTAGACTTAAAGCTGTAACTGTTTTGAAGCATCAATACAAGCTGATTTATGGGATCCTGGTCTATGTCGACGGTGATGTTTTTCTCATTGTAAATTGTTATTTTATTTATGTTTCCACTTTGTTCATCTTCTTTAATAAAGAACAGAAAGCATAGAGTTAGGATTTACTGTATATTAGTACCCTTCTCTGACTGATAAGCTTTATCTAAATGTTTTCTTCTGAATTGTGTTATTTAGGAATGATTTAATTCAGTTCAAGCAATAGGAATGTTGGTGTTCCCTCATCCTCCTGTCTTAGCTAATTGTTATTCTTAAATGTTATTTTTAGTTTATGTTAAGTAGAGATGAACTAAGGAAGATATGGTGAGCCCTGGTCCTAGTTTTATCCCAAAATATTGACTAAAAGTTTCCCTAAGGATGTGTTGAAAGCTGGATAGTTTCAAAGTACTTACCAAATCTTAGACCATTCTTTGTTATCATTTGTTTTTCCCCTGTGTTTAAATGTTTTTCTATTGAAATTGTATCAAAGGCTGGCTAGTTTCAAAGTACTTACCAAATCCTGGATTGCTTTTATGTTTTTCTTAAGTGTTTTTCAAAGGCTATCTAGTTTCAAAGTACTTACCAGATCCTGGGCTGCTCTTTATTCTTCATTTGTTTAATTCCCCTTCTTTTTGTATCATTCCATTCCATAAATAAAACTTTAAAGAGATCCTTAGACATAGATGACTTGCCCCAACCACTCTTGAACCTGATTGTTTCAATTAAACCCTATTATGACTCCATAGCCCAATGGACTAAAACCTGCAATTATCTATCTTTTTGGCAAAAGCTTTGTTCTATTTTCTTGCAACTTCTCACCTTTGAAACTCTTTCCATTTAGAACTTTCCACCCAAGCCATAATCATGCTCAACCATCCAAAACAAAACAAAACCCTCGGCCTTCATAACTAGCCTAATATCAATACCCAAAACCTTTAAACATAAATCCATCTTTGCACTTATTGGAGAGATCCCTCTCCGGATTCAGGAGGGCTAGATCCTAGAATCCCAAAGTGGTTGAAATGGTGTTATCACTGCTGTCAGACTTTGCCAATATTGTTGATTACAGGGAGCTAACAGAGGTAAATCCCCTCTACAGACATATGTGATCCCTACTAGCCCAGATCGGGTCTAGCAACAATCAAGTCACGCAGTGACACAGGTTCCTAGTTACAAAAAGAAAAAAATCATAACGAATTACCTACCTAAAATCCCACGCAATGGTCATTGAAGAAAGGATGACACTTCTCGTCCCTCACTTGGCTGATCACGATTATTCCGCTCGACACGTCTGAACACCTGCACACATGCAAAGGATACAACGACATACAACGTAAAATCTAAAGCATGTAACCATATATCAGTGAGAGAGGATATAATCCATTGCATCAAATAAATGGACACATGAATAGAACCATAATCAAAGTTGCTTATCATTAAAATAACAAAGGAAAGATACAACCAAATTCTCTCACGCTATGATCATCCTTCCGCGGGGCTGACAGCGGAGCACGTCTCAATAAAGCCTATCGAAAATAGAACAAAGCTCTCTCTCTTTGGCTTGGATCTCAAAAGATGTCTGGCTATAGTCTCCTTGCTACAAGTTCAGCTCTAGCTTGCTAAGGGTGAAGGCAAGCTTTTATATATGGTGGAAGGGGAGTTGGGATCCCTACAATCATGGGATTGGCCCTATCTCTAAGGAAGCATCCATGATAGGTGGAAAACCACCTCCCATACATGGAAATCCGGAGCCAAACCTCCCAACTCATTTTAGTGACTCGTTCAAGAGTTTGTTGGAATCAAACTTCCGCCATTTATTTTTTTTAAACATCCCTTATTAATCTTGGCGCAAGTGAGACACTGGGACAGAGCACCAGTTGGCACGCCCTCTATGACACTGGGACAGAGTGCTAGTTGGCGCGCCCTCTATGGTGGATTTTCCCCATTGGTGTGAGGGCTAAACTGGCTAGTCGCGCCAAGGCTAAAAGATCAGTTTTTAGGGTTTTGCAGAGGAAAATTTCTTCAAGGATTGATTTTCCTTGTAAAGGGGGTGCCATGAAAGTGCTTTCAGGTTATGTCACTGCTCACTGGTCACGAGAAAATCCCTCCAATGTGCAGGACGGGGAATTGCAGGGATGGTGATAAAATGTTGTGTAACAGATGCCCGCTAAAGCATGAGGCTCGAGACAGAGAGAGGGGTGAAATTCTTTATGAGAATGTGCCCAACTGAAAACACTGCCATCGGAAGACCTGCATACAGGTACAACTGATATCTTTGATACATGATATGTGGTATGGGCACAACCCTCCATAATAGAGTATACAATAACCAGGATCCATGGTATGGATGCAGCCATCCAGTAAGGATCAACAAGTAGACTCAGGTATGGTCGTAGCCATCCAATAAATGAGTCATGTAACTAATCATGATAATCCACAAAGAATCTGCAGCTTGGATTTCATCAAACAAAACCCAGGGTCTTGCGCTCCATCTTGACTCAGACAGAGTACAAGTCCCAGCATGTGAATGAGTGAGATGAAGTCGAACATGCAAGAAAATATTTTGATTACCATCCAATGATGAAAGTCGTTAACAGACGTGAGAGAAACCACCAATAATGAGGATGGCCCTCAAGGTACTATAGGTACAATCCACAAAATGTGAACAGTAAGCTGACGTCAAACACCCGCAGAATCATTCGATCAAAGGCCAATGATGAAAACCTTGCGTCGAATGCAAAGAACCTACCATTGAGGCATGCAGGCTCGAAGGTACCTAAAGGGAGTATCTAGATTGACTTCCTGGATAATGAGCTGAAGTCGACAGGAAGTGACCTTGATCGAAGGTGGGCCATAATGTTTCCCACATCATCGACACAAGACAGAGGGACATAATGTTTGTGAATGTTAGGTCCCTATATTACTGGTATAGTCCCTTATTTTTATTAGTGTAACCCCCTTATTGTTATTATTGTACCCTTGTAACCCCCATTTTTTTATTATTGTGCCCTTAAATTATTATTGTTAGGTCGGCTAGGATTACATTGTGGCCCACTAGGATTACATTATGGCCACATGGACTCCTATATATAGAAAGGAGGTTTTTTAAATTGCATCATCCAAGAATTGTTCATTTATGTAATGCATTGGAGGTTTCACCCTTGAAGTGGCTTATTTCTAAGGCGTTGATATCTCTTTTCTTCTATTTTTGGAGCTAGTTACACAACATTTGGTATCAGAGCTTTGGATTCTAGGGTTTCGCTGCTCCAAACAGGTCATCGTGGAATTTTTGCTATAACTATTTTTCTACGAAGTTTCAGAAACTAAAATTTTTAGGGTGCAAAGTGGAAATCCTAAGGAAGATATTCTAAAAATTTCAGAGCTTGTTTCACAATATTTTCAAAGATATGATTTGTGGAAGTTAGGTCTTTTTTCAGGCTCCTAAACAAGTCATCGTGGCATTTACGCTATAAATGTTTTTCTACGAAGGTTTAGAATATGAAAGTTTTAGGGTACGAAGCTGAAATCTTGAGGAAACTCGTTGAAAAATTTCAGAGCTTGGTTCGCAATATTTTTGGAGATATGATCTGTGGAAGGTAGTTCTTTTTCAGGATCCCGAATTTCATCTCAAAGAGGTGATCGTGGGAAAATTTCAATAACTCTCTCTCTGAGCATCAGATTGGAGTGCCGTAAAAATTGGTCACAAGTACACGGACTATATTTCCTTGGCTATCAATTTTAGAAGTGAAGGATGAAACTGTGACACATGGCAAGTCGTACAAGTTCACTCTACTAAACCAGTCCATAATTAGGTCATTGTGGGAGATTGGACATAACTTTGTCTTGGAGAATCCAAATTAGGTCAGACCTATGGAATTCAAAAGATAATTTAGAGGGATAATTCAGTGCTGAATTTCAGATATTGAAGAGCCACAATCACAGAGATAATCCAATTTCAATATCGAGCTCCTCAAAAGCAAGAAAAAGGTGTGTAGTTTTTTTCCGAATTGCATAAGTCCTGTTTGAAAAATCAATTTGAATTGATTCCAAGGGCATATTGTAGAATAGATATCAGTATTGGGTTTTAAAAAAATGCCCCATAAAAATAATTCAACACCCATTAAGCCTTCAAAAGGCTCTACTGTGACTCATTAGGATGAAGAATTGCAACATGATCTATCAAAATTACAAGACCAAGTGCACCAAATTTCACTCTCGCAAATAGCAGCAAAAAATGAAATGGAAGTTTTGAAGAAAGGCATGGAAGCAAAGATGGATGGTGTGAAGAATAATATGGATGGTTTAAAGAAAGGCGTGGAATCTAAGATAGAGGGCATGGAAGCTGGCATGGAATCTAAGATGGATGACATGGAAGCTAAAATGGAAAACATGAAGAATGATCTAAAAGCAGACATAGAAGGTTTGACAAAGTTGATACAAGAAATGTTTCCTAATGGTGAAAATATAGTAGAGGAAACTCATGATGAGAACAAAATAAATGTTAATCGTGATTTCTTAAACTCTAATGTTGGCGGGAAGAACCACCATATTCCAAAAATGGATATGAGGAAGTTTGATGGAAAGGATCCTGTAACATGGATACTACAGATGGAGCAATATTTTTATCTCCATAATGTGCAAAACACACAAAAGGTACGCATTGCAACTTTACATTTAGAACAAAATACATTTGTATGGTATCGATGGCTTTGCTTCCATAAAAAAATTGTCACTTGGTCAATTTTTACGGAGGAAATGATAGCACATTATGAGGATACAAAGAGCAACACCTTCTTTAGCCAATTGATAAATCTTAAACAAAAGGGTTTAGTGGGGGAGCACATTGAGGACTTCCAAAAATTGAATATAAGGGTAACTGATATTCCAGAGGAACACAGGATTGATCTCTTCATAGGTAATTTAAAGGATAACATCCAACATGAAGTTCGCGTTTTGGAACCTGATTCATTGGAGAAGGCATTCAGGTTGGCAAGAAAAATTGAATGTAAAATTATGGCGACAAGGAAGCCTGCCACTCACTTCTATAAAGAAGGAAGTGTCTCTACGCCTAGATTTCCACAACCTACAAGGTTGACACCACAAAAATTGGAAGAAAAAGGAGCAAAAGGGCTTTGCTACAGTTGTGATAGAAAATACACTAAAGGTCATAAGTGTGCTAAGAATAAATTATTTTACATAGATTGTGAAGAGGAAGAAGAAAATGAACAAGAAGAGGATATACACCAGGAACCAGCCCTAGAAGAGGAAGAAATGAATTCGACCATATCATGTAATGCACTGGCAGGAATTACCACTCCTCAAACTCTCAAGATAGAAGGACATATCAAGAAGAAAAAGGTAATAGTGTTGATTGATTCAGGTAGCACCCATAATTTAATTCATTGTAAGGTAGCCAAGGAATTAAATTGTTTCCTATACCCAGCACCAGAATGTCAAGTGATGGTTGCAAATGGAGGAACTATAAATTGCTCCGGGAAATGCCATAATATCAAGCTAACCATGGGGGAAATATGCATTGACTAGTCCAATTCTTTCCATTCCTATGGGAGGTGCTGATGTTGTACTAGGTGTACAATGGTTACAATCTTTGGGGACGATAGCTTTTAATTTTTCAAGAACTTTTCTTGAAATTTTTTTCAGAAGGAAAGGAAGTTGAATTACGGGGTATTGAAGGGAAGCCGGGAAGGATAATAAGCTCTAATGTCATGACAAAGCTTCTAAAGAAAGAACAACGAGGGGTAATTGCACAATTATGCTCACTAGAAGTTCCGACATCAAAATCATCTATTTCTGCAGATCTCCAACAAGTCTTGGACAATCATTCCAAGGTGTTTGAAACTCCCAATGGACTCCCACCTATTCGTGATCATGATCATGCTATTCATTTGATTCCAGGAAGTGTTCCTCCAAACATCAGGCCTTATAGATATCCTTACGTCCAAAAGAGCAAAATTGAACGTATGATTGCAGAAATGTTAGAGGCGGGTATAATTCAACCTAGTCAAAGTTCTTTCTCTGCTCCTGTAGTATTGGTACACAAGAAGGATGGATCATGGCGAATGTGTCCAGATTATAGGGAGCTCAATAAGCTCACCATTAAAGATAAATTTCCCATTCCCTTGATTGATGAATTATTGGATGAATTACATGGAGCAATTTATTTTACCAAGTTGGATCTTCATTCAGGATATCATCAAATTAGAATGAAGACTGAAGATATTCTGAAAACAGTATTTCGAACTCATGAGGGTCATTATGAATTTTTGGTCATGCCTTTTGGCCTTACCAATGCACCTTCTACATTTCAAGGGTTGATGAATTCCATTTTCAAACCCTTCCTTAGAAAATTTGTGCTAGTATTTTTTAATGATATACTAATCTATAGCAGGTCTTGGAAGGATCATGTTGAACATGTTGACAGGGTGCTCAAACTATTGCAGGAGAAACAATTATATGCAAAAACATCCAAATGTTTCTTTGGAGTACAAGAGGTGGAATATCTGGGTCATATTGTATCTCACGAGGGTGTTAAGGTAGACCCTAACAAAATTAAATCCATTAAGGAATGGAAAGCCCCCACAACCATAAAGCAGTTGCGAGGATTTCTCGGGTTAACAGGGTATTATCGCAAGTTTGTTAAGAATTATGGGAGAATAGCAGCACCTCTAACAACATTATTGAAGAAAGATACATTTTCATGGACTCCTGAAGCAACTAAGGCCTTTGAACATCTTAAAGAGGCAATGTGCCTAGCACCGGTCTTAGCTACGCCAGACTTCACAAAACCTTTATTGTGGAATGTGATGCCTCAGGAAATGGAATTGGTGCAGTTTTAATGCAGGAAGGAAGACCCATTGCTTTTGAAAGTCGTCCAATCAAAGGAAAGTATTTGCATAAACCTATTTATGAGAAGGAAATGTAAGCAATACTGCATGCACTAAAGAAATGGCAAACTTACCTAATGGGAAGACACTTCAAGGTAAAAACTGATCATGATAGTCTTAAACACTTTTTGGAGCAAAGACTATCTTCGAAGAGCAGCAAAAATGGGTCACAAAGATGTTGGGTTATGACTTTGAAATAATCTACAAAAAAGGAAAGCTTAATGTTGTTGCAGATGCACTCTCAAGAAAGAATGAAGAGGTGGAAGCATCACTTTGTGCCATTTCTATTATCCAACCAGATTGGATAACCGAAGCAAGAGATGAATGGAAGAAGGACAAAGATGTATGGACACTCATTCAAAATTTGCAGCAAGATCCTAGTACATCTGATACATTTAGTTGGAAAATGATTCCTTATGGTACAAAGATCGCTTATATCTTTGTAAGAATTCCCAACTAAAACAAAAGATTCTTCTGGAATTGCACACTTCTCCTTTAGGAGGACACTCAGGATTTTTAAAAAATTACCACAGGGTGAAGAAAGATTTTTTTTGGGATGGCCTTAAATCCGATATTCAAAAGTTTTTGGTGGAATGTTTGGTTTTCCAGCAGAATAAAGTTGAGACAATTAAGACTTCGGGACTTCTACAACCTTTATCCATTCCAAGTCAACGTTGGGAGGAGATTTCAATGGATTTTATCACAGGTTTACCTAAGTCCGAAGGAAAGAGTGTCATCATGGTGGTAGTTGATAGACTTACCAAGTATGCACACTTTTGTTCATTATCTCATCCATTTAAAGCAAGTACAGTTGCTACTACATTTATGGATAGAATTCAAAAGCTACATGGAAGCCCAAGGGTTATTGTGAGCGATAGAGATCCCATTTTTACTGGAAATTTTTGGACGGGGTTATTTTCTTGTTTGGGTACTCAATTAGCTCATAGCTCATCTTATCATCCTCAATCTGATGGTCAAACTGAGATAGTAAATAAATGTTTGGAAGGATATCTTCGTTGTTTTGTATCTGATAAACAAACACAATGGGTCAAGTGGTTACCTCTCGTTGAATGGTGGTATAACACTTCCTTCCATACTGCAGCAAAAATGACCCCATTTATGGCACTTTATGGATATCATCCACCATCGATTACATCATCTTTAAGGGAAAATTCGAAGGTTCAAGCAGTCGAAGATCACATCGAGCATCAGCAAGAAGTTCTCCAACTCTTAAAGAATAACCTGAATTTGGCACAAAATCGAATGAAACAACAGGCAGATCAACATCGCAGCGAGAGAAGTTTTGATGTAGGAGATTGGGTATTTTTACGGCTACAAATATACAAACAAATGTCCCTCAAGCAAGCTAAGAAGGATAATAAATTATCGCCAAAGTACTATGGTCCTTACAAGGTGTTGCAAAAGATTGGTACTATGGCATACAAATTGGAACTTCCTGCTTCTTCGCGAGTGCATCCAGTTTTCCATGTTTCATGCTTAAAGAAGGTTATAGGTGAAAATCTTCCAGTTCAAACAATATTGCCAGAACTTAATGAGGAAGGAAAAATCATATTGGAACTTGAAGCGGTCACGGAAACAAGAACTCGGCAGCTATGGAATCGATCAATTTCAGAGTATCACATCAAGTGGAATAACTTACCCACTGAAGATTCTACATGGGAGGATGAGAAGTTTATACAGAAGCACCCAGGGCTACTTAAGCATTCAGGACAACACTTTTTTGAAAGAGAGGGGCATGTTAGGTCCCTATATTACTAGTATAGTCCCTTATTGTTATTAGTGTAACCGCCTTATTGTTGTTATTTTACCCTTGTAACCCCCATTTTGTTATTATTGTGCCCTTAAATTATTATTGTTAGGTCAGCTAGGATTACATTGTGGCCCACAAGGATTACATTATGGCCACATGGACTCCTATATATAGAAAGGAGGTTTTGAAAATTGTATCATCCAAGAATTGTTCATGTTAGCCACCCATAAATTCTGACATATCAGGTGGTGGCTAAATGATGTTGGATAGCCTTCAAGAAAAACTTTCATTGCTAAAAATTGCTGATGCTTAAAGTCTTTTGATAATATCCTATCTTTTGGATAATCGTCATTGTTTTTCCCCTTTTTTCAACTCAAAATTTCTGTTGTCATTACATGAAGAAAAACTACTGCAAGCACCATTTTTCCCCTTTCCCCTTCTTCCAAAACTAGCCTCATCTTTGCCTTTCCTTCTCCCATGAAATCCTTCGTTTTCATGCCTTTCCCCTTCCCCATTCATCAAAACCCCTTTGATAAGGTTTAAAGACTCCTTCTTTGCTTTATCGAAACCTTCAAAACCTTTGAAAATCATTGAAAATCCATGAAATTCATGTTTTTTATGTATTGTAGACTTAAGCCCCCTTGGACTAAGTCTTTAAACCCTTCCCCTCCATACGCCCAGGTGCTAGGACCGAGCACTAGTCTTCCAAGCGGTTATCCCATTATCCGATGCTGATTAGCCCTACCTCCATAAACCCCCCAGTCATATCATTTTCCATATAACCCCTGGCCTCACAATCGGGCGCCAAGCCGCATTGTAAATTAATATTTTAAACCTTCAGTTATATAAATTTTTGATTTTTATTATATTATTAACTTTTCCACCAGTGAAAAATTTCAGTCGATCTGCACTGTCGATCCAACCTGAAGATCAGACGGCGCGCGAACTATTAACCCGGTGGTCCCCGCCATCCACTCACCGTTGCAAAACCGGGCGGATTTCATCGCACCACTTCCGAGCGCGCGGCGATTTTTTCCATTTCGCAGCGATTCCATACGCTGGTCGACACGTGTCTTGTGCACTATTCACAAAATCGTTGTCCATCGCACGTTAAAGTTTGGACGTGGAACCGGCGCGATATTGGCGTCCACCATCCAATCTGGAGCCGCTCATCGGACGGAAATAACTCACCGAAGATGCCCACGTGATAACCAGGCTATGACGCGGCATTTAAAAAGATCTCCACCGTCGATCTGATCTGCAAATTGACGGCCCACATTCCATCGCCCAGTCCCCTCGCCCACAGCAGTTCCGGTGGTCCCAACGCCACATCAGCGTCCACGCGACAGTTTTCTATTGGGCGAGTCTCCATGGTTCCTCGTCCAGTCAGCAAATCCGGACCCAAGAATTTTATTCAGCATGGTTTAATTAAAATTTTGATGTCCGGTCACATTTTCTAAAGTTTTTAACGCATTTTCTCCGTCGTTGATCGCTTGGGCCAATCTCATCCGACGGCCCATGATCGTCCCTTCACCTCCCCTCTTGGTCGTTGATCTCTGCGCGATTGACGGCTCTGATTTAAATTATTCTTCCGCCTTCCCTTTGATTTCCTCGATCAATCTCAACCGTTGGATGATCCCATCCAACGGCCCTGCTCTTTCCACATGCTTTCTGAAGCAGCAGACCTATATATGCAATATTTTATAATAGTTTTTATATTTTTTAGGGTTTTTTATGGTTTTTCAGCCATGACTGAAGAAATTTCAAAGGCAGAGGGTAACGATCCTCCTACCTTCGATTCACCAAATAAAATCATTCGCAGGGTTTAAAATTCATGTTTCATTGGTGATTCATGAGGCAATGATGCCATATAGCCCCTGCACAGCCCTGCACATCCGAAAAAACACCATGAATCGAGCACAGTCAAGGAAGTATCAGCGCCGAAGATAAAATTTATCAGGACAGAAGATTGAAGACAGATTTATGGGGATTACGGCTTGGATTATCAAAAGCCTAAACCACAGTTTAAAAATAAAAATCAAGACTGTTTTATCGGAAAAGAGACCTCCACTGTCACCTCAGGGGCTAATTAAAACTTCCAGCCGCCGCAGAGCCACCTACAGCCTCAAAGCAATCAAAGAAGGTTGAATTTATTACCAGACCAGGGGATATTTAGCATCAATACAGCTAAAAATTTATTTCAACCAAAGGAACTTATTGTAGTTGTCAGCAGAAGTTATTTCAAGGATGATGAGAAGCCTTGAAGTCAACAAATTCTTTCCAGCAAACCTAATAGTTAATGTAAATGATTTTATACAGAGGACACCTATGTAAGTTGCTTCATTGAGCCCCCAAAGGCCAAGTATCAATTTAAGTCTGTATTAATTAGTTTTTGAGATATTTTATCAGATCTCACCTCCTTATTCTTCTATATATACTTCTGAAGACGATGAGTGAAGCGTTGGTTGATCACTAGTTGTAATATTGAAACTTTTTGAAATAATACATAGTCTGTTGAAGTTGAAGAAGAAATTGAAGTCTTGGATGTCCTGATGATGTTGTTGCATGCTTGTTACTATGAAGGCTCTATCATTGGATCCATGAGCTTGGCTGTTGGTCAAGTATTCTAAAATTTTTAATGTTTTCCCCTGTTTTCATTCTATTCCATGATTTCTTACTACAGTAGGTTGAAAGTTTTGGGCTAAGAAATGACTCCTGGAAGCACCTTTGACCTGTAGACCTGTTCATCCTTCACTGTTTCATGTTTTCTTCTGCTGAGGTATTTTAGAGTCTTTAATCTCTCTCTTTAGTCCTCATGCTTGTTTATTTTTTTAATAGTTCCAACAGTTGGTTTCAGCATGATTTATGGTTCTCCCTGCTTGTCTGCTGCCACTTAAAGATTGTTATTGAAGTCTCCCTTTGAAGTATTTCTGTTTACAGTAAGTCAAGGAGGTATGTTCTAATATTTCCCTTTGTCCTCGCTTAAACAGTTGTATTAAAGGTCTTTTATAGTTGTGATCATAGATGTGTTAGGTGTTCCCTCTTCTATGACAACAATTATCAGTGAATATTTTTTGTTTTCTAAGTCATTTGAAATAAAATATTTGAGGAAATAGGGTGTTCCCCGAATATTAGATTTCATTTTAAAAGTTGTTTTGAAATCATTATTTGCTTAAAGCTGTGATTTGTAGAATTCATGGTTAGCCCTGTCTACCAAATAGCTCTTTATTTTTCAAGTTGTGCTTTCAAATTCCCTTTGTTTGAGAATCAAACTTCTCTTTCCAAATCATTGATTTCCATCTCATTCCAAAACCAAAGGATACTGCGGCCAATTTATATTTGCCCTCTGATATCCCATATCCATTGATGATTATGTCATGACCTCTTTTTGACTCCATTGCCCAATGAACCAGATGTTTCTCCATTCTATATATCTTTCCCATACCTTTCATGTTCTATTGTATCAATTCAACCAAACAAACAAACAAACACCTGCACTTAATAACTAGTCTAAAACCAATACTCAAAGCACACAAGATAAACCTTTGCAAACAAAAATTTGAGAGATCACTCTCTGAGAACAGGAGGACTAGATCCTGGAACTCTAAAGATTGGTTCTGATGTTGCCTTGTCTTTTGATTTTCCAAACTATCAAAACACAGGACACCAGAATAATGGCGATCACGGTGGGACCCCGAGTAAAATATTTGAAATTAAACACTCATTGTCTAGTATAACATAAGTAATCTTTTTCAAGCACTACCAAGCATGATGGTAATCATGATAGGAATTTTTGAACCAGTGACAAACTAAGTAACCCTTAGGATTCTCATCGAACCTTATCAAACCTTGAAGTTCTAAGTCACCAAGACATAAGAGTGAACTATGTATGTTTGACACCCTAGCTAAAGTGTTAAATCAGATTTAGAACACTCTCTTAACCTGTAAGACCGAAATAACTCAGAAAAACCCAAAATATTTCAGTTTGGCTTCATAATAAACATGGTGGTGGAACCATCCAATATCTTACCTCCATAAAAGCTAAAATTTTCCACCTGGCGACTCCACTAGCCCCAGTAGGCCTATTACTCATCTAGGTTCCCAGATCTCTTTAGGACTGTGTTAACCAGCCTAGAGGAAGTTTAGAAGCCTAGTCCCATACTAGATAAAACATTGTGAGAGTTAAAATTCCCAAAAAAATCCCTAAAAACCTCAACCTCTCTCATTTTTGAAAAACAGTCTAGCTTCACATAAGATCAACACTAGATCCCATCCAGACCCAAATCCTCCTTTAATCGTTGACAATCCTAAGAGAATTCTGTGGCAGACTTCTAACTCTAGAAAATTAGCTGCTAACAGGAGCCTCCTAAGAGCAAATTATGTCCCTGAAAACCTTGTTGTCTTAGAGGATTCACACTTTGATTTACATCATACAAAGAACCTCTTTAGAACTAGATCTCAAGGTGACTTAAACCAAACTGACCTTGATATTGCAGATTTGCAACAAAGCCTCAATAGAGAAGCCTCACCTTCCACTTCTCCTGATTCCTAGCTTTTTCATCACTTTAGTATTTTCCATAACAAGTCTGCTCAAAATCAGTTTGTTGGCCCAAGTATTTCTTCCACTCCAATTCATACTACCACTGTTCAAAACGCTCCATTTCAGCCCACTTTCACTTTTATAAATCCACCCTTATTTCTAGCCATGGCAACATGGTATGCCCCATTAGTGTTACCACAACCTCTACTTCCCCTACCAAATGATTACCAATCCAAAATCCCTCACTTAACTGGAAAAGAGTCTACAACAGCTCAACAACATGTAGATAGGATGGAAGATGCATTTGATTACATGGAGATAGAAGAAGAAACTGTGAAAATGAGGATCTTCGCTCAAAGTTTAGGAGGAGATGTAAAGAAATGGTTTAAAAACTTACCTCCTAACAGCATAAATGATCTCCCCGCCTTGCATCAAACATTTGTCAACAAATGGGAACTCAAAAAGAATCCTCTCCAAATACTAGCAGAATATAGCAGCCTCAAGAGAATTCAAGGAGAGAGTGTTCCTGACTACTCCACTAGGTTCAATAGCGTTTATAATTCTCTTCCACCTCACATGAAGCCTCCTCAAGGCATGGCCTTAGTAAGATATCCTGAGGGCCCTGATGTGGACATGATGTATTAGTTAAGGGAGAGGGATTACTTAACCCTAGAATACATGCAGAAAGTAGCTGTGAGCGTAGAAGCAAACATAATTGAGAAAATAAATAGGTTGAGATCAGAGAAGAGGGTAACTTATAAAGATGACACTACACCCTCCACATCCAGCTTAAAAACAGAAAATATGTTGGAAGAGATGATGAAAAGGATGAGAATACTTGAGAGAACACAGCCAAGAGACAATCATAACAACTCCCAAAATAGAAACAGAAATCAAAATTTTAGGAGAGAAAATAATCTAGGTGGGCAAAGAGATAACAACCAGCAAATTAGAGCTCCCTTCCAACAGAACTATGTAGATCAATATGAGGAAGATAGAGAGATGGAAAGGTTGGGATAATCTCATGTAAACTTGACTGGATCATACAGTGAGGATGATGTTTTCCTCACTGAAGAAGAACAAGGTTTCTTTTCTGATCAAGGTACAAACACTTATGGAGATTCTGATGACTATAGATTGGGGTTCGAAAATGAAATCATGGAGGTACACAAACAGTATGATATTAGGAGCAAGGGAAACATAGATAATTTCAAGGACAAAAACACCAACACTGTTGTCAAGAAAAACACAGAAACTCGGCCCAAAAAGACAGCAGAAAAGACCAACATTTTGACCAAGAAACCAGACATAAACAAAGGCAAAGGTGTCCAGAAAGATGTTGAACAGAGTACCCCTAGCACTTCAGCTAGTGGTCCTAATAAAACTGTCCCAATTACCAGTCCAAATAAGGTTCAGCAAATTAAAATTGCCGAAAGTAATTCAAGTGAAAAGACAGATGTAAATATGAACAAGTCTATTTTTCCTTTCAGTCTTGAGGGAGAGATTGCTGAGATAAAAATTATCATTCCCCTAGCTAAACTAGTAACCCAAGAAGTGTACAGAAACCAAGTTTTGAAAGCTTTAAACTTAAGAAGTGATACTGACACCTTAAACTTGACAAGTGACAAACCTGAGTTGTTGTTTGGTCCAGAAGTTGAAGGAAAATGCCAAGAAGGGGTTGTCCCTCCCTTCTATGTTAGCTTGAACATACATGAGAAAATTTTACACAATGCTATGTTAGACTCAGGAGCTTCACACAATCTAATGCCCAAGGTAGTAATGGAAATATTAGGCTTAGAAATTACTAAACCATACAAAAAATTTTATTCCTTTGACTCAAGAAGAGTCAAATGTTTGGGTTTAATCAAAGATTTGTGTGTAAACTTATCCCAAATCCCTGCTAAGATTTTAGTCATGGACATAGTTGTAGCTGACATTCCCCCTAAGTATGGCATGCTCTTATCAAGATTTTGGGGAGCCAAACTTCAGGGAAGCCTTCAAATGGACATGTCTTATGCCACCATTCCCGTTTTTAATCAAAACAGAAGACTATATAAGGAATCTCACATGAAGTACATGGTGAGAAATATAGACAAACCAAACAACTCTCCAATATATTCTATTCAATCAAGTTTAGATTCCCTTATCTTATGTAACGAAGATGAAACTACTCAACAAGATAAGGAAAACATGGACCCAATCAGTTCACCAGAACAATCCAATCTCCCCTCAATCAAATGCAAAACATTGAAAATCAACAGCAACGAGAGAATGAAAACAAGGATGACATACTTTGGAAAATAAACTTTGATGGATCTTGTAATAAAACAAGCGCAGGAGTAGGTGTGTGGATTCAAAATACAAAACAAATTTTTTCATACAAATTGGATTTCCCATGCACTAACAATATTGTTGAATATGAAGCACTTCTCCTAGGCTTACAATTTCTTAAGCAGTTATAAGCCCAAAAGATATCCATCCTAGGAGATTTTGAACTTTTCATAAAACAAATCAAAGGAGAATACTCAGTTATAAATCCAAGGCTTAGGGAATATCGAAATGTTGCCCTTGATCTATTGAAAACCTTTGAAAAATATGAACTCATTTTCATCCCTAGAGCACTAAATCATCTAGCAAATGAATTCGCTTTCAATGCCAGCAATTGCCAAATACCTGAAATAAATGAACAACTCGGTGTGAAGGTAAAACACAGGCCTGCTGTGCCAGATAATTAAGATCACTGGCAAGTGTTTGATTCTGAAAAACACATAGATTATTTCTTGAAATTAGAAAATGATTTCAGCATACCAATATCAGAAACCATCCATAAAGAAAATTGCTTATATATTGAACAAATCCCAGAAGTTGAAATGACATATACTGCTGATATAAATCATTATGAAAAACCGTTTGAAGCAGAGATAACTGACAACATAGACCAAGAGGACTTGGAAGTTTTAAAATGAAAAAATGATAAATTTCCAAGAGGTCTAGCACCTTTAGAACACATTTTTTATTTTAACGATGTAGCCAAAGAACCGAGAATAGAGCCTGTGGAAACAAATACAGAAGAGCATAACATAGGTAGTCTAGAAAAACCCAAGATGATAAAGTTGTCCAGTACTCTCCCAGCTCACATGAAACTGCGATACATAGAGCTGTTCAAAGAGTTTAAATATGTTTTTGCTTGGGGATACAAAGACCTAAAATCATATGATACCAACATCATCCAGCATAAAATTCCTTTGAAATAAAATCAAAAGCCTTTCAAACAAAAAATAAGGAGAATAAATCCTCTCTTACTACCTCTAGTTAAGGCAGAGATTGAAAAAATGCATGATTCTGGAATCATAGTACCCATTAGATTTTCAAAGTGGGTATCAAACTTAGTTTTTGTTAGAAAGAAAACAGGGGAAATTAGGCTCTGTATTGACTTCAGAAATTTAAATAGAGCCTCTTTAAAGGATAACTACCCCTTGCCCAAGATGGACCATATACTTCAAAGGGTAGTTGGGTCAAGAAGGATATCCCTCTTAGATGGGTTCTCAGGTTACAACCAGGTGTTAGTGCTCCCAAGTGACCAAATCAAAACTACTTTTACCACACCTTGGGGCACCTTTATGTATGTCAAAATGCCTTTCGGATTAATGAATGCAGGGGCCACCTTCCAAAGGGCCATGGACATAGCCTTTTCTGAATATATTGGCTATTTCATAATCATTTACCTTGATGACATAATTTTTTTCTCAAAAACTGATGAAGAAAATTTGTTTCACCTAAGAAAAGTTTTTGAGAAGTGTAGGAAATTTGGCTTGTCATTGAATCCCAAGAAAACACTCTTTGGTCTCCAAGAAGGTAAACTTCTTGGCCATATAATTTTAGAAGAGGGAATCAAAATAGACCCTACAAGGATAGATGGCATATTACAAATCAGCCATCCAAGAAGCCCCAAAGAGTTGCAATCTTTCATTGGAAAGATTAATTTTCTGAGGAGGTTCATCCCCAACCTTGCTGAGCTATTAAAAAACATTACAAACATGCTTAAGAAATATTTAGGTGTAAAATTGACTTTACCAGCTAAACTATCATTCGAACTGGTCAAACAAGCTCTTACTCAAACACCAGTCCTGATTTGTCCAGATTTCACCAAAGACTTTTATATCTTTTATTTTTCATCTGAACATACAATAGTTGCAGTATTACTTAAAAAGAATGATTCAGGGCAAGAACAACCAATATCCTTTTTTAGTATGGCCTTAAGAGATGCTCCTCTCAAATACAACATTATTGAAAAGCAAGCCTTAGCATTGGTGAAAGCATTAAAAGACTTTAGGGTCTATATTTTACATTCTCACATAATTGCTTTTGTTCCACATACTGTTGTCAAGGACATTCTAAGTCAAGACCCTGATGGTAAAAGGGGAAAATGGATTGCAACTATTCTTGAATATGACTTAGAAATCAGGCCTACCAGACTAGTTAAAGGGCAGGGATTAGCAAAACTTATGGCTAAGTCTAACTTTCAAGCACTAGACATAAATATGGTAGATGTGTTGGAAGAAATAGAAGAATCTACTGCTCCTTTTATTGAAGAAACATTTCTAAATTCTTCTTGGTATGCTGACATTATTTATGTTATTTTATATTTAAATGCCCCTCCTTCTTTGTCCAAAACCAAAGCTAGATTTTTGAAACAAAAAACTTTGATTTTTTGCATTTTAGATGGGGTATTATATTGGAAAAATGTTGTTGGAATTTTTCTTAAATGTTTACTTGAAGATGATGCAGGAAAAATCATGCATGAGTTGCATGATGGAGAATGGGGAGGACACCTCTACTGGAAGCCCACAACGAACAAAATTCTTAGATCTGGTTACTATTGGCCTACCCTTTTCCCAGACACTCAAAAGTTGGTCATGTCTTGCCATAAGTGTCAAATTTTTTATGGCAAAAGAAAACTCCTTCCCTTACCCTTACATCCTATCAGAGTTGAGGCACCTTTTCAACAATGGGGTTTAGACTTCATTGGGGAAATTCACCCATCCTCCTCAGCTCAACATAAATGGATTCTCACAGCCACTGACTTCTTTACCAAATGGATAGAAGCTATACCCTCCAGAAAGGCTAATGACTCTGTCATTATCAAGTTCCTTGAAACAAATATCCTATCCAGATTTGGTTGTCCCAGAAAAATCATAACAGACAATGTTGTTGCTTTTAAATCTAAGAAGATGGTTGATTTCTGTTACAAATACCACATAACCTTGGGCCATTCCACTGCTTACTATCCCCAAGCAAATGGATTAGCTGAATCTTCCAGCAAGAGCCTCATCAATATCATTAAGAAACTGTTGGAACAGAATCAAAAATCATGGCACAATAAGTTGGTTCATGCCTTGTGGACTGATAGGTTAACTACAAAAAAATCAATAAATATGTCCCCCTATCAGTTATTTTATGGCATGGATGCAGTTTTTCCCACCTCATTAGGAGTTTCAATCATGAAACTCCTTCAAGAAGTGAATATTGAAGAGAATGATATGCAGAGAAGAATCAACCAAACAATCCATTTACAGTAGACCAGAGAAGAATTTTATGAGAGAACACAGTTGGTCCAAGAAAATATGAAGAAGCTATTGATAAGAGGACTAAGGCAGACAATTTCCAAGTTGTAAATGTTGTTCTTAAATGGGATTCAAGGAGAGAAGAGAAGGGAAAGCATAGTAAGTTCGAGAACTTGTGGAAAGGTCCATATATTATTCATGTTGAGAGGGGTCACAATGCATTTTTCCTGAAGGAATTGAAGGGAGAAGATCTGTATGGAGGTCCTGTCAATGGCAGAATGCTCAAGAATTACTTCTGCCAAGAATCATAAGTTTTAAATCATTTTATTTTACCATTGTAAATATCATAGTATTAACATTGCATTCAAGGTTATGAAAATCAAAAAAAAAAAAAAAAAAAGAGAAACAAATCTGAAAGTGTGCAAGCTCAAATGCCACTCCTAAAAAACACACTTCTAATTAGTCAAACAGTTTAATCTTGACTAATTAGATTTAAATTTTCTGCTGATAGGATAGTGAATTCGATTTGCCAAACTGTTTAATCTTGGCTTATCAGTAGATAGGTTAGGATAGAAATCAAAGGTTCAAATATGCTCAAAATCTGAACCTAAATATTCCAAGCAAAGAGAGTGACTCAAATCTGTTTCAAATCCTGAGTCAAACAAGAGGTAAATCTGGTTCTGATTAGCTCAAAATCTGAACCAGGGGATAAGCAGAAACCAGCTCAAAAAAATTCAAAAACAGAGCTGTAAAAAGAGGAAGGAAGTACTTTGAAAAATTAGATCTTAAGCCTTCATTTTTGTTTTAATTTTGTGCAAAATAATGTCTATGTGCAGTTGTTCTTATGCCATAGATTAGCATCAAGTCAAACAGCTTAATCTTGACTTGAATGCTTTTTAAAATTTCTGTTGTAGAATTTAGAGAATAAAGTCTGTTGGACAGTTTAAATCCCAATAGACAGTAAATTAGGTAGAGAATCATATGGACTCAACTGTTTAATCTGAGTCCATGGAGAAATAAGGAGTAGAAGTAGATTAGTTTTCCTGATTTCAAAAGAATAAATTTTTGTGAAAGAGTTTTCCAATCCAAGTGCACTCTAAAGAAGAAAAAATGTTAGATCAGTAGGATTGGGTAGGTAGAAAGGTTGTATTGATGAAGTTCCATTGTTGATCCATGAATGCTAATTTGTTTCAGAGAAAAAGAAGATCATCCACAGAAAGGAAGGCAACCCAATGGATGAGGCAACTGATCAGCCTCCTAGAGAATGCAAGTCTAAAATTCTTGATGCCTTCAAAAAAGGCATCATCCCCAAGTGGAGCCACTGTTAGCCACCCATAAATTCTGACATATCAGGTGGTGGCTAAATGATGTTGGATAGCCTTCAAGAAACAATTTCATTGCTAAAAATTGCTGATGTTTAAAGTCTTTTGATAATATCCTATCCTTTGGATAATCGTCACTGTTTTTCCCCTTTTTTCAACTCAGAATTTCTGTTGTCATTACATGAAGAAAAAATGTTGCAAGCACCATTTTTCCCCTTTCCCCTTCTTCCAAAACTAACCTCATCTTTGCCTTTCCTTCTCCCATGAAATCCTTCATTTTCATGCCTTTCCCCTTCCCCATTCATCAAAACCCATTTGATAAGGTTTAAAGACTCCTTCTTTGCCTTATCGAAACCTTCAAAACCTTTGAAAATCATTGAAAATCCATGAAAATCATGTTTTTTTATGTATTGTAAACTTAAGCCCCCTTGGGCTAAGTCTTTAAACCCTTCCCCTCCATACGCCCAGGTGCCAAGACCGAGCGCTAGTCTTCCAAGCGGTTGTCCCATTCTCCGACGCCGATTAGCCCTACCTCCATAAGCCCCCCGGTCATATCATTTTCCATATAACCCCTGGCCTCGCAGTCGGGCGCCAAGCCGCATTGTAAATTAATATTTTAAACCTTTGGTTATATAAATTTTTTATTTTTATTATATTATTAACTTTTCTGCGAGTGAAAAATTTCAGTCGCTCCGCACCGTCGATCCAACCTGAATATCGGACGGCGCGCGACCTATTAACCCAATGGTCCCCACGATCCACTCACCATTGCAAAAACGGGCGGATTTCATCGCACCACTTTCGAGCGCGCGACGATTTTTTCCATTTCGCAGCGATTCCATACGCTGGCCGACACGTGTCTTGTGCACTGTTCACAAAATCATCGTCCATCACGCATTAAAGTTCGGACGTGGACCCGACGCGATATTGGCGTCCACCGTCCGATCTGGAGCCGCTCATCGGACGGTGATCGCTCACCGAAGATGCCCACGCGATAACCAGGCTATGGTGCGGCGTTTAAAAATATCTCTGCCATTGATCTGATCTGCAGATCGACGGCCCACATTCCATCGCCCAGACCCCTCGCCCGTAGCAGTGCCGGTGGTCCCAACACCACATCAGCGTCCACGCAGCAATTTTCTATTGGGCGGGTCTCCATGGTTCCTCGTCCAGTCAGCAAATCCAGACCTGGGAATTTTATTCAACATGGTTTAATTAAAATCTTGATGTTCGGTCACATTTTCTAAAGTTTTTAATGCCTATTCTCCATCATTGATCACTTGGGCCGATCTCATCCGACGGCCCACGATCGTCCCTTCACCTCCGCTCCTGGCCGTTGATCTCTGCACGATTAACGGCTCTGATTTAAATTATTCTTTCGCCTTCCCTTTGATTTCCCCCGATCAATCTCGACCGTTGGATGATGCCATCCAACTGCCCTGCTCTTTCCACATGCTTTCTGAAGCAGCAGACCTATATATGCAGGATTTTATAATAGTTTTTGTATTTTGCAGGGTTTTTTATGGTTTTTCTGCCATGACTGAAGAAATTTCAAAGGCAAAGGGTAACGATCCTCCTGCCTTCGATTCACCAAAGAAAATCATTTGCAGGGTTTAAAATTCACGTTTCATTGGTGATTCATGAGGCATTGATGCCATATCGCCCCTGCGCAGCCCTGCACATCTGCAAAAACACCATGAATCGAGCACAGTCAAGGAAGTATCAGCGTCGAAGATAAAATTTATCGGGACAGAAGATTGAAGACAGATTTATGGGGATTACGGCTAAAAATGGATTATCAGAAGCCTAAACCACAGTTTAAAAAGAAAAATCATGACTGTTTTATCGAAAAAGAGACCTCCATTGTCACTTGAGGGGCTAATTAAAACTTCCAGTCGCCGCAGAGCTACCTACAGCCTCAAAGCAATCAAGGAAGGTTGAAGTTATTACCAGACCAAGGGATATTTAGCATCAATACAGCTGAACAGTTATTTCAACCAAAGGAACTTATTGTAGCTGTCAGCAAAAGTTATTTCAAGGATGAAGAGAAGCCTTGAAGTCAACAAATTCTTTCCAGCAAACCTAATAGTTAATGTAAATGATTTTATACAGAGGAAACCTATGTAAGTTGCTTCATTGAACCCCCAAAGGCCAAGTAGACATTTAAGTCTGTATTAATTAGTTTTTGAGATCTTTTATCAGATCTCACCTCCTTATTCTTCTATATATACTTCTGAAGATGATGAGTGAAGCGTTGGTTGATCACTAGTTGTAATATTGAAACTTTTTGAAATAATACATAGTCTATTGAAGTTGAAGAAGAAATTGAAGTCTTGGATGTCCTGATGATGTTGTTGCATGCTTGTTACTATGAAGGCTCTATCATTAGATCCATGAGCTTGTCTGTTGGTGAAGTATTCTAAACTGTTTAATGTTTTCCCCTGTTTTCATTCTGTTCCATGATTTCTTACTACAGTAGGTTGAAATTTTTGGGCTAAGAAATGACTCCTGGAAGCACCTTAGACCTGTTCATTCTTCACTGTTTCATGTTTTCTTCTGCTGAGGTATTTTAGAGTCTTTAATCTCTCTCTTTAGTCCTCATGCTTATTTATTTCCTTAATAGTTCCAACAGTTGGTTTCAGCATGATTTATGGTTCCCCCTGCTTGTCTGCTGCCACTTAAAGACTGTTATTGAAGTCTCCCTTTGAAGTATTTATGTTTACAGTAATTTAAGGAGGTCTATTCTGATCTTGCCCTTTGTCCTCGCTTAAACAGTTGTATTAAAGGTCTTTTATAGTTGTGATCATAGATGTGTTAGGTGTTCCCTCTTCTATGACTGCAATTATCAATGAATCTTTTATGTTTTCTAAGTCATTTGAAATAAAATATTTGAGGAAATAGGGTGCTCCCCGAATCTTAGATTTCATTTTAAAATTTGTTTTGAAATCATTATTTGCTTAAAGCTGTGATTTGTAGAATTCATGGTTAGCCCTGTCTACCAAATAGCTCTTTATTGTTCAAGTTGTGCTTTCAAATTCCCTTTGTTTGAGAATCAAACTTCTCTTTCCAAATCATTGATGTCCATCTCATTCCAAAACCAAAGGATCATGCGGCCAAGTTAGATTTTCCCTCTGATATCCCATATCCATTGATGAGTATGTCATGACCTCTTTTTGACTCCATTGCCCAATGAACAAGATGTTTCTCCATTCTATATATATTTCCTAGACCTTTCATGTTATGTTGTATCAATTCAACCAAACCAAAAAACAAACACCTGCACTTAATAACTAGTCTAAAACCAATACTCAAACCACACAAGATAAACCTTTTCAAACAAACATTTGAGAGATCCCTCTCTGAGAACAGGAGGACTAGATCCTGGAACTCTAAAGATTGGTTCTGATGTTGCCTTGTCTTTTGATTTTCCAAACTATCAAAACACGGGACACCAACATAATGGCGATCACGGTGGGACCCTGAGTAAAATCTTTAAAATTAAACACTCACTGTCTAGTATAACATAAGTAACCTTCTTCAAGCACTACCAAGCATGAAGGTAATCATGATAGGACTTTTTGAACCAGTGACAAACTAAGTAACCCTTAGGATTCTCATCGAACCTTATCAAACCTTGAAGTTCTCAGTCACCAATCCATAAGAGTGAACTCTGTATGTTTGACACCCTAGCTAAAGTGTTAAATCAGATTTAGGACACTCTCTTAACCTGTAAGACCGAAATAACTCAGAAAAACCCAAAATATTTCAGTTTGGCTTCATAATAAACATGGTGGTGGAACCATCCAATATCTTACCTCCATAAAAGCTAAAATTTTCCACCTGGCGACTCCACTAGCCCCAGTAGGCCTATTACTCATCTAGGTTCCCAGATCTCTTTAGGACTATGTTAACCAGCCTTGAGGAAGTTTAGAAGCCTAGTCCCATACTAGATAAAACATTTTGAGGTAAAATTCCCAAAAACAATCCCTAAAAACCTCAACCTCTCATTTTTGAAAAACAGTCTGGCTTCACATAGGATCAACACTAGATCCCATCCAGACCCAAATCCTCCTTTAATCATTGACAATCCTGAGAGAATTATGTGGAAAACTTCTAACTCTGGAAAATTAGCTGCTAACAGGAGCCTCCTAAGAGAAAATTTTGTCCCTGAAAACCTTGTTGTCTTAGAGGATTCACACTTTGATTTACATCATACAAAGAACATCTTTAGAACTAGATCTCAAGGTGACTTAAACCAAACTGACCTTGATATTGAAGATTTGCAACAAAGCCTCAGTAGATAAGCCTCACCTTCCACTCCTCCTGATTCCCAGCTTCTTCATCACTTTATTCTTTTCCATAACAAGTATGCTCAAAATCAGTTTGTTGGCCCAAGTATTTTTTCCACTCCAATTCATACTACCACTATTCAAAACGCTCCATTTCAACCCACTTTCACTTTTACAAATCCACCTCTTGTAAATCCACACTTATTTCCAGCCATGGCAACATGGTATGCCTCATTAGTGTTACCACAACCTCTACTTCCCCTACCAAACGATTACCAATCCAAAATCCCTCACTTCACTGGAAAAGAGTCTACAACAGCTCAACAACATGTAGATAGGATGGAAGATGCATTTGATTACATGGAAATAGAAGAAGAAACTGTGAAAATGAGGATCTTCGCTCAAATTTTAGGAGGAGATGTAAAGAAATGGTTTAAAAACTTACCTCCTAATAGCATAAATGATCTCCTCGCCTTGCATCAAACATTTGTCAACAAATGGGAACTCAAAAAGAATCCTCTCCAAATACTAGCAGAATATAGCAGCCTCAAGATAAATCAAGGAGAGAGTGTTCTTGAATACTCCACTAGGTTCAATAGCGTTTATAATTCTCTTCCACCTCACATGAAGCCTCCTCAAGGCATGGCCTTAGTAAGATATCCTGAGGGCCTTGATGTGGACATGGTGTATCAGTTAAGGGAGAGGGATTACTTAACCTTAGAAGATATGCAAAAAGGAGCTATGAGCGTAGAAGCAAACATAATTGAGAAAAGAAATAGGTTGAGATTAGAGAAGAGGGTAACTTATAAATATGACCCTACACTCTCCACATCCAGCTCAAAAACAGAAAATATGTTGGAAGAGATGATGAAAAGGATGAGCATACTTGAGAGAACATAGCCATGGGACAATCAGAACAACTCCCAAAATAGAAACAGAAATCAAAATTTTAGGAGAGAAAACAATCCAGGTGGGCAAAGAGATAACGACGAGAAAATTAGAGCTCCCTTCCAACAGAACTATGTAGATCAATATGGGGAAGATAGAGAGATGGAAAGGTTGGGAGAATCTCATGTAAACTTGAATGGATCAAACAGTGAGGACGATGTTTTCCTCACTGAAGAAGAACAAGGTTTCTTTTCTAATCAAGGTACAAACACTTATGGAGATTCTGATGACTATAGATTGGGGTTTGAAAATGAAATCATGGAGGTACACAAACAGTATGATCGTAGGAGCAAGGGGAACATAGATAATTTCAAGGACAAAAACACCAACACTGCTATCAAGAAAAAAACAGAAACTCAGCCCAAAAAGACAGCAGAAAAGACCAACATTTTGACCAAGAAACCAGACATAAAAAAAGGCAAAGGTGTCCAGTAAGATGTTGAACAGATTACCCCTAGCACTTCAGCTAGTGATCCTAATAAAACTGTCCCAATTACCAATCCAAATAAGGTTCAGTAAATTAAAATTGCCGAAAGGAATTCAAGCGAAAAGAACTTCGCTTTCCCCTAAAGACTCTGAAGTTGATGCAATGAGGATGGGGATGGGAGGTTATCAATAGCCTCGACCTTGAGGTGGTCAAGGAGAATTCCGTCTTTAGAGACAATTAATCCCAAAAGACAACTAGAATCAACGTAGAAGACGCACTTCTGAGGATTAAGCCTAATATTCTAACGTCTGCAGTGGAGAAAAATCTTGCGGAGGTGTTCAGGATGGTCTTCGCGCCGAGATGAATGAGCTAGGAGGTCATCCAGATACAGCTGGACAATGTGATGTATGTCATGACAAACGTAGGACATAGCACACTGGAAGGTGGCTCCAGCATTTTTTAATCCAAACGGGAGCTTCTTGTAGGCAAATGTGCCCCATGGACAGATAAAGGCGGTCTTATTTTGATCGGCGGGTAAAATATTTATTTGATTATAACCTGAGAAGTCGTCCATCAGGGAATAGATCTCACTCCCCGCGCAGTCATCGATGATTTGATCTATAAAGGGAGTGGGATAGTTGTCCTTAGGAAAAGCCCGATTGATGTCTCTGTAGTCAACACAGACCCGAATTGTGCCCTGCTTATTATCTACAGCGACAATATTGGAAACCCATTCTGTGAGGGGAATTGGATATATGAATCCCGCGTTAAGAAGTTTCTCAACTTCTACCTTTATATCAGTGGCTTTTCGAGGATGCACTGGGCGTAGACGTTGGCGCACAGGCTTCGCACTAGGATAGGTGGGAATTTTGTGCACGACTATACTGGGATTGATCCCAGGCATCTCTTTATAGGACCATGCGAAAACATCTCAGAATTGGCGGAAAAGGCTAGTGTATACTTGAATCTCTTTAGGAGAACAAGTAACTCCCACATGACTGTTCTCAATGACCCCCAGTTTAACGGAGATGTCGATAGGCATGGTTTGGGTGATGTTACTCAGATTTCCTTCCGAAAGAACCTCATGAGTCAATATTGGCATTTGGAGAGGCAGAGAGGGAACCTAAGATGCAAAGCTCTCTAGACAATTGGACATTTCTCCCAAGCTGGGCATGAACGAGGAATGATGATTTTCATCGCTTTAGGGAAGATCTTCAAGTGGATTCAAAGGCATCGATTCTCCAAAAGAGGTCACGTGTTCAGGAGAAGGGATGATCCACGGGTCATCTGACCTAGAGATCATGTTGACGTGAATGGTGTTCGGTGGTGGCATGGGAAAAATACCCATGAGAATAGGGTCCTTGAAAAGACCAGGTCCTACACTATCAGGGGGATTGGGAATTTGATCCATGTATGGCATGTTGTTCTCATAGGACAAGGTAAAGAAAGGAAACTGATCTACAGTAATAATATTTCCCTCATGTGGAAACTTCAAAAGCCAAAAGAGGGTGGACGGAACACATAGCATGGCATGGGTCCAGTTACGACCAAGTAGAAGATTGTAGTTGAGATTGGCATAAACCACTTCTACTTCAACGTTGACCACCTTACCTTGTAATGTGATTAGTAAACTCACGAGAACACCCAAGGGTTTTGATTCCCTACCATCGAATGCCTCAAGGGCATTAGGAGATGAAGAGAGGGTTGGAGAGCCAATGGCGTTCCAGAAGGCAGATGACATAACACAGGTAGAGGCACCTTCATCCATAATGGCTCTATGAATGTTGAGGCTGTTGATACCGAATTTTATAATAAGGGTGATTCGATGCGTAAGTCGGGGGACAAAATTCTCAAGATCGAAGGTGAGAAGACTAGAATTGGTAGGATCAATTCCACCGATTGCGGATAACAGAGCTTTCTGTTGCGATGGGAAACTTTGAGGCACTTCCAACGCAGACATTGTGGAAGGCGCTTGTGCCAAATCCTAAAAAATGTTGTAATGCTGAGCAGCACGGGCGTTTGGATTATAAGAAGATTTTCGAAGAACACCTTTGGAAGGTGGCCTTACAACGAGTTCAGCACTGGGCTTCTCAATTTCTAAAGGACCAGAGGTAGGTGGGGGAGGTGGGCCATCAACGACTTCCTTCCCAGCTACCTGATGTGATCTAGCATAATCCTTCGAACGAGTCGCAATCGAAACAGGTGTAGCACCATTCATCATGAAAACTTGGGACCCAAATGTTGCAAATGTTGAAGGTTGTTTGACCATCTAGGTCTGCTGAGATGGGAAAGGTTCTTTGAGAACTGTCGGAGTCCCCTTAGAACCTTTAAGAATTTGACTAACTCGGATCATCGGGGACAATCTTTGGTATAGTGGTCTTTGTCACAGATCAGGCAAGGGTACTTCGGTTTTTGTTGGGAACCATCGTCAGCACATGGTTTGGAGGATTCTGGTTTCAGGGCATCGGATTTGGATTTGCCTTTGCCCTTCTTCTTCCCTTTGGAGTTTTTTTCCACAGGATTGGCCTGAACGGCATTGACCTCTGTGGTCTTACCAAAATCTGAAGTTGTGGAGAGAACAGAATTATTGGAAGAATTCGACTTCTGCTTCCCATTAGAAGACTTACGAGAAGTCTGAGAGACGAAACCAATAACACCGTCCACCGATGGGGTAGGTGGTGCTTTAAAGGTCCCTGGCCATGAGGCATTAGTCAAGATATCATATAACATGCCAAACTAAGATTACACCAAATCGAGGTACTGGGCATGAGCGATGGCTTGTTCTTCGGTTACACATGCCCTCATAGCAATATCTTGAGCGATCTTGTTGACAAAGGAGGTAGTGAACCAGTGAGTTAGAAGCTGATCAAAAATATCAAACTTGATCAGACGACGATGACGTTGCCACTCATGAATATGATCTGAAATATGAGTGTCTTTATCCTGCTTTAAAGATGTCAGGAGATGCGTCTAGGCTTCGTAACGAACCAGTAACTAGAAATGTGTCAGGAAAGTCATTGCTAAAGTATTAAAGTCTTGAAAAATACCACGGGGTAGTTCTATATACCACTTAACAGTTGCACTGGTAAGAGTGCACTAGAAAAGACGTAGACCGATCGAGTCATCAACCCAAGAGTTCGAAGAACACCACAAATGGTAGGTCATGACATGGGCTTGGGGGTCTTCTCCAGCTTTACCCTCCAACTTAGGATAGTCACCAATCACCTTGGTTGGAACCAGAGGCCAATGCAGATTATGGAGAATCGGATCATTGGTTAATTTAGATACATCCGGTAATTCCAACGTAACAAGGAAAGGTAAATGAGGATTAAAAGGCATGCCAGGTCCCCGATAAGGACCTGTACCTATACTCCAACATGCTTGAGCATAACTTTGCCCCCATTGGTTCTGTCCTAGAGGATTCTAACCATAGGGGGTATACGCCATATAATTGGGTTGATACAATTGCTGATAACCAAGGTACAGGGTTTGATAACTAGGGTATTGACCCTGATTATATGTAGGCCCCGTTTGAGCAGTGTATGGATGTGACTGCGGGGTATAAGTATAGCCCAGCTATTGAAGGTAATAACCAGAACCTTGGGGTGGGTTGTAAACCGGTTGAGACTGACCTTGAAGGTAATAGCCACCTTGCAGTCAAGCAGGCTACTGATAAGTGGGGCCCTGCTGAGCTTGATAAGTTGGGCACACAGGTGGGTTCGGCTGTGGCATAGAATAGATTGGCTGTTGAGAAGGATTAACTGGATGTGCAGGTTGTCCTATTTGAACAGGTTGACCTGGCTGCACAGGTTTCCCTGGCTGAACAGGTTGCCCTGGCTGAAAAGGTTGTCCCGGTTGAACAGGTTGGCCTAGCGGCGGGAGAGGGCCAGGTTATGCGTGATAACCAGGTTGACCTGTGACAGGACCATAAGATGGCCCTGGCTATGCAACATTCGGACCAGTTGGAAACTGAGGTTGCACCAATGGTTGAGAAGGATGGATTTTCCCCCCAGGACCATACAATGGTCCTGGTTGATACCCTAGTTGGCCTATGGGTCCTTGAGGTTGCCCTGGTTGGACCACAGGGTGAGGCTATAGAGGTTGACCTTGAGGATTGTAGGACTACCCTTTCAGACCGTACAACAACCCTTGTTGGCCGAAAGGTTGTCCCTGTAAGGGTTGTCCTTGCGGGTTGTACAGATAACCAGGCTGGCCCGAAGGTTGACCTTGGAAGGGTTGTCCTTACGGGTTAGAAGGTTTCCCAGCTTGGGCAGATAGAAAATCGTGAATATACTGATAAGCCTCAGGAGCAGGAAAACGAAGGGGGTTGCCCTGCTGATCATACTGATATGGAAATACACAGATCAGGGCACAATCCAGTCCATAATGGGAGAAGTAAGGATGGTTGAGATCTTGAGAGGACTAACCAACCTTGGAGTTCGACGGTTGTAAAGACAATCGATACTCCTTAGGAGAAATATTCTCCAGAATAGCAGAAGCTATGTAAATGTCTTAAGGAACTGACAAGGTCCTGGTTGACTGAGTAGTGACAGTTGGCGTAAACGCGGCTATGCAGAAAGTAGGTCTAACAGGTACTGATGTAACAAAAGGAGATGCCATGAGAGGTGTCGATGGTGAAATCCCTAACGAAGGAATAATCGGCCTCGTAGATGGAGTCGATATTCCCATAGAGGCCACAGCAGCCATGACCTGACTTAAGGACCTATATCCTACTGGAAGCGAAGGACCAGGTGAAGACATGACAGAAGACTCGGGGATGTTTTCTGGAAAAAGATGGTAATCTTCACCAGATGTAGGAATTTCCTCACTAGGAGAAGGACTGGGTGAGTCCATATCTGACCTTGCTGCAAGATCTCCTAAAAGATGATGGGGACTAGGAGGTATAACAGCAACCAAGAAAGGCGATCCCAATGTAAGAGGAGGGAAGTGTTCCCCTACTTCAAATCCAAACCAAGTGTTGGACAAGGGCCAATTGAATTCAACTGGTCCACCAAATAGAAGCTTAGATATAACCGGTCCCCTATCGGGAAAGTCAGATACAATAGGCTGCTAATGGTCAGCAGAGGACTGAGATACCTTTGATGAATCGTCTGTGTAAGGACTACCAGTAGACGAAACTGAGGGTTCCACCACTATGACAGTAACGAAAAGAGGAAGATATCAAAACAAAGACACATGGGAAAAATCCAAGGCAAACAATCAACAAGCCGAAAAACAATCTCTAAATGGGCGCATGATCGTAGGCGATTAATTTTACCACATTGAAACCAAAAAATTTTATTGTTTCATGTTTTAAGATTCTAGAAACAAGTAAAAGATGACTCTATCTATTTCAATTTGGAAACAAGCATGAAAGGACAACTTCTTTATGATCTCTTCAAATTTAATGAGTTAGAAAAGACCAAAATGACTACTCTGGTAATCTAGGCAGATGGGTGTAGCATATATCCGTGAACTGCCATATACACCTTGGTTAAAAAATGAAAGAGAAATCAACCAAGGACTTGACGTACGTGCAAGTACTCTCCCCGAATGTTGTGTCCGGTGTATCACGGGTATAAGGTAGCAGACTCGACTTCCTACGAATAAAGGATAACAACCTAGTGGGGTCTCCCTTTATATACGCTATGGTACAGGGAGCACAAGTCCATACTAGCGCTGTCTAAAGCCAGATGGCGAACGACAGCTACTAGGTTTAACGACGCTGGAACACGTCACTAGCCTAGACCTCTAGATATTTCATTAATGTTTCAATGTCGCCTTAAGGTAAATTGAATAAATTTTAGAGTTGATCTTCAAATTATGTTTCAATTTCAGGCCCTATTGAATGTTGTATCTCAAAAAAAAAAAATCCTCTAAATGCACACTACATGCCACAATATATCACTTTGTTCGATGAAGAGCTAACTACGGGAAGGTTGAGAGCTTTTCACATAACAACAAAATGATCACAAAACATCCATTACTGTCTCTAATGCACGCTAATGAAACTAAAAAAATTTCCCTTAGAGTTATATAACACTAATAATGCAAAAAAGCTTTCAATTTTCACTAAACTAATCAAAATGCAAAGAGATTTGTTTTTGTATTTTTCAATGTTTTAGAGAAAATGCACCAAATGAAATGAAAAACTAGTGAAGAAAACAATTCGAGAAATGATAGTGGAAGAGTCGAAACAAGCAAGTTCACTCAATGCAAAACACACACAATAAGAACTCAAACTGATGGAGAAATCCCTCAAATCGAAGAAGAATCTCAAAAATACTCACACAAATTGTGTAATCTAGGCTTGAAATGAGACAAGCAAAACTTGAATGAAAAAGAGAGAAATCACTCAACTAACGCAATGATACAATGGAATCCAACAAAACGAATGCAAAGAAGCAAGAACGAAGTTGACTGGGAAAACAAGGACCAAAAACTCGCATGGGAGGCTCAGCACACTATAGCACCTAGAAACCCTAGGGCTAGAATGCAAAACTGATGGTAAAGGGAAACAAACTGGAGGATAGGGACCAAGCACAGTCAACAAAGACTTCAAAGCACTCAAGCAGTCGGAAAAATGACACCAGAAACAAAAATCAGACTCAAAGGGCTCAAAAACAAGCAATCCCTAACACCAAATAGGGTTGCCGCGACTGTTTGGCTATATATTGCACCAAAACAAAGTTGGCGCGGGGGCCTAACTAGCAACAAGCGCCAGTTGGCACGACTATCAAGATATAAACCATGCCAATCGAATTTACAATGGAGAGAAATGAAAAAGAGAAAAGAGAGAGTAGATCAGGTCTTCTGGGGGCTGAACAGGGGTTTTACTCTGAAAGGAGGCAAACCAAAAGAGAAAATCAACCAATCAAAAGCCAAAACAACCAAAAGAGACAAGACTAACTCCAACTAATTCCCCAGTGTATTCGCTAGTTTTTTGGAGAGGTAAATCCCCTTTATGGACATAGGTGATCCCTACTAGCCTAGATCAGTTCTAGCAACAATCAGGTCACGCAGTGACGCAGGTTCCTAGTTACAAAATGACAAAAATCACACAATGGGCGTTGAAGAAAGGATGACGCTTCCCGTCCCTCGCTTGGCAGATCACGATTATTCTACTCTACACATCTGAACACCTGCACACATGCAAAGGATACAACTACATACAACTTAAAATCTAAAGCATGTAACCATATATCAGTCAGAGAGGATATAATTCATTGCATCAAAGAAATGGACACATGAATACAACCATAATCAAAGTCGCTTATCATTAAAATAACAAAGGAAAGATACAACCAAATTCTTTGACGCTATGATCTTCCTTCGGTGGGGCTGACAGTGGATCACGTCTCAACAAAGCCTATCGGAAATGGGACAAAGCTCTCTCTCTTTGCTTGGCTCTCAAAAGCTGTCTAGCTATAGTCTCCTTACTACAAGTTCAGCTCTAGCTTGCTAAGGGTGAAGGCAAGCTTTTATAGATGGTGGAAGGGGAGTTGGGATCCCTACAATCATGGGATTGGCCCTATCTCTAAGGAAGATTCCATAATAGGTGGATAACCACCTCCCATACATGGAGATCCGGAGCCAAACCTCCCAACTCATTTTAGTGACTCGTTCAGGAGTTTTTTGGAATCAAACTTCTGCCATTTATTTTTAGAAAACATCCCTTATTAAGCTTGGTGTGAATGGCTACCTATTTCCATATCAGTATGATCAGCAGGGCAACCCCCTTCGTTTTCTTGCTCCTGAGGCTTATCAGTATATTCAAGGTTTTCTATCTGCCCAGGCTCGACAAACTTCTAACCCGCAGGGACAACCCTTCTAAGGTCAACCTTCGGGCCAGCCTGGTTATCTGTACGACCCACAAGGACAACCCTTACAGGGACAACCTTTGGGCCAGCAGGGGTTGTTGTATGGTCCACAAGGGCAGTCCTACAATCCTCAAGGTCAACCTCTACAGCCTCACCCTTTGGTCCAACCATGGCAACCTCAAGGACCCACAGGCCTACCGGGGTATCAACTCGGACTGTTGTACGGTCTTGGGGGTAAAATCCATCCTTCTCAACCATTGGTGCAACCTCAGTTTCCAACTGGTCTGAATGTTGCATAGCCAGGGCCATCTTATGGTCATGTCATAGGTCAACCTGGTTATCAGGCACAACCTGGCCCTCTCTCGCCACCAGGCCAACCTTTTCAACCAGGACAACCTGTTCAGCTAGGCCAACCTGTTCAGCCAGGGCAACCTGTGCAGCTAGGTCAACCTGTTCAACCAAGACAACCTGCACATCCAGTTAATCCTGCTCAACATCCGATCTATTCTATGCCACAATCAAACCCGCTTGTGCGCCCAACTTATCAAGCTCAGCAGGGCCCCACTTATCAGCAGCTCGCCCGACCCCAAGGCGGCTATTACCTTCAAGGTTAGTATCGACCGGTTTACAACCCGCCCCAAGGTTCTGGTTATTACCTTCAATAGCCAGGCTATACTTATACCATGCATTTAAATCGATACACTGCTCAAACAGGGCCTACATATAATCAGGGCCAATACCCTGGTCATCAAACCCCGTACCCTGGTTATCAGCAACCATAATATCCCAATTATACGGCTTATACCCCCTATGGTCAGAATCCTCCAGGACAGAACCAATGGGGGCAGATTTATGCTCAAACAGGTTGGAGTATAGGTACAGGTCCTTATCGGGGACCTGGCATGCCTTTTAATCCTTAGTTACCTTTCCTTGCCACGTTGGAATTATTGGATGTATCTAAATTAACCAATGATCTGATTCTCCATAATCCATGTTGACCTCCGATTCCAACCAAGGTGCCTGGTGACTGTCCTAATTTTGAGGGTAAAGCTAGAGAAGACCCTCAAGCCCATGTCATGACCTACCATTTGTGGTGTTCTTCGAACTCTTGGGTTGATGACTCGATTCGTCTACGTCTTTTCCAACGCACTCTTATTGGTGCAGCTGCTAAGTGGTATATAGAACTACCTCGCGGTATTTTTCAAGACTTTAATACTTTAGCTATGGCTTTCCTCACACATTTCTAGTTACCAGTTCGTTACGAAGCCGGGACGTATCTCCTTACATCTTTAAAGCAGGATAAAGCCACTCATATTTCGAATCATATGATGAGTGGCGACGTCATCATCGTCTGATCAAGTTTTATATTCCTGGTCATCTTCTAACTCACTGGTTCACTACCTCCTTTGTCAACAAGATCTCTCAAGATATTTCTATGGGGGCATGTGTAAACGAAGAACAAGCCATCGCTCGTGCCCAGTACCTTGATTTGGTGTACTCTCAGTCTGGCACGTTATATGATATCTTGACTAATGCCCCACGGCCAGGGACCTCTAAAGTGCCACCTACCCCATTGGTGGACGGTGTTATTGGTTTCGTCTCTCAGACTTCTCGTAAGTCTTCTAATGGGAAGCAGAAGTCGAATTCTTCCAATAATTCTGCTCTTCCTGCAACTTCAGATTCTGGTAAGACCGTGGAGGTCAATGCCGTTCAGGCAAATCTTGTGGAAAAAACCTCCAAAGGGAAGAAGAAGGGCAAAGGAAAATCCAAATCTGATGCCTCGAAACCAGAATCCTCAAAACTAGGTGCTGACGATGGCTCCCAATGAAAACTGAAGTACCCTTGCCTAATCTGTGACGGAGATCACTATACCAAAGATTTTCCCCGACGATCCAAGGTTAGTCAACTTCTTAAAGGCTCTAAGGGGGCTCCGGAAGTTCTCAAAAAACCTTTCCCATCTCAGTAGACCCATATGGTCGAACAGCCTTCACCATCTGCACCATTTGGGTCCCAAGTTTTAATGATGAATGGTGTTGCACCTATTTCAATTGCCACTCGTTCGAAGGATTATGCTGGATCACGCTAGGAAGCTGGGAAGGAAGTCGTTAATGGCCCACCTCCCCCACCTACCTCTGGTCCTTTAGAAATTGAGAATCCCAGCGCTGAAACCGTTGTAAGGCCACCTTCCAAAGGTGTTCTTCGAAAATCTTCTTACAATACAAACGCCCGTGCTGCTCATCATTACAGCATTTTTTAGGATTTGGCATAGGCGCCTTCCGCAATGTCTGCGTTGGAAGTGCTTCAAAGTTTCCCATCGCAACGGAAATCTCTATTATCTGCAATCGGTGGAATTGATCTTGCCGATTCTAGTCTTCTCACCTTCGATCTTGAGAATTTTTTCCCTTAATTTCCGCATCAAATCGCCCTTGTTATACAAGTCGGTATCAATGGCCTCAAAATTCACAGAGCCATTGTGGATGAAGGTGCCTCTACCTGTGTTATGTCATCTGCCTGCTAGAAGGCCATTGGCTCTCCGGCCCTCACTTCATCTCCCAATGCCCTTGAGGCATTCGATGGTAGGGAATCAAAACCCTTGGGTGTTCTTGCAAGCTTACCGATCACATTACAAGGTAAGATAGTCAACGTTGAATTAGAAGTGGTTGATGCCAAACTCAACTACAATATTCTACTTGGTCGCAGCTGGACCCACGCCATGCTATGCATTCCGTCCACCCTCTTTCGGATTTTGAAGTTTCCGCATGAGGGAAAGATTATTACTATTGATCAGTTTTCTTTCTTTACCTCATCCTATGATAACAACGTGCCATATGTGGATCAAATTCCCAATCCCCCCGATAGTGTAGGACCTGGTCTTTTTAAGGACCCCATTCTCGTAGGAATTTTTCCGATGCCACCACCGAACACCGTTCAAGTCAACATGATCTTTAGGTTAGATGACCCATGGATCATCCCTTCTCTTGAACAGGTGACCTCTTTTGGAGAATCGATGCCTCTGAATCCACTTGAAATCAATTATTGCGAAATAATTGCTGCATCAAATCCTCCTCCTCTTGAAAATGCTCCTTTGAGCGTGTCTCTAGATGTTTATTCTCAATCCCCTTGGCTCGGCGATGCAGATTTTCCCGATCCATTGAGAGAATTATTTTCGTCTGATGAAGCTATCGTTGAGACGATGTCTCTTGAAGATATGCCCTAGAGCGATGGACATCATCGTTCCTCATTCATTCCCAGCCTGGGGGCAATGTCCAATTTTCTAGAGCGCTTTGCATCTCAGGTTCCCTCTCTGCCTCTCCAAACGCCAATATTGACTCACGAGGTTCTTTCGGAAGGAAATCTAAGTAACATCACCCAAAACATGCCTATCGACATCTCCGTTAAACCGGGGGTCGTCGAGAACATTCACGTGGGAGTTACTTGTTCTTCCGAAGAGATTCAAGTATACACTAGCCTTTTCTGCAAATTCCAAGATGTTTTCACATGGTCCTTGTTGGGGTTCCCATGTTTTGGCAAGGTTGGAAATACCAAAATATGAGACAACATTAGAACCAATTTCAGACCTCAGGATCTAGCCCTCCTGAGTCCATAGATGGATCTCTTTATGATATGTCAAAGGTGTGTGTCTTTGAAGTTCAAATGTTGAAGATGTTAGGCTAGTTATAAGGCTCGGGGTTTGTTTGTTTTGATTATTTTATTTGGTTGCTGGTTATCAGGAAAGAAGGGTTCAATGTAAGACCAAGATGAGAAAAGAGGAAAAATGGCAGAGGTGAAGTATTCCAGGAAATATTGAGAACCATTGGGCAATGGAGTCAGGAGAGGGTTTGCTTGATAATCAATAGGCAGGCTTTCAATTGGGCTAGTCATCTGAAACATAGGATCTTCAAGATGATTATGTGATATGGAAAGTAGGAGGGGAGGAGATAACACAAATTTAGAGCACAAAGTTACAGACCAGCTGGTCGCACAAGGATCCTAGTGGACAGGGCTAACTCTAATCCCCAGTGTTCCCAAATCTTCCAACCAAATCTATAACAAGAAACATCTAAGAACTGAATTCAATTAATTCATACATCAGAGAGCAGGAAATATCATCCACTACACAGGTTAAAACAACTGAAATCATTTTTTAGATAATACATTCAGAAGAGAAACATCAAAGGCAAGGAGAGCAGAAACATAGGGTACCTAACAAGGGTAAATCCTATGCCAATATTTTGATGCAAGCCAGTAGAAACGAAATGAAATGAATGTAAACACAAAGATAGGAAAACATCACCGCTGCTTCAGATTAGGATCCAAATAAATGTGTTTGTCATATTAAATAGCAATACCAATCAAGTACAACATTGCCAATAGCTGAATACTCAGTCTGAAAACATCTCCTTCAACCTATCTTACAACTTTACACAGAGACTGTGTCTCCAAAGAAACTACTAGCAGTTCTCTGATAACTGATCAACAACCCTTTACAATGAGTTTCTTCATGAACTTTATAGCTGAAGGGAAACAGAGGCGGTAGGTGAAAAACTAAATGTAGGATTAAAACTCTGAAAAGAAAGAGGGCCGAAGCCCATTCTGTATAAATCCTGTGCATTAATCTCTGATGTTCTTTGGGTGAACGAATGATCTACTTCAGACTACAGATAGCTCTAATATGATTTTGAAGTACTCTGACTGCAGTACTGTGTAGTACTTCTGGTGTATAAACAAAGATAAAGGAATGATAAAGAAGTCTGCCATACTGATGAAATAAATGCTCTGATAGTGCATGGGGTTGTTTCAGGGTGGAGAATCTCTCCAGAACACGGCATGGATTGAACACTGCATGGGAGATTTGTCCTTTATGGAGGGAAAAACATTCTGCTGCTGTAGAAAACCCTGATATGCATTGATTTCTACGCGTTGTACTCTCTGATCGCTCCCTGGGTTTTCAATCTGGTGCTTTGCCTTTAAATCCCTAAGCATAAGGCTTAAATACCTTCGTTTGCGTGCCTTCAGCTCTCTGCTGCTCCATTTGTACCTCTGACTGTGAAACCTGTGATTTTAATGACGCCAGAAGGGTTTTACGGAGTTTGAAACCCTGATCTTTTAATGTGCGTCCTATCTGGGCTCCTTCCCAAGCTTTCTTTGTGATCCTGGCCTCTTGAAACATGGTCCTTTCTGCATTCCTTGCTGCCGTAACAGAGACAGTGCATCATGGCGGTCATTTATTGTTGATAACCCTAAAAAATATGAAAACTGGTTAAGAAAACATACACAGGGGTGGCGGACACAATGGAGGCGATGATAACGGCCATGCAGGACGAACGGACAGCGGAATTGTGTAGGTTGGTGGCGGAAAACACAGTGAAACCATGAAAAATGGTCTGGAGAAATGTGAGCGTAACGGAGCAAGTTTTTTAAATAAAACCTACAGAAATGACCTTTGAATGAATATAAAGAGGAAAAGGTGGAAAACAAAAAATTGACGTGAAAAGGTTAACGTGGCGGTACGGGGTCAACGGCGGGACAATCTAATCTGGACCGTCCGATCTCGATGGAGATCGACGGTGGAAAACATTATTGGAGTGCGACAGACAGCGAACTAGGAGTATGGTGGCCATGGGTTAAACTGCGTGCAGCTTCATGGAGCGACAGCCATTGGATGGGCTGCTCCAGATCTAACGGCTCACAACGATATCGCTATGCATCCGCAAACGAATGTTAACGCACGATGAGATAGCAGTTTTGAAACCGTATCGGTGCCATGCGTCGAAAGCTGTATGGAATCTCTGGCCGATCGGGAAATACCGCCCTCTGCCCAAAGGCGGTGCAATGGAAACAGGCTGTTTTATGAACAGTGTGTGGGGTCCACAGGGGCGGGTAAACTTCAAACAGTCGGATCTGCGTGTAAATGGATGGCGATGGCGTGTTCAAGAGTTTGAACGGGGAAGCACGGGCACTGTGGAGTCCACGATCACTGTCCGATCAACCAAGATCAACAGTTGATGTTGCACCTGATAAACGAATACGACAAGCGCCTTACGGGCTGGTGGGTGGTTCTGGCACTGGATCACGTGGAGGAAGGGGTGTGGGCTTAGCGGGAAAGGGGTCGGGGGTCTATCGCAATCGTAATATCGGAGGGGAGCGGGGTAATCGCATCAGGAGAACAGAAGTTGTGATTATGTGATCAGAGGGATCGATCAATCGAGGCGAGTCGCGATCCTCGCATCGCAAATATTTGCGATGAATGATCGGAGAAATCAAAATGAAACATGCGATTGAAACATATTTGCGATTGCGATTTTAAAGGCGGGGGGTTATATAACATATAAAACTTTATAATAAAGTTCTATGGGTTATGGAGGGGAATTTACAAGGGGAAGACATAGGTTAAAATGGGATATTCTGCAGGGTTTCATGGGTAAAGGGAGACCTTCAGGAGCAGAATTTTCACAATCAGAGAGGTAACTTGTATGGATACAGCAGAGGGGATTTCATCATAGGGTAAAGGCATAGGAGACTTCAAGGATGACGTGCCTCCAGGGGAAATGCATTCATTGAAGGCTCAAAAACAATTTATCCCCCTACTTTTCCTGCCAAAAATTTACAGGGGGGCTAACAGTCCTATGAAGAGATGTCTAGGGTCAATCCTGGTATAGTCGTGCACGAAATTCCCACCTATCCTGGTGCGAAGCCTGTGCACCAGCGTCTGTGCCCAGTGCATCCTCGAAAAGTCGCAGCTATAAAGGCAGAAGTTGAGAAAATTCTTAACGCGGGCTTCATATATCCAATTCCCCTTACAAAACGGGTTTCCAATATTGTCCCTGTAGATAAGAAGCAGGGCACAATTCAAGTCTGTGTTGACTACCGAGACATCAATCGGACTTGTCCTAAGGACAACTATCCCACTCCCTTTATAGATCAGATCATCGATGACTGCGCAGGAATTGAGATCTATTCCCTTATGGATGACTTCTCAGGTTATAATAAAATTAATATTTTACCCTCCGATCAACATAAGACCACCTTTATCTATCCGTGGGGCACATTCGCCTACAAGAAGCTCTCGTTCGACTTGAAAAACACTGGAGCCACCTTCCAATGTGCTATGTCCTATGCTTTTCATGACATATGTTACATTTTTCAGCCGTATCTGGATGACCTCCCGGATCATTCAGCTCGGCGCGAAGACCATCCTGAACACCTCTGCCAGATTTTTCTCCATGGCAGATGTTACAATATCAGGCTTAATCCCCACAAGTGCATCTTCTGTGTTGATTTTTTTCGTCTTTTGGGATTCATTGTCTCTATAGACGAAATTTTCCTAGACCCCCTCAAGGTCGAGGAAATTTTTAACGTCCCATTCCCATCCTCATTGCATCAACTTCAGAGTCTTCAGGGGAAAGTGAATTTCTTACGTCTCTTTATCCCGAACTATGTAGAAGTGGCCAAAGGGTTTACGCGACTTCTAAAATAGGGCATTCCCTTCCATTGGGACAAGATTGCTCAGCAATCCTTCGATAAACTACAAAAATTTCTCGTCAACTCCCTGTTAATATGTCCTCCCAACTATCATCGCAACTTTACCCTCTATTTGGCTGCCGCATTCAGCACAATTGCCATGGTTCTGGTACAGGATGACGACGATGGAAATGAACACGTAGTTTATTATCTATCTCGGAATCTCCTCGATACTGAAACATGTTACGCCCACGTCGAGAATTTGGCACTTGCCGCGGTCCAGGCCGTTCAGCGGTTTCACCGTTACATCCTGTTGTGCATGGTAACCATGATTTCTAACTGCAACCCCATGACCTACATCTTGTCTCGACAATAGCTGGGGGGGAAGTTCTCCAAATGGATTTTCATCCTTCAGGAGTTCGATTTAGAGTTCACTACTGCCAAATCGACGAAGTCACTGGTTTTTTTTTATCTTTTCTGCTCTCTCCCTACCGACTCTGTTCCATCTCAATCCGAGGATGCTTGACATTGCATTCGGCATCAATCTCAACCATATTGCATTGTCAGAGATACCTTATATCGTGTTAGAGTCGATTTTGTGCTCCGCCGATTTTTGACCTTGGAAGAGGTTGAGAAAGTCCTGAATGACTATCACAGTGGTGCCTGTGGTGGTCATATGTCCAGTTAGGCTACCGCCTAGAATATTCTGCATGCAGGTTACTTCTGGCCATCTATATTCAAAGACTATATTGTTGCAGTAAGGAAGTGTCATGCGTACCAGATATTTCAATGCAATATGCGTGCGCCACCCCTCCCTTTACATCCTGTCATTACCGTAGGCCCTTTCGCCAAATGGGGCATTGATTTTATGGCATGTAACCCTCAATCAGCCGGGGGGCATGCTTATATCATCGTTTTCATAGACTACTTCACCAAGTGGGCCGAGGCGATACCTACATTAGCTGCCGATGGTAAGATAGCCACTGAATTCACTTTCAACCATGTGATCACATGTTTCAGAGTTCCTCAAGTCATCGTCACCGATCATGGCACTCATTTTCGGGACTACATGATGGCAGAGCTGACATCAAAGTTGGGATTGCATCATGATAGCTCAATGCCATACTACCCTCAGGAAAATGGCCAGGTTGAGGCCATGAACAAAGTACTTGTCATGATGCTTCAATGAACAATCGGTATTCACAAATCCAGCTGGCATCTCCAATTGTTCTCAGCTCTCTGGGCCTACTGAACGTCAGTAAAGAGCACGACCGAATTCACACCTTTCCAGTTGGTGTATGGTCTAGAAGCAATTCTTCTGGTTGAATGTGAAATCCCTTCGCTGAAGTTGGCTATGGAATTATTGCCCGACACTTCCCCTGAGGAATAACGTTTGTTGTATCTGGAACGGCTGGACGAAACTTACTACTTGGCTGCTTTGGTTATCGAGGCACAGAAAAAGCGGGTTAAAGCCCATTTCGATCAAACATTTTCTCCACATTCTTTCATCGAAGGGGAGCTCGTCCTCTTGTATGATCAGGCACATGATAAACTTGGGGCGATAAAATTCAAACCTATGTGGCATGGGACCTATATCGTTAAACATGTATTGAAAAATGGGGCCTATGAGCTAATCGATTATGAAGGTATTCCTTTGGCGCAGCCTAGAAATGGGTTGTACCTGAAGAAGTATTGCGCTTGAATTATTCTTGTGTGGTGTGTGTACATAAGTGAGTGATTTCATTTTTGTGCATGTGTGGTGTAGTGTGCTTTGTAAGCGTCTTTCTGCTAATTGGGTCTTCCTAATTTTGCGGATGTCTATTACTCCTTTTGTCGGTTTCGCGGAAGGTGCCTCCCACAGTACCAGGAATCTGTCCTCGGTAGCCTAGGTAATCTACAATCCCACTGGTGAGTTAGTTAATTTACAAGGTGTTTGTTTAGGGCTTGCTATAAATAATTTTGTGGAATATAGTGTCGTTTTGGAATTATTAAACGAGGCCTTTAACCTCGGTATTCGTGCATTACTTGTATATCTAGACTCACAACTTGTAGTGTTACAAATAAATGGTCATTATTCAGTTAGGAACCCATCCATTTTATGACTTTATCTAAGTATTCGTTTACTAGAAAGAAATTTTGATTACATCACATATCAGAATATACCTAGACACATGAATGCGTTAACAGATGCAGTAACTAACATGGTATTAGATAGACATTTACGCAACTTATAAAAAAAAAACATCATCATATGTGAAAAAGATCTATCCAGAAATAGATATATGTATATATATGTCGAATGTTTTCAGTTTGTGTGAATCACATAAAATCCAAAAAATATACATGCATGTTTTAATAATATCCAGAGACAACATGTCTCTGAAAAATATGCATATAAAAGCCTAGGCAACTAATCAACATGGTGCTCATGGTAGCATATCACTGTCCGCACCAATTGCCTCAGTAAATGATGAAGTCGACTAGGCACCCCCACGGTGTGCCTCTGATAAGACAAAGGGAAATATGCTAGATGAGCATAATCAGGAATCCCACAGGTGATTCCCTCCAAATTCTAAACTAGCTCACTCTCCTCGCCTCCCTCACCTTGAGGGTCATAGGTGAGAGGGGTCCTCCGCTTGATCGGAGACATCCCGACAGGCCTCTCTATGCAAAAATATGCATACATATAGGATCGACTGTTAGAACATAAAAAAAATCATTCTTACCCAGCTCCTCATCCCAGTCCTCTCCTTCCAGAAGTGGAATTTCTAGGTCTCCTGTGAAGTCAGTACCGACATAGGGCCAGTCCTCTACAACGATCAAATTTCCCCAAAGCCATACGAAGAACTCGGGCCACCATGAAATTTGATGGCCCCTCCTTCTCTGGGCATTAGTGCTACCCATTGAGCCATCCATGTCTCTCTCAATGGTGGATCTGCGACTATCGGCCCCTGGCCCTAGAAAATAGGTAGTCGTTCTAGATGAATGATACCAATATAGAGCCATACCCAAACTGCTTCACTTTGGTATTTTTACACTTTGTCAATTGCCATTTGATATTCATGGTTACGGTTGTAGCCCAATCAAATAATTTCGGGTTCATACATTCTAACGCCAAGAGGAGTTGTGTTTTAGTAGCCTCATGCAGCACCTGCGACCCCGCAGCCCGCATAATGGTATGGAGCACCACTCTGAGTGCTAGATTGGGAACAGTGTGAATGTCAACCTTCCCACTACTTGATCATGTTTGTGCCCCTAGGCACACTCTTTCCATTACCATTGACATATTTTCACCATAAGGCCTAGTACCTGTCATGATCGGGACTAGACCTTTGCGAGACAATCCAGTGATGAAGTAAACATCGGATACTTCAAGCTCTAGCACTTGATCTTGAAGCCTAAAATTCTCTTCGTTCTCATCCTATATACTGATTAAGTATTGCAACAATTCGGGTTGTGCCTTGAGACATGGTGTCAAGAAGAACTTCTTCAAACCGCAATCCCGGAGAGCATTGATGCATTGCTTCTTACCCATTTCCATTTCATCTTCTTCACTGTGCTCCCTTTATTTCTATTCGATCGCCATTGTGGCTTTGTACCTGCACCAAAATGGTCATAAGCACATCATCAAATCCCTTGGGCATTCAAAAATATAGTTGATTGGTTTATTTTTTGTAAAAATTGAGTGGAAAATAAGGTTGTGCAGTTGGCGCGACTGGTTTTTTTACAGTCGCGCTAGCTGGTGCGACCCCTTTGCAAAAAGGACCTGACTGGCGCAGGTCTGTGCCTAATACCCGCGCCAATTGTGCGAGCCCTAAGTTTTCAAATGTTCCCCTCAGGGATCCCAAATCACGATGGAATGCTATAAAAAATGGATTGAAATATAGCTAATGAAAATGCCTCTTACCTGAAAAGACGTGATTCAGAATGATGCACCGGATCGTCCACAATCGTCACCGCAAGTTTGCAAGGGAAAAACTCACTGTTGCTCTTCATAAGAGGTAAAAGGTAAAAGTAAATATGTTTTTACTATTTTGGTCATATTTATAACTTTTCAAAATCAAATTAGGTTTTGGAGCTTATTTTTCCAATATTTTATCATATTTTGTCGAAAAATGGGTTTTATGCTTGCTTTTGTTTATGCAGCAATAGGTTTTCACACGACTGGGACGACGATACGAGTTATATTTTATACTTTTTCGGACTCGGTAAAAACACGAAAAATTCACCACTGGAGTCATCTTTCAGCTCTTTTCTAACTCTCTAAAAATGAAAATATTTCTGAGTCGCTTTTCATTTTGATCTCGTTAAATTGGTTGTGAAACGACATCTACCTAGTATACGTTTACCCTTTTTTTGGGCTGGGATAGATTATTTACGAAAAAGGAATACCCTAGCCTATCGCAACTAGGAGGTTTTCTTAGACACATTTTTCTACCTTTTCAGAGCTGAGGAACTATCTACAAAAGGGGACTATTGGAGTTTACTTTTCCGTTGTCTTTTCAAACTCTCTAAACATGAAAAGATGTTGAGTTTTTCCTTTGTCAGACTCGTTAAAACCTGATGACATCGGACTCCGTCGTAATGATGTTACTCGAGTTCCTCCTTCCTAGGGCTCGTTAAATTTACTAGGTTGGATTTTTCTGAAGTACAAACTTATATCACAAGCATATGATATCCCCTTCAAACTTGTTTCCAAAAATAATTGGGGTAATCACCAGAAATGGTGGGGAAAAATGGAACCAGTATCGTCTTCGTGTCGGCAGTATGTCGCTCTTGAACATGGCACTTGTCTACATTCGTGTCAAGTTGGGGACATCTCATCTCGTTTTCCGATTTCCTCCATGGGTTTGGGTAATCCTTTTTTATCGCTCATCTGCTCTTTGCTTCGTCATCATGACCAGATCCTTTGATGTCAAATACTACAAAATCCAATGTTGTGCCACTGATATGTTCAAGAGAAGTTGGCCTCTGCACTTTTCAACCTCCCTATGATTCTCTACTGATCCTAATTCAAAAACATTATGTCCCTCTGTCTCATGTCAATGAAGTGGGAAACATTATGGCCCACCTTCGATCAAGGTCACTTCCTATCGACTTCAGCTCATTATCTATGAAGCCAATCTAGAGACTCCCTTCAGGTACCTTGGAGCCTGCATGCCTCAATGGCAGGTTCTTCGCATTCAACACGAGGTTTTCATCATTGGCCTTCGATCAAATGATTCTGCAGGTGTTCAACGTCAGCTTACTGTTCACATTCCGTGGATTGTACCTTTAGTACCTTGAGGGCCATCCTCATTATTGGTGGTTTGTCTCACGTCTTTTCATTAGCTGGTAATCAGACGATGTTCTTTCATGTTCGAATTCAGCTCACTTATTCACATGCTGGGAATTGTACTCTGTCTGGGTCAAGATAGAGCGCAAGACCCTGGGTTTTGTCTGATGAAATTCAGGCTGCAGATTCTTTGTTGATTATCATGATTGGTTACATGACTCATTGATTGGATGGCTACGACCATACCTGAGTCTACTTGTTGATCCTTACTGGATGGTTGTTTCCATATCATGGATCCTATTTATTTTATACTCTATTATATAGGGTTGTGCCCATACCACATATTATGTATCAGAGATATCAGTTGTACTTGTAAGCAGGTCTTTCAACGGCAGTGTTTTCAGTTGGGCACATTCTCATAAAGCATTTCACCCCTCTCTCTCTCTCAGGCCTCATGCTTTAGGGGGCATCTGTTACACAGCATTTTGTCACCGTCCATGAAATTCCCCATCCTGCACATTGGATGGCTTTTCCCATGACCTGTGAGCAGTGACATAACCTGAAACCACTTTCATGGCACCCCCCTTGACAAGGAAAATCATTCCCTTGAACAAATTTTCCTCTACAAAACCATAAAAATTGATCTTTTTGCCTTGGCGTGACTAGCCAGTTCAACCCTCGCGCCAATGGGGAAAATCCACCATAGAGGGCACGCCAACTGGCGCTCTGTCCCAGTGTCTCACTAGTGCCAAGCTTAATAAGGGATGTTTTTTAAAAATAAATGGTGGAAGTTTGATTCCAGCAAACTCTTGAACAAGTCACTAAAATGAGTTGGGAGGTTTGGCTCCGGATCTCCATGTATGGGAGGTGGTTTTCCACCTATCACGGAAGCTTCCTTAGAGATAGGGCCAATCCCATGATTGTAGGGATCCCAACTCCCCTTCTACCATCTATAAAAGCTTGCCTTCACCCTTAGCAAGCTGGAGCTGAACTTGTAGCAAGTAGACTATAGCCAGACAACTTTGAGAGCCAAGCCAAAGAGAGATAGCTTTGTCCCATTTCTAACAGGATTTGTTGAGACGTGCTCCGCTGGCAGCCCCGCCAAAGGAAGATCATAGCGTCAGAGCCTTTGGTTGTATCTTTCCTTTCTTATTTTAATGATAAGCGACTTTGATTATGGTTCTATTCATGTGTCCATTTCTTTGATGCAATGAACTATATCCTCTCTAACTGATATATGGTTACATGCTTTAGATTTTACGTTGTATGTCATTGTATCCTTTGCATGTGTGCAGGTGTTCAGATGTGTCAAGTGGAAGAATCATGATCTTCCAAACGAGGGACGGGAAGATTCATCCTTTCTTCAATGACCATTGCGTGGGATTTGAGGTAGGCATTTCGTTATGATTTTTGTCATTTTGTAACTAGGAACCTGCGTCACTGCATGACCTAATTGTTGCTAGACCCGATCTGGGCTAGTAGGGATCGCCTCTGTCCGCAGAGGAGATTTACCTCTCCAATAGCAACATTGAAGGATGGAGCTCTTAAATTTTTCATGAGTCTAGGTACTAATTCAATAAGATCATGGAATGATATGCAAAATATATTTCTAGAAAAATACAAAGATCATGATCTTAGAGAAGAAATTTTTAGAATGAATGTAATGTTCCCAATTTAGCACATGGCTAAATGGAACATTAGAATTTTGATTTTATATTATTGCAGCTAAATAAATGGGTAAGGAGGCCCATGATTATGAATAACATCAATAAAATCCCTCAAATTATGAAAGAGGAGCATTATTGGAGCTTGTTTGCACACTCCATGTGTGAAAAGGGTTAATTGCAAAGAGCGCTAGGTCATGTTGACCAAGTCAAACTGCACAATATATGGAGGTGTGGATTGCTTGGGAAGCCTACGAAATTGAATGAGGAGGAGAAAACCCTAATGTGTGGGGTCCATGGCTAAGGAGCCTTCATTGGCATAAAAGGAGGGGAAAGCAACCATTTTGAGCTAGCTTGGATATTTCGAATTGCTTTCCACAGTTTCACACTGTGATTGCTGTGATCTTCACCACAAGGGATTTCTTGTTCAAGAATCCCCTCCCTTCTTGAGAAGCTCTTGAAGGTTTTATCTTCATCTTCTCCACATCTTGGCTCAAGGCCAAATCTATTCCTCTCAGTGCAGTGATTCTTGCAGCAAGAGCCATTGTGTTGTTGGGGTTGCAGTGGAGGTTCTCACATCATCATTTCGGAGCTTAGATTTCAGAGGAGGAAGATTTTATGCATCCCAGAGATCAGTAGGGGAGATATCAGCTCCATTTCTCATATCTTGGCAGGAGGCCAATCTCTTCCCATCACCTACAGCGCAGTTCCTCTCCTTGACTGCGCAGTTCTTGAGTGCAATTACAATGAGGGGTTGCACTGGAATTTTGGAGGGTGAGATATTTGGTGAAAGGATCAACCTTTCACTCTATATTTCCATTTGAGGAGGTATATACATTTTATGCAGCATTATTCAGCCATCTCCTTCATGTTCTCATTTTACAGTTGCAGCTGCTCCAGCAACTACGACATTTCTGCAGATTTGCCATTTTGTATATATTGTAGCCAATCCCTTTAGGGATTGTTTATTTTAGTTTTCAAGGGTTGAGATTCATCTCCCCCTTCTTTATTTGAGCTTCATATTGCCATATCTTCATTGTATCATTATTTTGCACCAGTTCTCCTTCAGTGACTGTGCAGTCATAGTTGGGCATGATATATGTGGCAGTGTATTTCATGTTCCTTGTACTTGTGTCTTTAGAGAAGGATTTGCTCCAGCTTGAGTGATCATTTCCTCAAGATCTTGTACACACTTCTGCTACCATATTAGTAATGAGAATACTATGACAGTTTATTGCATTTTCTGAAGTTTCTACACTCACTGCTATTTTCCAGCTTATGCTTGTGTATTGTTGTAGCTCATCTCTTGTGAGCAAGATCTTCCTAAAGGAAGAAATATTTGCATAGCTATAGGCAGATTCTAAGAAAGGGCCAGGAAGCCTCTGGTTCCCATCCTCTCTTTATAGGTGACATAACTGGTAAAATCCCTCTCAGTTCATCTCTGAAATAGCCTTGTTCATATTTCCGACAAAAAGGATCGATTCAGTGGTGTAAAAGCTGCTGATTTCCATTTCAGAACATTACAGTGGTATCGGAGCATCGAACTTGGCACAACTAGTGAAGTTTGAATTTCAGAAGCAAAGAGCCCAAGGATGAAGAATATGAGATTGCTCTCATATATTTTCAGATCTAGAGGAGACATCTCCAAGGAGGTCAAGAAAAATGAAGGAGGAGAAGAGGAAGGACCATGCACTTCCTATTCTCACAGAGAAGTGGAGCAGAAGCATGGAAGACACTTGGAATTCAAAATTCTAAGTGAGTACCTAGCTGAATATTGAGAAAACCCTAGAGTCTCCCAAGAGACTTTATATTTTCCACATTTTATTTAGCAGAAAGAAGAAGAAAGACCCCATAGCCATGGGATGATGAGAGGTAATAGATTTCTATTGTCCACATTTGATGGATCACTCACATGTGCAGCAAAATTTTGGACAAAGAAGCTAGAGGCCTTTTTCCTACTACATCCTATAGCAGACAAAGAGGCAGTAGAAGTTGCAGTGCTGCACTTAGAAGGTGAAGCAAAGATTTGGTGGATCAACCATCTAGACCATGCAAGGTTTTGAGATCTTGTTGATTTTTCTCAAAGATTGATCAGCAGATTTGGCAAGAAGAGGGAGGAGCCCTCACCACCATTTCATGAGGAATTTACCAGCATTTTTGAGACCATGGAGGAGCAGCCTTCATCTTCAGCAGTTTGGGAGGCCAATATTCATGAGGGAGAAACACTTGCAGCCTTGCAAGGAGCTTCCAAGTTTCACCAAGGTATGATTGGAGATCCATTTCTTGTCATTTCAGCAAACACCTTGGATGGGTCTACATCATTGCATGTAGGTGACTTAGAGCAGCAGAATAATACTGTGTTGTACAAGAGCAATGATGCAAAGGAGATCTCACAGAGAGATTCCAATGGGGGTGCACTCCCACACTTTTTGGAGTGCAAGGTTCTTCAACAGTTGGAGGAGGGTTTTTCCTTCTCACAGGAGCAAATAGGAGATGGGGGACATCTTCGGATGGATAGCTTCTCTCATGAATGTGGTGGAAATTCCTTGTGCCACACATATCATGATGGGAGGTTTTTTCCTACCAACTATTTGGATCCTCATAGGGTCAAATTGATCCTCAGGAGATCTGTATTTCAAAATCCCATGAAATGCAGAGGTTTGACTTGGGATGAGGGTAGTCCTCAAAGGAGGAGTACCAATATGAAGGAAAGGAAGAGACATCCACACATGGTTGAGTGGATGTGGTGGAGGAGGAACAAGGGGCTAGTGGGCCACTTGCAGATTTATGATACCGGGCAGCAAGAGGCTTGGTTGCACTGGTTACTCTTGAAGGAGTTTGGCCATCACTTGGCATACTCTCTTTCTAGGAGGAGGAGGCAGCAAGGGGGTTTGTTGCTTGGATGGTGTTGCAGAGAGCAAAGGAATATGAGCTCTCAAATGATGTACAATGTTGCAGGACTAGGAGATGGCACTATCATGGTGCAAGGGGGATACTCCTTGGCTTTTGATGATCAGGAACTGCTTCCACCTTGGGAGAGATTCCATATTTTCAGCAACATTGTTGAAGGGTTGCCCTTTTATATTGAGGGAGCTGAGGGCAACAGCGCAGTGCTATCCAGAGACTATATAGTGCCTCATGTAGAGGAAGGAGGAGCTCTTGCTCCAGGGAGAAGGACTCTTGCATCCTTGCAAGGAAGTCCCCAGGATCTCATGCATGGAGATCAAGGCACACATGTGCCATTGTTGAGGAGGTGTGTCACTATTGAGACATAAGGAGGAAGTAGGGAGAAGACCCTGCATCTTGAGATGAGGAGTACACATCCCTACTCATTGTTGGAGGATGATGCACCTAAGAGGGTGATTGGATTGCGTAGTACAAGCATGCATAGACTTGTTCATCCATCTATGCAGTCACCCCTTGAGGATGATGTCTGACTCCATGGAGACATTCTACCAGGGAGACCACTAGATCACTAACTGGTGGGAGATGCTTCACATGTTGGGGCACCACTCCTTGTTTTCAGAGGAGTGGAGACCTTGGGAGACAACTTCATAGCACTGAGAGTCTTGAGTAGAATCAAGGAGGAGGGGGCCATTCCCTCAATATCATTTCCACCCACTCTCATTTCAGATTCTACGTTGTGGCAGAAGCAGCAGGGGAAGGTTAGCAACCTTCCAATTTTCATCTTTGGCATGAGAAATGTTAAAGGAGGAGATGACCATATGACATATGCTCTTCATGAGGGAGCATCAGCGCTGTCACTATGGAGGATGGATCCATGGGGGAGCTCCGGATTATTGGTGGAGTATTCCCAGGATCATTTTGCTTGCATGATATTGACAGATCAACATATGAGGAGATGCATAGATCATGTGCAGATGGATGAGTCAACACAACCACCTCTTTTCTCTTTGAGGATGAGGGGAGACTCAATTTTGAGCCACTCCATTTGCATGTGCAGGACTTATGGTAAGGGAATTTTTTATTTGCATGATGACTTATATATTCATCCCTTAACCATATATGTACAGGATGTTGCTCCGAGGAGGGGCATTCTTATTTTTGGACCATGGTCTACTTGAGGCCATGAGAAATTTTGGTGACCACTCCCTAGGAGGACTTGGGGAGGAAATGTATTTCGGAGGACCTACTCATCTTGCACCATATATCATTCACTTCCTCCATACATTTGAGGAGAGTCGGACATCAAGCTAGTGGTTGAGAGGCCACACCTTTTGGCATACTCTTATGTAGTTGAGGGTCAAACTCCATTAGTCATAGTTGAGGGACCATTGTCTTTCTCCCTTGCTACATATGACAGCAAGCATGGTTTTCACTATGGGTCATTATAATGTTGATGTCTTTGTGTTTGTTGAGAACATGATGAGGGGGAATGGCACATTGGTTGGATGTGACCCTTGAGGGAGAAATCTCCCACATTATTTGCATTGCATGTTCTAATGGGAACATGAGAGGACATGTGGCCACTACAGCAACACATTTTTTTCCATTTTAGGTAATCCATATGATTTATTGGATGCCATATGGTGATGACTACCAACTCATCACATATGAGATGATTTTGGACAGCATGTTTCATAACGCTGGAGAAGAGATCGTTGGAGGTCTAGTCTTCACCTTGCCACTAGAAGGCAACTTTATTGCAGCCCAGTATCAGCATATACTCTACACTTATCCTAAGTGGAGAGGAGGATAGCGTGGGGTAGGCTACTTTGTCTACCAAGATCATATTTTCAGCCCACCTATATTGCAGGAGCCAAAGGTGGAAGATGATTGTCAGGAGTTGCCATGTTGGGAGGTAACTCACTTTTTATGGATCATTTCTTGGGGGATGGAGGATCCACATGAGGAAGATATTCCTCAAGATATTTCAAACTCCATGCCTTGAGTGGAGGTTCTTACAGTTCTATCCTTGCAGTTGCTTGAGGACAAGCAACATTTGGGAGGGGAGGACTGTAATGTTCCCATTTTAGCACATGCCTAAATGGAACATTAGAATTTTGACTTTATATTATTTCAGCTAAATAAATGGGTAAGGAGGCCCGTGATTATGAAAAACATCAATAAAATCCCTCACATTATGAAAGAGGAGCATTATTGGAGCTTGTTTTCACACTCCATGTGTGAAAAGGGTTAATTGCAAAGAGGGCTAGGTCATGTTGACCAAGTCAAACTGCACAATAGATGGAGGTGTGGATTTCTTGGGAAGCCTACGAAATTGCATGAGGAGGAGAAAACCCTAATGTGTGGGGTCCATTGCTAAGGAGCCTTCGTTGGCATAAAAGGAGGGGAAAGCAACAATTTTGAGCTAGCTTGGATATTTCGAATTGCTTTCCACAATTGCACACTGTGATAGTTGTGTTGCTCAGCACAAGGGATTTCTTGTTCAAGAATCCCCTCCCTTATTGAGAATCTCTTGACGGTTTGATCTTCATCTTCTCCACATCTTGGTTCAAGGCCAAATATATTCCTTTCAGTGCAGTGATTCTTGCAGCAAGAGCCATTGTGTTGTTGGGGTTGCAGTGGAGGTTCTCACATCATCACTCTGGAGCTCAGATTTCAGAGGAGGAAGCTTTTATGCAATCCGGGAGATCATCAAGGGAGATATCAACTCCATTTCTCATATCTTGGCAAGAGGCCAATCTTTTCCCATCACCTACAGTGCAATTCCTCTTCTTGGCTGCATAGTTCTTGAGTGCAATTGAAGTGAGGGGTTGCACCGGCATTTTGGAGGGTGAGATCTTTGGTGAAAGGATCAGCCTTTCACTCTAGATTTCCATTAGAGGAGGTATATACATTTTATGCAGCATTATTTATCCATATCCTTCATGTTCTCATTTAAGAGTTGCAGCTGCTCCAGCAACTACGGCATTTCTGCAGATTTTCCATTTTGTATGTATCGTAGCCAATCCATTTGGGGATTGTTTATTGTAGTTTTCAGGGGTTGAGATTCATCTCCCCCTTCTTTATTTGAGCTTCATATTTCCATATCTTCATTGTATCATTATTTTGCAGCAGTTCTCCTTCAGTGACTGCGCAGTCACTGTTGGGCATAATATATGTAGCAGTGTATTTCATGTTCCTTGTACTTGTGTCTTTAGAGAAGGATTTTCTCCAGCTTGAGTGATCATTTCCTCAATATCTTGTACAAACTTCTGCTACCATATTATTAATGAGAAGACTATGAGGGTTTATTGCATTTTCTAAAGTTTCTGCACTCACTGCTATTTTCCTGCTTATGCGTGTGTATTGTTGTAGCTCATCTCTTGTGAGCAAGATCTTCCTGAAGGAAGAAATATTTTCATAGCTATAGGATGAGTCTGAGAAAGGGCCAGAAAGCCTCCAGATCTCATCCTCTCTTTAGAGGTGACATAACTGGTAAAAGCCCTCTCATTCCATCTCTAAAATAGCCTTGTTCATATTTCTGACAAAAAGGATTGATTCAGTGGTGTAAAAGTTGTTGATTTCCATTTCGGAACATTACAATAAACCAATAAGAAGATGAGAGTCTTGAGGATCTAATAGAGAGGTTCATGTATAATGTTAAGAGAGAAAAATTGCATCATTTAGGATTTAACACACTAAAAACCCTCTTACTTAGAACAATTAGGGATGAGTGGATTGATCTCCTTAATCTCATGAGTAAAGGAGATGTATATCAATTGTCATTTGAAGAAATTTGTGAAACATGCAACTGCATATCAAGAGGAAGGGAAAGAGTAAGTAAGTCAGCATCAACATTGGTAAGGCAAGATGAACTTGGAAATTTTCTTGACAACTTAAAAATATAAATTATTATAAATCTAAGTGAACTAGTAGAAATGTTAATAATGCAAAATCAGCAAGAAGAATATGTTGATATTTTTGTTATCCATGTAAAATCATATGCTACTAAATGTTGTTCATCATTCCCAAGGTTTAGAGAAGTTTACCAGGAAGACAATGGAGCAAGGCAATCACCAAAGAATCTATGTTATGTAGCTCCAAGGAGACCCTATCAGCCTAGTCAACTTAATATGATGCAAGGACCCACCTCACAATTTAAAGCTTATTCACATCCATCTCAAAATAATTGGGACACACTCCCTCCTTGGAAAGCTTGCCCATCTCAACCCCAAAACCAATATTCGCAACATGGTTGAAAAGGTTCTTATTGGAAAAATCCTCAACATCCTCAATATTTCCCTCAATATCCTCCATACCCGACTCCATGCTATCCCTACCATCCACGTCCACCACAACCACAACATCAACCACAGCCTCAACCACATCCATCTCATATATCCACCCCCACTCAACTACATGTACCACCATTTCCAAACCCATAAAATGAAGTATCTCAGCTCACTTACAATGTTGAGGTACAACACTACCAAACATATCCTCTTCATCTAAATGGTTTGCATCCTAGTTCAAAAAAGGTATTGCAAAGAAGATATTTTCTTAATTTCATCGAGGGACAACATCAAGAAGGAAAAAATCCAAATGAGGAGATCAAAAGATCAAGGGTTTCACTTGATGAAGAGCAAAAATCAAAATCATATGTTAAGAAAGTTCCCTTATGTTTACCAGCATTTCCTCCATGTGTTCAAGAGAAAAATTAGCAAAAATAGGAAGATTTGACTGCCATAAGAGAAGAGGACATCCAAGGTGATCCAACATAGCAAGTGAACTAGGGGCATCAAAACTATATTGACATATGGTTCCAAATAGTCATTAAGTTGTAGCAACACACTCTTATCCAACGGTACTTGATACAATCCCAGTCAAAGAAATTCATCTCTCATATTTAGGTACATGTCAAAGCATGTATTCCAAGTATGAACATGATTTTATCTGTCATATTAATGTGTACATGTCTCCATTGGAATTATTCCTATACTTGAAAAAGGTTTTATTTTTTTTTTCAAGTAGAGTAGGAAAGTGAAAAAGAAAAAAATAAAAAAGGGAAAGAATAAAATCTCAGGTGAAAACCTCTTTTGAGGCATCTGAGATTTTCCCATTGATTGAAAGCCTCTATGAGGTGGTCATTGGGTTTGGAAAAAAAAAGAGAAAAATAAAATATCATAGGTGAAAACCTTCTTTGAGGCACCTAGGAAAACCTATTAGTGGAAAACCTCATTGAGGTAGCTAGTAGGCCTCATAAAAAAAAAAAAAATTGCATTTCTCCATGTATCTCTCTCTAATGAATGCAGGTGCTCTCCAACCTTTGAAAGCTCGAAAATAGCAATTTGGCACAAAAATAAAATTATGTCAACACCCTGGTTAAAGGTAGTCAAACTTTGACTTCCTCCTTCTGTGCCTAGAAGCTCCAAAAGGACCTCAAGCAGATTATCACATGCAGCTTCAGAACCACCAAAGACAGCTTCAATAGCCATATCAGCAGCTTCAATATCACCTGCAAAAACAAATCAAGAGTAAGGCACAGGTATGCAATCATCTAACCATTTCTTTCAAATCTATTTTAGCTTAATAAAACATTAAAAAGTGTGAGAAGGAAATTTTTTTTATATATCCAACATCAATAGCAGAGCAACCTCAACCTTATCTAGCAACTAGTCTCAATTTTTCCACCAAGAAAAGGAACAAGACAAAAGTAAAAAGGACTTGAGAAAGTGGGCAATAAGAAGTTCATTGTAAGAGAAGACAAGGAGTGCCAAGGGATAACCAAGGGTGAACTCAGTTCACAGAAGAAAAAAAAATAGCTTTGAGTTTACTTTGCAGGCAATAAAATAAAAAAAAAGACAAGACAGAACAAAAAGAGAAAAAAAGTCAAATAAAAGGTGGATCCACCACCTCTTGGCATGCAAAACAGATTTTCTTAAGGAATCTGAGGACCTCCATGAAGCACCTACGAGAATAAATTCAAGAATAATAACAATAATATTAGTAGGAAGAGTAGTGCATGGGCCAATAAACAGAAAATGAAATAAGCTAGCATGCAAGAAGAACCAGAAGGCAGGCAGGATGAATAGGTTGCTCAGAGCATGAGCAACAGTTTTAGTAGGGGGGTGATGATGGGCCTCTAAATTAGACATAAATTAAGGCCCATATAACATTTCTTAGACTCATCTACCTTCCTTATGCACATGAAAATATATATTAAATCTCTCCTTCTGCACTTAATAATGTTTTCTTACACTTTAATATTTTCTTAGGAAGGTTTAAAGGTAATTGCATATTTGTGCCTAATATTGGTTATTTTTGTAGAATATTGTGAAAATATTTGGCAGATTATGCAGATTTGGAGAAGGAGATAATTTAGGGACTTTTTCCCTCCCACTGGAAGATCAAGAGTGAAGAATACCAAGAAATTAGGGAGAAATATTGGAGATATTCAAGGGGGTTTTCCACCCTCAAAGGCAGCTAAATGATCCTCATGAGATCCCCTCCAAAAATTTGAATTCCAGAGGTAGCCAAGCAACTCAATACCAAGTGCACTCAAGCCATACTTCACTTGGAGTCTCTATAAATTCAAGTTCCATAGGCAACCAAGCAAATCAAAGAGGAGGGCACTCAATCTCTGTTTACTTGGAGTCAAGTGGACTCAATCACCCCAAATATTCTCTCCAGCAGTTCGAGTTCTAGAGGTAGCCAAGAAGCCCAAAGAGGAGAGCACTCAATATTTGTTTACTAGGAGTAAAGTGGACTCAATCAATATTTCTAGGTATTTGTTGGTAGCAACCTTGTAGAATAAATACAGCAGAGCTAGAGCTACGAAAGGGAGAGTCATTTCTTCAATTCCAATTTGGGAATTTTGTTGTAAGCTATTAAGCTTTTTATTGTACTCGGTGACTTTCAGAAATGTAACAAGGCTATTTTCTTCCTGAAATAAGCAGATAGACTCCATTTTATTCATTTAGTTCTATAGAGCTAGTCTCGTGGGTTAGGTACCAACCCATGTGCCTCAACTTCTCTGTCATTGTCATCCTTTCCTTTTTGTTATTTAGCTAGTTTTATTTATGATATTTTCATTGCTATTATAGTTGCTGATATAGATTTAATCCACTTATCTATATTGTAGAATAGCTGATAAACTCTATAAAATCTTGAGGTAGTCTTCCCCTCTCATCTATGTCAATCGAATTCGAGCGGGGTTGAACTTCCCACAGGAAAACAAATGCTTTATGTTCACCATTTTTATCATGCCTTTTGTCTATTTTTCTGTGCATAAATCTACAGCTTTTTTTGCATGAATAAGCACCAAAATCCCCAGGAAGATCATCAAGCAATCCCGCTTCATTTCCCAGCTCTGTTTTCACGCCTAAGCACTGCCGTTGTGCCTCCATTTCCCTCCTTTTTCTCTTATTTGAATCCCTTGCCCCTTTTCATTCCCAAAACACTTGAAAAGCATTAGAATTAGACCTCTGCCCTCTCTCCTCGAAACTTCAGCTCGTCATTCCTTGTTGCATCACAAATCACAAATCTCTTGTGATATTTTTTAAAGCTCTCTCATTCCAATCCTGAATGTGATATGCCTTTCTACTTCCATTTGCTGCTCTTTTATTAAAAATAGTCAAAAACATTAGAAACCAGATTTTTTCCCTTTGGACTTACCATCGCTCCCTTTCGTAATCACATTTCCCATTTGGTCCTTATCAACAGCTTCCACTTCCAGTCCCCAATTGCGATATTCCTTTTTCCCTCATTTCTCCTTCGCTCCTCATTTCTATGTCAAAAACCTTTGAAAGAAACTTACTTCACCTTTTACTGAAAATCCCTTCACTTTATTTCACTTCGCAATTCCTGTTGGCCTTCGCTAACACTTACCGCTCCTTTTTTCCGATTGCAATATTATTAAAGCACTCTGCCACCTATCCTACATCCACATCATGTGATTGATCACCTTTTTGCATTTTTCAATCATCGCTATTGGGCCAAAATTGTGAATTACGGATAAATCACACTACCCTAGACAGGTGCTAGTCTAGAACAACATGTGAAAGACTATACAACTATTTTTCCTAACTCGGAACAGATACACAGAGAAGATTGGAGGCTTACTTGATCAATTTCTTCCAAATGGCTCCTTCTGTTGCTTCTGTTGCAGCTTCAAATTCAAGTGGTTTTGTGCTGAATGCTTCCTACAAGAAAGAACATTGGAACAGTAGAAGATGAAATAATATAGATATCTATTTAAGCTAGTTAGCTAAATCAGCAAAGCATAAACCATATACATCAACCAAGATCTTTCAATATGGAAAATCAAAGTCAATATAGATGCATATATGGAAAAATAAGCATTACTCTTTATTGATGATGGAAGGAGAGGTTACAACCTAGTGACTGATTTGAAGTGACCTTCCAGCAACGTTCCCAAGCCTCATCACAGTATAAATCTATCCAACAACAACTACACAAATCTAGCTCTCATTTGAAAATTTTCCATCATTTCTCTACTCAAATTCTTCCTTCTTAAGCACTTAGATCTATGCTCAATTTATAGATAAACTGTAGGTTTTTTTGCAATCAATGACTTTCCAATAATAGGCAAGACATGTTTCCAGTAATGTAGATGTCAAATGGACACTTGGATCTGAATCTTGACGCATGTGAACTCTTCTAGAAGGCACTGGCCAAGTGGAGATTCTAGAATAATGAGAATTTCTCTCCCAATGTGACCAACACGCCTATGACTGTCGGGAAGTGCTTTATAGAGAAGCCTTGCATGGGGATACCTTCATATGCAACACACTTAAGCCCCTTAGATCCTGTGTTGGTGAGCTCTCATATGCTATATAATAAGCTTCAAACCTTGGAAACCTTTGCTTGATGAAAGTCTTGCTTGATTTGTCTTGTTTCTTGTCTTAGGGCATGTAGAAACTAAAATGATAGGGCATTATAGACCCTTGATCATTGATCCCGAAGATGATGTCCAGTTAACCAGGTCATTGGGAATGGTGCCCAAATTGACCTATAACAATTTCCCCCTAAAGCATGAGATCAAAATAATAAAAACATTTGATTGAGATGCTTTACACTATGATGAGGCTGGAAAGGAAGAGGAGTGGTCACCTGCATCAATATTACAATAAATTACATCATGATATATCCTCTTTAATCATAATTTCTGAGGGTAGGCATTCCCATGTTCAACACATAAAACAATCTAATAACATGTACATAATTCAAAAAGTCATCTTCATTGGAATGTTGCCCAGATGCTTACATGCCTACATATATAGGCCCATGCTTGGATGACAATCTGTATGTAAAGTCACTGTACAGATGATGTGTACAAAAATCCTAAAATCGCAGCCCGGATGGATGAAACTAGATCTGGGGTCTTATTATCTCGTTCACTCGATCATTCGGGTACAAGTCTAGGCATGTGAATATATGATTTGTAGTCGAACATGGAAAGACATCATTTGATTACCAGCCAATGATGTGAGATGTTAACAAACGCAGGAGAACCACCATTAATGTCAATGGCCCTCAAGGTACTGCAGTAAATTTTGTAAGGCGTGAATAGATGATTTGATGTCAAACGCCAAACAAAATATTTCGGTCAAAGGTCCGGAAGCAAGGATCTTGTCGATGCTGGAACAAGCCTCATGGTACTGGAATCCGATGTTTCTAAGTGAACTTCCTGGATATTGATTTGTTGTCGACAGGAAGTCACCTTATTGCAAAACAGTAGTTACTGATTTCGGAGACAAGGATATGACTTGATATAGCAATTTTTCAGGGATGACGATCATGAGAATTAAGGTTTATGAGTATTTCAGAAGGATGAGTTCTTAAATAACTGGATGACTTCTCTTGAACATATCGGCAACACTGTGATGAGTTGGCAGCATTGACCCAAAACCGAAGTGAAGGTATGATGAACCATAGGTGTGAATGAACCGTCAATATGATACCCAACCCAAACAGTCACGGACATGGAGTGAAAGAAGTGTCATGTTCAAGAGCGACTTGCTACCAAAAAGAAACTTTGCTTACTTTTCCAAATTTTCCCTAGTCATTTTTCGACTAGTACCTCTTTATTTTTTAACAAGCTTGAGGATAACATTTGCTTGATCTATAATTCAACCCTTCAGGCGAATAAAGTATCGCTATTTAATAATTTAATGATTCTAGCAATGAATTAAACTCGATTCTTGCCATGATCGACAAGCCCGTCACTATTTTATGTTTTAACGAGCTTAACAACAGTGATAGCCTGATTCTTTTTCATATTTAGAGAGTCTGAAAAATACGACGAAAGAGAACTCCAAAAGCAATTTTTCATAAATTTGTCACTCAGATCCGAAAAAGTGTAAAATAATATCTGAGAGAACCTCTTTGGTCATGTTTAACCAAGGTATTCCTTTTTCGTAAGTAATCTAACTCAGTCCGGAAAAGGGTTAAACTTATACTGAGTAGATATCAATTCAATTACTTTAACGATATTGAAAAGACAAGTGCTTGAAAATATTTTCAAATTATCGGAGTCTGAAAAGAGTTGAAAGAAGACTCCAGGGGTTCCTTTTTCACTGTTATTGAAGCTTGAAAAAGAGATAAAAGTGCGCTTCAAATCATTTTTCATTTTTAACAAAGCCCTAAAAATAAGGAGAAAAAGTATGCTTTGTAGTCAAGTCATTCATTGAATAAATCTGCACGACTAATCTGTTCATCAGTTATATTTCCTGTTCAGAACAACATCAAATGGATTAAAAATAGTTGTTTCATGATAAAAACATAATAAAACTATAGTCATAGAAATAAATTTAACTTGAAAACAATTAAATGACTATAAAAAGTAGTTTCACTATTCATTTTTACCATTCCATAGTTACCATTTCCATTTTGGAGCACTGAACCTGATTTTTCCCCTGAACTTCTGTCGTTGATTATGGTCATTTCTGTGGATGGATTTCTTCGCCGTTTGATCCAGGTTAGTAACATGAACCTCCTCTTTCCTTTGGTATTTATTTCATTTCCATTCTCTGCAGATTTTTAGGGTTTTAAGGCCCCTAGGTTAAATTCTGCTCAAAATGAGGGAAACGCACCCCTGAATGTCGAAACTTGTGTTGCATAGTAGGTACGGTGAAGGGTACTTGCATATACAAAACACTGTCTCAACCCAGGGAGTGCATTGGGCACAGTTGAAGTTTAGTTTTCATGTTGTGCCCAAACTTTGCCTAGTTTTTTGCAATGAATGGAATCTAATGGATCTTATGATTGTATTTCAGGTTTCCATTAGATTATAATGATGATTACATGGAGGGAAAGAGAACATGAAGAACAAGATATGATTGCCTTGAATGATTCGGGTACTGCAACAGCCCTAAGAGATTGTGTACTGCTTAAGTAATTCAAATTGTCGGGAATGAGGCAACAAATAGAACTCTTGGAGTTCTTGGTTCGAGCATGGGATCCAAAAATAGAGGCATTTCACATTAAGAACAAAGTGGTTCCCATAATAGTTGAGGACGTGTATTTTCTCACGGGTTTTTTGAGGAGAGGTTTTCCCATTTCTCTCACAGGGTCTATTGTTGGAGGAGAGATAGTGAGGGATTATGTTATGCAGTATTGATATCCAAGGGCAGAACCTAGCAAAGATGGAAAAAAATCTTGGATGTCAGGGATTTTCCTTTGAGAACCATCCTTTTCATGATCGCTAAACTTGCTAGCACCATTACACTATATGTAGCGAACAAATCATATATGCAGTACGCGCTAGAGTGCTTAGAGCCAACAGTCTTCAACTAGTCTAAAGTTGTTCTATCTCAGATAAAGGAACAACTGAACAAAGAATAGGGAGGAAGGAAGAAAAATTTCAGTTATGGTTCAATCCTTATCTCCTTCGCTTTCGAACAGATTCCATTGATACAGCCACAACATGTAACACTGGATATATCTAGTCCTAGAGATCCTCAACTACAGAGATGGGTAGAAATCATGGGTCGGCATGAAGGCCAATCGACCGTTGTTTTCTCTACTGCATTCTTTTCATGTTTTCGGTGATAAATTGTTGCCATCGATGAGTATGCATATGCAGGAATCGACCTCCAAGGAGATCCAGATCTAGTATTACCAGAAGGCGCTCAGTAGGGTGCAATAGGTAAGAATGATTTGACCATGTTTTTTGGTTTTTCTAAGGTTTATACAATGTTTTTGTGTTTTGATTTCTTTCCAAGAGTAAACTAAATGTTTGATGTAATGCAAATATCGGTCGTGTTCAACCAGTAGAGGAACGAGGAACCAGAGCGTGAAGCAGATGCGCTAGTAGAGAGGTCTATCGAGAGAGAATTCCTTTAGGACCTTGATATGGCTAAGACTCTGGTTGAGCTTTAGCAACACATAGAGGGTTTGACCTTCGGAATTCTGAATCGCCAGGTCGAAGAGTTACCCATGTAACTGTAGCGACACACTATTAGGGTTCCTAACCATTGGATGTGGTTGCTCCGTAGGATTGCTAGATCCATAGCATGTTACCATGAGCACCACTAGTTTACTTATGACATTTTGCATACATTTTGAGGTCATATGGTCAATGTGTCTTGGGCACAAATTTTGTAAAAACCTATAACTATCTATCTATATGATTTCATATTTTTTCCTATGTTTATTGTGAAATTGTATTCAATGATGTGAATGCTTTCTTTACCTATGTTGCAAATGTCTACCTAAAACTTGATTAGCTAATGAATCAGTCAATGTGTTCAAATTTTTGGAAATGTGTTGATATTGAACAAAATCAAAATGTCTTTCCAAAAGTCGAACTCTTAGGAACAATCTAAGAAGTGTTGGATTTCTAATAGTATAAACACTAGTAGGTTTTAATACCACAAGTTATGAGTCTAACCTTACGATTATGCGGTTAATCCCAAATGAAATGGCATCAGAGAGAATTTCGATCAGTGCGCTATACTCGGCGATATTGTTCGTCAATCTACCAATACAAATCCCTTGAAAACTCACTAACTCGCCATTCGGAGCGAAAATGGCTCACGTTGCAGAGGATAGATTCTGCGTACTACGACTAGCACCATCTACATATCCAACAAATGGTTCCAAAGATTCAGACATCTGCGATAAAATGTAAAGCGTATTACTAACATCAAGAAAACTCTAAAAACAAATTAAGATAGTGAATGCAAATCAACAACATATATACAATACAATACAAAAAATTACTACGCTCATGATCAAGCATAGTAACGTTTAAGATACAACCCATTTCTAGGCTTTGCCAATGGAATCCCATCGTAATCAGCTAACTCATAGGCACCCTTAGCAAGAACTCTTTTGAAAATATAGAGGCCATGCCACAATGGCTCGAATTTCCCTGTACCTATTACATCAGCTTATTTATCGTAAAGAAGGACCAAGTCACCTTCTTAGTAGATGTGAGGCTAGACATTTTTGTCGTATTGCACCTTTATACGTCTCTTATGCACTTCGTTGGCCAATTGGGCTTCACGATGTGTTTCATCAAAATGGATGAGGTTAAGGAGACGAACTTCTTCTTCTGAGGTGTCAGGTAACAAGTCTATCACGAGTTTTAATGATGATATTTCACATTGGATTGGTAAGATAGCTTCTAGACCATACACCAATTGAAAAGGAGTAAATCCGGTTGCGTTTCTCACCGAGGTTCGATACGCCCACAAAGCAGAGTACAGGATCAAATTCCAGTTCCTTTTACGGACTCTTATCATTCATTGAAGCAATCGTTAAAGAGTTCTATTAATAGCCTCAACTTGTCCATTTGATTGTGGATAATAAGGAGTAGAATTGTCATGCGAAAATTCTAACTTGGTAGTCAATTTAGACATCATATGGTTGCAAAAATCTTTCCCATGATTCGTAACTATAGCCTGTGGGACCCCAAACCATGCAATAACATGGTTGAAGAAAAACAATGCAACTATTTGTCCTGTGTTATTGAATGTACGCATCACTTCAGTCCATTTGGTAAAATAGTCTATTGCGACAATAATATAACCATGCCCCCCAGATGAAGGAGGGTTACAGATCATGAATTCAATACCCCATATTTTAAATGGTCCATCAGAGACAACAGGATGCGTTGGCGCTGGCGGTTTGCGGATTTTGTGATAAAAAATCTGGCATGCATGACAACTTCTAACTGTGAGGATGCAGTCTCGAAAAATAGTAGGCCAAAAGTAACTAGCGAGGAGTATCTTTTGCACGGTAGCATATCCAGATAAGTTTCCACCACAAGCCCCTGCATGAAAATCATTTAATACTTTTTCGGCCTACTCATGAGTGAGGCACCTCCTTAAAATTGTATCGACACCACGACGATAATATGTATCGCTGACGATCAGATAATCTTTGCGTTGGTATCGAATATGTCGTTGTTCAGAGTGAGAGGTATTAGGTCAAAAAGTTTGAGTTTGGAGATAAATGATGAAATCCCCATACCAAGGATCAGATGATCCAATCAGAAATAGAGACTCGTCTGGAATAGATGGTTCTAACGTAGTATTAGTACTATCAAAGGGAAGGTCACAGAAAAGCTCAGCCAAAACTAAATACTTCTTTGACTTGGATTTGATGAATTCTAAATCAAATTCCTACAAAATGACAATCCATTTTTAATATTTCCCCCCCAGCAATTGACGTGATAAGATATAAGTCATGGGGTTGCAATCCAAAACTATTGTTGTTTTTCGAAGCATGATATAATGGTGAAATATTTGGATAGCTTGAGAAACCGCCAAGGCAAGATTTTCTACGTACAAGTACTTACCTTCCATATCATTGAGATTATGACTCAAATAATAAATTGGATGTTCAATTCCATATTATACTTGGACCAAAACCATGGCAATGGTCGTTTTAGCCGTGACAATATATAGGATATAATCATTTTTATAATTAGGAGGATACATTAATGACGCTTGGATAAGAGTGTCCTTGGCAGCATCAAAAGAATCTTGTATAACTTGATCCCTGTTGGGTTTCCCATGTTTTGGCAGATTTTGCAATACCAAAAGATGAGACAACATCAAACCACTTTTGGGTCTCTGAACTCGTATGATATCTCTTGTGATTTCAAAAGTTCGAGCTCAGCTTCATACCTCTCAGCCAGCACTTCTAAAAAAAAATTCTTGATCACGGGTCCGCCTTTTGAGCTGAGAGGAATAACCCCTGAAAGGTCCTCCACCTTATATTCCGCCAAGTCACTAGATATTATATCACGGCATACTGCCATGAAATCTGGAAACATTTCTACAAAACGTTCAGGGTCTTCCATTAGTGACGTGGCTTGGTCTTCGGCATGGATGATGTTGTACTGCGACATGGTCTCCCAGTGGAGTCACGTGAAACCAAGATAATCAGTGGCCTTTTGATCACCTATGGAGTCTTTTAATCATTCAGGAATTGTGGAGTCGCCAGGTGGATGATTTACAACTTACTGTCCACCACAGTGGTTCACCAAATCAAGGATGATTGGTCTCTTCCCCAGCGGAGTCGCCATTATGTTGGGGTTCCCATGTTTTGGTAGATTTGGCAATACCAAAAGATGAGACAACATCAAACCACTTTTGGGCCCTAGGATCTAGCCCTCCTAGACTCGGAGAGGGATCTCTCCAATAAAGTAAAGAATGATGTATCTTTGAGGCTCAAAATGAGATGTTAGGCTAGGTATGAAGCACAAAGGGGGGTTTTAAATGATTTGGTTGGTTGGTTGCTGGGTTGGTTAGGAGACCATAAACTGAGAAGGTAATGGGAGAAGAGGAACAAGGCAGCAGGATATTTCAGCAAAGGGGATAGGCCAAGAAAGTGCCATCCATTGGGCTATGGAGTCATGAAAGGAAATTACTTGCATCCACTAGCCAAGGCTTCCAAAGGGCAAGTCATATATACTAGAGGATCTTTTAGGTAGATGGTGGAATGAAACATTAAGGAGAGAAAGTGGAAGAAGGAGAGGCACCCAATTTCTGTCTATAGATCAGGTCAGAGGTCATTTAACTCCAGACCTGCTTGGACATACTCAAAGGCAGCTCTCAAAAGTGGACAAAGGGGTAGCTTATAGATCAGACCAGAGGTCATTTAACTCCAGGTCTGCTTTAGCAACTCCAAGGGGAGACAGAGATAAGAAAGAAACATCCAAGCAGCAAACCCCTGAGTTCGTACATCAGCCAACAGGCAATAACATCCACTGCACTGGTTAAACCACATGAATTCGCTCTTAGATAACACATAAAGCAGAAAACATTACAGGTAGGGAGAGCAGGAAACATAGGGCAGCTAGCAAGGGTGAATCCTATGTTATACTTCTGTTTCCTACCAGAAGAACATGAAATAGTATGAAAATTTAATAAACAGAGTTAGGAAAAACATCACCAATAGTAATAGACCAGGATCCTGTGAAAAGTGCTTTGATTAATTGATGCAAAACCAGTCATATACACTAAGCTCAATGGCTAATACAGTCCATACTTTCTCCTTCCAGCCTATTACATACAACTACTCTGCTACTCCCTCCCACGACTGTTCTAACAGTCAAGAATGAATCCCTCTAACAGCAACTGCCACAGCAAGGCAACAACAACCTTTACATTATGTTCTCAGGGATTCTTATAGGAGAAGAGGAAGAAACAGAAGTAGGTGAACAATTAAATGAGTCTCATTAAGATGGAATGGTGGAGGAAACCGATCCCATTCTGCTTAATGGCTATATGCAGCGCTGTGTGTATTCTGTAGATCGGTTTGGAGATCTCTGTCGGGTCGGATTTGACCTCAGATATTTATTTGGAGTCCTTTCAGCGTCTGGAGCTCTGTGCTGCCATTATGGAATAAATGAACTGGATGAAAGTCTGCGAGGCCGCTCCATACCTCAATAATTGCTGCCTGACTGTCTTAAATGAGCTTCAGTCGGTGTAATTAATCGTTTCAGGGCTCGAGGAGGCATGGAGATTTCTTGTAGGAAGGTGTACGTTTGGAGAAGAGTACCCTGCTGATATTAAACACAGATAAGACTTTAACAATGTGCTTGGATCTTCAAATTGCGCCTTTCCCTTTGAATGCAGGATTATAATTGTTAATCTTCAATTAACTGGCTTGAATCCCTCAAATCCGTCTCTGCTGTTTCGTTTGGCCGCTGAACTGGCCTCTCTGTGCTAACTGAACAGTCAAATAAAACTATTACAAACTCGGGCAGTGGTGGTGGAGAAATGCTTTGGAGGCCCGTGGTGGAAAGGCAGTGGCGACTGTGGAAACGGCGAACACATGGAACAATGGCGGAGAATGCCTTTAGTGCTAAACACTAAGTTTTAACCGTTGGCCGAGCTACAAAGGGGAAAGGTCAAACACATGAAATGCATTCGAAATGGCGGGACCCGGTCATGGCGGAGGGTGTTTCATTAAACTTTAATGTAACATGCAAAGTTTTAACTAACGGAGGAAATACAAAGGAAATGAACAAAATGCAATGAGGGGAGCCGTGGATGTGGGACCCGGGGGTCAGATCGCAAAATCGCAAATGGATAAAGTGCAACGGCGGAAATCAGCACCAAACAGAAAATTGTGCTTTGCGCTCTGCGACGGAGCGGAAATGCGATGGGGAAAATGTGATCGGCGGAAAGTGCAATGGCGGTGAGTGCGACGGGAGAATATGCGACGGATAAATATGCGATCGGGCGGGGTTGCGATGGGTGGAAAAATGCGATGGCGCGATCAGACAATCGCATCGCAAATATTTGTGACACGATCAGATCACATCGCAAATATTTGCGATGGATCTAACGAGCATAACACATGAAAATGCAATCTGCGATGGATGCGATATGCGATGCACGCCTAAGGCTTTAAGCACTTGGTCATGGGTAAGGGTTACGTGGGGAAGTGGTTTAAAAGGGCTGGCGGGAAAAGGGCTAAGCCCTGGTATAAGGTCGGAAGTGGGTTTGGCCCATTCCAATGTGATTTAAAGGTTAGAAAGGGGAACGATAGAGGGATAAGGGTAAATTAGCCCAAACAAGGGATATGGGTAGAATTTAAAGGGGATTTTGGGGGAATTTGAAGGGTAATGAAGGGAAATAGAAGGGGAAACAAGTAGAAGCTAAGTGGGGGTTGAAATAAGAGGTAAAAGGGGGCCTTTGGGCATTTCTTCACAAACAGAGAGGCTTTATAATAGGAATCAGCATAGGGGAATTTATCAAAGGATAAAAGACACATGGAGGCTTCAAGGAGACTGTGTTTTCAGAGGAAATGCATCCCTTGAAGGCTCAACAACAAACTTAGCCCCCTGTTTTGCTTGTCAAAAATCTCATAGGGGGGCCAACAATCCCAATGGAAGGGAACCCCCTTTTTCAATAATCGAGTAAATCCTTTAGCCATTTCAGTGTATTTTGGAATGAACCTTCTCAGGAAGTTAGCCTTTCCTTGAAGTTTCTAGAATCTGAAGTAAAGTTGATGGTGCATGCAAATCAAGAATGGTTTGTACTTTCAGTGGATCTATTCGAATTCCTTCTTTTGAGACCACGAATTCGAGAAATCAACCAGAACCAACACAAAACACACATTTATGTGGATTGAGGCATATTTTTTAGTGTCAATAGCGTAAAAAAAATGGCTCTCAAATGCATCAGGTGATCAGTCTGATTTCGTGAATGCGCTGGTAAATCATCTAGATATGGTTGAACAACATGCTTGATGTTGTTGAAAGCATAATCCATTTCTCTCTAAAAAGTTGCTCCAACATTCTTCAAACCAAACGAATGTTTCCTATATGTGAATGTGCCCCAAGGACAGATGAATGTAATTTTATGTTGATCATCTGGGAAGATATTGATTTGATTGTAGCCAGAAAATCCATCCATGAATGAGAATATTTCGCAACCAGCACAATCGTCAATAATCTGGTCGATAAAGGGAGTAGGATAGTTTTCTTTTGGACAAGCCATATTAACATCCCAATAATTGACACACACTCTAATGGTTCCTTGTTTTTTCATAACACAAACAATATTGGAAACCCACTCAGTTAGCAAAACAAGGTAAATGAAACCAGCACACAAAATTTTTTCAACTTCTTCTTTGATGGCAGCAGCTTTCTTTTGATGAATAGGACGAAGTTGTTGGCGCACTGGTTTGACATCAGGATACATATTAATGGTGTGTTCAACTATACTAGTATCTATGTCTGGCATTTCCTCGTAAGACCAAGAGAATACGTCACGAAATTCACGAAATAGAGAGCGATATGAATCAAGTTCCGATGGAGAACAAGAAACATTGACATGAATATTTATACAACACGAGGTTTGGTTGAAATATTAATAGAAATGGTTTCTTCAATATTTGATAAATTTTTCTTGGAATCGATTGCATTAATCAGTAAATAATTCAAAAATAAAGTTTTGATGGATGGGTGATATAGTTCACTGAGATTGTTTTCTTCATAATCAGGAAGATGGGAATGATGATGATAATCTTCCCATGGTTCTCCTTCTGACATCATAGTTTCCAAAATATTTTCATATGTCAAAAAATTTGAGGAAAATGGATCAGATGGAGTACCAAAATCTAAGCAACAATCAACCCAAACACTCGGCGACGCTGATTTCGGATTTTCCACCCAAGCCAAATATATTGATTTCTATGCTAGCTCAATAGGGCTGGGCGGTAAAAATTCATCCAACATAGAAATATCAGAATCACCCGTACTCTCCCTTAAGCCAAATAGAGTGGAAGAGATCATGTAGCAGGTCTCTATACTTGCAATTTTTGCCGACGTTGTGGGCAGCGGTAATGCAAAGGCTCCCATAAGAGTGGAATCCTTTAAAATTCCTACACCAATGTTCTGAATTTCTAGTTGGGGTAAGTGAACAAATGGAACACTTCCAGTTACCTGCGAAGCGGAGGAAAAAAAGGATAATTGATTAATGACTGTGATTGTACCTTTATGTGGAAAGGAAATCATTCTAAAGTATGTAGAAACAATGGCATTCATTTCATATACCGATGGTCTTCCAAGTAAAATATTATAGTCAAGAGTTCTGTCAACAACTTTGACATCAATATTTACTATTTTTCCCCCTAATTCAACATGCAGGTTATTAATAATACCACAAGGTTTATATGTTCTTCCATCAAAAACCTTCAATGTCATTGATGATTGTGATAATCGCAAAAAGCCAAGTGACTTCCAACAGTTTAGAAACATAATGCATGTATATTCTCCCTCATCAATAATAGTGCGATGAACGAGGTGATTGAGAACATTTACTTGTATGGAGAATGCCAATTCTGCTGGCAACTGTGGTACATAGCCCGTATGATTAAAGACAACAATATTAGAATCAGTCGGATCAATTCCACCAATGGCCAACAATAAAGCCTGCTTCTGGGAGGGAAAATTTTGTAATACCTCAAGAGCAGACATAGCTGAAGGGGACTGAGCCAAATCTTCAACTATATTATAATTTTGTGTAGCTCTTGCTCGAGGATTATATGTCTATTTATGAATTACTCCCTTCGGTGGCTTAATTTTCAATTCAGGAATAATAGTAGGTGGCACTGATTTAGTGGATGGATTCGTTGTCGAGGTAGTAGGTTGATCAGTGGCCAGACTATCATAGTATTTATTCCGCGTCGACACCAAAATATCTTGTGAAGGTTTTGTGGTGGATAACATTAACACTTTGGAACTAGGAGTTCGATCCATAGCAACCAAATTAGTTTATTGATTTGGAAATGAGTCTCTCAACACTACTGATGCATGGGAAGTCTTGATGATTTTTGAGACTTCAGCATGGTGAGTAAAATCCCTAAAAAAGTGTTCTTCGTTACAGATTATGCATGGATAACGAGGTTTCCGTGGTTCAGATGGTTGATCAGATGATCTTTCCTGTGGTTTAGAAGTTTTCTTTTTATTTGATTTCCCCTTTTTCTTACTTCCTAGTTGCTTATTACTTTTGCCTTTGTCAAATGATACGACATTAATTTTGGAAGTAGGAGTAGGATCAGATGCAGTAGCATCGTGTGTGCTTGCAAATCCTATCAGGCTATCTCCGACATGAGAGTCCTTTATTTAAGGAGGAACATTGAAATTAGATTGCAGCGCATTAGGGATTTTTTCATAAAGCGTTCCGGACTGGGTGTAAATCAAGTCTAAATATTGAGCACGAGCGATAAATTGCTCTTCCATGACGACGCCACCCTTAGCCACATCCTCAATTATAGATGGTAACCATTCATCGACGGCGATGGCACTCATGAATATGATCAGAAATGTGAGTAACAGTAGTCAGTTTGAAGTTGGTCAAGAGTTCCATTCCAATTTTGTACCTGATCGGTAACTAGAAATGGGTCAAAAATACAGTAGCTAGGGTAGTGAAATTGTCAAAAGAAGCTCTAGGTAACTCAATGTACCATTTAGCAGCCAGACTTGTAAGCATACACTAGAAAAGACGTAGTCGAACAGAATCATCATTCAGGGAATTTAATGAACACCATAAATGTTAAGTCATGACATGAGTCCACAGATCTTCTCTAGGGTTTCCATTGAATTTAGGAATATCGAAGGGTAATTTAAAAGATATCACCGACCACCAAGGAGCATAACTTATAGGATCATTGGTTAACCGGTTTAAATCTAGTAATTCCAAGGTTGCAACAAAAGGCAACTGTCGATTAAGGTCAGGTTGAGCATAACCAGGGTAAGATGGAATTTCTTGAGCAACAGGCCTTTGAGCACCAGCATACGGAATATGTTGCTGGTAACCCAGATAGGGGTTGTTTTACATAGAAAATGATTGAGGATTTTGTTGACAAAAACCTGGATATGTTACTTGTTGAAATGAAGTTTGAGGCATTTGCACCTGTGGCTACCAAGGAGTCTGTCCACCAACGTTATAACCCAAATTAGTATTACTTGGATTCGGTTGATATGTATAACCAGGTTGCGTTTGTGATATCCCATAAAATGGTACACCAGCCTATGAATAAATGATTCCTGATAAAGGTGGTTGTAAATTAACCAAAGGATTTTGAGTCTGTGGACCCAACAGTTGATTAAATTGAGTTGAAGAACCCGCCTGATAAGGTTGATGTACAATATTTTGGTTCTGTAACAGGGGTATAGGTGTATTAACAATTGGTAATGAAGTGGGTGTAACATGTTTAACCGGTTGATACGAGTGTACAACCGTTTGTGGTTGGATAGGCAGAGTGGGCTGCCATTGACAAACATTCATGTAAACATTAGTTTGACCAAAAAGTGATGGAGTACTGTCATAGTGGGTGACCAAATGTTGCCCCCCAGCATGAGGAGAATAATAAGACGGAAAATAATTTCTAACAAATTTTGGGAGTCCAGTTGATATTAAAGAAATTGACCCAAAAGGACCAACTTGATATTGCCCTGATGATTTATATAATGAATCAAGTTGTTCAGTACTAATGATAGTACTACCAGTTAAAACACCATATGACGACATCGGCAAAGACCATGGTCGTGAATATGCACTAGAGAAAGTGCCAGATAATGATTTGTAACATGTTGGGACCAAAGGGCCACCATGCAAATATGACTCTGGTGAGGTTGTGAACATCGACGGAGTAGCGAGGGTAGGAGCTGACGTAATTGGAATAGCAGACCCAACCGAAGATTTCGGTTCAGACATGGTTGTTTGACCAAATGTATACCCTCGAAAATCGATGAGAGATTTAATGGGAACAAGATCAACAAAAGCAAATGGAAACGATTGAGGAAAAGACTCGTACAGGTGAAGGTCCCCCCCACAATGGGTTGGAGTTAAAGGTGTATCGTCATGTGGGATTTCTTCAATCGCAATTAAACCAGGAGGAAGAACTTCACTGTTAGGCCCAAAACATTTTTCAGACGGTTGACTGTGTGATATGGGAGATTCAATAGCTACATAACTTTGTGGGGTGACCAAGGTAGGAACAACTTCTAGTTGTTCGACTTCAGGATTCAGATGTTCTGGCAAAGAAGAGACAGGATCTGGATAAATTTGTGATTGAACAACGTCAGGTCCAAGAGGTATGGTCTACTAATTGAATGGATTGTGACCATGGGTAGCTGTGAAGACTCTGTTTCGTCAATAGTAGACGAACTGAAATGTGTGCAAACAATTAGAGCTAACTCTGGTTTAAAAGATGATGTTTCTCCAGAGGTACGGATTGTACTTGAATCAGCAGATCGTGATTGCCTCCGCCTACCAGAAGTAACTTCTGGCGGTAAAGGTGGTTTTAAAAATAATCTATGTGAACGACAGGGGATAGGATTTTGTTCTTCCATGATTACTGATTTATTTTAACCAAAAAACAAATTAACAAAAAGAGGGTAATACTAGGAAAAAGGGTTTACGAAGAAACTATGAACTGCAGAATACCGCCTGGAAAACTAAGAAGTACAAGTAGGTAATCTCCCCGAATGTTGTGTTCAGTGTATCACAATTTCAAGGTAGCCGACTCGGTTCACTATGGCTGGATATCACCTAAAATTTGTCTTCCCAAATATACTCGAAGGTACGTGGAGGCCCAAGTCCATATTAGTGTTATCTAATGAAAAACCACATAGTGAGAGCACCCCTTTATACTTATCGTACTGTAACACCGCCAGATATACCCGAAAGTACGTGGACGAGCTACGATATACTTACGTACATGGAGTGAGGTATCACACTCGAAATTTATCACAGACAAGTTAACGATAGCTGTTATGTTTTATGATGCTGGAACACGTCTGTAGCCTAGACCTTCTAAATGTTATCATTATGGTTCCAATGCTTTGTTAAGTAAATTGAGGTTAATTTTATGTTGATATTGCTTAACAAATTGCCTTTCAAAGGTTCACCGCGATGATGTGTATGAAATTCCTAAAATTCAAGCTAATAATGATAAACAATCTTTCACCTTCAACTTTTTCAATGAAAAACCTAGCTACTAAGGGAAGAGAGCAAATAATTTGTAAGCAAACAAATCAATGAACAAAACAAATCAATGATTTCAAACTAAATGTAGATTTCCTAATGTTCCTTTTGCAAAACATACATTATTATACATGTAAATGCAAGTTTTTCTTTTCAGTTTCCTTAATGTTATAAATGCAGAAAAGAAACTAGGTGCACTAAATCAACAATTCAAATGCTTTTTACTTTCGAGAAACGAAGAATACAAACAACAATTTCTCTTTTGAAGGAAAAATGAGGATTTCAACAACAATTTTTCCTATCAAGGAAATGAAGATTTTACGACAATTTCCTATTTCGAAGCAAATGATTCTTAATGTGACCATAAAAACTACTTTGAAATCAAATTTTCAATGATAAAGAAAATTTTTTTTTTTTTAAACCAACATTGAACAAATTTTCAGCCAAAGGAGGAAGAAGTATATAGAGTCACTGGTCAATTGACGATCAAAATTTTCAAAACAAAGTGCCAAACAAAACTGAAGTAAATTTCAAAGTCAAATTCAAGGGAATTTGGGTGCTTTCAGGAGTCAACGTAGTCTCTAAGGGAGACAGTGCTATACAACGCAAGCTAGGAAGGGAGAAGTGCTCTGCAAAGCATTGTGTCTAGTCTATGGGTGCGTTGGGCGCAGTATACAAAGAAAAATACTACTGTTTAACTCATTTTCTTTAAAAATTTGACTTTGAAAAATTTTAATCTTTATGAGTAACAAATACTGGGTGGATAAAGAAATAAAATCATAGGCTTAAACACCTAGAACTAAGAGAAATTCTCCCCAATGGAGTCGCCAATTTGTTGGGCCATAATTGTGAATTGCGGATAAATCACGCTTCCCTAGACAGGTGATAGTCTAGAACAACAGGTGATAGTCTAGAACAACAGGTGAAAGACTATAAGACTATTTTTCCTAACTCAGAACAGATACACAGGGAGGATTGGAGGCTTACTTGATCAGTCACTTCCAAATGGCTCCTTATGTCGCTTCTATTGCAGCTTCAAATTCAAGCGGTTTTGTGTGGAATGCTTCCTGCAAGAAAGAACAATGAAACAATAGAAGATGCAATAATATAGATATCTATTCAAGCTAGTTAGATAAATCAGTAAAGCATAAACCATATACATCAACCAAGATCTTGCAATATGGAAAATCAAAGTCAATACAAATGCATATAGGGAAAAATAAGCAGTACTCATTATTGATGATAGAAGGAGAGGTTACAACTTAGTGACTGATTTGAAGTGACCTTCCAGCAATGTTCCCAAGCCTCATCACAGTATAAATATCTCCAGCAGTAGCTACACAAATCTAGCTCTCAATTGAAAATTCTCAAGCATTTCTCTACTCAAATTATTCCTTCTCAAGCACTTATATTTGTGTTGAATTTATAGATGAACTGTAGGTTGTTTTGCAATCAATGAATTTCCAATAATAGGCAAGACGTGTTTCCAGTCATGTAGATGTCAAATGGACACTTGGATCCAAAGCTTGGCACATGTGAACTCTTCTATAAGGCATTGGCCAAGTGGAGATTCCAGAACATTGAGAATTTCGCTCCCGATGCGACCAACGCACCTATGAATGTCAGCAAGTGCTTTACAGATAAGACTTACATGGGGCTACCTGCATATGAAATTCACTTAGGCCCCTTAGAGCCTGTGTTGGTGAGCTCTCATATGCTATATAATAAGCTTCAAACCTTGGAAACCTTTGCTTGATGAAAGTCTTGCTTGATTTGTCTTGTTTCTTGTCTTAGGGCATGTAGCAAATGAAATGATAGGGAATGATAGACCCTTGATCATTGGTCCTAGAGATGATGTCCAGTTAACTAGGTAATTGGGAATGGTGCCCAAATTTACCTATAACAATCAGATTTCGCATTTTTCAATTCTAGCCTTATTGAAATTATCGCATTTCGCATTATCGCATTTTGGCCCCGCGCCTCACTTACTACCTTCCACCTCTAAACTCGAATAACGAAATACGCAATCGCACCACAACATCACAATTGCATTTCGCACTTTGCATTTCCTACCGACTGCACTCCCTCTTCTTCTCTAGCCTTGTGACATTGCGATATTGCGATATCACATATCGCATATAGCACTGCTAGCCCTCCATCCCAATTACACCATCGTGCTTTCTGTTAGAGTCGGTCCTTACAGCCCTCTGTCAGAGATCATTTCGCTTTTTGCATATCATTTTTAGGTGTCTCGCTCATTTCACTTCGTTGCATTTCGCTAGGGGCATGCCATTGACTGAAGAGAGGGTTGGATCTTCTTGTATTCCCTCATGCTTGTACCTGCTGGGCTAATTAAAACTCTTCAAAAATCATCGAAGTTCAGGTCACGTCATTCATGGTCATAAATGATTATTTTCGTCAACAAGAGTCTTTCAGTCCTAGAGTCTAGGGTTTCAGTCTTTTGATATGTTTAATAAATTCCCGCTGGCCATGAGGATGATTCTCGAAAAAGTTCTCAGTTTAAATTTTTATCATCAAACACTTTTGAAGACATTTCTAGTTCAAAACTCTGTTTTGAACTAGAAACTGTCAAATTTATTTTTTGTAACAATTATGTATTTTTTCCACCATAAAAATTCCAATGCAGCCTCTGGTCTTTGCCGAAGTCAAAATTCCAAAATCCCTGCAAAAACAAAATCAGTCCATCAGTCCAAAACTCAGAAAAACAGTGAAAAGCCAAAAGACAGAGTTTCATTAAATGATAAAGTGCCAAAATTGCAAAACATTACAAAGTGGGTTGTGGAGGAAATAAAAATCAAATCTAATTCTTGTGAGATATTTCTCAAGCTATATAAACCATTTGCAACAAGTTATTTTCACAAGTTTTCCAAGAAAAGATCGAATTGGAGTGTTGAAGGGCGAAAATCTTGTTTTGAAGCCGAGGAGGTGAACTGACAGTGCACGCGGCGCATACAAGGGGCGCGCGACGCATAGGGAGCGCGCGGCGCACTGGGCATCAATTTCCTTTGTATTTTTACACGTTTTCGATGCATAGGGAGCGCGCGGCCCTCTAGGCATCAATTGCCTTTGTATTTTTACACGCGCGCGACGCATAGAGAGCGCACGGCGCATAGAGCCCTAAGGCCGGAAAACAACATTCCCTGACCCAAATTCGCATCGAATTGCCTCTTTTACCTTCAAGTAAGTTATTCACGCCTACTCATTAATTCATGGATATGCTATGGTGTTTCAAATGTGGAGAAAACAAGTGTTTGTTATGGTGAAATGTAAACCCTATATTCATTTCAAAATTCGTTCCATAGGGTTTTGAAAGAAGTGCTGGTGATATTGTTGGGGTTTCAAAACTTGTGTTATTAACATATATGCTCATGCCATATACTGTCATTGGTGTCACTGCTTATTATTTATCATAGCTTCAGGGTCTCTTTCCTATTCCTTCATTGCTGTCATTGTTATTACCATATCATTGTCTCGTTGTTTATCATTTCTGTTATAGCACATTCCTATTCACTATCCCACATCCTCCATTGACAAAGCCTAATTTTCAAACACTGCAAGGGCTATTTCTTTGTCCTTGATTTCATTTGCCTCATATATATGTTTCCATTTCATTTACACTTTTGTTCCTAATAACTATTTCCCACAACTCTACACTCATTCCTATTCACTTGTCAAATCCCCATGTAGTCAAGCAGTGGCTGTTTTCCCATTCAAAATCACTTGACAGTACTTTTATCATTTTGGTTTTCCTATAGCACCTTGATACATATGTGACACATTTGGGATTAGAACATACACTAAACTCTTGTTTTTCACCATACCTATATCAGCATATATTTTTCAAACATCTTGATTTCAGCGCCATGTCAGAGACGGATTCAATTTATGAGCAGGGGTATGACAGGGATTCCACAGCAGAGGTTAATGTGCCACGGAGGTCTCACAAAAGTGGAAAAAGTGGTAGGAATGTCAGGGAGGAGCCTACTTCTTTGGCTCAATTGCAGGCTTGCCCGCTTGCAATGGATTGTTTTCAGCATCAGTCATGTTTCCAATACTGTGAGATGATTTCTCAAACTCAGCATCATCATGAGCTAGCTCGCCTATTTGTTCTACATTTACATGATGGTCGTGTAAACCTTGCTGGAGTAAACTTCATTCTATCACCAGAGACCATTGCTCAGGCCACTGGGATACCAAACATAGGAGAGGAATGGAACAAACGACAGCAGCTAGAGAAATCCTATTATGAGCCATATATCAAACCTGGGTATTTGAGGTAGCTGAGCAGGGTATTTCCATTCCAATTTTTGAAGGATGAGTTTGCACCATTGATGAAACTCATCATTCGATATTTCAGTTGCGAGGGCAGATTCTCGCGCCTCTATGCGTACCATATCCGTTTGTTGATGCATTTCACAAGGGTACGTATGATGAGTATTCCATACTTCATGTACCGCAACATAGAGCGGATGACATTTCTTGTACAGAATAAGACACCAGCACAGCAGCATAACAGCATATATCATTACGCGCTGATAAAAATCATGCTGATACATTAGCTAACACAGCAGGGCATTGCTTGGGAGGATTTCATCTCCCGTGACTTCTTCGCAGCATCACAGCCGCCTCCCGAGGTAGTTCAGGATGAGGGAGAGCCTTCACACCAGTTTTATATTCCTGAGACTGAGCATATCAGTGCTCTAGTGTATGTGACGTATCAGCAAGGCCACAGAGCCTTATTTGCAGCTACACGACGACTACTATCTCCACCCGGGGTGGAAGGGGTCTCGTTGACTTCATCAACAGAGCGAGTACTATCTCCACATGGTGTGGAAGGGATCTCGCCTTCTTCATCAGCACAGGTACAGATTCAGGACAGAGGCAAGAGGCCTATGCACGATGAGGGCCCTTCAAGAGGCCGAGACACTGATTTTACACTCATCGATGTTGATGCGAGCTCTCCTAGCTCGAAACTGAAAGAGATCATCCAGGAGAAAAAGGCCGAGATTGAAACGCTGAATGAGAAATTTCAGAGAGCTCAGTGGGTGATAAACTACCTGGAGCAGTGGAACAAACAGCTAGAGGATCAGAATACACTTGTAGAGTTGCGGCAAATCCGTGAAGATCGACAATTGGCCCGGAAGAGACCTGGTGACATGACACCAATTGAGCGAGAGACCGAACTCATGCATGTTAACATTCACCTGGAGAAGTTGTTGGCAAAGTTAAATAGAGACAAAGACATGCTCCATCATATGAAAGGTCATTATTGGGCCCGCATGCACATCTGCAAAGCAAAAATGAAGATCCTGAAGAAAAGATTAAGCAGAGCACTGAAACGGCGAAAGAGGCCTGATCCGCTCCGGATTTTGGCCGAGGCTTCATTGGCTGAGCATGAGGCATGATGGAGGATCTTCGCTCCGAATTTGAGCAAATTTGAAGAATTTTTTGTCATTTTTGAAAATTTTGGTCTCAAAACAGATTTTTCAGCCCAACGCGTAGCGCGTCCCGACGCGCGCTTATGATTGGGACACTTTTTGGAGGAAAAATTTGTATTTTTGGATTTTTCATGGTAAGTTATGCATGCTCAGAAATGGCCGAAGCATTTCATCAAGTTATGGATGATCAAAAGGGCCAAAAACACCATGAAAATCACCTTTCTGCCACCTTTTGCACCAGCAGGAAGTACTTGTGGGAGAATGAAGTTTTGGAGGGGCAAATGAGCTCCAAATTGAAAAATTCCACTTGGGTTGGATAGAAAAAATCCAGGGATTTCCAACAAGCTATCATGAGCTTGATTTTGACTCCAGGAAGTGCTCCAAAAGCAGGTCCAAAGGCACGCGGCGCATAGAGGAAATTAGCCTATTTTTCACTTTCGAGCTCAGGAATTCGACCAGTTTGGACCAGTTTCACCTCTTGATGTAATTTTTGACCCAGATTGATGTAATTTGATAAACATGACATAATTTTGGCATGTATTTACCTATTCTAGATGATTCATTCATCAAAAAGTGAAAATCAAGTGAATGGATCAGTTACCTAGCTTATAGAGGCAAGTTGTTTGGCTGCCTAGATTTTAGCTCCTTGTTTAGAATTAGTTCAAACTGCTCCTAGAAGCATGAGCTCGACCCCTAGAGGCATGGGAAGGGGTTAGACTTGTCTAGTTATTGTATTTTCTGAGACACTTTCAGGGTTAGACTGGTGGGACTCTTGGGAAAAGTTTGGCACACTATTGTACATATTTTCTGCATTTTGGCTAAGGAAAGATCAGAGGTTTTGCAGCACCTGTTGGGATTCTTGTGGCTTTCAGTTTTGATGGTGTGTTCTGTTAGTTATTTGTAAGTTCTTTAATTTTTAATGTATTCCATTCCCTTCTTTTGCTTCTGAAACTAAATGAATGAGTAAACGAGGTAGAATCCATTGATTCCAGTGCTCTGCCTTTAAATTTGTTTAGTTTTATATGTTTTCGCCAGTTTGGAGAGGATCCTTGTACTCCCTTGACCTCTTCAGCTCCTTGTCATTCTGCTCCATCCATTCACATAATCAAAAAAGCATCAATACTACTGCCTACCTTGCCCCAACTCGAATTCTGCAAAGATCTGGCCTCATCCCCGAGCCCAAAATTGTTTTTTCCCATTTTTCCAACGAAAACCCAAAAAATCTAAAACAAACCTTCCTATCTATTTACTAGCCTAAAATAAATATTCATTATAAGTCATCTCAGCCCCTTTGAAGACCTTTTTCCGAGATAGACCCGGAGAGAGCCCTCTCCTATCCTCGTAGGGCTAGCTACGAGGCTGAGCGTGGTTTGATGTTGCCTTGAGTTTTACCTTATTTCAGCCTAAGGTAGATTTGAGCACTAACACTTTCCAAAGCCTCCCACTCCAAAGAATTTTTGTGATATTATGCGCTTTAATAAATTCCAAACACATTTTTCACTCCTCTAAGCCTTGTTTCATGCGATTAAGCCTTCCATGAGCATCTTTATCCCTTTTTCCTCTGAATTGCAATCAACAATTTTTCAGTTAGAATTAGATCATGAATAACTGCATGGTTAGAAGCATGGTTGATAGATAATAGGATAAGTAGAGTGTGTTTAGCCATTTGGCCAACTCAATGCAATTTATTTTAGTTTATTTTTTGTCATTTCCTTTCTGAAAATTAGATTAGTTTCCTTCCTATCACTTCTTTTCATAAATTTAATTTAATTTCCTTTCTGTCATTTCCTTTCTGGAACTAATTTTAGTTTCATTGAAGTGTGACAGACTTCACTGAGAACCCTTAGAAATAGCACCCTTTCGTAAAGAAGAATAGGATGACATGAACATAATGTAGCTGCTGTGTATATAGCAATGTCACCTCGAAGTTTGTACGAACCCTGGGTTGATAAATTAAAGTAGTACATCCCTTGGGAATTGCAGCACTCCTTGTGCAATACTAAGGCTCATCACAAGGTTTGTACAGGATGGGCTTGTATGGATCCTAGGTCAGATTTTGCCTTGACCGTGCAGGTGATCAAGGCATAGGCACACAACTTTCGCACAAAACTAAGGGTTTTGTGCGAACTTATCATGCATGTATTGGATTTGGGTGTGCCTTTTTCGCGTCTATGAGAAAAATAGATGCAATCTCCTCGTGCCTGTCTGAGGAACAGGTGCACGGAGGGCCGAAGCTATTTTTTGAAAAATTAATGGAAATTTTGTCATATTTTGGTGCTTTTAGTGTCCCTGATGATTATTTGATGGTAGGATGGTGTGGAGGGAGAGGGATTGGCCTGATCTCCGGGCTACTTTCGTCATTGATTCTCATGCGTGCTAGCAGTTGGCGTGCTGGGGTCTTCTCAAATTTATGGAGAATGACCTCTTACAATCACAAGATCGTCTTCTGCATTACCTAATCTAATGTTGTAACAGGTGACACAATGTCATGGTGCTACTGGGGTGCGACCTTACTATCTGTCCAGAGATGGATATCTATTTTGTGACCAGGCTACTGCCTTAGGGATAGGAGCTTCCTTATCTGTCTCCCCCTCGGAGAGTGGATCCTGAGTAGTTTTCAACGAGCCATTGTGGCGGGACGCCCCTTACGAAGGAATGCATATCAATCACTTTTGTGACTGAATTAACCAAGCGGTGTGCTATGGCTACTATTGTGTGACTGGCGGGGTCGTTTGCGCCCCATCGGGCGTCGAGGCCATAGATTGGTGTTTTATGCCGGCTTAGAGCCGAACACTTTTTCAATTTTGCTTGTTTTTTCTATGACGGGATGCTAGGTCAGCTTTCGAAGGTCCAGGATGGATCGAAATAGTACACATATGTCATCATTCTATGTAGCATCATGTATGAGTGGGTAGTGTTGTTGAGACCTACAGTGGTTGTGCCTGCTGGGGGGTCTCAGGAGCCTCGCATGAAAAGGTGGGACCTTGTGATGCCTTGCGAAGGTGGAGGTAGGGTGGTGCGTTATTGGAATGCCACCATGAAGGATTGGTTTGAGGCTAATCCTCAGATGTTTCTACCATTCCCTTATGTGAGGATGGACTTTCGAGGAGACCTAAGCATGGGCCTTCCTGCTAGGTATGCATGGGGGCCAGTAGGTATGTTTTTATGTTTCATTCTACATTCACTTGAGTATTTATGTTTTTTATGTGTATTATGATGACACTGACATAGTTTTGTTACTCTTGCAGATGTTTGCGAGGTCAGACGTCCCATTGCTCGATTGGTGGGACATCAGCCGATTCAGCAGCCTCGAGTTGTTCCTTGGGTAGGCGGGGGACATGGAGAAGCGCTGGTACAACCTTATGGTGGAGCACCTGGCAGGGGGGCTGGTCCCTCGGGGGAGGGTAGCAGTGCGGCTGCTGAGACTGCTGCTGAGCAGGCTCTTGCTGAGGTGGCAGAGGCTCACATTCTTGAGTTGACAAAGTAGGTGGCTGCTCTGGAGGTCACATCTTGGGTGTTAGAGGATGCATGGGGTTGAGTGGACCAATTGACCCAAGGGATTCCTACCTGAGGATTTTTGGATGACCTCGACGATGCATCGTTAGAGGCATTGATGGCCCAGGAGAGGGACTATCAATCGACTTTACGTTGGGTGGCAATCTATGTTTTGACGACGACTCCAGCGTTGGTACTGGGAGTGGTTGTGGGTCCAAGTGCCCCACCTGGGGGAGCACCACCCTAGAGTCTATATTGTACACAAGGGAAGCACCCGTTATGAGGATGCTTCCCTTATTTTTTTTAACTTGCATATTTGTATCTTTTGGGCTGACCTACAGGTCAGAGACACTATTTTTTGTACTCAGGCACATATATGTTTTGGTATATATGAGAAAGATATTTTTTGTGACTCTACATGGTGTGCCCCCTATTTTTTTATGGATTATTCTATGTTGACGGGCATCTATGTTTTCTATTTTTTTTATTTTTTATGTATGATGGTTTATCCGAGATTCATTCCAATTTAAAATATTGTTAGCTATGAGATTAGTTGTTTGGTTTTGATTTCTTGGTACATGTGTGAATGTAATGTGATCAAAATGTCGACTTAACATTTTTTGCAAGAAAGTATTTTCTAAACAAATGTAAATCCCATATCTCAAATGTTTGGTTTAACTATGACACTACTAACTGGGAATCGAGGTAGATATGCATATGGAGTATGCCTTGATTGAGGGTGTCGCACATAAGTCCGATGAGAATGTCATATTCTTCTTGATTGTTTGTTGTTGAACCGATGCATACACCATTGGTGTAGAATGGCGATCGATCAGGGTGGTAGATGACCTAGGCGGCTGCTCCTAAAATTTGAGACAATCGCGATGCTCCATCGACGAATCCAATGTAATGTTTGGGTTGATGATCCATTGTGACACTAGAGCATATTTTTTGACAAGTCTTTCGGTAAAAAATTTAAAGTTTTTGGTTTGTGTGCTTTAACTCTAGGGGTGGGCCTTCTTGGCCCTTATGGGTATAATTTCTTGAGGTAAAGGTCGTTGACAGGGTTGCTGAGGCATGTTCTGTTTGGCTCTATCAAGAAGTATGCCCCCTCGAGGAGAAAAGTTTTTATGATGTAGGGTCCTTTCCATGAAGTTTCGAACTTCCCTGGTGTTGTCCAGGTAAATCCCCTCTATGGATAGAGGCGATCCCTATAGCCCTAGGGTGGGTCTAGCAACCACGGGAACATACTAACATCTACCTTCCTAGATTGTAAATGAAATTCAGAGCAAGGAAGATGACCTACCTTATTCTGATGCTATGTTTTCATCTTCCGTCAAATATTCTTGATCTATTTCTCTCCTCAAGCTTGATGCACGTTGCTACCAATGTTTGATTACCTATACAAATAATCAAGACACCACGAAAAGCATAAAATCACGACAACCATAAAACAATTACAACCTATCTAACTGATCAAGGAATGCTATAAATATCATTACGAATGTAAACAAGAGTGGAAGATAAACATCAGTTGCATTTTATTATGATGAAGACAAGGGGAGTTTACAACCAAGCCTTGATGTTGAGGCTCTCCTTAGGTAGGTCTGTATCCAAGCATGTTTGCAACACCCTCATACACAAAGTTCCAAGATCTCACTATGTTACTAAAACACAAAAACAATCACACTCTTCTCTATTCTCCCAAAGCTATAATTGCTTCTCCTCTCTCTGATTTCTTCTTCTAACCAGCTAGCTCTAACTCTCTAACTAACTAAGGCAGCAAGGATAATGAGTTGAAGGATAACCAGAAAGGAGTCTCTAGATCGACTTCCTGGATAATGAGCTGAAGTCGACAGGAAGCGGTTCGTAGAAGGAGAGTCATAATGAATACCACATCATCGACACGAAAAAGAGGATGTAGTATGAGTGTTAATCAAGACTGAAACAGAGGATCAAGGAATGCAAAAACTATAGAAGGATTTTCTCTTGAACATATTGGCGACACGTCTCTGGAATTTGGAAGCATTTGACTCAAATAGGATCAGAGGTCATGTTGAAAATATTGGTAATCAAATCATAGGCAAATGGATTTCCCAAACCCATGGAGGCAAAGTGACAAATTGAAGATATCCTAACCTGAAACGAGCTGCAGATAAGTGTCATGTTCAAGAGTTACATACTGCCAACACAACTAATGAATAATTTCCATTTTCCCTTACCATTTCTGGCGAGTACCTATTTATTTTTACACAAGCTAGAAGAGGATAGAATATGATTGTCGTATAAGTTTGTCATTCGGAAAAATCTATCCTAGTACATTTTACGAGCCCTAGGAAGGAGAAACTCGATAATCATCTGTTGAAAATGGCAACAAGAAACAGTGAAGGAGGCCTCCTGAAACATCTTTCCTGATCCTAGTTGGAAAGTGATCACCTAAACTAGGTGGGGACCACACATGTGATTTTTGTCGGAAAAATCTATTTTTAGACTATGTCTATTTTTAGACATATGGAGCATGGTTCAGGGATTGCATGTATGAGATTCTAGGAGTATGTGTCATGTTGGTAAAAATAGATGGGACTCTATTTTTTAGGTCAAAGAGGTCAAAGGCTATTTTTAGACTGCCTCTCCTAAAAATATGGAAGTCAAATATTATTAGCTCTTAATAATATTTGGACTATAAACATTATCTTATTCTCTTGAAGCACTTCAGTTTGATGCCTGGATGTGGCACATGCAGCTGACAGAAGGAAATACGCTTTTCCTAGGGTTTAAGTGAAGCTATTGCATGAAGACTTCGGTTAGAACTCATGTGACAGAGTTTGGTGGAGTTGATTGAGGAAGTTAGTGGAGTTGTATTCAGTTTAACTAATCTAAACATAGTTGAGCTTTTTGTATCCAAGTTAACTAATAGATACAATTAGTGAGAGTGGTGTGAATTAATTATTAATTAATTCACTAATTATTAACTCATAAATCAACTAAAGAATACATCAGTTAACTTCAGTGCATGGACAGTTTCAGTGGAGACCAGTGCAGAATTAGGTGAAAGAGCAGGTTAACTATCGGTTGTGACTATACTGTTGCTATTTGCAACACACAGATAGGTGGAGTAATCAATGAGGATTGCGCAGTTCAATCCAAGTGGTTTATCTATATAAAGAGACCATCCCATAGCATTGAAACACACAATTGAGGTTGGCTATCAAGTGGCTAAAGGTTGGAGCATGAGTTTTGCTAGATCTAGCTTGATAGTGTGTAGCATGGGAGGTAGTGCATGAGAGCTTGCATAGAGCTTTGTACTATGATTGTTACATGATCTCCATGGCATGTATAATATACAGATAGTTGGGGGTTTTCAGCTTTAAGCTTTCCCATGAAATACTGTGTTCATATGTGTGAATTTTTATGGCTTTAATGTGTGCATGCAATTGATTTTATTTCCGCATGTGATGATCAATGGTAGAAGAGATTCTGTATTGTGCATGAAGCTAAAATAGTGTGTGATCAGGAGAATCTCGGTGGATAACATTTCAGTTATTCAAATTTCTACATGGTATCGGAGCTGTGTTATAGAAATTTCTACATGGTATCGGAGCGATATTGATCATTGGAGCAATTGAAAAGCATTGAAGCGGTTGAGTTTGAGGATAAACTCAAGAAACATAAAGATGGAGAAAGCCGGAAATATACATGCATGTTGTATATAATTTTCTACATGGAATGAGAGCGAGAATTTTTGGGTGCGCGAGTTTGTAGGGAATATCTGAAAATTTTTGGTGAAATATTTTCAGAAATAAATAGCATATTTGGATTCCTTGCGAAAAAATACCCAAATTGAAAAAAAAAATCGGTTGAATCGGAGCTCGGATGAGGGAGATATCATCAATTTAAAATCAGCTCTTTTGTTAGAAAATTTTGCGACGGCGGGACAATTGCAATGTGCGCGAGCCAAGAATCTACATGCACTGAGGTACAAGATGCATGCAAATCTTTGAAGAGCAAAGTGGAGGTTAGTGACTTGGTGGTTGAGAGGGAGCCTCTCAACATGCAGCGTGAGAAGCAGTCTCGGAAGGTTGTGGAGCAGCCACAACTGGAGATGCAGAAGAATCTTTATAGATTTGAAGTAGATGGGATTTCTATGGAGCTTCCTGCTGATGGGAAGTGCAAGGAAGACATGCAACTGAAGCTTGATAGGGAGCAAGTGTTGCATGCAGGCGAGAAAGACATGCAATTGAAGCTTGAGACGGAGCGGGTTTTGCATGCAGGTGATAGTGAACCTCGGAGTGTGGAGCAGCCACAAGAGGATCATGGAGTGGAAGAGACCACTCATGCAGAGAAATTTCGTGCCAGACGGGCAGAGGGAGTGCATGCAGCTATACCACCAGGTAGGAGGTGGGGCGACATGCATGATTGATCCCAAGAGGAGATTTCTGGGCAGATTCATGAGATGGTGTGGATCTCATGGATTGAACCTGGCTACGAGGTGCCCACAGCGCAGCAGTAGCAAGATCAGTTGGAGTGATGCAGGCAGATCAAAGTGACGGTGTCGGATACTGGAGCGCGGATCAGAGTTGACAGCAAGTGCAAGAGTGCATGGGTGCAAGAGTTCAACAGCGCAGTAGTTCCTGATGACATGTGCAGTTGGTACCAGCAAAAGTCGAAGACTTTGATGATAGATGCTAGATGCATCAAGACTGATTGAGTTGTTTGGAGCCTATTCAGTTTCAGAGGAGTTGCAGAGCAGATGCATGGTGTTGCATGGTGCATGCATGAGTTTGCATGGCACATGCAAAGGGTGCATGGCGAATGCATGGAGTTGCATGTCGCATGCATGGAGTTGCATGGCGCTTATGAAGGTTGCAGGGCGAATGCATGGAGTTGCATGTCGCATGCAATGACATTCCTTTCTTGTTGAGAGGGAGTGTTGAAAATGGCAACAAGAAACAGTGAAGGAGGCCTCCTGAAACATCTTTCCTGGTCCTAGTTGGAAAGTGATCACCTAAACTAGGTGGGGACCACACACGTGATTTTTGTCGGAAAAATCTATTTTTAGACTATGTCTATTTTTAGACATATGGAGCATGGTTCGGGGATTGCATGTATGAGATTCTTGGAGTATGTGTCATGTTGGTAAAAATAGATGGGACTCTATTTTTTAGGTCAAAGAGGTCAAAGGCTATTTTTAGACTGCCTCTCCTAAAAATATGGAAGTCAAATATTATTAGCTCTTAATAATATTTGGACTATAAACATTATCTTATTCTCTTGGATGGGCTCGAGTTTGATGCCTGGATGTGGCATGCGGTACAACGGAAGGAAATACGCTTTTCCTAGGGTTTAAGTGAAGCTATTGCATGAAGACAGTTAGAACTCATGTGAAGGGATTTGGTGGAGTTGATTAGGGAAGTTAATTGAGTTGTATTCGGTTTAACTAATCTAAACATAGTTGAGCTTTTTGTATCCAAGTTAACTAATAGATACAATTAGTGAGAGTGGTGTGAATTAATTATTAATTAATTCACTAATTATAAACTCATAAATCAACTAAAGAATACATCAGTTAACTTCAGTGCATGGACAGTTTCAGTGGAGACCAGTGCAGAAATAGGTGAAAGAGCAGGTTAACTATCAGTTGTGACTATATTGTTGTTATTTGCAACACACAAATAGGTGGAGTAATCAATGAGGATTGTGCAGTTCAATCCAGGTGGTTTATCTATATAAAGAGGCCATCCCATAGCATTGAAACAGGCAATTGAGGTTGGCTATCAAGTGGCCAAAGGTTGGAACATGAGTTTTGCTAGATCTAGCTTGATAGTGTGTAGCAAGGGAGGTAGTGCATGAGAGCTTGCAAAGAGCTTTGTACTATGATTGTTACATGATCTCCATGGCATGTATAATATACAGATAGTTGGGGTTTTCAGCTTTAAGCTTTCCCATTAAATACTGTGTTCATATGTGTGATTGTTTGTGGTTTTAATGTGTGCATGCAATTGATTTTATTTCCGCATGTGATGATCAATGGTAGAAGAGATTCTGTATTGTGCATGAAGCTAAAATAGTGTGTGATCAGGAGAATCTCGGTGGATAACATTTCAGTTATTCAAATTTCTACATGGTATCGGAGCTGTGTTATAGAAATTTCTACATCATCATGATGACGGATCTGATGTCATTAAATTTTAACGTGCCCAACAAAGGTGAAGCTCGGCATCTTTTCATGTTTAGAGAGTTTGAAAAGAGGAGAAAAGATAACTCCAGAAGTCCCTTTTCATAAATAGCCCCTCATACCCAGATAGGTAGAAAACAAAATATGAGAGAACCTCTTAGTTGCGATAGGCTAAGGTATTCCTTCTTCGTAAATAGTTTATCGAAGCCCGAAAAATGGGTAAACATATACTAGGTAAACAATGTTTCATAGCCTTTACCGACTTCAAAACGACAACAGCTTGGAAATATTTTCAATTTTTGAAAGTCATAAAAGAGCTAAAGGATGACTCCTCCTGGAGGAACGAGTGGTATTAAAGGTAGCAACTATTTCCATTGATGGTGGAGCTATTCAGAATAATTAAAGCTCAATAGGATGACTAAGAAGACCACTCATTGCCGCTGTTCCTCAAGAATGGGTAAAAAAACTAAGTGAATGCGTATGATCGGCCAGGTAGATGGTGATGATGGAATGAGAAAACCAAGGTTCATCTGGAAAAATAGACTGATAAAATGGCAATCATGAAAGGTAAATTAAGAATGGTTTCATTTTTACACAAGCTTAAAATTAGGAAACTCTTCTTGAAGTTGGTTTCTTTTTTACACGAGCTTGAAACATTTTATAAAACTATGCTTGAAACCGGTTTCATTTTTACACAAGCTTGAAATGGAAACAAAATATTCTTGAGATTGGTTCGCATGCCCCTAGCATGATGACTCAATTTGAGGTACATGCCCCCCAGCTTCATGGAATTCACTTGAGTAAAAGTGGATGGAATGAAGGTTCAACTACGAGATCAAGAGAAAGACTCGACTGGGATCTTACGAGATCTGATCAAAGACTCGAATTGAAAAGGGAACTTGTTTCATTTTATAATGAGGTTGACACAGTAAATTAATTATCCTCATGACAAATTGTTTCATTTTTTAAGGATATTGACACAAGAAAATGAACCATGCTCTAACGAGCTTGATCATGATGAATAAGAAGTGATGGATTCCAATATTTTCTCCTCTGTCAAGAGAAAAACATCTCGGAAATTAGGACCCAGTGCCCCCAGTACATTGTGTACTACCTCACTAATGGAATTATCTATGGATGCAGACATGGAATAGGTGGCCACATAATTGACCTGTGGCAAAGAAGATATCACTGGCAGGTAAGGACCAGGAAGGGACAACGGTAGACTAGATGTCACATTAGGACCAAAGAATGAAAGTTGGTCAATTGTCACGATCCGACCTTCATGTGGAGAACAGACCACATGAAAGAGGGAAGATACAAGTGCACCCATGGCATAAGTGTAGTTGCGCCATAGGAGTAAATTAAAATTCAAGGGGCCTTGGACCACTATTACGTCTATATAGATGGTTTTCCCTCTCAAAGTAATAGGCAACTTCGGAAGGATCCCTAACGGCTGACTTGTTCCTCTGTTAAAAGACAATATATTATGAGTAACAGACACAAGCTGTGGAGAAACGAAATATTTCCATGTATTTGAGGATAGAATACTAAAAGAGGCACCTTCATTTATAATCGTGCCTGGTACAACCATATTGCAGGCCTACACAGTGATCTCAAAGGGCACGTAAGAAGGAATATGATATCTCGTGAATCGACTCCAATCAAAGGAAGCAACCAAACTACATGGAGGGGGTGTTATAGGAATAAGATGATTATCCCCATGTGTTATGGGAGTAGAAATACCATCCTCCTTGAATTCAAGAATGAGAGAAGGAGGATCACTTTCTGGAACTATGGCGACAGGAATCAGAGGATCATCCTCCTCGATCATGAAAATTGAAGGATCACCCTCTGATCCCAAGGAATCAAAGGAAACAAAAATAACCTGATTGGGATGAGACCCACTCTCGATGGAAAATACTTGATGAATTGTAGAGAGAATCAGACTAACATTTTTCTCAACCAATGGTTGGTCGAGAATGGACTTGGGAGACTGACTTTTAGAGAGAGAGGAATTGACCAGAGATGAATCCCAATCAATGGGTTGATCAACTATGGGAGGACTCGAAGAAAATTTTCGATAACTGATGGGAAGACAGGACTTAGAAGCTAAAATGGTATCCAACACTTTAGATGCTTCACCCATATGAGGAAAAAGGTGAATGGGTTGGTTCCCTTCACACAACCTACATGGAAATTTGATCTTAACCTGTTTCTTACGAGTCTCATTATCTTTAGCTAAAGGCTCATCATCAACATGATGCCCAGAGGCTGATGATGAAGGATGAATCGGGCCAACATACCACACTTCTAGCACCTTGGGAATACTAGGGAAATCATGAAGAAGGTGATCACCCTCACATAGCTTGCAATGGAATTTAACTCTGCGAGACCGAGTGGGGGTTTCTCAATATTAGCTGCATGGGTAGCAATAGTTGCTGATTTTACCCTAGCTTATTTTCCTTCTTCTTCTTCTTCTTCTTATTATTATTATTATTATTATTCTTCTTAGCCACTCGGTTACTAGAATCCATACTTTTACCAAGAGAAGAGGAAGAACGAGGTGGAGAAATAGGCGAAGAAGGTGAGGGGTCAACCTTAGGATCAACATGGGGTTGACATGGTTCAAGAGGAGGAGAAATTAGTTGAGAAACTATTTGGATGTTTGAAACCACAGGGGTTGAAAACAACGAAACTGACAGGCCAATGGTTAATCCTGGGAGGGACAAATTTTCCATATATGGGGCACCAATATTCCCAAACAAAGGAAAAGGACCAGGATTCCCATCTGAGGGGATTCCTTGGTTGATGGAATCTAGAAACGTCGCCATTAGAATCAACCCTAAAGAATCACTAAGGAATATAACTTTAACTAGGAATATTTCATGGGCAGTAAAATTTTAATACATTACAAAAAAACTCTACCTTTTCATATTTTAAGAGTCAAGAAAAGGGAAAAGGGTGATTCTAGTCACTTTCAGGTTGAACGAGCGCGAAACGACAAGTGCTCGATGATCTTTTCAAACTTAGAGAGTCAAAAAAAGACCAAAATGACTACAAGAAATATAATAAAGAGGGTGTACCAAGCTTTCTTGAACTGCAATATACACCTTGGTGATCAAAAGAAAGAGAAATGACCAAGAACTTAACATACATGCAGGCAGTCAACCCGAATGTTGTGTTCAGTTTATCACAGTTACAGGGCGACAGACTCGAATTCCTATGGATAAAGGATTGCAACCTATGAGGTTCTCCCTTTATATACTTAATGATACGGGGAGAAAAATTCCATGCTAGCAATGTCTACTGCCAGATGGCGAATGACAGCTACTATGTTTAATGACACCGGAACACGTCACTAGCCTAGACCTCTAAATGTGAGCATTAGGTTTCCATGATTCCTTAGTTTGATTGAACTCATTTTAAAGTTGATCTTTGAATTAATGTTGCAATTTCAAGGCCCTATTGAATTTCATATGAACCTCTATATTCAGTTATATGTGAAAATAAATCCTTCAATTCGATGAATGCTATCTAGTGAAGGGAAGAGTCTCAAACAATGATGCAACAAACAGTAATACTACAAAAGAAACTTTTTCCTAACTAGATGACTTTCATTATCCAAAAGTAATCTAAAACATTCAATGACGTGAATTATGCAATGTAATCTATTCAAAATCCTCTTTTTTAAAACTATGCAATTGTAATATGTGCACAATTTCCTTCTTTTTTTTTGAATGAACAAGAATGCACTCAATGCATTTTTCGATGAAATGAGAATCTACTTAATGCAATCTTTTAATGAAAGAGAATGCACTCAAAGAAACTTTTAGTTTTCAATAATTAAACATGTAATCTAAGTTCAATGATAATTTTCAAACAGGACTTTTCAATGCAACTTGATCTAATGCATTTTAACGAAAAGAAAACTTTGAGACGAAAACTAAAAGAATGCAAATTTTCTTAATGCAAAAAGGATGCAACCAAACATTAAGAATAAAATCTTCTTTCGAACACTTTGTAATGAAATTTCTCAAAGGGCTACAAGACATATGAGTTCAAGCATGAAGAGGACTTCCAAAGCGTGGGCTCAAAACAAGGCATTAATCCCCTTTTACATCAAGCAATCATACAAAGAATACTTTTCAGCTGAACAATGAGCAATGTAATCTATGCTCACAAACAAACAAGCAGACCAAATGAACTTGGATAGGCACTTGATACTCGATCACTCAATCAACCAAAAATTAAAAGGAAATCAACTAGAGATGGCTCACCAAGTAAGGAGACTGACTCAATCAGGAGGGTGATGTCCCACGAAGCATGCAACCATGAAATTTATGCACAATCCTAGAAAAACCGAGGATGTAGGATGTGTTGGCGAGAATTCAGGTCTCGCGGACAAGACCCAGGTTCAGGAGTTGTGGCCAACAAAGGGGTCCGATGTAGTCTAGGATCACGCCGGCATTTTCACCCTACACCGGAGAGCAGTGAGTCTCACCCGAGGCGTGCCGCAACCACATGCAGAAGGGGATGAGATCGATGGCAAGGAACAAAGTCGCAACTCATGAGGGACAATACATCAATTATATAGACAGCGTCATGTGCGCAAGAGCACTTAAGAAGGATTCAGACATTAGCAAATAAAATTTTAAACCAGCATAAACACATTACATGCATGTAAACCTCTTATTGAGACAGCAACCTTTCATTATATTAATCTCTTGGCCAAGCTCATGATTACATAGCATTTTCAGCGATAGCTTACAACTCTGATACAGATGTCTTACGGAACAGAAAGGTAGAATAGAGAAGATTAGGAACCATAGAAGTGTCATGCATGATCCCCCGCAGTCGCTCTGTGCTTCTTCTCCTGTCACGAGCCTCGCAACCTCTGCAGCATCCTATTCTTTCAGCCGGGTGACTGTTATTTATTCACCCGCTATCGCAACTATCAGTTCCTCTGTGTCTTTTCTTCAGCTGCTTCCATCTTCTCTCCTGTTATCTGTGTGTTCCGCTTTCTGTCTTCTACTGTGTGTTTTCTTCATCTGTACTTGTGCATGTTCTTTCTTCAGCTATCTCATGCTTCCGCGCCACCTTGATAGCTCCGTGACTCCTGGTAGTTGCGACGTGGTCGCGATTGCCATGTTTCTTCATGCCGCAACTCAAAAGGTAAAAATTCAAAATGTTCTAACCAAGATTTCAAAAACAAGGGCCCCAACAGGCCCCGACCACAGTTCCTTGACTCGTCCCCAAGTCAATCACAAATGACAGTTTCCACCTCCATTGCCCCGCTGGCTCCCGTGCCCTGTTCGGCCTGTGTGCCTTCGTCCCGTGCCCTTTCCTGCTGTGCTCCTCCAAGCGGTTGTTCAAACAAGGGCCCCAACTATGGGACCCTGTGGAGCGCTATATCTTTGAGCCCAGTGAAGTCCGACACCGCTTGTTGCCAGCCCTGCATTAGTGAGTCTGCTTCCTCAGTGATCCTAGTGGCAGCGGCCTCCTCTATATTCGTCGGGACAGCCCCAAACATCGTGGTAAGCTGGGTCTCAGCCTTTGCAGCTAGATGTTGTATTGATTTGGAACTGGCTTGAATGGGCGGATGGATTTCCCAAATTATCTACTTGGTCGTTGCTGAGTTGGCCTCGGTCTGTTGCATTTGAACCTCAAGCTCATCCGCCTGTGCATAGAGTTGATCTAACCGCACGGGATCTGTGGTTTCCTGAATTTCCCTGGAAATCTGTTGCAGCTGGGCGGAGATGGGCTGCATTTTGACCGTGAGGGCGAGTGAACACTCCTGCAGACTTCATAGGAGGTCGTAAGCCTCGCGCGCTGTGGAGTGAAGGTTCTCCCGCATATGAGCTTCCTGGGTCTGCTTGGCTGCTACTTGTTCAGAATATACAATCTGTGGGTCGGGGAGCGCGGGCCGTGCGGCTAACGCCACTTGAAGATCCTGATTCTCCCTGCGCAGGCCTGTGAAGGTAGACCGAATGTGGTAAGCCTGTACTACTACATTTCTCTCCGCTATATCGTAAGGAAGTGGGGCATCGTGAGCCCTTACAGCGGGCCATAGGTCTGAAAACGCCCGAGCAGCAACGGTGACTTGCTCCTGCAGGTAGGTCTTCTCCTTGGTCAGTTGGTCGCGCTGTTCAGTAAGCGCTATGATCTGATGGTGCTGCTCATCGCACCACTGCTGCAGCTCCGAATGAAGCTGTTCAGCCTGCAGGGCCACCCGTTGAATGAATAGGTACAATTGGGTTGTACCCCATGTTTCTATGTTGTCAATGCCGGAAGCGCCCTGCTCCGGCGTTCGCTCCTGCAGAGGTTGTCCACTGGCCACTGATCTGTTGGAATTCTCAGGAGGGGAAATTGGTGTCTGTTGTTGCATTGAGGTGCCCATGTCGGAATTTGGCCGTTCTTGCTGAGTGGTCTGGCCTGTGGTGGGAGGGTCAGCATGCTCAGGCGGAGCCTCGACCGAGTCAGCCCCAACATTGGCCAGCCAGGTAAATATAGTAGAGACAGAACCCTGGGGTGTGGCCACGGGGTCGACTGGTGGTACTACGGCCTCAGTACTGGAGGTGACTTCAGCCCCGTGGTCTCCTCCAAAGAGTTCCTAGATAAGGGGGTCGAATACAGTGGCAGATGAGTTGGATGGAACGGATGAAGTGGCAGGTGGCTGGACGGTGGAGGGAGCGGTGGATGGTGTGGAGGAGGGATGGGGGAGGCGAATATTGATGAATTCTGATGGGTCGATCAAGGGTTCCTCCAGAATTAATGTCCCTGTGAGTGGAGTGGGTGGCGGATCGTCATCAGTAAGGTCCACCACCGAATCAGTGACGGTGGTGCGGGCCCACTTGGATGGAGGGGGGTCTAATTGATCAGGTCCCAGGCCCGTTTCGCCCATTGGGGTGATGATGGGGCTGGTAGAAGTGAATAATTTGTTAAGGATGGGAGAAGTGAGAGGGGCAGTATGGGACAGAGAAAGAGAATGACTAATCTGGAATTCAGAAAATAAAGGAAACAACGGGGCACCGCTTGAAATAACTTGGGTCGCCACATTGAGACTTCGTACCTGAGTATTGAAGTGTTGTACGACGGGGACCAGTGATTCGGGGAGTCCCTTTGAGGTCCCAGCTGTATCCTGAGAAGGTCCCACCGCGGCCTGTGAGGGCCCTGCCGTGCCCGTCTCGGCAGGCTGTTGCGTCAGCAGCATCCGCTCAAAGTTGTATCTGGGGATCCCGTCGCGGATGTGCTTTGTGACCCCCGGCCACGCAGAGACCTCGCGGTGAAAGGTAGCGTCGTCCAACTGGAATTTGAGCGGCGCCATGTGGAAGGTGGCTTCCGGCACGCAAGTGGGGTGGAGGTAAGTGTGCCTGTGGCTTACCCCGAACCACACCTGCTCACTATAGTCGTCCAACAGGTTCCTGGGCACCCGTTGCTGGTTAGCCACCACATCTACCATTAGCCCGTACCAAGCCCGAAACGCTTCCGCGTTCACCTGTTTAGTGCTGGGGTCAGAGGACACCTGCCACGGGGTGAATTTCATCGCGAGGGGCTGGCTCGCGGTAGTTTCTGCCGGCAGCCGGACAGGAGGAATGTGCCATTTCCACATGGAAAAAGCTACAATCAGGTAACCATAGATGAAACTAGTGGTGCGCTTATAATTCTCTTCGCATGCCGCGAATAGTTCTTTGAGCACGAAAGAACACCAATTCAGCCTGGTGCCTTGGATACAGTGCTCCGCAATGGAGATGGTATCCAAGGTGCACTCTCCTTTGGTATAATGCCGCATCGTCTTGCTAGCAATGAGATAGCAAGCGAACCGAATCTCCGGCTTGTTAATTAGATCAATTTTGGCACCTTTCCCCCCCCGGCGAGTGCCATATTTGGCATAGAGGTCTGTATCACCCGACTTCCGTGCGCGCTTGGAAGATGTCTGACCGGCAGCGGAGACGTCTGCGCCATTCTGGGACAGCCCTGTGAGACGATGAATGTCTTCAGCGTGAATGGGGATCTCCTCGTTTAGCCACAAGGACCCGTTCTGAATTCGGCTGAGGAGGAACCGGGTGCATTGCAGGGCCGGTCCTGTAGTCCCGAAGACAGGAAGAGTTCTTAAATTCATCAGGGACGATTGCTAGAGGCCCCTGTACTCTGGTCGCATTCGGTTGGTTGAGCTATTGCCTGGTGTGTAGTGATGCTCCATATATGTCTGCCAATGGAGGTAGGGGAATTCGACTGGGTCAGACAGGTTGGCGTCTATTAGTGCTGCACTGTCATATTTTCCAACCAGCGACTCTGTTCTGTGGATTCGACTGTCCAGCACTGGTTCAGCAATGGATAAGAGAGCCTTTGGCATCTTGGCACGGCGCTGGTAAACCTGGAGAATTCTTCTGGAGCTTCTATCTTGGTGCGGTGCGTTTTGAGACTTCAACCGCTCTGGTGTCGCTGCAATTTCCAAATTGAATTGGTCCGGCATTCTCGTGCTGTTGGTCTCCATGCAAGTTATGTCATCACCTAGCATGAGCGGAGTTGATGAGACCCCATAACGATAATTAATTCCTGTTGGCCTTCTTGCCTGCGATAATCGTGCAATCGATCGCATGCCTGTGTGTAATCTAACAGTTGCTGACGGCATCATGGGGAAATGGGTGGACGCGGCGGCTGAGGGAACTGCGGATGATGGCAAATGATTATAGTACGGTTATTGTCTACTTATGGTAATTTATGATGCAAATCTGAGCGATCCTACGGACTGACAAAAAGGACTGACGGAAATGACCTGGACTGATACTGGCACGTGGATGGATCCTACAAGGATGACACGCTGGACGGGCGCCACCTCAACCATAGTCGGTTGCGGTGCTGCCCCACAATTAAGCAGTTATTGACAGACTACCTATGAATGGAAAAGACTCCCTACGCTCATCCCGGTTGCGGGAGAGTTATTCGACTAAGCTACGCTACGGGTGCTCTCGGGTGCGAGAGTTATTGATGAGAAGTGAAACGTATTTACTCCTGGTAGGGTTTCAGGGCTTGTGCCATTCACCCACCCAGGGAGAACTGTACCGTCCAGCTGTGCCAACCGAACGGCTCCTGAGTCGCGGATCTCGATGACAAAGTAGGGTCCCAACCAGTGCATCTGGAGCTTGCTTGGAAACTTCTGGAACCGGCTATCATATAAGAGAACTTTGCCGCCAACTTGGAATGCTTTGTTCTTGAGGTGGCGGTCGTGCCACGCTTTCTGCCTGGCCTTCTGAACCTTCTGGTGGAAGTTCACCAGGAATCGGGCCTCATCCAGCTCCTGTAGCTCCTGGAGGCATTCTCGAAGTGACTCCTCTTCTGAGAACTGAAGAGACGTAGCGATTAAAAGATTGGGTACAGTGAACTCGGCGGGAATCACAGCTTCCCGACCATACACCAACTGGAATGGCATCTGATTGGTCAAGCATTTCACCGTGGTCTGGTACGCCCACAATGCTACTGGGAGACGCTCATCCCAATCGTCGCGCTGAGCATTGCAAATCTTAGTCAAGCCTTTTTCAAGAATTTTGTTAAATGCTTCCACAGTACCATTGGCCTGCGGGTGGTATGGGCTGCTTTTGTGATGTTGAATCATAAATGTGTCCAGTAGTGACTTGACCATGGCATTAATGAAATGCGTACCCTGATCGCTGGTTAAGCTTCGTGGGCAGCCAAACCGGCTGATGATGTGTTCAAAAATGAACCGGGCAGCTGTCTCCGCCGAGCAGTCACGTACCGCCGCTACCTCAGCCCACCAGGTGAGGTAATCTGTGGTGGTAATGATGTACCGGGCCTTGGAGTTTTTGGCGACCGGGGCGATGGGACCTACAAAATCGACAGCCCACTTTTCGAACGGCCGCAACACATGCACTGGGTGTAGCGGAAGCTTGTCCCGGTGAGAGGGCCTTCCCGTCTGCTGGCAAACATCACATCGCTTCACGTAGGCCTTATAGTCAGCATGTACTTTCGGCCACCACAGGCCAGCTTGGAGCACCTTTCTTGCGGTGGGTTTCACACCCACATGCCCTCCCGCAACACCGTTGTGACATTCCCACATTACCGCTTCCCGTTCGTGGTCAAGGACGCATCTGCGCAACACCTCATCGAGGCCCAATTTGTATAGCTGCCCCGCGATCAATTGGTAGTCGGCCGCCCAGACAACCAGGTGGCATTTCTGGAGCGGGGTGCAATCCTGAGGGCATTGTCTCGTGGTCAGATAAGTGGCAATGTCAGCCAAGTAATCCGGTACCGCTTCGACTCGGAAGAGGTCAGCATCCGGCAGCTGATTGTCCAACGAGCCTTCGTTCTCTCCCGTCTCCAACCTGGATAAATGATCGGGACCGACATTCAACCTTTCGGGCTTGACAATCACCTCAAACATGAATTCCTGGAAAAGTAGAAGCCAGCGACAGATTTGTCCTTCCAAAACAAGCTTATTCACCAGATACTTCAATGCAGAGTGGTCCGTAAAGAATTTGAATTTGCGGCCTAGAAGATAGTGGCGGAACTTCAGGAGGGAGTACACCATCACCAACGCCTCCCACTCGGTCGTGGTGTAATTCTTCTCCGCATTCGATAACCTGCGGCTGGCGAAGTAGACGAGGTGGTCAACTGTCGTCTCCCCGGGTTGCGCCAAGACAGCCCCAAGTGCAATACCGGACGCATCGATATGCACATGGAACTGCTTATCCTTGTCGGGATGAAAAATTATGGGTGCCATCGCCAACTTCTCCTTCAAGGTGTCAAGGGCCTTCCTACACTCCTCCATCCACTGGAATACTTATGACTTCCGCAACAGTTTCTCCAAAGGGGCCGTAATCTTTGCGTAGTTGCGGATAAACCGCCTGTAATATCCTGTGTGCCCGAGCAGTGCACGCAACTGCTTCATGGTTTCAGGGGCTTCCATGTGAACTATGACCGCGACCCTGGCGAGATCGACACAGACCCCTTGCTTGCACACCATGTGGCCTAAGAGTGTGCCGAATGGAACTGCAAAAATACATTTCTTCAAGTTCAAGGAAATCTGCAGCTGACGACACCGGTCAAACATAATACGCAAAAGGGTGGCGTGTTTCTTCAACAGGCTGTAGACGGTCCAGTCGTCCATGTAGACCTCCAGGAACTTGTGAATGTACTCCCGGAAAGCAGTAATTATAATCCGGGAAAACACAGCCGGTGCGTTCTTCAGACCAAACGACATAACATGGTATGCGAATGATCCCCACTCAGTGGTGAATGTCGTCTTTGCTTTGTCTTCTTCGGCAATGCGCACCTGATGGTAGCCCGAAAACCCATCAGTGAAGGAATAGGCTTCATTTCCCGCAACATGATCTAGAACTTCATGGCTGAAAGGAGTGGGAAACGGATCGTGGATGCAGGCATTGTTCAGACTCCGGTAGTCTACGCAGACACGTATCTTCGCTTTGTCCTTCTTGTTCTGAATGACAATGGGACTCACCCACTCTACTTCCTCTACTGGAAAGATAAGACCTGCAGCCAGCATCTTGTTGATCTCCTTCTTGACCTTTTCTTTGATACGTGGGTTCAGCCAGTAGGGTCGGTGCTTCACCGGCCTGGCCCCCGGTTTCAGCACAATGCGCATTTCGCCAAGATCCCCCTTGATCCCCTTCAGATCTGCAACCGAGGACGGGAACAAGTCTTCGTATTCCTGGAGGAGGCTGAAAATTTCTTTTGTCGTTTCCTCGTCCCAGTAATCTCCCACCATTTCCAGTTTGGGTTTTTCGTTGGTTCCAATGTTCAGCTTCTTCGTCTTTAGTGGCTGTAAATGGACTCCTTCAGTCGTCGGCTCTTCACTGATGTTCCGCTCGCCTTCCTTTTCGTCAACATAGAGATGCCTGAGGTCCTCCAGACTATCATCATCCAGATCGCCGTCAATCCGGTGGCAAACCAACTCATGCCTGGCCTCAGGTCGTGACACAACCAGGCCCCCGTCGGGCTCGGGATGGCAGAAAAACAAGACCTCCTTGATTTCCTGTAGGGCTCGAGACTCCTGCGCCATCTCCCCTTCGAACAAAAAGCACCGAATGAACTTGTCTGTGACTTCCTGCCAAGAGCGGGTTCCCCATTTCCGCTCTTCCTCCAAGTACCAGGCCTGGGGAATTGTATCCAGGGAGTGGATAAACCTGTGGACTCATAGCTCTTCAGGGTACCTGGTGCTGCGCCACTGCTCCTCACAGGCCTGCAAATGGTGTCGCGGGTCGGAATTTCCATGATACTTAAGCCTACTGCGAGGACTTCATCCTCTTTAAAGCGTGCCCGTAGAGCATCCACCATGCAATCCCATCGCAACAGAGTGTTGCGGTGATTTTTCCACCACCGAGCCGACGTGAATTGCAAGGCCACATCCAAAAGTGGTATCCGGCTTTCGGCTGGGACCATATCTTCCACCTTGGTAATAAAATTATTGACAGCTTGCATGTTTGACAGGGTGGGATATCCGCGGATCTCAGTCCCCACCCACCGGACTTGGGCAATGGTAGCACATCTCCGCGTGGTGGTCTCATACCCCCCTTGCTGCCAGTCTTCCCACGCGAGTTCGGATCTGAGCTCCGAGCTCTGCACACTCTGCCAGCTGACAGAGCCGGTCGCGGTTGGGTTAATATAGTCATCCCGCTTTCCTGCAGTCGTCTGATAAAGGTGGTCCATCATCTGAGCATCCTCCTGATTGTCCACTGTTTTCGTATATCACGAGCCCTGATACGGGTCGAGGGGCTGGGTGACTCGTACCTCCCTATCCTCAAAGATCATCAGCTCCTTTTTAAGGTCGATGATGGCGTAATTCTCAAAAGCCCACTCAATGCCGAGTAAGGCAGGATAAGGATCCTTGTCGCCCATGATATCAATAACCTCAAAATTGGTGTATGTCTTCACCCCCGCAATGTCGACCTCGACAACCTCGAGCCGGCCAATTGGCAGAATGCAGTACTGGTTTGCCATCCTAAGTTGGATTGGCGAGTAGGCCAACCGTGGCCTTCCAAGAGCCTCCCACGTCTTCCGTGGCAGGATGTTGACGTCGGACCCCAAGTCCAGCATGGTATCGCTGATTTGGAATCCCACAACCTGCGTGTTAAGCCGGAATTCTTTGCCTGTTCGTTTCTTGTTCCGCTTGACACGCTACACGTATTGAGGGCCAGCGTTCGCCGGATCCCTAACTCCTGTACGCCCCTGTAATGCTCCTTCCAACGCATGCTTAAGCTGCTGTCGTAGCGTAGCATTGTCAACAATCCTGAGGAATAGCTGGAGCCAGTCCTCGATCACAGTACCTGTAATGCTTTGCGCCCCAGATTCTGGCAACACGGGCTCCTCCAGACCTCTCGCGTCCCGCAGCTGAGCGAACACCTCAACTGCCTCCTGATAATACTTCTTCTGGTCTTCGGGCCTGATTATCATCCCCGGGGATGCCGGCCGAACCACTCGTGCTGGCTCCTTCTCGTGGGCATCCTCTCCAGTTTTCTTCCCGCCCCTCATCACGATCGCAACGTTCTGCATGTCTGGGGTCACGGTCCCTCGCGGCTCTAAGTTTATCAGATTCGCTCCCCTCTGCCTCACCCGTTCTTCCCACTTCTTGATGAGCTCCGGACAGTCCTCTGTGGCGTGGGCGTTTACCCAGCACTGGGAACACCAGGGTCATCGCGGAAGGGGACATTCTCGAGCCACGTGACCCTCCTGGTCACAATTGTAACATTTCACCGGACCGCGTCCGCCTGTGCGGCCTCCCCGCATATCGCCGCCTCTTCCCCTTGGGGCCTCATTCAACTTGTAGGAAGGACGATCCAATCGATCCGCAAGAGCATCGAGTGCCCTGCACTGCTCATTGTTGTGAGTCATGGAAACACAAAATTCGCAGTACACATTGTTTGGGACCGTGGAGTACTTCTGTAGTATCGGGCACATCCGAGGAGGATGCCCCAACGTTTGACAAATCTCGCAGTACTTTGTGGTGGAGGAACCCGGTTGAGGTGGGAACCCCGCATAAGGCTGTTGCGGCTGGTAGACCCCCTGCGAATTCATTGTCATGCCACCACCAGGTGGTGGACCCCCCTGGATCGCCACGACCGAGGGTCCTGCCCCTGCTCCACGCAACCGGGGACACTCGGTTGCGACGTGGCCCTCGACCAGGCAATGAGTGCACCAAACATTTGGCCGCGCTGGTCTCACCGGCTGGAGCTCCTTGAGCTTCTCAGTCAAGCTGGCGATCTGGTGTTGCAACACTATCAAAGAAGGATCTTGCGAGGCCGGCCCCCCCTCCCCCGATATTCCTGGGGGTAACCCGCCATGGCTTCAATCTTCATGGCCTGCTCCAAGGCGTCCTGCAGATTATCAATCTTCTGCTGAGTGAGAGGGGTTCGTGTCAAGGGAAGCAGAGCCTTGATGAACCAGTCCCTCTAGTGGTTTGGATCGATCGGGTAGCTGAGTTTCCTGATCGCGTCCTTGAATCGCCGCATCAACTCCCAAGCGGTCTCACCTTCCTTCTGCTTAATTTCCAACATCTCGGACAGGCCCTGCTGGTCTGTCTGGGGAAGCTTGAATTTGCGGAGAAAATCCTGCTTTAAGTCCGTAATTACGGGGTTAGGATGAGCCTCGGACCACTTGATAAACCAACGCAGAGCCCTCTCTCTGAGCGTGGTCTGGAACTCTATTAACTTCCCTGCATCTGGCGTCTACCGAGCCCTCCAGATGGCTTTGCACAGATACTAGTGTTGCTCTACATCATCATTGCCCCGGCCAGATAACTCTGGATACCGAGTGAAAGATCCAGCCATGTGTACTTGCGGAGTATTGACCAGGATAAATCCTCCAGGTCCTGGTTGCGTAACGGTTCCACTAGGGAATACAACACTACTAGTAACGCTGCTATTACCGGACATTACTGATGCTGATGAACTACTGTATGACTAACTCAATGCTTGTAACTGAATGAAAATATTACTTAAAGGTTGATACAATACCAGGGGAAGGTAGGGATCCTGGCCATGCAGAATGTGGGAAGTAGGGCTGCCTGGAGGGGTGAGTTTCGTCTGCTCTTGAAACATCCGCTGCATCACGCCGTGCCATTCGTCATCGGAACTCTCTTCGGGTTGCATCTTTTCATCGTCTTCGCTAGTCACCATCTCTCTTCCTCACGTCGCTGGGCTCCCATGCACCCATTGCACTCCCGCAGTGGTCCCTTCTCGTCCCTAGGTACCCGCGTCCATAATCCTTATCCTCTGAGGCGCCTCCTTCTGATTTTTCCTCTCGATCTCCCGTCTCTTCAAATCTCGCATCACCCTTCTTCGCCACCTATCGGCGATCTGTGCCCGCCGATGCGCACGTCGCTCCCTCAACTTGCATGCGGCCTCAATATCCATTCCCCGCTTCCCGCTTTCACATTCTACGTAGCATCGGTCCCCTCAACCCTTCCCCCAGCACGGGTGGTTTACGCTTCCATACTCGTTTTGTGGAATTCAATCAACCCTTCATCCACCATCAGAGCTTTAATCCACAACGGAATCTCCTTAAGAAGCTTCCCTCTTAGCCCTGAGTGGAAGACAGCCACGGATTTTGAGAAAGATTGATAGCACTCAGCAGAAAACTCCACAGTGTATCCTTCCAACGTGGTCCTTACCCAAAAATCCACCGCGCGGGTTAGTTCAGTGTTCACCCGATGCAGCGCCACCAGATCTTCGTGCGCCCACCTGCGGTTTATCTTCCGCAAGCCTTCTCGAGGCACCGTCGCTCGTAATCTCCACAACCAATTGTAAAGGTCGGTAGGGAACCTTCCCCAGAAAATTTCGTACGTATCACTGGCTGAGTCAGAGAAAAGGACGAACTCCTTGATCGCCGCTTCCTTTTGCTTGGTCAGCTCTGCTTGTTGAGCAATGAATTGGTTGAGATGATTATCCCACCATCGCCGTATCTCTCCTTCAAAAATCCTCGATACCATGATCTAGGTCCCCTCAGAACATGCAGGTCCCGGCAACGGAACCATTTGTTGGCGAGAAGTCAGGTCTCACGGACAAGACCCAGGTTTAGGAGTTGTGGCCAACAAAGGGGTCTGATGTAGTCTAGGATCACGCTGGCATTTTCACCCTACTCCGGAGAGCAGTGAGTCTCACCCGAGGCGTGCCGCAACCACATGCAGAAGGGGATGAGATCGATGGCAAGGAACAAAGTCGCAACTCATGAGGGACAATACATCGATTATATAGACAGCGTCATGTGCGCAAGAGCACTTAAGAAGCATTCAGACATTAGCAAATAAAATTTTAAACCAGCATAAACACATTACATGCATGTAAACCTCTTATTGAGATAGCAACCTTTCATTATATTAATCTCTTGGCCAAGCTCATGATTACATAGCATTTTCAGCGATAGCTTACAACTCTGTTACAGATGTCTTACGGAATAGAAAGGTAGAATAGAGAAGATTAGGAACCATAGAAGTGTCATGCATGATCCCCCGCAGTCACTCTGTGCTTCTTCTCCTGTCACGAGCCTCGCAACCTCTGCAGCATCCTATTCTTTCAGCCGGGTGATTGTTATTTATTCACCCGCTATCGCGACTATCAGTTCCTCTGTGTCTTTTCTTCAGCTGCTTCCAGCTTCTCTCCTGTTATCTGTGTGTTCCGCTTTCTGTCTTCTGCTGTGTGTTTTCTTCATCTGTACTTGTGCGTGTTCTTTCTTCAGCTATCTCATGCTTTCGCGCCACCTTGATAGCTCTGCGACTCCTGGTAGTTGCGACGCGGTCGCGATTGCCATGTGTCTTCATGCCGCAACTCAAAAGGTCAAAATTCAAAATGTTCTAACCAAGATTTCAAAAACAAGGGCCCCAACAGGATGCATGTCCCAATAGAAAGGACAAAAAACAACCAAAAATCAAGCAAACATACCAATCAAGCCAACTTGAGGGAAGGGGAGAACATGTAAATCATACAAAGAAAAGGACTGGAAGGGAAAGACACACTGGTGAAATACTTAGGGAAAAACCTTATTTTTCACACACACTAGAATTCGCGTGACTTTTGTGGCTAAAACTAGCACCAACATCTCAATTGGAATGAATTTATAACTGAAAACTAGGGCCAATTGGCATGATCAGCATGACTATTAGACAAATAAAAGCGCCAATTCTTGAAAAATAAAAAAAATAAAGAATTTCTCTTAACCAAGACCAGACTCACCACTTCAAGGAAAAACTAAAAGATTGTAATTGATGAAAAACATAGGAACAAGCAGAGAAATCGTAGTTCGACTAAACTCATCAAATGAATAAGACCTCAAAATAGTGACAAACTCAAAGGAAAATCCCCCGTGGAGTTGCCAATTTTTTGGTCAGGTAAATCCCCTCTACGGACAGAGGCGATCCCTCTAGCCTGAGGGTGGGTCTAGCAACTACAAGAACATATTAACATCTACCTTCCTAGATTGTAAATGAAATTCATAGCAAGGAAGATGACCTACCTTGTTATGACGCTATGTTTTCGTCTTCCGTTAAATGCTCTTGATCTGTCATTGTCCTCAAGTTCGATGCATGTTGTTATCAACATTTGATTACCTATATAGACAGTCAAGACACCATGACAAGCATAAAATCACGACAAACATAAAATTATTACAACCTATCTAATTGATCAAGGAATGCTATAAATCTCATTAAGAATGTAAACAAGAGTGGAAGATAAAATCAATTGCATTTTATTATGACGAAGACAAGGGTAGTTTACTACCAAGCCTTGATGTTGAGGCTCTCCTTTGGCAGGTTTGTATCCAAGCACGTTTGCAACACCCTCATATACAAAGGTCCATTATCTAACTATGTTCCTAACACACACAAAAAATCACACTCTGCTCTATTCTCCCAAAGCTAAAATTGCTTCTCCTCTCTATGATTGTTGCTTCTAACCAGCTAGCTCTAACTCTCTAGCTAACTAAGGCAGCAGAGGTGAAAGAGGTCTCCTTATATAACAATGGAGGAGGAGGTTATGGCCCTCAAATAATTAGAAAAGAGCTTATTCTTTGGAGTAGTTCCTATTTTATGGGAACAACAAGCTCAAAGGGGAATTCATCGGCCATATCCTCAAAACAAACTTCCATCTCGCCACGTTGCGAAGCTCTAGTCTTGGAAACTTCGCTTCTATTTTAAAAAATTTCTAAAAGAGGATCAGCGAGGGCCCGACATTAAGACAGAGCATCGACCGGTGTGGGTCTCAGTTCAAATCTCTGCTATCGGCTCAGGTCATACACTGAGACAAAGCGCCGAACTTGAAAAGCAGGTTTTTATAGGGATCTTCCAGAAAATTTGTAAAGGGAGATGAATTGGCAGACAAAGTGTGGTTTACCGATATGTATTCCATGCTTGGAAAGTACAAAAGGGTCACTGTATGGGTCCTCCAGGGTTAAGGAACAGAGACTACAAGGGCAGTGACAAATTTATGTGTAACTCCTTGCCTAGGGCTTCTTTTGTGACATCATAGCAGAAGACTAAAGCTCCCTTAGTGAATGAACAAGGGTTGATGTGGTGGTTGAATGATGCTTTTTCCCATTTCTTGTGAGCCTTGTGTTGCATTGATTGTCATCGACTTTCGTCGACGAACTCTAGCTGTACTAAATGTTGTTCTTGAGGTTGGGTATCATCGAGGAGTTCGATGGTGGCATGTAAATTCAGGATCTCGCGTTATATGGGAATCACGGCTTCGACTCTGTATACCAAGTGGAAGGCGGTGAAACCAGTGGATGTTTTCACAGCCGTGTGATATGCCCACAGGGCAAAGACAATCATGTGGTGGTAGTTGGTTTTGTGTTTATTCAACATACAATGTAACATAGTTTTGAGTACTTTATTCATAGCTTCTACCCATCCATTGGATTGGGGGTAGTATGTTGATGTGAATTCATGGGTGAATCTGAGATGGTGAGATAGCCCCTGGAAAACTTCGTTCTCGAAGTGTTTCCCATGGTTGGAGACTAATGCCTTGGGAACACCGAACCGGGCAATGACATGGTTAAACAGAAATCGTGCGACGGTTTCTACAGTGTTGTCATATGTGAGCATAGCCTCTTCCCACTTGGTGAAATAATTGACAATGATTATGATGTATTTATGATTTCCCGACAATGCAAAGTTGCAATTCATGAATATGATGCCCCTTTTGCAAAAGGGACTAGCAACGATGACAGGATGTAGGGGAGAGGGAGGGGCTCTTTCCTTATGCACGAAGCTTTGACATTGCTCGCACCTCTTAAATGTTGTAATACAGTCGTGAAACAAAGTGGGCCAGAAATATCCTACTCATAATAATTTTAGGGCGATGGCCATCCTAGAGAGGTGGCCACCGTAAGCTCCATCATGACAGTCATTAAGGGCTTGTTTCGCTTGGTTGTGAGTAAGGCATTGACATAAAATGGTGTCGATGCCCCGTCGGTATAAGACATCTCCCATAAAGAGATATTAATGGGCCTAATGGCGAATGCGTTGATGGTAGTCTCGAGTGAGGTGGTGTCTGAACTTTGGGGCTCATAAGAAGAGGAGGATATCTCCATACCAAGGGTCATCAATTTCTATGAGGAAGAGACGTTCATCCAGTAGTGAATTGTTTACTAGTGATCCTTTGGTATGACTTGGGAGGTCTGTAATGAATTCTGCTAAAATTAGTGCCTTTTTTCTCTTGGGCTAGCAAAATTGTAGGTTGTATTCTTAGAGAATGACTATCCAGTGGCCATATTTGTTGTTCATTAGGTGGCGCGTGATTATATATTTTATGGGATTAATATATGCGATGACCGTAGTGGTCTTTAAGATGATGTAGTGGTGAAGCTTTTGGACTGCATGAATCAGTGCTAAGGCAGTATTTTCTTTGGGTTGATATCTTAATGCTGGGATTGATAAGGTTTTGCTGACATAGTATATTAAGTGCTCCTTCCCATATGGGCCCTCCTCAATCAATACTCCTGCCATAACGGTCTCAGATGTTGATAGATACAGGATGTAATGTTTCTTATAGTCTGGGGGATTCATGAGCGGTGTTGAAGACAATGTGCCTTTCAATGCATCGAACGCTTGTTGGGTGTGGTCATCCCATTTGAATGGGATGTCCTGGTGAAGGAGGTGTAGGAAACCTTGAGCAAAAGTGGCATAATCTAGGACAAAACTTCTCAGAAAATTGGCCTTCCCCTGCAAGCTTTGTAGTTGCCTGAGGGTTCGATGTGGCGGTACCTCTTTGATGGCTTGGACCTTGAGGGGGTCCACTCGAATTACTTGTTGGGACATGATAAAACCTAAAATTATTCCTTTTGTGACGCAAAAGACATGCTTGAGGGGGTTCAAGCATAGGTTGTATTGCTGGCATCATTGGAATACCAGTCGCATATCCTCGAGATGGTCTGAGCGCTTCTTGGATCGGATGGTTAGGTCATCCATGTAGCCGAGGATAAGGTGTGCCAAGTCATGAAAGATGTTATTCATGACTCTCTGGAAGGTGTCTCCTATGTTTTTTAGGCCAAATGGCATTACCTTGTATGTGAATGTGCTCCAAGGGGTAGTGAACGGGGTTTTGTATGGGTCAGTGTGGCAGATCTGAATTTGATTGTACCCAGAGAATCCATCCATGAAGGAGAGGGCCTCATGACCCACACAAGCATCGATGACTTGGTCAATGAATGGGGTAGGGTAATTTTCCTTAGGACATGCTTTGTTCAAATCGCAAAAATTGGTGCAAACATGTATGGTGCCTTGTTTTTTCATGATGGGTACATGGTTGGAAACCCAAGATGTGTAAGAAATGGGGTAGATAAACCCAACTTTTTGAATCTTTTCGATCTCTCATTTTATTGCTTCTGCCTTTGATGGGTGCATTTGATGTTGTTTCTAGCGTATTGGAGGTACATCAGGCCAGGTGTCAATATGGTGCTCTACGATAGTGGGACTAAGCCCAAGCATTTATGAGTAGTCCCACGTGAAGATATCTCTATAATATTGTATCAATTAGGTATAAGAGGTTATTTCTTCTGGGGAACATGCTACCCCAACGATATTTCTTTGACCTTTCCAGGATTTTGTGATATGTTCACCTTAACGGTAAGTGAGATGTTTGACATGTTTCCTTCCTTGAATGCATCAGGAATTGCGATGGGGTTTTTGAACCAATAAAATTTCCCTAATGGGAGTAAATTTTTCGATTCAATCACATAAAGCTCTTGTTCTTTTGTATTGTCAGGACAGAACACTTTTCGTGGGAGAAAAAGCGAGCAGTGATGCATTGCATCCCATGGATAATCTGGCTCTTTCATGGCCTCAAGGATGTCCTTGTCTGAATGGAATAGGGATCCTAAGGGGGATTGATTTTGTGTAAGGTTGTGCAAAATAGGTTCAATCTGCATGGAGCTGGTTGATAGACATGAAAAGGATTCCATCGTCGACATGGTGGAGCCAGGCGCAATTGACAAAGTGCATACAGATTGTGTTTGCACCATTGTAGGTACAACTACTCTCGTAGTTGCAGTTGTCTTGACAAAACTATTGCAAACATATTAATACCTTTGTTATCATGTAATATTTCTAAAAAATAGTTTGGTTTCTTAGATGGCAGGCAGATTCATGAAGCCATTAGTGTAGCCTAGGAGGCCCTACATAGCATTAAGTTGTCAAGGAAGAAATGCATGATAGTGAAGATTGACCTATCAAAGGCTTATGACTGAATCAGCTCGCTCTATTTAAGGCTCCTTGTTACCCACTTTGGTTTCAGAATTGAATTCATAAATTGGATAATGATTTGTATTTCTAATGTATCTTTTGATGTTCTTATTAATGGGGTTACATCCCATTTTTTCCAAAATTAGAGAGGGCTAAGACAAGGGTGCCCCCTCTCTCCTCTATATTCCTTCTTTCCACTGAGGGCTTAAGTTAGTTGCTTCATCCAGTCAGGAGAAGAGGGGATTTTTGTGGCATTGAGGTGGATACTAGCCTTTAAATATAAAGTTTATTATTTGTGGACGACATTCTTTTTTTCAGTAGTGGGAATCATATGGAAATGCAAAGGTTGAAAAATATCTTGGATCTTTTTATGAAAGCAACTGGAATTGCAATAAAGAATCAGAAATCAACTCTTACTCATGAAGGTATCTCAGATGTTGATCTAGCATGGACCTATAATTTTCTTCCTTTCTCCCAGATCAGTTTGGGTTCAAGAATCAAATATCTAGGTTTCTATCTGAAGCTAGACTCTTACAGGAAACATGACTTTAATTGGTTAGTCACAAAAACTTAAAAAAGAACCAGTTTATGGAGCTTCAAGTGGTTGTTCATGGTAGGGAGGATTGTTCTCATCAAATCTTTCCTAATGGAAATTCTAGTTTACTGAATTTCCCTGGCTGCCTGGGTCCCAAAGGAATTATTAACAAAATTAGAAGTATATGCAGCAGCTTCTTATGGTCATGAAAGGAGGATAAGAAGGTGCTCCATTAGGTGGCATGGGATAAAATTGCAAAGCCTAAGGAATGGGGTGGCTGGGGAATAAATTACCTTCATACTTTTTCTATGTCACTGGTTGCTAAGTTGGGTTGGCGGATTCTGACTGAGAATAAGGCTATGGATGGTTGTGGTTAAAAGAAAATATATCGATCCAATCCCTTTGGATGATTGGATTAGGATCTTGGACAAATTTTCTTCCAAGTCCTCTATGATCTGGAAAACTACTTTGATGGCACTTGGATTGGTGGAAAAAGACCTTTCATGGAGAATTGGTGATGGCGAGAGGTGCAGGATTGGTATGGACCCATGGGTGGGTTGTAGCAACCTCTTCACTCTATCTGAGGGTCTAAGGGAGGCCCTTGGAAAAAGAGGGATCTTCACCTTAAATAAGATTGATAAGTTGGAAGGTACTACAATTTGGGCCCAAGCATGGCTTTCGACGGATGATTTAAGGCTTGATCACCAATGGGAGCAGGAATGGTAGGATTATATTTAGGAAATTGGTCGGTCGAGAGTTCATCTCAAATACTTTCCAGACTCTTTCTGTTGGGTTCACAAAAAATCGTGTATATACTCCCCCAAAGAAGGCTATGGCTATATAATGAAAAAAAGAGAGCGGGGAGCCCAGGAATGGTGTTTCAAATATCTATGGAAAATGGAAGGACCGAAAAAGAACTAAATTATTCTTTTGGTGCATTCTAAAGAGGAAGGTCTCTACTTGGGATACACTACAAATAAGGCCCAGGTTGGTGTTGCTTATGCAAAGATGTAGAGGAAACAATTGATCACATCTTTCTCTTCTGCGGTTTCTCTAAAAAAAATTGGGAGCATACTTTATCTCTTTGTAATTTTAGGGCTAATTGGTGAGCTAAAAATTGTGGTGATGCTTGGAGATATTGGTGGGAAACAAATAAGGATCAATATTTCAGATGTTTCCCCCTCGTAATTTCTTGGGGCATTTGGCTCGAAAGAAATAAAGGAATATTCAAAGAATAAAATTCCTCCCCCTCCATTGTGGCGGTGGATTGTGCGACCATCTTCTCTTTTCTCCCCATAACTACCTCGTCCAAACCTCCAATGAATGTAAGGGATGAACAGATTTATTTTGATAGCCCTTGGGCTTACTTTTATGGCATCGTTGATAACCAAAGAGCTTGTGGTGCTGGTATGATTATTCACAAGAATCATAATGTCTCTTTGGTGGCCTCTATGGGTCTTCGAGAAGGCACAAACAATTTTTCTGAACTTCAAACGCTAAAAATTCTCATTTGCTGGCTCATTCACCTAGGCATTGATTCGGTTCAAATCTTTGGTGACTCCATGAATGTCATAAACTAGTTTAAAAACACTCAGAGATGTCAAAACATTTTGTTACTTCCAATTCTTGAAGATATGCAGGCACTAAAAATGAATATTATAATGATTTATGTATGCCATATTTATAGGGAACAAAATGAGATCGTTGATCGTCTATCTAAGGATGGTATACAAAAAAATTTGGGCTCGTGGCACATAGAGGAGAAGGACGAGATGGTAGTCTGTGTGTCAGACACCAGACCGTATTTTTTGTTTGTCTTTCTATTTAAATGGCTTGTTTTTTTATTTTTCTCCAACAAAATTTAAATATCCTGGAGCTCTATTTTTGTACATATATCGCTAGTAGGACGGACTGTTAGTTTTTTCATGAAAAATACAATTAACTTTGGAACTCGGATGGGGTTGTTTTCCCTTAAGGGAGGCCTATTTTTTTTCCCTTGATTGTGGAGTGTTTCTCCAAAATGAAGGCCCTAGTTACTGTTATGGTTTTAATGTTTCTCACCATGGCTACCTAATTCACCTGTTTTTTTGGTGCTTCATAGTTTTTGGTTACCTGGAATTTGTTCTGATCTGGACAGACTCTTCTGCTTGCCCTATCTGGGGTGATGAAATCTAAAGGAACGCTGTGGATTATAAGATGTAACTTTTTGTTATATTTATAAAAATTTCAATTTTTTTCTTAGAAAAAAAAACAAAATGATTCTTTCAATTATGAAACATAGTAACCAATAATCCCTTGGTGTTATGTATTATTTAAAAGTAGTGAATGATTCTCCTCCCCATTAACATAGTATTTTTTATTTTGTTACTCGCCATTTTAAAAATTATCCAAACTAAAACAAGAATCATCTTTTTAAACCAACATGGGTATTTTTAAGTAGCTTGTATTTCCATTAGGAAAGATTGATTTTGTATGAATGAAAACAAGGACATTGATGGAATATTTATATATCTACTCCTTTTTCCAAGAAAAAAATGTACTTTCTATTCAAGACAAACTAGAAATACAATCCTTAGGTGCAAATGCACATCCAATAGTAGGCCCACTACTAATATTTTTAACATAACCCATTCTAAAACCTTAAATATCTAACTGAGTTGTAAGAAAAATATGTCACCATCAGTAGTGTCCACAGACTTAACATATTACATATAAACAACCAAAAAATATTAAAAGTCTAAAAGGTTATAAAACCTCAAGGAATTCATAAGAACCTTAGTAAATTCATCTAAACCTTCATCTAAGTGCAATGCTTCCTTAGATAGTAAATCAACAAACCTATTTAGTTCTTTAAATGCAAGAGTAAAGCTAACCATATGAAAAAACTAAAGATATCATTCAAATGTACTGTTAGATGTGAATTACCAATACTATGGACCTAGATTTCATTGTTCATGTGATAGTCATTATAGAGTCTCCAAATATCTTCTTGAAAAATAGTTCTCTCTTAAAGCACACTTCAATAGGAAGAACAATGCTTTAAATTCACTTTGACTATTTGTCCTAATACAATATTTAAATAGTGATCCCCATGATTAAATAACACAAAACCCAAACTATAGAAGTTTTATGAACCCTAGTGGGTTCCATCAAAGAAGATCTAAGAATAATTCTTGTTCATAGTCACCTCTAATATCCCATGACTGGGGTTTTGGCTTTAATAAGAAGCAAGAATGAAAAATATTGTAATGAAACTTTGGAAGTGGGAATTTTTATATCCTCAAAATATTTAGCATTACTTGTCAACCAACTTCCCCATGTAATCAAGTATGAAAATGTTCTATATTCTTTTATTTCTCTTTTAGTGAAGTACTCATTTAGAGATTATTTATCCCATAGTTGTTGAAGCGAGGTTTGATGTAACCTCTCTCTACACCTATCTTTACTAAAGGGAAATCTAACAATAATTTTAAGTAAGTTTCTTTATTACTCCTTTAGAGTGTGCAAATACCTAGACTTGCTTTATTTCTTTTTTGAAGTCTATCCCAAGTTAAAATATTCTCATTGAGAATAAGCCAAAGGAATAAAGTGTACTTTGGAGCTTCTTAGCCTTCTATATATTCTTTTAGCACCAATATATTTTTCATACTTTAAGTATTTGTAAAGCCACGTATCCAAGTTCAATAATATAGAAACCTCTAGTTTTGTTATAAGCCCAATAAATTTCATCATCTTCTCCTTTGAGTCTAGCATGTTCATTCCTTAGATCAACTATAATTCCATTTCAGCATTGAGCTTAGGTACCTTCAAAGCCAAAGGCCTAAGCTTGTAGCCAACCCTAGCTCCAAATTGAGCTAAGTATAATATTATCAAATTTGTTCAATGTGCATCTAACTTGTTTCTACAACTAGAGGATTAAACCTTCTAAGAGGAAAATTCCCTGACAACATCCTAGAATTGCATCAACATCTACATTGAATTGAACCCATGAACCAACTTTCCTAGCAAGGAATTGACCTATGAATGGAAAATATAATGTCAAAACGTTTCCACTAGTTGGATACATTATAAACACTATTTCATCTCCTTCAAATCTAGTCTATGACAATGCTACGTGAAATATATTTTTTCAATTAAAATCCTTCTCCATAGGCTAGTGACTCAATTTTTATTTCTTTACCAAAAAGGAAGTTGTTCTTGATGTCCCTACTAGCCTGATTCTTAGGTGATGTAATTGACTTCTACTCTACCAAATGAAATTCCTTATAATCATGTATACCTTTCCATAAATTGTTAAAAAACATGTTCATGATATTGTCCAAAATACCTTTTGGAATATGAACCAAAATATCTTAGTACACTAGAGTGGATTTTAGTATTGACTTGATTACTAATTTTCTTTGCCTTTAAATTTAATGATTACACCACAAATTCACTCTTTTTACACTATTGGACAATAGTCACATCCCATCTACCTTTCCATAATTGTTAGGTTTGAGAGTATAACCTAAGTACTTAATTCCATCATTTAAATCATGAGAGGTAAATGGAAAAGAATTCTCCAACCTTTTACTTACTTGTGCTTCCACTTTAGGAAAATACAAGGTAAATTTTGTAATATTAACTTCCATTTCCATAGCCATAAATTACATGTCCTTAAGCTCTTTTTAGTGTCAACATTCCTCTTCAAAGTAGAAACATACTAGTTAGACATCATTTATAAAATAGTAGATGAATTAATTTTTCCCTCCCAATTTTAATTCCCAAGGGTTTCCTTTGTATTATAGCTTGAAGAATTGATTTATCTAGATCTTTTGTAACCAACTAGAAAATTTATGTGGACAAATACAACCCTGCTTGAGTCTCCAAGAAGGTTTAAAGAACTTAGAACTAGAACCATTAATTAAAACAAAAAAGGAGGAGGATATAACGCAACCCATTATCCATTTTACCATAGGTAGATTGAAGGAAATATCAATCAGAATAAGCCTTAGGTATAGCTAGGACACCTTATTATTAGCTTTAGATAAGTCTACTTTGACATCTATTGCAGAAATTCAAGTTCTTCTAATTAAGTGAAAACCTTACTAAGCAATATTGTATAGCCTCAAGTATAACTTTGCTCTTTAGAAATCCAAAATTTTCAAAATAAATGACATTAAAAAGAAATTTTATTATTTTAATAGCTATCACATGATTTATAGAGGTCATCACACAAGGAAAGTGGTCTGAATTCATAAAATGTATTAGGGAAATCCACCTTAGGAATCATAGATAAGAATGTGGAATTATAACTCCCTGGCATCTTCGTGGTCTCCTTGACATCCCTAACAACTCTTAGCTAATCATCTCCAAGAACACCAAATAATTCTATAAAAAAATATTTAGTCAACTTTTCAGGGATGTTAAACCCTAGACAAGCTCTGTGTTAACCCAAGGATGCTTATGAAGCCCTAAATATTGAGTTATTGCATTTCTATTGTTATATTATTACGTTAGCTATAACATTTCTTTGTACCCTTTCATTACATTTGTGCCCTTTGTCTCTTATATATATATTGTGTTCATTGTAAAAGTATGTTCTAGCCTTGAAGTGGATTTTATTCATTTACTTCTTATCAATTTTAAGGCACATGGTTCATAATAACCAAGGTTTTTTTTCAAGTTTGAAAAGTACTAAGTATAGGCATAAGTTCCTCCTTAGTCATTGGTATATAGAGAATATTATTGTCTTCTTCATTAAAAATTTGGTAAATATGACACAACTTTTAGTATCTCCCCTAAGACAACTCTAGTAGGTTCCTTAAGATCTCTTTAAATTGATGAACCCCCATATTTTTGAAATCATGGAACCCATATCCTTGTTGCCATCTGTTGAGCCTCAAAATTGTGCTTTCTTTCATCTTACTTTACCTCATTTTCCTTTTTCCATTGCTATCCTAGACCCAATTGATCAATGAATTTAGTTAAAATTACTTTTAGAATGATTTACATGACTGACTTGCTAAGTTTTGTGATTTTTTCCATTGTAAAGCATTTTTACCGGAACTAGCTGCAGAATGCAAACATTCTGTAGCTAACCGGCGATTTTGCAGCTGTCTTCACGTTTGAGTATGTTCCAGGTGGCCTCTCAAGAAAAACCACATATGGGCATATTCCACGTCATGTCTACATGGTTCGTTGCTCACCATGAAGGAAGAAACGAATTCTGTGTATGGTTTTGGAACGTGGGAACACATTTAAGAAGGCATACTTCTATTAGGACTGTCTCAGTCCAGATTTCTTTTTCCTTTTTACGCAGCCACTTCAAGAGTCCTAATGTGATTCCGATAAGGAAAGACAATGTTCCTGAAATTGTTGCAAGTCTTGTTATTTACATTTTTTATATAAACACTTGGGAAACCGAGAGCTAGGCTAGATTTTGTTCTAGATTTTGCTTAGATTCTGTGCTACATTTCTGAAGATGCAGAGTGCTTTGTTCAAGTTATTTCACTTTTAATGAAGCAGACAGTGTTGTTTTGAAAGCGTTGATTTGATTTGGAGTTAGATTCCGTCAGGTGGTAGAGGGCCCCTGCCTCTTGCACGGATTTATTTGCGTAATTTAGATAAGTATTCTAGCTACCTTTACGTTTTTGAAGTTGAATTCATAGTTTCTTTCATTAGCTACTGTAGTTATACTCATTCTAAAAACTCTTCCAAAAGAAGAAGCTCTTCCAAAAGATTATAATGATGAATGGGAAATGGCTATAGTATTGTAGGATTTGAAGTTGAATTCATAGTTGTTTTCATTAGCTACTGTAGTTATACTCATTCTAAAAACTCTTCCAAAAGAAGAAGCTCTTCCAAAAGATTATAATGATGAATGGGGAATGGCTATAGTATTGTAGAATTTAATTGTAGTCTCTTTTATTCACCATCACAGTTATACTTATGATAAGCACTCTTCCACAAGAAGAAACTCTTCCAAGAAATATTTATACTGTCTTAAGCATGATTGTGATCTTGAACGTTTTAGTTGTGTGTTTTCACTAAGTACCATAGTTGTTCTTGCTCTTAAACGCTTGTCAAAAATATCATAATGATGGGTAGGAGATGGCTATGATATCTTAGTTTTTCATTGCTTTCAGTCTTTATGTTTGCATTTTCACTCAATTACATAGTCGGGATTGTTCTAAAAACTCTTCCAAAAGAAGGAACTCTTCCAAAATACCAATCATGATGGACAAACAGACTGTATAATTCCATAGAATAATGCATGATAGCTTAGTTAGGATGCTCCGGAGTTTAATTGCACTTAATTCATGTTCAGTTGTTTTGCTTTAAGTTTGATAATGACTTGTAGTTTAACATTGTTTTAGGCTAGTGACATTTTAGGTTCAGTTGTAGTTCAACTCATTGCATTTGCACTCCATATTCAGTTGCCATTCACTGCATATTAGATTACTTCAGTTGTTAAACTTAACAAAACAGCCTTCATTATTCACAAACCTCTTCTTGTTCTAAAATCTATAATTGATTCATAAACATATGAACAGAAGACAATATCATTTTAAGGCCTGAAGTACTTCTGCAACATCCTTATCATCTCACAAACAAACATTTCCTCAAAAGACTATTTCAAAAATCTATAACCTTTGAGAGAAGTGTAGTGCTATAAAACTAAATTGCAGAATAGAGTTAAGAACTAGATTTAGAGTAGAAGATCTTATGATGGTATCAATGTTTTACTCCAAACATACTTCAACAAATCTCTAATCAAGGACAAAATGTTGCATCATTATAAGTTAGTTGTTTAAACTGTTTAGTTAGGAGGATTTGCATGTTTAGTTGATCATTTCTCAAGTTGAGTTTATGTTTTGAATCATTTCCTTAGAAGTCATTATCAAGCTTTGTTTTTTCTTAGTCATAGTTTAGATTTGATTCTGTTTTTAGCATTGCATTTGCATTTACCATTTGACATCAACCAATTAGGTTTCACTCTGTTTTTAATCACTAGCTTCCTTCCATTAGCTTTCTAGTCATCTTTCTTGTGAACATAAAATCACCAAAAGACCAAAAACATCATAAATCATCACAAAAGACAAAAAACATCACAAAACACTACACACAACGCATTAAGAAACAAACACCTAGGTACATACAGTACACTTCACTTCAGCAGTTTACCAACCCTGGTTGACAATTAAATGAGCTCAATTTAGGAGACTAGATTGAGACCAAACACCATCCCTATTTATTAATTTCTAAAAGTGTTGTTGTTTGTCTTATTCCTAGCGAAATGTTGTAAGTACTTGGTATTCTAGTCACCATATTCAATCCATAAGGCTTTACTCTTAATCCTCCATTATTTTTCCTTATCTAGTAGAAGCTTGTTCTTTTTCTATTCTAATGAAGTATCATTTTCAACAATCTTGTCTAAAATTTCCAATGAACTATTTATAGTAAACTACGCCCACTTTCTCTCTACCTTCTTAAGCAAATAACCACTCCTTTTATGTTTCTCACCTAACCACTAGGAAACTTCTTCTCTAACTAGAATTAATGAAGAAGCAAATTGAACATTAAAAATTCTCCCAGACCATCCCCATGATGCTTCCAATTATCCTTGACTAAACTCTAGAAATCCAACTCTTCATATGGAATAGGATTATTATTTTTTTCACCAGTTTTACCTAGTTCAACCCAATAGGAAAGTGATGTACAAATTTGGCCTTGCTAACGAAATTTTTGTATAGTTCCACTCTCTGTAGAAAATAATTGTGTGCATCAAACAAATTTAGCATCTTAGCCACCCCTTGTGGATGAGATATATTTTTACTCCATGTTGGTCGAAGTTGGATGGGCTTTATGTCTACCTAGCCTATCAATTCAAATTTGTCAATGAAATAATGACTTGTTCTATCTTCCTAGGCACTAGTATCCCAAATTTCACCCCTATTCAATCTCAAATTTATACCCCACTCAACTATGTGATTATGCACCTAAAAATAGTTTAATGAAAATAAATTGTCCCATAAATATTTTTTATCCTCCTAGAGTCCATATTCATTAAGAAATTTCAAAGATTAACCTAAACTCTTACTATGTACATTTATGGAAATACCTACACCTACAACAAATGGTTTACTATTGTAATAATTTTATTGAACCTATTAATTATGCCACCAAAAAATCCACCTAAATGTACACTATAGAAGTAATAGTCACCAAACATCTTCTTTAGCTCAAGGAACACAAGATCCCCTTTCTCCAAAAAAAATTGATTCATTGTTATATCAGATTGTCCAAATCCACTAATCATTTAAGGGGGTATTTTTAGCCTACCCCCATGTTGGAAATAGAGAGGCTTTATAGTTTAATTTATATTTCCTTATCCATATTAATTTCTTGTGAATTTAGTTGCCTTCTTATTAAATTTTTATTTTGATTCGCCCAAGGAAATGTGTTCGGGTCGAGTCGTGTGACGGCATTCGTATCAAAAATTTTAAGTTGTGACCATCAGTTTGCATTGTGCACGTTTGTGCGACCTTTCATCAAAAAATTACCATAACATTAACCTGAAGATCACATAAACAAAAGAACACAAGATATAGGCTCCAATCCAGGGAAAAACCCCTCCAAGGGGAAAACCCAGAAAAATTCTCTTCTTATGGAATCAGATCAAAACTGAGACATCCAAGACCCATGACCAAAAAAAAACTTCCACCTCTAGATTCCAAGCCAAACCTTCCTTCTTTCCAGCAGGTCCATAAGCAAGAGATCAACAACAATATATATACCAAGATAGAACTTCATCTCTCATACTTCGGCCCTCCTCATCATCTTTATTCTTTCTGCAGTATTCTAGACCAAAATCATTAAAGTTTGTGTCCAAATGAGTTCATATTCCCTATATTTATATAGTTTAGAGGAGTGTGAATAGACATTTCTATTGGAGCAAGGACGACTTGACATGTAGGCCACTTGGCACCTAAAGGGGTTTTTGACCCAAAATTACATATTTGAATTTTTTTTCTTTTACAATAGTCCAAATAGGACTTTGACTAAAAAAACTAGAAGCATGAAGAACATGCTTATCTAGAAAAATAATAATTATAAATTTCTTTTTCTTTTATTTTTATTTTTACATAAAATACATAATGGTACAAATTATGAAGATCGAACTTAGTTACATTCTCCAGCACTCCCTCTTAACTAGGGAGGTATTCATAATTGTACACCCGTACAAGGATACTCTCAACCTAAAATATTCTCATAAGAAGAGTCAGATTGATAAGCCATCTTTAAGGATAAAAATCATAACCAACATTATCAACATAGTAAGGTTTTAACTGAAAATCTCATATTATTTCATAGCATAATGTTGGGAGGCTTTACGTGATACACCACACTACCTATTAAGGCACAGACCCCATCTGAATGTTCACTAGGTATGTCATTTTAGGACTATTCTTATCTTATATTCCCAATCCTCAAATAATATTAGTCCTCTTTGACCACTCTTGTCTTGGATACCTGTCCAAACCTCAAAGAGTGCCATTTTACTTCCTATCTTGGATTATCTATCCTTAAGGAAATTTCAAATTTTTATCCAATCCTTCAAACCCCATTATCCCTTCATGACCTTCACTAGACATACACTTGTTAGTCCTCGCATAGTGCATGACTCATGAAGAAGAGAATATAATGTTCATCAACACTCCCTCACAACCAGAGAGGAGATCCTCATTCCCTTCTTGATAAGGGAATAGATCCTTTCTCCTTTTCAATCATTTAAGGATAATTCTTACTCCTTCTCAAGTATAAAGGAGATTCCTTACTTCCTTTTAATTGGGAAGTTATAACCACAAGTTCTTTTAGCGTGTCTTCATCAATACATAAACTATTATTTCTTCATGGATCTATTCAAGTAATAGTTTTTTGGCTCCTCTTCTCCTTTTCATCTCGTCATATTGAGCTTTTATCTTGCTGGATAAGATGGAGCCAAACTAGGACAGGGTTTAGGCCATCAACCTTTCATATCACTTTCCTCTAGTCAACATAAACAAAGGCATTATATTAAGCCAATAGAAGTAGAGCTGAAGTGATATTCATTGTCATTGAAACATATACATCAGGTTATCTTCTTGTATTGCTACCTTTCAAACCCAAGATGATGTAGACATATTGACCACATAATCCTCCAAGGAAAACCAAAGTTATCCACTCAATCCATATATTCAATGAATTGAGTTTAATAGCAAATTCTTGTCTCAACTTCCATTATGAATTTATGAAACATTATTATAGGTATAAAAACCATATACCAACCAAATAGTCTATTATAAAACATCAATATCATAGTTACCTCGTCATGATGGCCTCTCGTTAAGATTACAAATTATGCTTTGAGAGAAACATCCTTCCACATTTTTCACATTATTTTGAAATATGTCATCCCACTTCATATCAATATCAGAGTTACCAGATCATAATAGCCTCTTAGTTGAGGCATCATGTCAAATTCTAGTATTAGCTCCCTCTAAAGTCAACATTCCTTTTCATGTTTTTTCTTTATATTGCAACAAGCTTCTGCTTTATCTTTTAGTCATCAAAGTGTTCTAGAAATTAACTCATCAGCTGGAAACTTCAACCTCATTTCCATCAGGGTCCTTACAATTCCCTCTTTCCATCATGCTCATCATTTCCAAGGAGTCATCAATAAGCATGAGTGATGATTTGCTTTGTTCTTCCATCCTTCTCATCTTGCTTTCGTATTCTTGACCACCTTCATTATGTACTTGCAATTTTGAACAACAAGTACAACCAAGAAAGATATACAAAGACAACAACATAATGTTAATATGGTTAATCTAGGGTTTCTATGATTTCTCAAAGGTGTATTTCTAGGTTTTTATATGTATACCCTAGAAACTTATTAACCTAACCCTTGTTCGAGTTTTTAATTTTAACGAAAACACCCATTCCTAAGGTTTTGACTTCAAGCACTTTAATTTGCCTTAATCGAAATTTTTCTAGGGTTTAATACATTCCCTAGATCATTAGCCTTACAAACCCTATATACCATTTCCCAAGAGCTAGAGATTGAACCAAAATAGGGATAAAATAATTATGGTTCCTTTTATTAGGGTTTTTCAATTCTAGATACCAAAACACCATAAATTCTTACAAACCCTGTCATTATCGATGCCATACACATTCGACCACTCACAGAGACAAGTAGCCATACCTCAACACAAATATGTGTAGGCCACGTATGCCACAGGAATCATAAAGTGAGTCCATCAATATGATGTTATATGAGACCACATAGATTTGATATGCAGAGCCATTACAAATTAAATCAAGTCTTTGTACGAGTCTCAGAGCGAGCCATTGTTGAATTATAGTGTGTGACCATGCAAAAAAAATATCATAAAAATTCAACGTCACAAAATTATAGAAAAATGTTACTGATATGGAGAATGATGCTCTATAGCTATTGAACCCTTTGAAACTATCCCGAAGAGAGCCACTAATATTTGAGTGTTTCCATTATAATTAAATTCAACAACCATGCGAGTTATAGGATAATTTGGTCCCAACCATAGAGGTAATGTCATAGGTAGAGTAAGAACCATATTTAAAAAATATGCCAGGGCAACAATCATATTACTTTTTTGATTCATTATTTTTTATGCGAGCTATAGATTCAAGAGTCCCTGAACCATTATTATTTATTGACGAGAATAGAACCATAGAAATTTAATCCATGTGAGCTAGATAATTAGATTCGGGCCACCATAAGATAAATCCAGATTATTGTAATATGAATAACCATCTCCACTGTATATTGGATTTTTCCAAATATTAGCGAAAGATTTGGTGCTCTAGAATCAGATCAAGGGATGCAAGCCATAAATTATTGTAATGTGAGCGAGGAACACAGAAAAAATTAGATCCAAAAGCCAAGGAAGTGATCTTCAAGCCTCTTACTTCAAACCGATGCTCTGATAATGTTGGAAATTGGGAGGCTTTATAGTTTAATTTAGGTTTCCTTATCCATAGTAATTGATTGTAAATTTAGTTGGCTTCTTATTAAAATTTTATTCTGATTCTTTCATCAAAAAAATACCGTAACATGAAAATGAAGATCACATAAACAAAATAACACATCATATAGGCTCCAAGCCAGAGAAAAACCCCTCCAAGGGAAAACCAAGAAAAATTCTCTTCTTAGAGAGTCAAATCAAAATCAAGACATCCAAGACCCATGACCATAGAAAACTTCCACTTTTAGATGTTGTTGTATCTCAAGAAACAATGTGATAAGGAATCAGTGCTTAAGACATTTTGTAAATGTATGTCACAATTATAATATCAAATGGCCTTTGTTTAACACCTTTGGAATCTAATTATTTAATACACTCAATAATCTGATATAATGAAAGCCTTCACAATGCCATAAACTACTGATATCTGAATGAAATGAAAATAAGAACTCTAAAGGAAACTTGAAGTGATATGTTGAGAAACAGAATCTATCACTTTTAAGTTTTGGAGGAAATTCATGGAGGGAGAGGAAACTTGAAATAATATGTTGCCAACACAAAATCTATTACTTTAAAGTTTCATCAGGATTTTGTGAAGAAATAATAGCTAAGGTGAAGTATCGCAAATTAAGGTTATTTAACTCTTACTCACAGATTTAATTAAGAGACTGGTTGCTACATTACTTCACTTCATTCAAAGAGGAATAAACACAGAGCGAAATTGGAAAGACATATCAACATCAACAGCTGCAGAAAACCTGATCTTATTTCATTTATTTCTCAGAAAATTCAGTACCAAATTAACAATCCTCTAGTGGTCCAAAACTCAAAACCCCTTTTCTTTATTTCTATCTACTAAAATACATCACAGTGGTTCCTAACTCCTGAACTTCTTGAAACTATTCGACTACCTAAACTGTTAAGATTACTTATGCAATCATACTTGAGAAAACAAATTAAAACTAGAAATATTGTTCATTTTGCTTAATCTGATGTTGTTGATGCGTCCTCCAGAAGTGCCAAGGTGTCCTTTCTGGTTATGATGCAGCGACTACATAGCTATGTAATGACGCCTCAGTGCCCGACTTGACCCAGTTGTCGTGCTTCTAACAGTGCCACTATACGTTCCTATTCCCGACTCTTCCTATGCCCCTATGCTTCAAATGTTGTCATCATGTTACCTGCTACCCTACTCTGCCTCTTATCCTTTGATCTGCGTCGGGTCACTTACCTGAGTCTCTCTGTCATGTTTGCCTATTTCTTCATAAAATGGCACACAAAACTCATAAGCATGGACTTCAAATCCTTTATATTTCATCTTGGAACCACATCACGTCTGTGCCAACATCGCACTTTGCATTTCGATGCCTTTAACTTTTCCTTAGCACTGATATTTTACAACTTTTGATGTGCGTTGCACGATCGAGTCCAACAATAAACTCATAAACTCAAATCTCGTCGATATGAAATTGCGTTATGCTGACACGTTTCCACTTCGCAATTTTTCAAACTTCACTTTGCGATGCAACCTGGTCCATCCATCTCTCACTTTAATTCTGCAATTTGATCCTCATCGTCCCATTGCCTCCTTTGGGAATCTTCTAAAGGTTTTCTGCCTTAACCAATTTCTTTGTTTCTTCGGTTTTCGCTGCTCTACAACTCCATCTTCTCTACGCTACTCCATGCAATAGTTCATTCAATGAACTCATGTGACTCCATCTTTCTCCACGGTGTAAAAAACCCTCCTAAGCTTTATGCAGTCTTAAAAAGCATTGATCTCTCCTGAGCTTGCAAATGAGCCCAACTCGACCCTATCTGGTGTGCAATGTTCTGAACATTCCCATCGGTCAAACTCTCGAACTGTTCTGCACGTGAATGAGCCCGACTTGACCCACCTTCACATCTCATCATGTAATGTTAATGTATCAACATATAAATCAGAATCCTTCTACCTACTACATGCAAAATTTTACATTTTCTATCATATATGCTTTTTTTGTGTTTTGAAAAATATTTCAAAGGTAAATGAAAATGAGCAACAACAAATGCCAAGCCAAACCTTCCTTATTTCGAGCAGATCCATTAACAAGAGATCAACAACAAGATATATACCAAGACAAAACTCCATCTCTCATACTTCAACCCTCCTCATCATCTCTATCCTTTCTACGATATTTCAAACCAAAATCATTCAAGTGTGTGTCCAAATAAGCTCCATCTTCCCTCTATTTACATTGTTTATAGGGGTATGAATAGATATGTCCATTAGGGAAAGGTCAACTTGACATGTAGGCCAAATTGGAACCTAGAGGGGTATTTGACCCAAAATTACATATTTGACTCGGATTCATTAGTTGACCTCCCAACCTTTCCTTGGATAGACTTCTTCCCTGCAGACCTTTGAGCCGCGATGGGATTCTACAGAAGAAAACCACTAGCAAGTGGAGAAGAGCACTAAAAATGAAGAGTTTCCCACTCAGAAGGTCTTCACTTCCACCAAACTCACCAGAGATCTCAATAGTCACTCTAAGTATACAATGGCATTAGCATAGTCATTTTTTGCTTTAGCTTTTGTGGACAGAGCTATAGGGTGTTTTTTTGGTTTAAAAAAACAAACAAACTCACAGCTGCGTATGGTTTTCTCTGGAAAAGGGAAAGAAATGCAATGCATATGCTATGTAACCCTCTTATCTAATAGAAGGTTCGATTTTTTTCTGTGGAAAAAAAATGGCATTAGCATAGTCATCTAACAACATAGTAAAGAGAGAATCTATTATGCAAAATAATTATTTTCTTTGTTCCAATATTTTGATTATTCATCTATCCATGTATCAGTCTCTCACCAAAGATCTCCTTAAATTATATTCTTAATTTTTTATTAAAAAATTATGTTCCCTCACACACAAATGTTTCTCTTTTTATTCTCCTAGTTGTCTCTTAATCCCAATTTATACTCTCTATCTTGTGTTCATTAACTTAAGTAAACAAGTAGGTATTAGATTTTGTCCCAAAACTAAAGTCCCCAAATTTTTTCAAGTTAATATCTTAGTTGAAAATTTGTGTTATGATCTTGCCACACGGAGGTTCTCTCATGAAATTCAATTTTTCAAATTTTAAAATTATTATTCTTTAATTTCATGCCTATATCATGTGTTATTTTGTTTATTCTCATTAGTAATCATAGTATAATATTAGTTAAAACTTGAATTCTAGTATCAATAATATGCAATCGATCAAACCAGAGGTCATTGACTCATCACATGCATGTGTATCCAAGTGACCTCCTGCCACACTCAAATAGTCATCAATAACATCGTTTCATAAGGTTAGTCATTGCTATAAATGCACATGTCAGAGCATCAATATAATATTGTTGACACCTAATCTTTGGGATTGGGAAAATTGTAAATAATGTAAAAAAAAAGAACAAAGAAGATAAAGAGACATTGGAATACAAATTTCAATAGTCTCATCTCCTTATATATATTGTTAAACACCATGTTGAAACACACACATGGTGTATGAGAAGGATAAACACACACACAAGAGACTCAACACAAAATGAAAGATAAGCGTGAGGCTTTCTTATTTTCCATTATACAAAGATGTACATTTATAGTACAATGGTGTGACTCTTGGTTTCATATTCCAAGGTCACTTGGACTCCATTGTGAATTTTCACATTCCACACCTACCCATGTAGGATTAGGTGTTCCAACATCCCCCCTTAATCCGAAGGGGTATGTGTGAGTCCAAGAAGAGAGTAGTAATACAAATCTGCAAAGTATACATGGCAGCACTTGGGCTGAATCAACTCTCTAAAATGTTGGAAAAAAGAGGTGGTTTAAGGATGACCACCAACACTGGAATGCAATACTTATTGCAGTTCCCGGAACTCTTCCAAAACTGGCAAGAAGCTGAAAGCTTCTGCTAGAGGAATTTTCCCTCATAAAAAAATGGAGACCTTCAACCTAAAATAAGGGAGGTCTACTACCTGTGATGGTTTTAGGATTACCAACAACTCTGGAATGCTTTGAAGCATTTCCTGGAACTCAACCAAAGCTGGCTAGAAGCTGAAGGCTTCTGCTAGAGGAAGTGTTCCTCGTATATGAAAGGGAGACCTTCGACCTAAAAGAAGGGAGGTCTACTACCTATGATGGTTTTAGGATATCCACCAACCAAAGATGATGGTTTAAGGTTGTCCACCAACCGAAGGCATGCTCATGGGCATCCGTGTCTCTGGCTACATCTCTGAATCTGGAATGACGAATTGTGGCTCAGGCTCGCTTGAACTGCTGTGTCTCTGGCTACAACTCTGAACATGGAATGAGAGATTGTGGCTCAGGCTCACTTGATATGACGTCGAAGCTTCTACATGACCACCATTTCCCCCCCTGTCAGGGACAAGGTGAGATGATGGTGAAAACTCAACTGCAAGTTTGTTCAATATCCGTGAACATGTTCTGACATGCGACTTAAACATATTCTTGGCTGCTGATGCCCATTGCCAAGAAGCGATCAATCCAAGATGAATCTTTGTTCTTGTAGGAGGCTTGTTTCTGAAGCATCTGTCTGAAGAATGGGTGTGCCGACCACAGTGCTTGCATGGATGAAGATAAAAACAGTGATCTTTCATGTGGCCAACTCGATCACAGTGTTGGCATTTCTCAATCTGTTGTTGTTGTTGTGGAACAGGATCTGGAACAGCTACAGGTGAACTGTCATACAGGAATCCGGCACTCTGAAATATGATGGGCTTGGTGTAGTCTAGAATATGAAAGGACACATCCTTGTCATATCCATGACTAGTTCTGTGCTTGTTGTGGAAAAGCTCTTCCCAAGGTCTCATGATGGGCTTGAGAAGTGCAGGTTGAACTGCTGCATCTGCATGTACATCTGCTGAATGGGAATCAACTGCAACTTTACTGACTTTCTGCTGATGGGAGTCTTTCTCAATCTTCTGAACAGAAACAGGTTCAGAATGGTGACTCTTTTGTTGAAGTTCGTCTTGCTGAAGCTGAGATTCCAACTGCAAAAACTCAATCTTCTCTTGTGCATCTAGCAAACAACTTTGAATGTTACAAAGAGCATTCTTGCTCATTTTTATCACATCATCAACATTGGAATGAATGAGGTTTTTCAACAACTCTAATGCCTCATTGATTTTAGCCATTTTCAACAACTTAGGCTCAAAAAATGAAAGGTGTCGGCTTCAACCGAAAATGCACCCATTTACAATGTGATGCAACTTCTTTCAAACAATTACAAATGACTCCAAGGAATTCTCAAAGTACAAAGTGTGTTCCTCAAATGATGGAGGGCAATCAACAATTTTTCAACAACTCAAGACTGATTGCAACTATGAAGAAGCAATATCTACTCACAATACAATGTCAATGCAATACAATATCTCTGCAAAATATGTGCAGCTGAAAACACTATGCAAGAAGCCTTTAAGGCAGCTGATTTCTCTTCTTCAAAGAGCTGTTTGACACCAAAAACAACTCGTCTTCACATCAATTTCTTCAGAAACTCACCCTTCAAATCAATGCCACAAATCACAATGCAAATCTGCAATTTTCTCTATATTCAGTCCATTTCTTCAATTCTGTTGTTCATGTCTCTCTTTCCTCTCTCTCTCTGTTTTTTTTTTTTTAAGTCAAAAATTAATTAAAAAAATGGGAATAATTAAAAATAAAAGGGAATGGGATTAATTAAAAGGGATGGAATTTAAAAAAAAGGAAAATTGATTGGGATGGGGGGTATTGTATTTATATGGGAGGGAGAAGTAATTTTAAAATTCGAATTTTAAAAAAAGAGGGGGAAGGTGAGTTATTATATGAGAAGGAGGGCGTGTATTAAAAATTTAAAAGTATAAAGGTCGATTTTTAAAAGACAAGGGCGGATTATTGTAAAAAAAATGAGAAGGGACGAGGGAGTTGAGTGTTGGGTGGGCGTGGTAAGTGAGAGGCCGCGTGGTGAGAGTAGGGCCAAGTGTGAGCGGGGGTAAGGGAAGGGACGCCGCCAAAGCCGTGGAGAAAACTGTGGTAGGACCAGGTGAGTGGAAGCCGTGGGATAGGCAAGGGAGACGGAGGTAATGCGGGTAGGAGAGGGCGTTGCGGGTAGCGGGCAGGGTATGGAAAAGTGTAGTGCTGTAAGGGAGGGACAGGCGTAGAGTTGCAGGCGGGGGAGCATTAGGGAGTGTAGAGTAAAGTGTGATGCCGGTTTTTTTTTTTTTAAACAGGGTCGAGTGGGAGGAGGATAGAGTAGTGCATAGGGAGAGAGGGAGGTTAAGGCCGAAAGGCCGTGACGTTGGGTAGGGAGTTTGGAATGTGAGGATGGGGAGTGTGGGTAATTAAAATAGCAGAGATGTGGAATGGGGTTTGGGGAGGCCGTGTGGCCAAGTTCAGTAATTTATTTATTTATTTATTTATTTTATTTTATTTTTTTTATTTTTTTTTAAATTATACAGCAGAGAGGAGTAAGAAGTCTAGCAGCATAATTTTTTCTAGATATACAACAGAATAATTTGCAGGAACTTGTAAACTTGCAAAAATTATTTTTCCAGCAGCAGAGAAACCCAGAATTGCAGAAATTTTCAATGAAAAAACTCAGAAATATTTCTAGGAAAAACCCAGAATTTTCCAGAAACTCATTTTAAACACTTTTCCAGCAGCTCCAAAATGGTGCAGAAGTTAAAATGCAGATATTTTTCAATGGAAAAATAAGTAGTGAGAAAACCTTCAGATGCACAAAGCTGCGTCTCCAAACTAATTTCTGAACGCTGCCAAGGATTTTGAATGTTGCTCCTTCTCAAAACCAATGCTGAATGCTGCCAATTTTTGAATGATGCTCTTTCTTCAAAACAAATTTTTGAATGCGGCAAAAACTCTGCTGCAAAAATCTCTGAGTGCTGCAAAAATTATCAAAATTTTGCAGATATGCATAGGCCATAAACACAAATGGCTCACTCAAATTGAAGCAGGGCCAGCAATCGCCCGCTTTGATACCATGTTAAACACCATGTTGAAACACACACATGGTGTATGAGAAGGATAAACACACACACAAGAGACTCAACACACAATGAAAGATAAGCGTGAGGCTTTCTTATTTTCCATTATACAAAGATGTACATTTATAGTACAATGGTGTGACTCTTGGTTTCATATTCCAAGGTCACTTGAACTCCATTGTGACTTTTCGCATTCCACACCTACTCATGTAGGATTAGGTGTTCCAACATATATTATTAATCTCTTTTAATGAAATACATTCATTCTTTGGAACATTAATCCAATGATAATCTATTAGAAACATTAACTAATGATAATTTATTCTCATTAGTAATCATAATATAATATTAATTAAAACTTGAATTCTAGTATCAATAAAAAGCAATTGATCAAACAGAGGTCTTTCACTCATCACATGTATGTGTATCCAAGTGGCCACTGCCACACTCAAATAACCATCAATAACATTGTTCCATAAGATCATCGTTCCATAAAATTAGTCATTAGCGTCATTATAATATTTTTGACACCTAATTTTTTAGAATTGAGAAAATTTAGATAATGTAAAAAAAAATTAAAAAACATTAGAATACAAATTTCAATATTCTCATCTCCTTATATATATTATTAATCTCTTTTAATGAAATGCATTCATTCTTGAAATTACCTAAACATAGTTTGACATGGTATGAGAGCTACAAGTCCCAATTTAACATTTTTTCTGGTGTTTGTGCTAGTCGGTTTCTCTATTCGTGAGTTCATTCACATATTTTGTTCATGCGATGGTGCCATGATATCATATATGTGTTGCTATGTATGTGTTGCTATGGGAATTTATTTTTATATGTACACTTTGGTAAATGATTCTTTTATTTGGGTTGGTTAATGTTATGTGACATATGAATTGCCTTGGTATATGCATTGAGTTTTAAATGGAACCTAGGTATATGTGTTGATTTTTGGTCATTGTTTTATTAGCATTTGTTATTATATGTCATAATAAATGTGTTGGTTCTTATATGTGATGGTGATGCATTATATGGTGATAGTATATTGATAGTATGAATTGGGTAATATTGTATTGAATTGAATAGCATCTACACATATTATATTATATATTGAATTGAATTTGTTTGTTATATTGGATTAGTATTTTTATTAGGAAGGTATTAACAATGTTGTTTAGATAATTATAAAAATATACAAAATTAAAAAGGTAAAAAATCAGATTTTGATTGTTTTGGAATTGAAATTTTTTTGGAACTCTTGCATTCATTGTCAGCAGATAGTTTTTTTTTTTAATGAATTATTTTATTTTCATAGTTGGAGTATTTCTCTCTAGCAAAGAAAACTATCATGAATGGTCCTGAAAGATAAAGCATGCCCTCATTTTCAATTAATTCTGGAAATGAGCTTGTGAAGGAGAAGGTGCCAAGCCTCTTGAAAAGTCCACATCTAAAAAAGAACTCGCCATATGAGAGAATAAGAATAGAAAGGCATATGTCTTAATTGCAACATCAGTGAATGAAGAGGTGATTCATCATATTGTACCATTTACGAATGCATTTGAAGCTTTAAAGAAGCTAAAAGACTTATATGACTCACACTTTGAGCTTGAAGTAATCCAATTAATGATCAAACTATTCAATCTAGAATTGAAAGATGATAATCCCCCTGCCTTACCCTCTGAAATAAGAGTTGTGCATGATATAGAAGCTACCAGAGTTAAAATATATGTTTCTTTCACAGCTTTCGTCAAGGCACTATATCCCACATATTTTATTTATATTGAGTCATTACAAACCAGTGGAAAACTTAAGGAGATTTCCTTTGACTCTCTTGTGGAGAAGTTTTCTGAAAGAGAGAAATATTTTGGGAAGAAGAAGAAAGTTGCTCGGTCTTCTGAAGAATTTGTGTGTCTTGCACAAAAAGAGAAGAATTAGGCACAAGATTCTTCTAGAGGAAGGCGTAGCAGATAGGACGTGGAAGGAAGAATAACAGAGGCAGGGGGGTAAACATTACCAATGAGGAAAAATTGATCTTCATTGTCTACAATGTAACAAAAATGGATCGTAGATGCTTCCACATGCAAGCTCTCTTGGGACAGAATCAGACAGGAAAGAAATGAAGAGAAATGAAAATCACCATATCAAGGGAAAGGTAAAGCACCTAAATCTACTCATTATGTTGTGGCACATTGCAATATTGGAGTAATTGAAGACTTGTTTAATACTTGACTTGTTTCGTTGAAAGGTGCATGGTTTCTTGATTTATCAGCAACTTGCCATGTGAATAATTTAGTGACAATGTAGATGGAACAATCTACTTTGCAAACAAGCCAAAACTCAAGTCATCCTGGCTTGGCACAATTGTGCTCAAACTGCCTAGTCTCCCTGAATTTATTATACATGATGTTCTCGACCTCCCGAAGTTGCGAAGAAACTTCTTGTCATTGGTTCACATCTGCCACCAAGGACACTCCATTCACATGTTTGATGGCAATCTTAAGGTGAGAAAAGCATCACACAACTCACTTTTCATGACTAAGACAGAAGAATAAATACTCTTGAAGTTGTAAGGAACCTCTGCTCGTGCAAAAAACTTTGCATACATTTCTCAGTATCACGAAGGTACACTACCATCCAATCTCTTATGGCATGTTATATTTGGACATCTAAACAATGACAACCTTTGTTTATTGAAGAAAAATGGTGTTACTCGTTTTCCAACCACTCCTAGGAAACTTGAGCAATGTGATGCTTGTATCTTAGGAAAACACAACAAACATTGTTTTCATGATTCTCATTCCATAGCACATAGAAAGCTTGAACTGATTCATTCTAACTTGTGTTTCCCTATGCTTGTTCCTTTTGCAAATGGAAATAAATACATGATGACTTGTATTGATGACTACACTAGAATGTGTTGGGTATATCTATTGAAGAACAAATTTGAAGCTTTTGAAACTTTCATGCATGGATTGAAAACAATACACAATCTCATATTGTCTCTATTCATACTAATAATGGAAAATAATATACTTCAAATGAATTTGAAAACTCTCTTTGCCAGCATGGGATCAAACATCAAACAACATTGCCTTATAATCCTCAACAAAACGGTGTAGTTGAAAGAATGAATAGGACATTCTTAAATATGGCACGTTCAATGGTGTTTTTCAAAAATTTTAAGTTGTTCTGGGATGATGCAATTTTATGTGCATTTTATATTAAATATTGATGTCCATCTCATGCTCTCAAAAACAAGGCTCCCTATTAAATGTTGTTAATTTTAGTTAACCATGGTATGTTCTATGCTTAGAGCAGTTTACTTCAATATTTCTTATTAGCCCAATTCAATTTCCAGATATGCAATCACATAACTATTGACAGTAAATGTTGAAAGAACATAAATAAATCGACAGAAGACAAGCCAAGACAAGAGACAAATATTCATATAATTCTTCTTATTCAGCAGAGAGAGAGAAAATATATTTTACAACAATCAACAGGATTCCATAGCCAACAAAGGCTGATTCAATGGTCAAACCAGCAAATCAACCTCCAATGAAGCTCATTCAAACTTGGTCTTTAGTCAAATTCAAACATAGTCCAAAACATTCCACAAATTTGTTCAACGCAGTGGTCAAAGTCTGCAGTCAAAGTCGTGGTCAATAGTAGCCAAAGTCAACTGTATACCTCGATTTTTGTGCCTCCAGCTACACCCTCTCCAAATCGGAATTCATACCTCAAAAACGCAGTCAAATGACGAGTGTTGACACAAAGTCAACATTGGTAAACGTTGTCCAGAAAATCCCTAAACTAGTCTGAAATTGCAGTTGTTGTTCCCCACATGTGAAAGAGAGAGAAAGACTCTTAGGCTTGTACGAACCAATCAGAGATGTGTGAGATAAATGAATGATGAAATGACGATCATGTCTCTCCTTTTTATATCCATGACTGAGGGTGTGTGACACATCTTTTGGGGCTTGTGAGCCTACATTACAATTTTAGCCGACCTTGGCAAATTGCACCTGTGGAAAATAAATTCAAAATTCAACTTCTGCTCATCCAAACAAGATGATATTTAGATCAATCTTGCACCTCTTCAAAAGAGGAATCCAACAAAATTATCATCTCCATAATATGAATAGTGCAACATCAAGTCTGGCCCTAGTTTCCAAATTTAACACTCCCTCTCAACTAGGGAGAACTCCACCTGACCATCCATTTGTCAACCTATGCAATCTTGTCATCTAGTACCATCATGTACTCCATATATCATCCTGCAATCATTTGTCATCATGTTTTCTTTGTTTTTTTGGTTCTGCTCTGCTATAGAAGAAATAATAAGAAGATATGATTGAGAGTGAGTCACAAAGACCTTGTCACTCTCCACTCACCCGAAGTCAGTTTAGAGGTAAAAACCTCAACTAGATTTGATCCTAGATCAATTTGTTGGAAAAATCCCATCCTATACATAGAGAGTACGGCAATACACGATGCATCCATCGGTAATGTTATGGTCGATATCCTCATTTCCAAACTCATTGGCCAAATGAGAGGTACTTCCCATGAGTCCCAGAATACATGGGTAGGATGCATATGGGGCATATGGTGAACCAACTCAATATCATAATGGTGGGGGAATAGCACACCAACAAGGTAAGGTGAACCTCACCTTGTGGTTCCTTATAGCTCCAAGTAGCTATCCCCAAGCCCCCTGGAGCTCCCAGAGCTCATAGCCCAACTCAAACTTGTAGAAATTTAATAAAAAATATGTATTGCCTTGATTCTCCTGATCTAAAAATAATATGCTATTGTTAAATACAGAATCGCTTCTACAAAATATTTGCGGAATTTGAAACACAATCACCAATCACAATATCATGAAGAAACATCAATCACACATAACATAGATTATTTACCCAGTGAAAGCATATAGCTAAAAACCCCACTATCTTCTATTATGTATTATATCATGGATCATGAAACAATTACATAAAAATATCCAATCCAAGAGCTCTCAATACAATAGCTAACTGTCTCACACTGTCATACAAAAATTGGCAAGTTCCTTAGCCAAATTACTGTCTCTAGACAGCCTGCCTCCACTGAGCAATCCCAGCTGATAGCAATCCTTGAATGAATGGAATCCTACTTTCCTTGACTGCACAATCCTCATGGGCACATCCGATGTGTGTGTGGTTGCATGTGTGCAACCAATAATGTCACAACTGATAGTCAATTGTCCCTTTCACCTACATCTTAACTGGGTCTCCACTGGATCTGACATGCATATATTTAATAGTAGTAAATATTCAGTTGCATGTGAGGCCACTGATTATGAATTAATTAATAATTAATTCACTTGATCTATCACTAGTGTATTTTCAATGACAACTAGCACAACTGATTTTAAATCACTTAACTGAGTTAAACTACTTTACAACTTTCATAACTGCACTTCCAACTTTGTTACAACTTTGAATCACTCAAATACAACTAAGTCCACTTGCATGTACCACCAACCAACCACTCAACTCGAAATTCCTATAGCTAACTGATTTTCCACTTCAGCTAACTATTTCCAAGTGCTCATTGAGAATAGATTATTGTTTATTGTCCAACTAATATTAAGTGATAATAATAGTCGACATGCATCTATAAATAGGCATGCAATCTGTAAATAGAACTTGCGCATACATCTATAAATAGACCTCGTCTATAAATAGAACTTTCTCATGCATCTATAAATAGACATCCACCTAAAAATATCATGAGGCTCCATCCTAGTGTAGGTGCATAATTTTCACTAGGATCTTCTTGCTGAATCTCAATACTCCCTCTCAACAAGAGAAATATTATCCTTCACCCTGATCCCATCTCTATGGTATTCGAATTTGCTCCTAGTGAGCACCTTCGTCAGAATATCTGCATCCTGATCTTCTGTAGGAATGTACTGAAGCAACTCGATCTTCTATAGGAATGTACTAAAGAAACATGATCTTCCTCTGCACAGAATCTCTGAGATGATGGTACCATATATCTATATGCTTAGATCGATCATGAAACACATGATTAATCAAGAGTTTAATGCAAATTTGATTATCACAATGAATCACTATCGGATCTAAATGAGAACCAAACAAACCAACCAAGATCTTTCTCATCCAGATAGCCTCACATGCAGCTTGACTTGTTTCATGTATTATGTTTCTGCTGAACTGAGTGCCTCGTATATTTTCTTCCTGTTGTACCAAGAAACAGTTGTACATCCAATGCTAAAGATCCCCCCTAATGTGCTATTTCTTTCTGATGGGTTTCCCACCCAATCTGCATCCGTGAAGCCATGCAACTTCACCTTATCCATCTCTTTGTACCATAAGCCATACTCTGATGTGCCCCTCGGGTATCTTAGGACATGCTTTTCTGCCTTCCAAAAGAGCTTGGTAGGCTTAGCCATAGCTTGACTCAGTTGTCTAACTGCATAGTAAATGTTCAGTCTCATGTTCACTAGATACATTAGCGAACCCACAAATTGTCGATAAACAGTAGCATCCACTACCTCTCCAGAAGTAGCATCCTCTTTCCTCCAGTTTCCTAGAAGAGGAGTATCCATGGGTTTGCAACCCTCCATGTGAAACTAACCCAGTATCTCCCTTTCATACTTGCCTTGAGACACAAAAATTTCACCATCTCGCTGCCATATTTCTAATCCAAGGAAATAATGAAGGAGGCCCATATCCTTCATCTTGAAATCCTTTGCAAGGTCCTCCTTGCATGAGTGTATCAGCTGCTCATCACCAGTCAATATTAAATCATCAACATAAAGAACAATGATTAAAATCTTACCCTCCACCACAATTTGGTATAGGTTTGCATCCGCTTCACTTTTTGTGAAGCCCAATCTGGTGAAATAGTTGTCTATTCAAGTGTACCAAGCACGGGGTGCTTGCTTTATCCCATACATCGCTCTTTTGAGTCGGCACACACGCGACTCGTTGTTGAAGATCTCAAATCCTTCAGGTTTCTCTATTTACACCTCTTCCTTAATGATCCCATTAAGAAACACAGTCTTCACATCCATCTGATGAATGCGCCATCCCATCTGATTTGAGAGAGCAAGGATGGTCCTTATGGAAGAATACCTTGTGACATGTGCAAAGGTTTCTTCATAATAAATCCCCTTGATCTGTGAGAAGCCCCGGGCCACAAATATGGCCTTGTATTTCTCAACACTCCCATTAGCAGCTTTCTTTACCTTGTAGATCCATCTCAAACCTACCACTGATCTATCAACCAGCCTTGGAACACTTTCCCAAGCACTGTTTTTGAAAATGGAGTCATACTCCTCCACCATTGCATCTACCCATGTGGGCTCCTGCACTTCTTCCTGAAAGGAAGATGGTTCAGTGACAATATATTTTCTCATGAGAGCCATGTATCTAGTAAATTGGTCAGGAGACTATCTTTGTCTACGTTGTGAAGTAGGGATTCCTACATTCTATGCAGCATCAAGTCTCATCCCATCAACTTTTGTGGTACACCTGCTGCCAGTTCTGATGGTTGGCTCTGCGTGAGTGGACTCCATTCCATGAACCTCCTCCTGTGACTAATCCAAATCTAGAGACTCGTCTTTGGGAACCAAAAGTTCCTCCTCCGCATGCAATTCCATCTCCCTCTCAAGTGACAACCGCATAGTCTTCCCCTCATCGAATTTTATATTCCGTCGCACCACAGTCATTCGACTGTTTGGAAAATACACATGATAATTATGGGGTGTTTATGTGTACCCCACAAAAATCCCAACTTCAGCAGTCGACTCCTGCTTCTTCCTAGCATCCTTGGTCACATGCACATAAACAGATGATCCAAAAATCTTAAAGTGTGAAACATCAGGTTTCTTACCAGTGAAAGCTTCTTCAGGTGTACTCATGCCAAGTACTCTATGAGGACAACGGCTTTGCACATAAACCGCAGTGTTGCATGCTTCCGCCCACAAATGCATTGGTAGGCCCTAATCATGCAACATCGCTCGTGCTACACCCACGATCATTTCGTTCTTCCTCTCCGCAACCCCATTCTGTTGTGGGTTATGAGGTGTTATGGATTCTCTTCGAATTCCTTCTTTGTTGCAAAAGTTCTTGAATTTTTTAGAGATGTATTCTCCACCATTATCGCTCCTCAGAGCATTCACTTGCTTCCCTGACTCGCTCTCCACCAATGCCTTAAACTCATAGAACTTTGAGAATGTTTGATCTTTATTCTGTATGAATAATATCCAGCATTTACGAGAAAAATCATCAACAAAAATAACATAGTACTTACATTTTGTTGTTGAAGCAACCAAGAACGGTCCACACACGTCTTTGTGAACTCTCTCAAGTATCCCCGAAGCATGGTTCTCATTCTCGTGAAAGGTGGACTTTACATACTTCCACATGGTGCAACCCTTGCACTGATCTAACTGAGCAAGTGTTCCCATTGGAAGTCCAGTAGATATTTACTGCATGACTTTCAAGGCTCCAGATGAAGATGGCCCAATCGCCTGTGCCATAATTCACCCTCATCCCAGCTCACCAATTTTTCCGCCTTGCCCATCATGGAAGCACAGACATCTACCTCCATCTTGTAGAGATTCTTAACTCAAATCCCTATCCTCTTGGCTTGACCCGTTGTTTTATGTGGCAGGAAAGCTTTTCTATCGCTAAAAACAACGGCATAGCCTCTGTCCTCTAACATTGCGACTAAGACCAAATTTTTCTTCAGACCTGGAACATGCATAACATCTTTCAATTGAAATGGTTTACCTGAATCCATATGAAAGGTAATAGTACCAATTCCAGTCGCACTGTATCGTCCATCGTCACCCATCTCTATATGCATCTGCCCACTATCCAAATACCACAACAATCCCAATGCACTTGACACCATGCATGCGATCAAGGAGAAGAAAAGCTCAAATTGTGAGGCAAGGGCCTCACCAGCTGTAGCTCCAGCATACTTCTTGTTCTTCTTCTTTTGCGGACATTTAATAGCAAGATGCCCATGTTCATGACAGTGAAAACACTTCACCTTGGACATATCCAGCTTCTTGCCTTTAGACTCGGATTTAGAATGGAATTTATTCCCCTTCCCCTTCTTGCCTTGGCAGCCAAAGCACAATCCTCTTCATCACCATGCTTTGATGAAGAGCCATCTCTGGTGCTCCGCCAGAATTCCTCCTACACTAGATCCGAACACAGTTGTTCCCAATCCAACAATTTTTCCCGTCCGTTGACAAAGTCTTCATAACTGTGCTAACTCTTAGGAAGTACCAAAAGAGCCAAGCTCACCAAATCATCATCAACAATAGTTATTCCCACACTCCCTAGTTCATCCCGACATTGTACAAACTTTGTGAGATACTTTGGAATGTTGTCGCCCTTTTCCATCTTGATCTTTCTAAGTTTATCTTTGAGTGCCAATTTCCCATGGTCATTGTTGCTTTGGAATAGATCCGTCAAAGCCTTCCACATAGCATATGGTGTGGCTTTCCCATGGAGTCTTGAGACAATGTGGTCTCGTACTCCCTCCAACCGGATCCTCCTCACCTTTGCCACTTTCTTTCACCGTGCATCAATAGTTGCAGCATTTGGCTTAGGAACATATTTTTCAATGAATTCCTTCAAGTCATTGTCTTCGAGTAATGCCTCCATCCTATCCTTCCAATCAATGTAGTTCAAGCTACCCTCGAGTGCATACGCTAACCTCAAGCCATTGAAATCCATTTTGATCTTGAATTAGTTGTAGCACCAAGAAATCCTTTCTACAAATTCAAATTCTTTCCACCAACAAACTCAGCTCCTGCTTCAAAATTTCAATTTCATGTGCTCTGATACCATGTAGAAATTTAATACAAAATATGTATTTTTTGGATTCTCCTTATCTAACAATAATATGCTACTCTTAAATACAGAATCGCTTCTACAAAATATTTGCGAAATTTGAAACACAATCACCAATCACAATATCATGAAGAAAGATCAATCACACATAACATAGATAATTTACCCTGGGAAATCATATAGCTAAAAACCCCACTATATTGTATTATGTATTATATCATGGATCATGAAACAATTACATACAAATTTCCAATCCAAGAGCTCTCAGTACAATAGCTAACTGTCTCACACTATCATACAAAAATTGGCAAGCTCCTCAGCCAATTTACTATCTCCAGACAGCCCGCCTCCACTGTGTAATCCCAGCTGACAGAAATCCCTGAATGAATGGAATCATGCTTGCCTTGAATTCACAATCCTCATGGGCACATCCAATGTGTTTTTGGTTTCATGTGTGAAACCAATAATGTCACAACTGATAGTCAACTGTCCCTTTCACCTACATCTCAACTGGGTCTCCACTTGATCTGATATGCATGCAGTTAATAGTGGTAAATCTTCAATTTCATGTGAGGCCACTGATTGTGAATTAATTATTAATTAATTCACTTGATCTCTCACTAGTGTATCTTCAGTTACAGCTAGCAACTGAGTTTAATTCACTTAACTGAGTTAAACTACTTTACAACTTTCCTAACTACACTTCCAACTCTGTTGCAACTTCGAATCACTCAGTTACAACTAATTCCCCTTGCATGTCCCAAAAACCAACTGCTCAACTTGAAATTCCTATAGCTAATTGATTTTCCACTTCAGTTAACTATTTCCAAGTGCTCATTGAGAATAGATTATTGTTTATTGTCCAACTAATATTAAGGGATAATAATAGTCGACATGCATCTATAAATAGACATGAAATATACAAATAGAACTTGCACATACATATATAAATATACCTCATATATAAATAGAATTTTATCATGCATCTATAAATAGACATCCACCTAAAAATATCTTGAGGCTCCATCCTATTGTAGGTGCATAATTTTCACCAGGAACTTCTTGTTGAATCTCAACAAAGCGGGACCCTCACAATAGGGTATGTCCATGATACCAATATTCTCATGGAAGGTTAATAATTTGACCTTGCCTAGGGGCTTCGTGAGAATATCTATGACCTTCTCATTAGTCCCAATGTGATGGAGCCTTACGACGCCTCGTTGTACCATGTCCCGGACAAAGTGGTACCTAATATCAATATGCTTGGATTGGTCGTGGAACACAGGTTTTTCAGAACGATGAATCCTGCTTTGGTTGTCACAAAGGATCATGGTGGTATCCATCACATTCCAAAACAAATAATTAAAGATATTTCTCAACCAAACAACTTCACAACTGGCCATACTTGTTGAAATATATTCGGCCTCAACGGTGCTCAAAGCAACTGATTTCTACTTCCATCTCATCCAAGATATCGAAGCAGAACCTAGAGTGAAGTAACATCCATATGTGCTCGTATGACCCACCAGACTTCCCTCCCAATCGGCATGGATATATCCGTGGACCCCCATACTCTCGAAAATGTATCTCAACCCATGGTTCATTGTGACCCGGAGATATCTCAAGAGATTGTTGGCACCAATCCAGTGAATGTGATGAGGCTCGACCATATATAGACTCAACGTGTTCACTGCAAAACATATGATATCTAGATGTGAGTTTACTAAGAAAATCAAGGCCCCCATGAGTTGACGATACTCGGTGGGATTTCCCAACTCGGGCATAGCAGCACTTCCACACAACTTCTTAAATTTGAGTTCCATCAGAGTAGTCACGGACTTGCAGTCCACCATCCCAAATCTCTCTGGCAGCATCACAACATATTTTCCTTGAGAAAGGAAAATCTCACCTGGCTTTTGCCATACCTCCAAGCCGAGGAAATAATGCATCAATCCTAATTCCTTCACTTTGAATTCGGATGCTAGCTCCTTATTACATTGATGAATAAGAGGGTCAGCACCTGTCAGGAAGAGATCATCCACATAGAGAACCAGAATGAGGGTTTTTCATTATCAACCTTAAAATAAAGGTTTGGATCAACATCACTTCGAGTAAAGCCCAATTTCATCAAGTAGCTATCGATCCTCTCATACCAAGCCTTGGGGGCTTCTTAAACCCATAGAGGGATTTCTTCAACCTGCATACATGTGTGTCTCTATCTCGAACTTCAAACCCCAAAGGTTGTTCCACATAGACCTCTTCCTTGATTGAGCCATGTGTGAAGGCAGTCTTAACATCCATCTAATGTAGACTCCATCCTTGCGATGCAGCAAGGGCAATGACCGATCATGTTGGCCTGTGATCACACATAACATGGAGAAGTGATCCCTATAATGAAATCACAAAACAGAGTCCTGAACGAGATTGGGTCAATTTGTGCATGCACTCAGGTTGGGTCGTGAATGCTAAAGCATGTCAAGTCATGAACGTGGGGCGAGTATTCCAAGAAAAAATAAAAAATGATCGGGCGCAACCAAAGATACAAGGTCAGAAAACCACAGTAAGGGAGAAGTGACGGTTGTTGGATATAAGTCACGATCAACAGTGGAGATTCAAATCGCAATCGTAGTTCACAAATGTTTCAGGATGGGCGCAAGGGTAAATTTTAAAATAAGTGAAATGTGATTTGCGATGATGTGGGACTTGTTCACCCGTGGCACACATATAAGCCTTGCCTGTTACCCGCACTTCGCAACCCGCAGGTTCCTAAACTTACCTCTTAAGACTTACTCCAAACCTTGTTTTTCTGTTGATGCGATGAAGCGGGACCCGCCATACCTTACCGCATTATCAAAACCACATGAAAAACCTTGTTTCTACCTTAAACCTTACCTTTCTCCGACGTTCTGCTTTATCTTTATACTTTTCCTTTTTCACTCCTATATCATTGTTTCATATCCGATTTTCTTTTTTCAGCGCTATATCATTGTTTCATATCCGCTTTTCCCCATTCCCCGATTGTGATTAAAGAGGGGTCATTCTCCCTGACGTGTCACCCTTCTCCACCGTCCATCACGTTTCGCAAAATTACAACTTATTCCATTCTTCCAAACGTTAAAACCCACGATCGCCGATGTGCGATATCGCATCGCACAGTTTTTAACTTACCATTTGAAACGCCTGCAACCTATTTTGTTTAAATTGCGATGTGGTCGAGTCCCACCTTCCCTCCACATCACTTACCTTCTCCTTCGCACTTCTCACTTTTCTTATTTTATTCTTTACCACCTCCACTTACGAATAAACCTTAATTTTTTCAATATGCTGGTTGCGATCCAGTCCCACCATATTCCACGTCACCTCCTTCCTCCCCGTGCTTCGCACTTCACTCATTTTAGAGTTTACCTTTACTGCTTCATGGTAAAGAGTTGCGATTGCGACACGATTTTTCCCCACCATAACACTCCGCTCACCGCAAATACACCATTTCCTTCTCATCATCGCCTTCCACCTTTCCTCCATCTCCAATCACCCCCTCCTCATATGACAGTCCTTGTTTCATTTCGCACTCCCCGTAGCTTTTAAACTTTAACCATGGGGAGGGGGGGTCTGAAATGAGCGGTATCCATTACCGCCCACCCCTCCACGTGTCATCCTCTTATCATTTTGCACCCCACCCCCCCCCCCCCTCCTCCGATACCGCTTACCACTTGATACCCCCTCCAAAAATCTGGTCCACGTTTTGCAATACAAAATTACTGCATGGTATTTTAAGGTGGAACATGTAGTTATGGTTTATACAGTATTATTAGGAGATATATGCTAAAGAACCAGGTGTGTGTAGTACTATAGGCCTTTTAATAATGGATTAAGTGGAAATCACCAGACTGAGGGAGTGGAGGTTTGCAAGCAATAGATGGAATCGTATGATGAAATTTAGTCTGTCCACCTACGACTGCTCCTCGCCATACCATCTTGAATGCTCCCATTATCGGCCTCCATGGGTGACCATGTCCTTTCTATTTTCTATTTAATTTTGATGATTTTCCTGGTGAAATCTCAATTTCACCCCATTCCTATTTTAATTCTCTTAGTACATAATTAATTGCTCAATGTCCGCTCTGCAAGTTAGGTAGGATGTTTTGATTTCATAGATATGGGTCGATCATAAATGATTAAGTGCTATAGACCCTCAAGGATAACTCTATATATAGTAAGTTCTAAGATGAAAGTACGTTTCTAGAATTTTGAATAATTTTGTTCTAGTTTTATATGATTGTTCTCCCTGTGCTCTGAGATACATATTTGGGAGAGTTGTTTAAAATTAATATGATACAAAGTTGTTATTTGGATTCCAGATGGAGCAGTGAGTAATATGTATCGGTTTCTTTCTATTATCAATAATCTCCTTTTTACGTGTAATCGTTTTCATGCTATGCAACTTTGATTGGTTCGTGTAATGTAGCTGCTGGTAGTATGCAATTTTATTCGTGAATTCGTGCCTGAGTAACGCCCAGGTGTTAACATTCATATTTTAAGCTTACTGCACTCACTTAATTCGCGCTCCACGAATCTCTTTTGTTGCCCATATCTCATTCATATCTGCTTTCTCTGAAGTCGCAGGGGATATATTCCTAAATCTCTTAATCTTGTCACTTGTGGGTTCCTTCTCCATTCTTCCTCAATTCCTCTGCACATTTTAAAGCTTATGCTCGTTGTTTTATTCTTGGCCCATCTAATAGCCACCATCCTTATAGCCTCCTGAGCTCTCTCTTCGTTTGGGGAATTCACATGAAGCAGGCTCAAATAGTCTTCTCCATTTTCGAACCACCAAATCCATTATTCTCTTGACCCATATTCTATCAGAGGTATTTATACAAATGTCCATTTATAACCTCTGATTTTAAGATGTCCTAGGCACTGGTCTTTTGCAACTCAAGGCTGTCTCTAGGAGCTACAACATCTTTTTGGCACCGTTGTTGGGGAAACGAATTAGAAAACCTTTTCCCTGGTATATGACATTATCTTCACCCTTCAATCAGGTGAGCATGAAGGGTTGAGAGTTGCATACCCCTCACCTTGGCAACTCCACTATTATTAAAGTTCAATTCATTCATTTTTATACCATCATATACTTGTTGACTTATGCATTTCCCTTGGGCAATCCTTCCCTGCGACTTGGACATATTTCTCAAAAAATGGTTTCTCAAAACCCATATGCGACTCTTCCCAGAATTTTCTGTGTATACACGCGATTCCATACATAGAGAACCGCGTATGCCTTTTTAAACATTAAAAATATATATAATTTCCCTACTTTTGAGGCGGGGTTTACGGTTTTTCATGTAACTTAACTACCCCAACCTGTGGCCTAACTATTCCCAACTGAAATAACTAATTTGAGGGAGTATAAAAGCCCCTCAAGGGAATGACCTAAGGGAGGAAGAGAGAGAATTATAGATATTATACGTTGTTGGAGCCCTATCCAAGTCTGATATTTCCCTTGTGCCTCCTGCACTTCCCAGATATTTTCAGGAAACCCTTGTTTCCTTGAGATGTTCACTCACCCTATGTGACATCCATTGTGCACTACCCTTGGAAGATGTTTTGTGAGGCTAGAGCTCGACGGATCCGAAGGATGGTATGCTCGAGGCTGTGGCAAATTTCAGGTGATCTCTCCATATTTGTTTACTATACATGTCATTAATAAAACAAGTGCCATCTTGTTCCTGATGTTCACGTGTCATTTATCTCTTATACATGTGTAATGATCTTAAATAGTTCATTTATTATTGTTTTTATGAGATTATGCATGTTTTTCACTAACATCTAGAACATATATATGTTGTACAACTAGGTTTTTATGTTTTTTCTTTGTTGGTTTGCAGGTTCCGGAGCACAAAGAGTTGCAGAGGGTTTGCACCCTGCGGGATCTACTACAACCGAAGGATATATGGGTAAGGTCTGTAACCTTTAGTTTCTAGTTTAAAGCATAGAAGTTGGTTAAGTGAGCCCTTCTTGTGATGACATGCCCCTGATCTGTGAAGATTTATCAACCCAAGACCTTAAGGTAACATTACCCGCAACAGAACTGGTTACTCCGCTGGGGATTACCTTTGTGTAATTCCTAGTTTGGGTTGTTTTATCTGTCTTGTAGGTTCCCTGATAGGTTTATCACTTTTTACAGTCTAGTAAGTCTTTTTTCAATCAGACAGAAGACCTTGTATCTTTATCACGCTTGAATTTTTCCTTTTTCCTTATTTTTGTTTCCATGCGCAACTTAGTCTCTGCAAAATCGCATATACCTCCTGTATTTTCCAAAGGGACCCGCGTATACACAAGTTTCCTTGGTTACAGTCGCATATACACACTTGTTGCATACTCAAAATCGTGTATGCCTGGAAAAAATTGAAAAATTGAGTTTCCAGCCTCTGTAGTCTTTTTTGTCTGTGGTGAACCATTCATGTGGTGTATTTAAGGTGTCTGGACTGTGTTTATGGTGATTTAATATCCATTTCTCTCTTGTTCTTGTGAAAACCTAGCCATTTGGTGCATTGCCTATTTTTTCTGATTGCATTTGCGGCTGAAGCACCAAGATCTTTTCCTGAAGTTTTTGGTTGTTCTGACCATTCAGAACAATGAGCCCCTTCTTGCTTTCTCCTCTTGGCCCTATGCATTGCTTCGCTTTTGGTTTTTTCCCTTTTGGACTATCTTGGTTTTCTTGATTTCTTGGACTAGCCTTGTTGTGAATCTTGAAGAATCTCTTTTTGTTTTTTTGAGTCATTGTTCGCTAAAAGATTGTGCTACTGTATCGAACCAATTATTTGAGTTTTTTTATTCTTCTCGCTCATTTGAGTCCTGCTACGAAAGTAGCATAGTTGGCTTGAGCACTTTGAAGCCTTGTTGAGACTCATTTGCTTGATTCTGGTTCTTGGGTAGTTTATGCTTGTCTTCTTGAAATCTTTTTCCTTTCATTATAAGTGAAAAGCCCAAAAAACATTTGTGCTTTCCGTATCCTTTGCTTTGAGTTTATTTTTACGGTTTCTTCATATCTTTTTGAAGCTTTTCGTTAGTTTCTATTTTTTGGTTCTTGGCTTGATTTTGAAGGAAGTCTTCTCTTGATTTCTTTCTTTTGCGTCAAGTACATTTTGGCATTTTTTATGCATAGGAATTCTATTTGGAACTAGCCTTTTTTTTATGTCAAAAAGTGATCGACCCATTTATTTTCTAGAGACTCTTTTTGCTTCTTTAGAGTTAGCATCTTCGAATTTGCATATCATTGGTAGTTTTCATTAAGTGCATTGAATAATTTTAGCCTTTTTCATAGTTTTCTGAATCGTGTGAAGTGTGAGTAACTGAAAAGAAAAAACAATTTTTTTTCTTATGTAGTTTCGTAGAACCCATGCAGAGATCTCTTTTCATCGAAAGGAAATTGTTGCATTCGCATGTAGCTAGGTTTTCATTGATTTCTTATGCATCAACAAACACCATCAGTTTCACTTCTGTATACCCTTGACTTAAGTAACAACCAATTTAAAACAAGCGATATAATTAAAAGCAACTAGAAGTTTTTGTATTGTTGTCATTAATCATACACCAACTAGCTAGGTTGTAGGGCCATTGAATAGGTGAGTGGAGAGTTAACTCTCCAAGGCCACTCAAACTGTTAAACATAGAAAGTCTATTAAAGAGCGAAATCCAACACCGTTAAGTGGACCGGGAAAGCTCTCCTCCAGAGATTCAAGTGCGAGGGATAGTGCAGGCAAAGAAGAGAGATACCCCCTCTCCTATTTGTTGAATCTTGACCTAAGACCGTTCCGCTCGGCTACCGATACGAATTGGTTCCCTTAGTTGCCTATCCTAGGGACCACATAGGTAACTACAGGGGGAATACCCATGGTACCTGAGAGAGATGTTGCATCACTTCCATCAGTACTTTTGGAGGGTGCCCTTGCGAAGCTCAGGGACTTGCACCAGCAAAGGTTGTTGTTAGGAGGTCAGCGTAACGGTTATGTTACCTTCACTAGTAGGCCTGGGGCGAAATTACCCCAGACTATTTTCATAAGGTCCTATTATTTTTATTTCCTGTATTTTGGTGTCCGGTCCTCATCACCCAAAGCAGAAATACCTGAGAGCTGCTTGTCTAGATGTATCTTAGGAACTTTTTAGAGTGTGATCTTTTCTCCTATGTTGCTTAGCTTCTTCTATTTTTTGAGTCTAAAATTAATCTCTTAAATTGGCTGACTGATCGCCTCGTCGATCGAGGAGGCATCGTGGGATTTCTCTTACGAGTTCCGAGCCTTCTTCAAGAAGATGTAGCAGTAATTCGGTGGGTGATTTTCACCCAGTGGTTTCGAATGCAGCGAAGAGTGATCCTTCGTTAGGGCTTGTTGTTTTTGTGGATGGTTCTAGTGTTAGTGTTAGTATAGAGAGGAGTGCTCCACTCATCTCTAAAGTTTTATTTCCAGTAGAAGAAGTTGAAGTAGAGGAATTTCCTTAACCTACTGAGTCTATTCCATCTCCTCTTCCTGCTAGTTGTCCTGACGTTCTTCGGTACATCGGGCCTGAGTCTGAAAGACCGGCTAGTCCTTTTCCATCATATCCCTTTCTTTCGATGGCCACGATTAGGAACACAGTTTCGGTTGTGAAAACTGAAAGTGTTCAGACTCCTCTTTTAATTGAGGGAGGAGGAACCATTTCCATATTGACAATCACTTGTAGTGCTATTGTGCTTGGCTCTGGAAACACCCAGGGACATGCTTCTCAATCAGGTCCCTTTTCTTATGGAATGCCCACCAGTGGAATTCCCTCTTTCTCCTTTTCTGCTGCTTCAGCTGTCTCCACACCTATACCATATATGGCTAGTGGATCAGCTTTGTTTCATGGGTTCCCCTTTGGAAGTGGGCATATCCCTCACTCAAACCCTTCGTCAGGATCAATGCGTTTCACCTCTCAGAATCTAAGTTTTAATCCTTTTTTTGGAGGTCAAATCTCTAATGTCTTTTCGGGATGGAACCCTACTTTTACAGCATTAGAAGTAGGGAGTCAGTTTTTCGTTGGTCATCAAGTGAATGTTCCTTTCCCTTCATTGAGAACTTCTCAGGATTTTTCTCCATTTGCAAATGCTTGGAACCCTTACCAAGGGGTTTCTTCTTCATTCAATACCTCGATTGGAGGGAATGTTCCTATGTATAGTAACTCTATGTTGGGAGGGGTCCTTCTCCGATTGTTGGGTCGCAAGGATATTCTTATGGCCCAGCATTTTCTATGAACAACATCTAGCAACTTGGTGCCTCAACAAATCCAGATTATTCTTAGGTTAGTCTTTTCAGAATGTGGGGAATCCTTCCTATGGGGGATGGAATTCCCAGGCTCCTTCACGCTTACCATTTTTGGCAATGTTAAACTTGCCAAATATATAGAAATTGACTAACAATCATATTAAGTATAGTCCAGATTGGCCTCTGGTTCCCACCAAACTCCACTCAGACATTCCAAAGTTTGAAGGGAAGACTGGTGAGGATTCGGCTGATCATGTCACCACTTTCCATTTATGGTGTTCGTCAAAATCCCTGATCGGTGACTTGATTAGGTTGAGATTATTTCATTGAACCTTAACTGGAAATGCGGCCAAATGGTACATTGAGTTAACTGGGGGAATTTTTTCTACTTTGGAGAGTTGGCTACCATGTTCTAAAATAATTTTTAGTTACATATCCATTATGATGTCGGGACTGACCTCCAGGCCAATTTTCAGCAGGACAAGGCAACTCACATTTCTGGCCATATTTAGGAATGGTGAAGAAGGAAGAGGCTCATCAAAGCCCAAATCCCTAATGAATTCCTTCTTGAATGGTTTTTGAAATATTTACAGCCAGAAATTTCAAAGGATGTATCCCTTTCAGGGGTATTTTTTGAAGAGCAAGCTATTTTTAGGGCTCAGCAGCCAGAACTAATTTATTCTCAGCCTGGAGTCCTTAATAAATTTTTGTTGGATGCTCCTCACTCCAAATTGGACATAGCCAAAACTAAACCTGGTCCTCATGGTGACGGGCTTATCGGTTTGATTGATAGCGGTACGACTAACCTACAAAGTCAATTACAGCAGTTGTCTATACAATATGCTCCTTCTGGTCAGGTTCTGCCTTCACTGTCAACTCCTTCCCAGTCCTTGGAAATTAATGTTGTTCAAAATTCTAACCCCAAAGGAAATCAACAATCCGATGGGAAGAAGAAGGGATGCAATAACAAGAAAAAGGACAAGGATGGGAAGGGGAACGTGAAAAAATCCAACGATCATGTTGGAGAGGGTAAGAAGGACAATAAAAAGAAGTGATGTTTCCAAGCAAGTTTTGCACTAGAGACCATATTACACACCTATGCCCTAAAATTCAAGATGTGCAGCACTTGTTAGCTCAACAGGGTTCCTCTAGTTCCCAGGTTGTGCTGACAAACCCTTTTCCCCAAGGGCAGCAATTACTTGCTGATACGAATCCAAATTCTGGGGCTCCCTCTGGGGGCAGCTAGGAAGGGTAAAATCCATAAAACATATAGATGATGAGTGCTCACGTGGATATCGCTACGAGATATTGTTATTATGGCAAATTTGAGTCTTCGAAAGCTAAGGGTGCTCCCAATAGTGCTGATCCGCTCCATATTGAGAGGCCTGCAGTTGAGTCTATACCCCAGATGCCTAAAGGGTCTAAAAAGCGTACGAAGATCAATCCTAATGCCAACGCTGCTCAGAACTACTCAATTGTAGAAGATCTGGCTCAAAGTCCTTGTGCCATGTGTTGAGCTCCAAGAATGTTCTTTCTTCCACCACATTCCACTCCATTTATTTTATCCATTATTAATCCCAGGCTCAAATGATCAATGAAATTAGTTAAAATTGCTTTAAGAATGAATATCGTGGCTAACTTGCTATGTTTTTATGATTATTTCATTGTAGTACTTTTTGAAATGAAACTAGCTACAGAATGCAGACATTTTGTAGCTAGTTGCCAATTCTGCAGCCATCTTCATGTTTAAGCAAGTTCCAGATGTCCTCTCAGGGAAAGCCACACATGGTCGTATTCCATGTCATGCCCTCAGCATTTGGTGCTCTCCATGAAGATCGAACGGAATTATGTACGTGGTTATGCACGTGAGAACTCAAGCTAGGAGATAGACTCCTAATAGGACAAGGACAGTCCAGATGTCCTTTGTCATATTATGATGCCACCTTTAGAGTTCTAGTTTGATTTTAATATGGAAAGACAGTAATCCCTGTATTATCTCAAGTTCTGTTATGTAAATTTGCTATAAATATGCTCGGGAAACCGAGAGAAAAAGGTTAGATTTTGGTTAGATTTTATGGTTGATTGCTAGATCTTTGAAGTCCGAGAATACTCTGTTTTGATAGGGAGGTGACTTTTCTTAATGAAAGAATCAAGATTTTCAACGCGTTGAGTCGATTTTTTGAACTAGATTTCGTGCCACTCCGTAGAGGGACCTTGCCTCCGAGCGTCTTGTTTATACAAAGAGATAAGTGTTTTAGTCTCGCTTTATTTCTAGTTTAAGTAGATTTCCTAATCCTATGTTCATATTTGTTTATATTTACTATCGCAATTAAACTTACTTCTAATCAACTCTTCCAAAATAAAATTAGTGAAGACCCTACAACCTGGGTGATAGTGTAGGTTTTAGTTGCATTTACTTTCGTTAGTTATCATAGTTAAAACTTACTCTAATAAACTTTTCCAAAATATCATTATGATGAATAAGGCATAACTGTGGTATTGTAGGTTTTAGTTGCTATTTTACACCAAGTGGCATAGCCAATCTTACTCTTACAAAGCTTTTCCAAAATATCATAACAATGAGTAAGAAGTAGCTGTGGTGTCTTGGATTTTAGTTGTATTTGCTCTTAGTCTTGTGTTTATGTTCAATTGCTTTGAATAATACAGCCATACTTGTTCTCACAAACTCTTCCAAAACATCATTCATACTGAACGAGATGGACTGTAGAATTCCTTAGGTTAGTTGCATGTTAACTTAGTTATAGCACTCCGAAGGTAGAATGCATGTGATTCAGCTCTGTCATTTCATTTTCAGTTTGATAATGGCTTTTCAGTCTAACATTGTTCACTGTACTTCAAATAGACTAGTGGCACTCTAGTTTAGTTTTAGTTCACTGTATTAGCACTCCAGTATAGTTGTCATCCATTGCATTTTTAAATTATATTAGTTGTTAAATTTAAATACCACGGTCTTCATTATTTACAAAACTTCTTTTGTTCCAACCTTATATTAATACACAATCATTTGGACATGAGTTAGTATCAGTCTAAGACCTAAAGTATTTTTCAACCTTTTTACCATTTCACAAACAAGCCTTTTCTCAAAGACTATTTTAAAAAGAGAAAGCTATGAATTTTCGAATGAGACCTAGTGGTGTTAAATTGAGTTGCAGAACAAAATTAGAAGCTAGTTTAGAATAGAAATCTTATGGTGCTACAAATGTTCTTTTCCAAATATATTCCAATAGATCTTTAAACATGGATGAAATGTTGTAACATTGTAAGTTGATTGTCTGATTGTCTAGTTCGGAGAATTTCATTTACACTTAACTTGCCCATTTCTCAAAACTCTTCCAAAACATCATTAATGAATGAATTGGACAAGTTAAGCTCATGTTGTGATTTATTTCCTTGAATTCATTATCAAGCTTTGTATTTTGCTAGCCATAGTTTAGGTTTTGTTTTGTTTCAGTATTTGCATTTGTCATTTGTCATCCATAATTTAGGCTTCACTTTGTTTTTAACCAGTAGCTTCTTTCCACTAGCATTTAGTTCTTTTCCTTGTGAACATAAAACCATAAAAAAACCTAAAAAGATCATAAAACACTAGACACAAAGTAGTGAGAAACAAATACCTAGGCACATATAGTGCACCACACTTCAGCAGTTTACCAACCCTGGTTGACAATTAATGAACTCAATTTAGGAACACTAGGTTGAGCCCAAACATTTTGGCGCCGTTGCGGGGGAAGTGTAACTAGGTAGCCTTGTTTCTTAACTCCCAAAAATAATTATATGCGTAGAGAGAGAGACTCAAGGGGTAGATTCATAAGAAGGAGAAGCAGAAGCTTGATCCCTAGAACACCACTTGTTTCACCTAGACCAAGAGCCAATACACCTCCAACTCAGACCCACAATCCATCCTTTACTGATCCTAGACTTCCATAAGACTTAAGATTAGATATTCCATTAGAAAGACCTTCCACTTCATTCACTGAACCTGTCTTAGAAGAAGATTCAAGGACCCTTGCTAGAGACACAAACTTTTCCACTTCCACGGAAGAATCAACTATGGCAGAAGAAGGGGGCGGAGGAGTCTTTAATGGAGAACACACATTATTTGGAGGGGGTAGAGGTAGAGGTAGAGGAGAAGGAGGTAGAGGTGAAAAAGGTGAAGGAGGTAGAAGAGAGATGTGAATCTCTTTTGGTTTTCCTATAGTAGATGAAGAAACGAATACAACTATGAAAAATATTTCACCCTCTCTCCTTCCAAACTTCTATGGAATTAAAATTGAATATCCTAAAACCTTCCTATTTGAATTTGAAGTCCTGTGTAGAACTTATGACTACTTACAAGATGCTCAAAAACTTAAATTATTTCCTTCAACATTGAAAGGAGCAACATTGAAGTGGTTTATGAGTTTGATCAACAGTTCTATCAGGACATGGGAAGACATGAAACAAGCATTTTTAGAGAGGTATTTGGATTATTTTATGCCAGTCAACCATAAGGAGGAAGTTTTTAAGATGTTACAAAAAGAAGATGAAAACTTGGAAGATTTGTTGGAGAGATTTCATTACAACATCAAAAGAGCAAAAATGGAAAACTTAGATCAAGACACCTTAAAAGCTCTCTTGTTGAAAAAAATTAGGGATGAATGGTTGGATATCCTTAACATGATGGGAAAAAGGGATATATCTCAGCTCACATTACCTAAGATAGCTAAGTTATGTATCAACCTTTCAAGAGGGAAATCTAAAACTATAAAAGGCCCAAGAGACCCTGCTCTTGCAAGGGTAAGTAAGTCTGCTTCTGGGACAATAAGTAGGGCAGAGATAGGGAATATGCTTGATGAATTCAAATCTAATATCTTAGGGAGTCTTAGTGAACAAATAGACACCCTTAAGTTACAAAACAAGCAAAACGCTGAATCTGATGCTTTAGCAATCTTTTGTCCCGTATGTAGAAAGAAGCATGCCTTAAGAGAGTGTCCTTTGGATGCAAAAGTTGTAGAGACCTGTGTCATTTGTTCATAAAAACATGAGACCAAGAGTTTTCCTTCACTTCCTGGTCTTAAAGCTGTCTTTCAAGAGGAAATTCCTACAAGTTCCATAGAATCTCTCAATTTTGTCTCTAGAAGGCCTTGGAAAGGACCTCAAACACAAGGATTTCATGATCAAACGTATAATCAACTTCCACCAAATTGGAATTCTTGGAAAGAACCTTGGCCCCAATTTCAAAATCAATCTCAATCTTGGGCTCAAAGAGCACAAAATCCTTATGGTAGGTTCTCCCAGTATTATCAATATCCACCATCTTATCCATATTATCCATCATATCCAAATTTTCCTCCTCAGCAAAATCCTCAGCAGAATCCTCAACCTCAAAATTAGAATCAAAATACACTTCCATTACCATTTCCTCAAAAACCAAACCAGTTACCTACCCAGCCAATACTAAATCCCAACAATAAAAATCCTCGAAATACATATATGATAGAAGGACAACAATTTCCAACTTATTTAATTACTCCTTTAGACCTTATGATGTTCAACTCGTGTCCTGAAGAATACTTGAAAAGAGGAAAACTTCTGTGATTATACAAGAAAAAGACAACTCTGAGGAAGATTCTCTACGAGAAAATAAAAGTCTTGAAGAAGACACATCTTTTCAGGACCCAAACATTGAAAAATAAAAACAAAAAGAACCAATAATTTCAACTCTTGTATTAGAGCATCCATCAACATCCACTCCTACACCTCCCTTTCCAGAAATATTACAAATTGATAGAGGTGTAGAAGAAAAATTATGGTGCCTAATTATGATTTCCTAGATGAGCTAAGAAATGTTTGCATCAAGATTCCATTATTACAAGCCATCAAGGAAATCCCAATTCTAGCAAAAACAATAAAGGAGTTGACCATGAAGAAAACAAGAAAAAGAATAAGAGAGACAAAGAAAATTCAACTGGCAGGAAAAATAGTAGACATTGTGATGGGTAAGATTGCTATTCCAAAGTATCTAGACCCAGGAAATCTAGTTGTCAAACTTCACATCAATGGAATTGAGATCCAAAACACACTCATTGATTTAGGAGCAGCAATCAATATCATGAGTAGACAAATCATGGATAAACTGAATCTTCCTAATCTTCTTTTTACACCCACATTATTACAATTAGCGTACAGATCTGTGATCATTAAACCCGATGGGGTAATAGAAGGCATTCCGTGTGTCCCTAGATTCTCGAGTACCCCAGGATTTCATGATCCTAACTCCTAAGAATAATCTAGGAGGACACCTCATTATATTAGGAAGACCTTGTTAGCTACAATTGATGCTTTCATTAGTTGCAGATCCCGTGATATGTACATCTCTCGATAAATCACAAACTAAGAAATTCACTTTGTATCCTCCAAATAAGGACAATTACAGATTTAGATGATACTCAATGGATAGAGGATGAAGAAGACTTACAACCTCTCTTCACAATTTCATAAATTAGTGAAGATAGTCAAATTCTAAATACTTTAGAAAACTTTGAATCCTCTTCGGAACATAAACATGACCAATTTCAAGAAGAATCCAACATTGAGTTTTTGTCATCAAGAAAGATGTCTCTTCATTCTATGGATAAATTTGGCAGCTCTATAAGTGAGATATTTCCAGGAAAAACTTTAAACTTAAACAAGAACCTAGAAAAATCTCAGCAAGAAGAGTTAGTCAAGATATTACAGAGACATTCTTCTGCATATGCATGGGAGTACAGTGATATGAAAGGGATAAGTCCTAAGACTTGCACTCATCACATCTACATAGAGGAAAATTGTAAACCAATCAGACAACCTCAAAGAAGGCTGAATCCAAATCTTAGGGAGATTGTTAAAGAAGAGTTGCAGAAATTGTTGAATGTCAAATTTATCTATCCTATTTCAGATAGTCAGTGGGTTTATCCTTTGGTAATTGTGCCAAATAAAAATGGTAAATGGAGGGTGTGTATTGACTACCGAGAATTAAACAAAGCTACTCTTAAAGATCATTTTCCCCTACCTTTCATAGATCAGGTGTTAGATACCTTAGCTGGAAAAAAGTACTTCTCATTTGTAGATGGGTTTAGTGGTTATAATCAAATTCAAGTAGCACTTGAGGATCAAGACAAAACCACATTTACCTATCCTTGGGGTACCTATGCTTACCGAGTATTGCCATTTGGATTATGCAATGCACCTGCAACATTTCAAAGGGCAGTATTAGGAATCTTTTTGGATCTAATACATGATTGTGTAGAGGTATATATGGATGATTTCACAGTTTATGGGAACACATTTGAAAAAGCCTTAGCAAACTTGGAAAAAGTTTTAAAAAGATGTCAAGAAGCAAACCTTTCACTTAGTCATGAAAAATGTTTTATGATGTTTACTGAAGGTATTGTTTTAGGGCACCACATTTCAGGGGATGGGATTAGAGTAGATGAGGCGAAAGTTGAAGTTATTTCTAACCTATCCATTCCAAATTGTCAAAAAGATGTTAGAAGTTTTCTAGGATTTACAGGGTATTATCGTTATTAAAAACTCACCAAGATAGCATCTTAATTTTGCAATTGCTTACCAAAGACCTGTAATCTAAATGGAATTGGATCACGCTAGCTCGAGACCCTAAAACAAAACTGAAGCACCCATTTATGGGGACCTAACTGGAAATTACCTTTTCATATTTCAACAAATGCCTCGGATACAGCTCTAGGAGCAGTATTGGGACAAAAATAACTGATTCCTTATGCCATCTACTATACCAGTAAAAATTTGACTCCTTCAGAGTTAAAATATACTGTAACTGAAAAAGAGTTCTTAGTTGTTTTTCATGCCATAAATAAATTTAGACACTATATAATAGGCTATGAAACTTTTGTTCACATAGATCACTCTGCAATTAAATATCTGATGAACAAATCAATTACTAATGGCAGTGTCATAAGATGGTTATTGATTTTACAGGAATTCAACATTACCATTCTAGATAGGCCTGGGAAACAAAACACAGTAGCTGATTTCCTATCTAGACTCCAAAACATCAAAGACAATACTCCAGTTGAAGATCAATTCCCTGATGAATATCTTTTTGCAATTTATACTCAGACTCCTTGGTTTGGTGACATTGCTAATTATTTAGTTTCAGGGAAATTTCCTTCAATAATGAATGCAAGAGAGAAAAGAAAAATCATTTATGACCGTGCAAAATATTCATGGGTTGGTAATGATTTGTACAGGACAGGTCCAGATTTTATCATTAGGAGATGTGTTTAGGAAGATGAGATTCCTGAGATTCTCAAGGCATGTCATGATGAACCTTGTGGGGGACACTTTGCTGCAAAAAGACAGCCTATAAGATCCTCCATTTAGGATATTATTGGCCAACCTTGTTTAAAGATGCTAAAGAGTATGTCAAAAGGTGTGACAGTTTCCGAAGGGTAGGGAAACCTTCTCCTTCAGGTGAGATGCCATTACAAACTCAAGTACATATTGAACCTTTTGAAAAATGGGCTTTGGATTTTGTAGAACCTATTAGTCCTCCATCGAGACAAAAGAGATATACATTATTTTGCATTGATTATGTTACCAAATGGGTAGAGGCCAAGACATTACTTTTTGCTAATGAAGCATCTGTAGTTAATTTTCTTTTTGAGGATATTTTTACTCGTTTTGGTGTCCCAAGGGAAATTGTTACAGATCAAGGAGCTCAATTCACCGAAGGCTGAAGTGGAGCAAATGATGGAGAGGTACAAATCGATGAGAAAATCTTACCCCTATCCACAAGAAAATGGGTCATGGAACTTACTAATAAGGTTATCGGCTGAATCCTAAAGACCTGGCTCCGATTACAGAACCTTCTGGGTATAGGCTTCCTGAAGCATTGTGGGCCTATAGAACTACATGGAGAAGCACAACAAACCATACTTCTTATGAACTTGTTTATGGAAAGCAAGTTTTGTTTCCCATAGAGTTCCAAATTCAAACTTTCAAGATGGAAATTCAGCTAGGACTTCATCTATCAGAGGCACAAAAGCATAGATTGGAGCAGATTGATGAATTGGATGAGATCAGACAAGATGCAGTTCAGAAAACCGGTATAGTCCAACAGCAGAGGGCTAGATGGCATGACAAGTACATCAAGGAAAAATAAGGTGACTGGGCTCTCTTGGCAGTTCAAATAAGGTGACTGGGCTCTCTTGTTTGATTCAAAGTTCAATGATTTCCAAGGTAAATTTCAAACACATTGGCTTGGGCCTTATGAAATTGTGAGAATTTTTGACAATGGAGCAATAAAAATCAGGACAATAGATGAAGAAAAGGTTACTTTTCTTGTGAATGGTCATAGACTGAAGCTGTATCATAAACCACTCTCAAGAGAAGAATTTGTCAAGAAGTTCCAGGAAAACAGTGATGTGAAGTTAATGAAGAAGAATCTTTCTTCTTCATCAACTTAATTAAATTTTCTGAAGACAGCCTTGAAAAAATTTATATATATAATAAAATAAAATAAAATAAAAAAAGTATAAACATGAAAACCAATCACTGATTGGCATGTTTATACAGAAAAGATGGAGTGAAAATCAGAATCTTTCTGACACTCTAACTTTTCCATTTTATTTTTTTTTCCAAGCAGTTGTTACAAAATCATAAGTGCAGATCCATTTCACTTATGATCCATCTCATTTTACTTCATCTCATTCCATACTTCATTCATTTAATTCCATACTTCATTCATTTCATTCCATCCATTCATATCATTTTCCATTCATTCATCCACACTTCATCCATCTCACTCCATGGTCCACTTTATTTCCATTTCAGATCTTTAATTTTGATCTCCTTTCTACAATTGAATAATACATAGCAGAAATTCCAGGGCATTTTTTTTCCACTCCATTTCATAAGTTGTGATCCATCCCACTCCATCATTCACTTCATACATATCCCATTATACCATATTTCATCATCCATCTTCACTCATTCCATACAACATTCCACTTACATTCCAAACCACTCCATTCCATGTTTCAAGTTCCCTACAGGTACATTCTGCAATCAAACATACATTCTGCAGCGAATCAGACTTTCTGCAGCCAAACAGACATTCTGCAGCTACAGATCCTGAAGGCACTGACCAGCAATCATTTGATTTGCAACAAAATGATCCTGCATATCCATGAACAAGTCAAGATGAAGAAGGTTATGAAGACTCAAAAATTAATTATTTTTAGGAGAAAACAAAGCATATGAAGATCACAAGAAAATCAAAGCAAAGGCAAAGGTATGAAGTCATTATAATGACATATCATGAAAAAATTTAGTATAGTTTAGCTATGAATAATTCAAAAAGTTGTTTTGATTAATTTTATTGATCATACTGAACAAACCTTCTGCAAAACTTTGGATAAAAATCCTTCTATTTCACCATTTCAAAACCCATATCCGATCATCATTTTAAAAAAAAAATCTAAATGGTTAAAGTGCTGAAGTGATTAGATTAATCACGACACTAAGCATTTAATGATGATTTTTGAATTATCTCTGCGGTCTTTTCACTCATTGATTCGTTTTCTTCACCTCACCTCATTAATTCATTCCGTAACCATTCCATATCACTCCTTTCTGCAGCCGACTCTTAAACCATTTCATTCTGTAAAACAAAGGTATCTCTATAACAACCATTGTCACCGTGAAACAGAGGAAACATTTGGGGAGCAAAAACAACTTGTTAACGGCCATTCTCACCGTGAGCAGAAGGCTGGTGAATTGAAGAGTGAAGAAGAGTTATGGGCCTCATCGTGAGAACAGAACCAGTTGGCACTAAATACTTGGAAGGCTATCCCCAAATCCGAGAAATATTACAACAAGCAGGATGGTTGCAATTCCTTGAAAGATTCAGTGGTTTCCACAAAGAGGTTACTAAAACTTTTGCAAGATCTTTTAATGGGGCCAAGGTTGAATTTGGAGATATTAAATTCACTATCACAGAGGCTTTTATTGCAGAAGCAACAGGACTGCCTAGACAAGGAGAAAGGTGGTTTAAGAATAGAGAATTCCATAACGAATCATGGAAGCAGATACTCAAGTCACCAGGTATGGTTGTCACTGTTTTTAAAAAGGGTATCCCTAGTTCTACATTAAAGAAAAAATGGAGAAACATGTTGCTTATCCTTCAAAAATTCATCACTTGTGAAGGTAGATATGGTACTTTCTATGTTTACCATATTAGGTTGATAATGCATTTCCTAGAAGAAGAACTTAATTTTCCCTATTTCTTGCTTCAAAGTTTAAAGAAAATGGCTTCAAGTGTCCAAAAGAGAATTCAATTTCTGGAGACAACCTTATACCACCATGGTTTAGTCAAGATTTTGATTGAGCATTATTTGAGCAAAATAGGGGATAATTGGGATAACTTATTGGTAAGAAATCACTTTGAGAAACCAAAGGAACCTCCACCTGAACATAAACCTACAAAAAGAAGCAGAAGATGGAGACCCTCCAAAACTGAAATTGGTAAAACAATACAGGAAAGTACTGAAGAAATGATCTCTGAAAAATTAGTTCAGATTAAGAAGCAGCTTAAGAAAAAGAGAATCATAAGAAGAGTTTCCAGAGAAAAAGGAGAAGGGCCATCTCAACCGAGGAGGAGCCACAGACTGAGGGGCATACTAAAGAAACAAAAGTTAAACAAACTGGGGTTATAAACATAGAAGACGAATAAACACCTACTGAGGAATATTTTGATGAAGAAGTTCCAGAAATTGATCCTGCACAGCAAGAAATTTACAACTATGTTGAAACATTGGAGAGGAAAGCTTCAGACAGTAGAGACAGAACCCCTAGTCCTCCACTGTCTGAAATAGATGTGCTGAGAAGAGATAGATACGAGCTGGAAGAACTTAATAGACATATCAGGACCGAGAATGATATTCTGAGGGAACAAATTAAACTAAAAACCAGTATGAACTCAACCCTGTCTCTACAAATGGACAAAGTGGAAAAGGCTAATGAAAAGTTGAAAAAGAGGAACAAAAAGTTAATCAGGGCACTTACCAATTTAAGGTTCAAGTTAGTCATCAGGAAGCCCAGAAGGCCTTTAACTACCAGACAAAGCAGAAGAAGAGGATTGGATGTTCTTGTAGAGGTCTCTGAGTTCATGGAATAGTTGCATGAGGACATGCAAGAATCTAGAAGTGGGGGTATGTTGAGCTCCAAGAATGTTCTTTCTTCCACCACATTCCACTCCATTTCTTTTATCCATTATTAATCCCAGGCTCAAATGATCAATGAAATTAGTTAAAATTTCTTTAATAATGAATATCGTGGCTAACTTGCTATGTTTTTATGATTATGTCATTGTAGTACTTTTTGAACTGAAACTAGCTACAGAATGCAGACATTTTGTAGCTAGTTGCCAATTCTGCAGCCATCTTCATGTTTAAGCAAGTTCCAGATGTCCTCTCAGGGAAAGCCACACATGGTCGTATTCCACGTAATGCCCTCAGGATTTTCTGCTCTCCATGAAGATCGAACGGAATTCTATACGTGGTTATGCACGTGAGAACTCAAGCTAGGAGATAGACTCCTAATAGGACGAGGACAGTCCAGATGTCCTTTGTCATATTACGATGCCACCTTTAGAGTTATAGTTTGATTTTAATATGGAAAGACAGTAATCCTTGTATTATCTCAAGTTCTGTTATGTAAATTTGCTATAAACATGCTCGGGAAACCGAGAGAAAAAGGTTAGATTTTGGTTAGATTTTATGGTTGACTGCTAGATCTTTGAAGTCCGAGAATACTCTGTTTTGAGGTGATTCCTCTTTAATGAAAGAAGAAGCATTTCCTTGAACGCGTTGAGTCGATTTTGAACTAGATTCCGTGCTACTCTGGTGGTAGAGGGCCCCTGCCTCCTGAGCGGCCTTGTTTATACAGTAGATAAGTGTTTTAGTCTAGCTTTTATTTCTAGTTTAAGTAGATTTCTGAAGCTTATGTTCATATTTGTTTATATTTACTATCGCAGTCAAAATTACTCTAATCAACTCTTCCAAAATATCATTATGAAGAATAAGGCACAACTGTGATAGTGTAGGTTTTAGTTGCATTTACTTTCGTTATTTATCACAGTTAAAACTTACTCTAATAAACTTTTCCAAAATATCATTATGATGGATAAGGTATAACTGTGGTATTGTAGGTTTTAGTTGCTAGTTTACACCAAGTGGCATAGCCAATCTTACTCTTATAAAGTTTTTCCAAAATATCATAACAATGACTAAGAAGTAGCCGTGATGTCTTGGATTTTAGTTTTATTTGCTTTTCGTCTTGTGTTTATGTTCAATTGCTTTGAATAATACAGCCATACTTGTTCTCACAAACTCTTCCAAAACATCATTCATACTGAACGAAATGGAATGTAGAATTCCTTAGGTTAGTTGCATGTTAACTTAGTTATAGCACTCCGGAGTTAGAATGCATGTGATTCAGCTCTGTCATTTCATTTTCAGTTTGATAATGGCTTTTCAGTTTAACATTGTTCACTGTACTCCAAATAGACTAGTGGCACTCTAGTTTAGTTTAGCTCACTATATTAGCACTCCAGTCTAGTTGTCATCCATTGCATTTTTAAGTTATATTAGTTGTTAAATTCAAATACCACGGTCTTCATTATTTACAAAACTTCTTTTGTTCCAACCTTATATTATACACAATCACTTGGACAGGAGTTAGTATCAGTATAAGACCTAGAATATTTTGCAATCTTTTCACCATTTCACAAACAAGCCTTTTTTCTCAAAAGACCATTCTAAAAAGGAAATCTATAACTTTTGGAATGAGGCCTAGTGGTGTTAAATTGAGTTGCAGAACATAATTAGAAGCTAGTTTAGAATAGAAGTCTTATGGTGCTACAAATGCTCTTTTCCAAATATATTCCAATAGACCTTTAATCATGGATGAGATGTTGTAACATTGTAAGATGATTGTTTGATTGTTTAGTTAGGAGAAATTTATTTACACTTAACTGCCCATTTCTCAAGTTCTTCCAAAACATCTTTAATGAATGAATTGGACAAGTTAAGCTCATGTTTTGATTTATTTCCTTGAAGTCATTATCAAGCTTTGTATTTTGCTAGCCATAGTTTAGGCTTTGTTTAGTTTCAGTGTTTGCATTTGTCATTTGTCATCCATAATTTAGGCTTCACTTTGTTTTTAACCAGTAGCTTCTTTCCACCAGCATTTAGTTCTTTCCCTTGTGAACATAAAACCATAAAAAAACCCAAAAACATCATAAAACACTAGACACAACGTAGTGAGAAACAAATACCTAGGCACATATAGTGCACCACACTTCAGCAGTTTACCAACCCTGGTTGACAATTAATGAACTCAATTTAGGAGACTAGGTTGAGCACAAACACCATGTCTACGTTAGAGGTGCTCCAGTCTTGTCCTGCACAAAGGAGTTCATTTCTCACCACCATTGGGGTTTTTGATCCAAAGAGACGACCTCATCATACGGCTTTCCATATCACATCAACTTATCGGAAATTCAATATCTTTCTAATGGTTGGTTATGAGGGCGCTTCCACATGTGTAATTTCTCTTGCATGCTAGAAGGCTATTGGATCTCCCTCAAATGTCCCTTCAGGCACTCTTCTGACTGCATTTGATGGTCATTCTCACAGGCCGCATGGTATTTTTCTAGCTTTTCCCATCTGTGTTGGGGGAAAAACTGTTAATATCGAAGTTTAGATAGTTGATGCAAGCCTAGACTATAACCTTCTATTGGGGCGAAACTAGATCTATGAGATGAATGCTATTACATCCTCATTATTTTGTATTGTATGTTTCCCTCACGAAGGGAGAATTGTCACAATTGACCAACTGGATTGTTCTCCTATAGATCTGAATGCATCTTCTGACTCAACCGTTCCTTTGGTGAACGATACCAAGCAACCTGTTGAGAATCTGGGGGTTGGAATGTATACATCCTTGATGGGTACTTTTGATATTTCACCTACTTTGGTTCATATCAATGTTATTTCATCCTCCAAGGTTCCTATTTGGAGAGAGTTCTTCAAAACCCATTATTTTTCGGACCCTTGGACCTTACCTTCTCCTATATCCACATTAGAAGAAGGTCAATTGGGTGGAATGGCATTTCCTATGTCTGCAGTTGAGATTTCTTATAGATATATTGTTGACTCTGTAGATTCCATTTCAATTTCTCTTTCACTGTAGGAATTGGATGGGGATGTGGCTCTGGCTTGGACTCTTACTTTATCGTCTACTCAGGATTGCCTTGATACCACTCTTCCATCTGAAGAGGCTATCCTTGAAGCAATGACTGGTGTATAAAGACTATGGGATGATTTACATCATCGGTCCTACTTTCTACCAGACTTGCAAGAAGTTGAATCAAGTTTCCCTAGCCTTCAATCTTGTGGACCTTTTCACCCAGTCTTGAACCCTTTAGCACCAACAAAGGTTTTTGTTGAAGGGAACACAGTTGTTATTTCATCCACTACCCCGGTGAACATCTCCAGAGATCCCAACATCATAGAGAATGTATTCATTGTAGCCAAGTGTTCCCCTGAAGAAACTCAGACTTACACTGATCTCTTTCAACAATTTCAGGATGTGTTTGCTTAGTCTTATGAGGAAATGCATAGTATATATCCATCTATTGTCCAACATGATATCAAGATATACGAAAATGCTAAGCCTATCAAGCAAAATCTTCTTCTGGTCAACCCAAGGAAGGCAGCATCTATCAAAACTGAGGTGGAGAAGATGCTTAAGGCGAGTTTCATTTACCCCGTTCATTTAATTGAGTGGGTTTCAAATCCAGTTCCTGTGGACTAGAAACAAGGAAAGATTCAAGTTTGAATCGATTTCCGGGACCTAAATAAAGCATGTCGTAAAGATAATTACCCCACACTGTTTATAGATCAGATCATCGATGAGTGTGCAGGGAATGAGATTTTAACCTTTATGGACGGTTTATTTAATTATAATCAAATCACTATCTATCCTAAAGATCAGCATAAGACTACATTTATTTGTCCCTGGGTACTTTTTCTTACAATAAAATGCCTTTTGGCCTTAAAAATTCTAGAGCTACTTTTCAGCGGGCCATGTATTACGCCTTCCATGACATCAAACATATTATCGACGCATATTTGGATGATTTAGCTGCTCGTTCTCGCAAGAGAATTGATCATCCTTCTCACCTCCATCAAGTTTTTGAACAATGTCCTTATTACAAAATTCGGTTGAACCCTAATAAGTGTGTTTTCGCTATCACATTCGGTCGGTTGTTGGGATTCATCGTGTCTATGGAAGGGATTTGGGTAGATCCCTTCAAGGTTGAAGAAATACTTCAGTTTCCTCGCCCGTCTTCAATCCGTCAACTTCAAATTTTGAAAGGAAAAGCTAATTTACTGCGGATATTCATCGTAAATTATGCCGAGATTACAAAGGGATTTATGAGATTATTAAATAAAGGAGTTCCATTGTTTTGGGATAACTTTTCTCAACGCTCATTCGATGCTTTGAAAAAATCATTGACCTATGCTCCTTTATTGAGTCCACCTGATTATATTAGGGATTTCCTCTTGTATCTCGCGGTAGCAGAATCTACCATTGGTATGGTTCTGGTTCAAGAAGATGATACTCTTTCCGAGCATGTTATATACTACCTTAGTCGAGGTTTGGTAGGTCTTGAACTCTGGTATTACCCGATATAGAAACTTTCTTTGGCAGTTGTTCATGTTGTTCAGCGGCTCAAACATTACATTATCCTTCACAAAACTTATGTTTTGGCAGTGGTCAATCCATTTCAATTTGTTCTCAGTAGGTGAATGATTGGGGGGAAATACAATCGATGGATTGTGATTTTGCAGGAATTTGATCTTGAGTTTATGTTTGCCAAGTCCAAGAAATCATTAGTTTTTGCGAAGTTGATTTCTGAGTTGCCCTATGGAGAAGAGATTGTTTATGACGAATCATTTCATGATGAACATATTTTTCTCATTTCTTCATAGGAACCTTGGTATGGGAATCTCATATTTTATCTCCATACTATGAAGTTCCCCTCAGCCTTTTTGAAAGATGAGCGCCGAAATTTACGACACTTAGCCAAAATTTATTTGATTATTCGTGACACTTTATATCGTCGTGGGGTCGATTCGATCCTTAGACGCAGATTAACTCTCGAAGAAGCTGAGTTCATGGTGAATGATTTCCATAGTGGAGCTTGTGGTGGTCATTTATCTGGGCTTGCTAAAGCCCAAAAAATCTTGCATGCAGGATAATTTTTGCCTTCGATTTTCAAAGATTGCATTGAATCGGTTAAAAAGTGTCATCCCTGTTAGTTTTATACTCGAAATATGCACTCTCATCCAACTCTTATATTTCATGTCGTCACTATTGTCCCCTTTACAAAGTGGGGTATTTATTATACTACTTGTATCCCGCCTTCAGCTAAAGGTCACAAGTACATTATTGTAGTTGTAGACTACTTCACGAAGTGGGTTGAGGCTATGCCCACTTTTGGGAATGACGATGAGACAACAGCTTTGTTTCTCTTCAATCAAGTCATTTCTCGCTTTGGTATCCCCAAAGGGATTGTCACTGACCATGGCAGTCACTTTCAGAACAGCATGATGGTTGAATTGGCTCTGAAATTAGGTTTTAGGTAGGAGAATTTGTCTCCTTATTATCCTCAAGCCAATGGGCAAGTTGAAGTCGTGAACAAATCCTTGAAGAAAATTCTTCAATGGACAATCGATAAAGCCATATCCAATTAGCATATTATGTTGTACCTTGCACTTTGGGCATACCAGATGTCGGTCAAAACTACAACCAGTTTTACTCTGTTTCAACCGGATTATGGGTTGGAATCCATATTTCCTATTGAATGTGAAATTCCCTCTCTTAATTTAGTTCTTGAGCTTCTTCCAAACACTTCAAATCTCAAATAACGCCTTCTTCATCTAGAACATCTCGATGAGCAGCGTCGAGATGTAACTACGATGAATGAGGCGCATAAGAAATGGGTAAAGGTTCAGTACGATAAAGCAGCCAAACCTAGGGTTTTCTCTAAAGGCGGCCTTGTCTTGGTTTATGCTTAAGAGAAGGACACCTTGGGGGCAGGCAAGTTCATATCTATGCGGTATGGCCCCTTTATCGTCAAAAAGGTCCTGAAGAAAGGAGCCTATGCCTTGGTTGACTTTGATGGGAACGAGTTGGCAGGGCCCAAAAATGGACTTTATTTGAAAAAGTATTATGCCTAGGCTTAGGCCTAGCATCTTACTTTGTTGTATATATTTTGTTTTTGTACATATCTGTGTTTCAATTTTTTGTTTGGTTTTGATGAATTTGATCTGCTTTGGAAGGTGATATTGGATGAAATGAGTCACTTTGGTTTCACTGATGATACTAGTAGACATACTCGGAACTTGGCTTCCACAGCTTGGGTACTCCATTATCTATCCGGTCAGTTGTTAGTTTCAAGAGGTGTCTACATTGGTCCTGCTTTGAACAATGTAGCAGAATACACTGCAGTGGTCAACCTACTATTAGAGGAAATATATTTGGGTGTTGATTTGTTAGTAGTTTTCTTAGATTCACAGCTAGTGGTTTCGTAGTTGAAAAACACATATCGTGTCCGAGACCCATTTTTACATCGATTGTTTTTTAGGGTATGTTTGTTACAATGATCATTCCAATTTATCACATTTATTCATATTCCTCGATCTGAAAATTGGATGGCAGACTTATTAGCTAATCAAGCACTTGATTGGCATATTAATCATTAAATACTTTAAAAAATATATCAAATACATCATTCATTATCATACATTTGATTCATCGCATCATATAAATCGTTGTGTGTGTGTGTATATATATATATATATAGGTCAGAGTGTTCAAAAATATACAAAATATGGACCATCATGTCCTACAAAATTAGGGTTTATGCTCGATCATGTCTATCATCAAAAAATATTACAGTCATCCGATCATATCTATAATCTACTCCTGAGGTCCCTGCCCAACATTTGTGTTCCTATAGAACACAATGGAAATCGCTACACGGCGGAATAACCGCACCCAGTCTCGTGGTACTCCTACCACCCATCTCTAGACAGCCTCCGGTAGGTCCTCTATAGCGGCCATAGGCACTTGGCGAGTCAAACTCTCCAAGTTTCTTTGTACTGCATGGAGTGTCCTTCTAGGGTCTTTTACATCCACCTCACCTCTGCGGCGCTTATGCCTTGGGTACCCCTCTGGTCTGATTGGTCCTACATCTGCATCATGATCATCATAATTTTGTAAGGCTTTTTTTCCAATCAAAAACATTTTTCATGTTCCATATAATTTGAAAAAATAAAAAATCATATAATCAAAAATCAAAAAATGCAATCTCACCGATTGTGCCCCATGCTGCTCCGGGTGGAAGGACTAGATCTGGATCTACACGAAAGTCCATCCCATAATAGGGATAACCTTCCACTGCGATGACTTGTTCTTCCCACCATTGGAAGAACTCATCATCCCAAGTGGTCTGGGGAACTTCACTTCCCCCTAATCTCTTCATTAGATCTTCCCATCGGGCTATTCTTGGATCTCTCGGGTTGCTGATAGTTGAGATGACCTTGGGCCGAAGCCCTGGGACCCTCTCGAAGAATAATGTCAGCAAGATTGTACCGTACCCAAGGTGTTTAGTCCTTTTCTTTCGGATTTATGTCAATTGTTTTTTCATATTTCTTAGCAAGGTTGTGCACCAATAAAATAGATGAATCAAGCATTCCACTACTATGCTCATTTGTGTACATGAAGCTTGATGCAGAGAAGCTAATCCTACTACTCTACCAATGGTAAAGAGAAGGATCTTCATGTATAAATCTTTCAAATCTCTGGTGGGAATCTGTGCTCCCAGCTTCTTTGCATCTTCCATGCAGTAGACTTGGACATAATCTTCCACATTAAGCCCTCCCACAAGCTTTCCGTGCAAATCTACTGAGTCTCCCCTTCGCTAGAGTCCAGTAATGAAGTACATGTCTTCCACTTTTATACGTAGTGGCATCTAATCAATTATGAAACAATCTTCTTCCAGTTCCTAATGATCAACCAGGATTTGAAGCAAACGAACATTTCTTTAAATATTGGGCATTTTGAAACATTTGAGCAATCCGCAATTCCGGAGAATGTCTAAGGAAGTTTGATCCTCCATCACCTCATTGTCAATTGCACTATGCTCACGCTCTCTCCAGCTGATGGACATCCTGGGAAAAATCATTAATTGGCTGATTAGATACAAGTTTTAAATTTTCACTCTGCGCATACGCGAATTCGCTTGTACACAGTCGCGTATCATACGCAGGTTCCTCCACACGAACCCGTGTATGCGTAGAGGGCTTCAATAAAAATATCTTTTCTACAGTCAAAAATCCAAAAATGTTCTTCAAACAGGAATGAAATTGATGAATAGGATGATTTTAAGGCTTACCTGATTGATTTGGCATGATTTGGTGGTCGATTGCTCCGTATTTGAGAAGAGGAACTTTTGCCCAAAAGCTCTTTCTCCACTTCTGCAATGTGAAAATGATCAAAATGTCAGTCAAATTGTGTATTTATGCCCAGAATTTGAAATTTTTTCACAAATTACATTTGTGCTTAATTTTTGAATTTGACTAAGGCTGTATAACCATTTGGCTTGTAAGCGTTGGGAAAGGTATTTTTTAGGTACATTTTGTTGAATTCGATATTTTCCTAGTTTTCCTTCAGATCCATGATCGTTGACGTGTCATGGCAGGTATTTCATATCGAACTGGCATATAGGTTAGGTAATTCACATTCCATTGCATATTTTCATACTAGCCTCCATTTTGATCACTTGCCATAGGGTCGATCCCATCATGTCATGAGTACTTTGTTACACAGTATTTTGTCACTGTCCCTGCAATCCCCATTTTTCACATTGGAGGGTCATTTCTGTGACTAATAAGAAGTATCATGCCTTGAAAAAACCATCATTGCATCCATTTACATGAGAGAAATATTCCTTCTGTTGACAATTCCCTGAGCAGAGCTTCATAAACACCTGTTTTTGCCTTAGCGCGAGTAGCCAGTTCTGCCCTCACGCCAATGAGGAATATTAACGCTGGGCCCCGTGCCAGTTGGCGCTCTATCCCAGTTAGCCACCCACGCCAAGATATTTATGGAATGTTTTTTAAAAATAGAGGTGGAGATTCCACTCTAACAACTTCGAGGATCATTCATTGGGAGTGGTTGGACTGAATAACCACAGACTCCCTCCTTTAGTTTATGGTTTCCACCTCTTGTGGGAACCTCCTAAAGGATAGGCCTCCCTTCCACCTTTGTATGGATCCAAACCTCCTCCTTTTCCTCTATAAAAATAAGCTCTCTCTCCTTGCATAAGCTAGTTGAACATGGAGAACTGAGTATACCATAGTTGAACTATTGAAGAAATAGAACAAGAAGGAACTTCGTTGAGAGAGCTTAAGCCCATGCCCTCATCCCATCTGAATCCCCTGATGAGCATCTGAGACACGCTTCGGCTGAACCCCGTTGGAGGAGACTACAATGTCAAAAATTTGGTTGTAACTCTTCCTTTTATCAATACATATACATGAATATTGTTTTTTCCCATTTTGTGTTATGTTATTTATTTAATGCAATATGCTTAGCCCTCTTTGACTGGCTAGTAGTTATGAATGAAGTTATTATGTCATATGTTGTTCTTGTTTTCTGATCTATGTGCAGGTATCCCAAAATGACTGCAAAAGGATTGTGACTTTTCGAGGTAGGAGCGAGAGGCCACTACCACTACAGCCACGACAACAGCATTGGACTCTAGGTAGGTCGATATATTGTTTCCTCTTTTCATTCAGTAATTAGGAACCTACAGCCTATCATGTCTCTTTGTTTCTAAACCCACTCTAGGGCTAGAGGGATCATCTCTGTCTACAGAGAGGATTTACCTACTTAACAAATTGGCGGCTCCACTAGGGAAAGGTTGGATGAAACTCATCGCTTTGCTGCTCTGGTTATCAAAGCACAAAAGAAGCGGGTCAGAGCTCATTCTGACCAATCGATTTCCCCTTGTTCCTTCATTGAAGGAGACCTCATCCTCTTGTACAACCAAGCTCATGATAAGTTGGGGGCAAGCAAATTTCAACCCATGTGGCATGGGCCCTACATTATTAAACGTGTGTTGTAGAATGGGACTTATGAGCTCATTGATTACGAAGGTCATCCTCTAGAACAGCCCAGAAATGGGTTGTATCTCAAAAAATATTATGCATGAGTCATTCATGCATGACTTTTGTAAATACGTGTTGTTTTTATTTTTTTACATGTTTTGGTTTGGTGTGCTTTGCGAGCATTTTTCCTGCTTGTTGGGTCTTGCTCATTGTGCAGATGTCTATTACCCCCTATGTCGGTTTCGCGGATGGTGCTTCCCGCAGTACCAGGAATTTGTCTTCAACAGCTTGGGTAATTTATGATCCTGCTGGTGAGTTGATAGATCTGCAAGGTATTTGTCTAGGACAGGCTACAAACAATGTCTTTGAGTATAGTGTTGTCCTTGAACTATTAACTGAGGCAATCAACCTCGGCATACGCACATTGCTTGTAAATCTAGATTCACAGCTTGTCGTTCTTCATCTCAATGGTCATTATTTGGTTAGAAAACCATACATTATGAGTTTGTATTTACATGTTTGTTTGCTAGAAATACATTTTAATTTTATTACATATCAACATATTCCCAAGCGAATGAATGCATTAACTGATACAGTGGCTAACATTGTATTAGATAGACATTTGTGTAATCTCTAAAATCATCATCATATGTAAAAGATTCACGTAGGAAAAATAGATGTATATATATATATCAAATATTTGCATCAGTGTGCATCACAAATTCAAAAAATATGTGTGTTTTTGTCACATCCTGAGACATCGTTTCTCTCAAATTATGCAAACATAAAACCTAGGTGTCTAATCGGCATGATGTTCATGGTAGCATGTCACTGCTCGTACGAGCCACCTCAGAAAGCGGTGAAATTGGTTTGGCACCCCTACGGTATGTCTCTGGTAGGCACGAGGAACATCATCAAATCGATCATAGTCCGGGACTCTACGTGTGATTCCCTCCAAGTTGCACACGATCTCCTCCTCCTTGCCTCCCTCGCCATGAGGGTCAAAATCACGAGGGATTCGCCTCGCTATCGAAGACATGCCTGCGGGTTTCTTTGGGCCAACATATGCAAGCGCATGGGTTTAACGTCATAACATACATAATTAAAAAAAATCATAACACTCATGAAAATTAAAATCTTCATCCCAATCTTCATCCCAATCCTCCCCCTCTGGAAGTGGGAGTTCTAGATCACCAGTAAAATTTGTACTAGAGTAGGGCCAGTCCTCCATGACAATCAACTGTTGATGGAGCCAATCAAAGAACTCCAGTCTCTAGGACATCTTTTGACCGCCCCCTGCCCTTGGCATTAGAGCTACCCATCGGGCCATCCGTGGTTCCCTCACTGGTTGTGTCGGGACTATGACCTCCTCACACTGAAATATTGGTAGTCATTCCAGGAAGAATGATACCAAGATAGACCAGTAACCAAATTGCTTCAATTTGGTCTTCGTGCACTTTGTCAGCTGGCGTTTCATGTTGATTGTCATAGCCTCTGCCCAGTTGTAGATGGTCGGTGTCAAGCAATCTACAGCAAAAATTAGTTGTGTCTTTTTTGCTTCATGCAGTGCTTTCGATCCCGCAGCTCGTGTGATGGTGTGTAGCACTAATTTTAGTGCCAAGTCTGGGATAGTCTGGATATCCACTTTCCCACTCCCTGATCCCTTCCGTGCCCCTGGACATACCCTGTCAATCACCATGGACATGTTCTCCATGCAAGTCCGGGTGTCAGTTAGGATTGGTGCTGCTCCCCTCCGCAATAGTCCTGTTATGAAGTAGACATTAGAAACATCAATCTCAAGTTCCTAACCTCGAAGGATGAATTTTTCCTAATCCTCGTCCCATATGCTGATCAAATATTGTAGCAGCTTCGGCTGAGCTCGGAGACACGATGTCAAGAAGAAATTTTTAGTCCACAGTCTCTGAGAGCTTCCATGCATCTCTCATTTTCCATGGCAAGCTCATCTTCTTCGTTGTGTTCCCGTTCTTTCCATTCGATCACCATTCTGCCGCTTTATACCTGCAAACATGTTCATATGAACAGTATTAGCTGATTTAGAAGCTTGAATTTGTGAAAAATTGGGCCCTTAACTTGCATTTTCAAAGGCTAACATGGTCTTTACTGTTGGCGCGACTATTTCTAAAACTATCACGCCAATGGGCGCGCCCAAATTCAGAAAAATGGGCGATTGGCGCGAGTCCGTGCCTGAAACTCGGGCCAACCACCGTGCCCTAAAATTTGAATTTTCCTCCTCAAAAATAAAAATTGAGGGTTGCAAGAAATAAAAGAGGACATAAATTGAAGGGAAGGATGTCGGCTCTTACCTGGAACTGACGAATTCGAGATTGGTCTCCCGAATCATCCACTATCGTCGTCGCAAAATCATAGTGTGAAATCGGTAACTATTGCTCCCCAAGAGGTAAAAAGTGAAAAGTAGTTATTTTTACCATTTTTGGCATTTTATAACTTCTCACAACCCTAATTAGGTTTTAAGACATATTTTTCAATTAGTTGATTATATTATTTCGATAAATGGGTTTTACACATATCTCTTGTGCAGCGACAGGTTTTCACGCGATAGTGATGAAGTAACGAGTTGTATTTTATACTTTTTCGGACTCGGTAAAAACACAAAAAAGCCACTACTGGAGTCATATTTCAGCTCTTGTCTGACTCTCTAAAATTTAAAATATTGTCGAGATTCTTTTCATTCTGAACTCGTTGAATGGCTGCAAAATGATATCTACCTAGTATACGTTTACCCCTTTTTCGAGTTGGGATGGATTATTTACGAAAAAAGAATACCTTAGCCTATCACGACTACGCGACTAAGAGGTTCTTTCAGATATTGTTTTCTAACTTTTTGGATCTGAGATACTATTTACGAAAAGGGCCATATTGGAGTTTTATTTTCCACCTTCTTTTCAAACTCTCTAAACATGAAAAGATGTTGAGTTCTCCCTTTGTCAGACTCGTTAAACCCTGATGACATCGAACTTCGTCTCCATGATGTTACTTGAGTTCCTCCTTCCTAGGGCTTGTAAAATGTACTAGGTTGGATTTTTAATAAGGAAAAACTTACATTACAAGCATATGCTATCCCCTTCAATCTTGTTTTAAAAAATAATTGGGGTACTCACCAGAAATGGCGGGGGGAAATGGAACCAATTTTTAGTTATGTTGGCAGTATGTCACTCTTGAACATGGCACTTTTCTGCATTCATGTCGGGTTGGAGACATCTCATTCTGAAATTTTTGCATCCATGGGTTTGGGTAACCTCTTTTGACCTTCATTTTCACTTTTCCACGTCATCATTACCTCAGATACCTGGATGTCAAATACTACCAAATCCAGTGTTTTGTCGTTGATATGTTCAAGAGAAGTTTACCTCTGCATTTTTTCAACCTCCCTTTGATTCTTTGTTGGTCCTGATTCACTATCATCATGTTCCTTTGTCTCATGTAGATGATGTGGGAAACATTATGGCCCTCCTTCGACCAGGTCACTTCCTGTCGACTTCAACTCATTATCCAGGAATCTGATCTAGAGACTCCCTTTCGATACCTTGGAACCTGCATGCCTCAATGGCAGGTTCTTCGAATTTGACGCAAGGTCCACATCATTGGCCTTCGATCGAGTGATTCTATGGGTGTTCGACGTCAGATCACTATTCACATTCCATGGATTGTACCTCTCGTACCATGAGGACCATTGTCATTATTGGTGGTTTCTTTCACATATGTTAACAGCTTTCATCATTGGTTGGTAATCAGACGATTTTCTTGCATGTTCGACTTCAACTCATATATTTGCATGCTTAAATTTGAACTTGTTCAGGTCGAGATGGAGCGCAAGACCCTGGGTTTTGTCTGATAAAATCCAGGCTGCGGATTATTGTGGATTATCATGACTTATTGCATGACTCTTTTGATTGGATGGCTGTGACCATACCTGAGTCTATTTGTTTATCCTTACTACTGGATGGTTGCGTCCATACCACAGATATCAGTTTTTATGTACCCTATTATGGATGGTTGCGCCCATACCACATGTTCATGTATTAGAGATATCAGTTGTATTTGTAATTTCAGGTTTTCTGACAGCGGTGTTTAGTTCGAACGCGTTCTCATAAAGCATTTCACCACTCCCTCTCCCTTGGACCTCATGCTTTAGGGAGCATCTGTTACACAGCATTTTTTCATTGTCCCTGCAATCCCCATCTCGCACATTGGAGGGTAATTTCTGTGACTAATAAGAAGTGTCATGCCTTGCAAAAACCATCATTTCATCCCTTTACATGAGAGAAATATTCCTTTTATTGACAATTCCCTGAGCAGAGCTTCAGACACCCCTGTTCTTTCCTTGGCGCGAGTAGCTAGTTCTGCCCTCGCGCCAATGAGGAAGATTAACGCTGAGCCCCATGCCAGTTGGCACTCTGTCCCAGTTAGCCACCCGAGTAAAGTTGTTTATGGAATGTTTTTTAAAAATAGAGGTGGAGATTCCACTCTAACAACTTCGAGGATGAGTCATTGGGAGTGGTTGGACTGAATAACCACGGACTCCCTCTTTTAGTTTATGGTTTCCACCTCTTGTGGGAACCTCCTAAAGGATAGACTTCCCTTCCACCTTTGTAGGGATCCAAACCTCCTCCTTTTCCTCTATAAAAAGAATTTATCTCTCCTTGCATAAGCTAGCTGAACATGGATAACTGAGTATACTATAGTAGAATTGTTGAAGAGATAGACCAAGAAGGAACTTCGTAGAGAGAACTTAAGCCCATGCCCTCATCCCACCCAAATCTGCTGATGAGCATCTGAGACGCACTTCGGCTGAACCCCACTAGAGGATACTATGACGTCAAAGCTTTGATTGTAACTCTTCCTTCTATCAATATATATATGTGACTATTTTTTGGTTCCCATTTTGTATTATGTTATTTTTTTAATGCAATATGCTTAGCCCTCTTTGACTGGCTAGTAATTATGAATGAAGTTATTATGTCGTATGTTTTTCTTGTTTGCTAATCTATGTGTAGGTATCCCAGTGTGACTGCAGAAGGATTGTGACTTGCCAAGGCAGGAGTGAGAAGCCACCACCACTATAGTCGCGATGACAGCATTGGACTCCAGGTAGGTCGATCTACCGTGTCCTCTTTTCATTTAGTAATTAGGAACCCTACACTCTAGCATGTCTCTTTGTTTCTAGACCCACTCTAGGGCTAGAGGGATCGTCTCTGTCCGCAGAGAGGATTTACCTGCTTAACATACTTAACCCATTTCACTCGTCAATTTTTAATCATGACTTGATGGTAGAGCCATCCTTTACATGGGCTTCCTAGTTAGTTCGTTGCTAGCATTTGTCGCTCATGTTGCAATTTATGTAGGCTCGAGAGTCCCATTTAGTCCCGCCATGACTTATGCATTTAAGATTCATTCTTATTCTTCTTGGATATCTTTATTCTTTCCATTTACCCTAAAGGCTCCCTTATGTTGTCGATTTGTATTACTGCATTGCATATTGACTACTTGTTTATCTTGGTTTTTAGCCGGCTTCATTTGGACTCATGTTTAAGCCATCTCTTGACCATGTCTTTCTGTACAAGTTAACCATGCAATCACTTAGCTTCTACGACTTGGAACCTTTACCCATGGATGGAACATTCTTTTGAGTTTCAGTTACCAATTTTCGCCACCTTGCATTGAGCATAGGATTGTTCCTATCCCAGGAAATGGTGCATCTGTTTCACAACGCTCATTCTATCGATTGTACTATAGAATTATTTTATTCTTTTTCAGGCTTTGAATATGAAATAGACAAAAAATTAAATATTTTAAAAAGAGCGGGAACAGGATATTACTTCCATACTTGATGACGACTACAATTTCGTTGTGTCGCCCTTGAACAAAGCACAAAAAAGCTAAGTATTTTCTCCATTTGGGATGATTTTATTTTTTGACTAAAGAGAATCCATAACCTTATTTTTGATTTAGTACTCCCCTGGTTGGTTATCTCTTCCAATCATATGGAGGGTTTGTTTATTCCTCCTGCATGACAAACTTATACAAAGTTATCATTTGTTGCCATAGTCAACATGAGTCGTGCTTTTATTCAAGGGAAGCTAACTTGAGTCGGCCTTTTTGCGGTGTCTCTTGACTCATTTTTCAGTCAGCCTTCTTGGTCTTGTCAGTATCTCGCTCTATCACATCAGATATTTTGTCCTTTGCTCATACTGATTTGAGAAGGTCTCCACCGAATTCTTGCTGGCAGGTTTGTCTCTTATCGACTACGACATATTTCTCTGAGAGTAAACCTAGAGCCACACCCTGGCCCTATTTACATCACTGATAGGTGACCTTGTGTTCAACATTTGATCATCATCATGGGTCTTTGACTGAGTGGTTTCCCTTGTGTTCGATTTCATCTTATATTATCACACCTGTAATTCATGCAGTACCTTGATTTCCATTTGACCCTATCGATGGATATCTCGCCTCTTTGTCAACTTTCATTATTGTTTGGTTCAGAGGGTTTCTGTCGTGCGCTAGCTTCATCTTGTGCATTCCAGAAACGTACTTCAGGTTGGTTACTTCACTTTACTTCGTTTGATTTCTTCCAAATTTTGGCATGCGGGTTACACTCATGCTAGACTGATGTGGTATGCCTTAATTCCTTCCTTCCAACAAATATTTTCCCATCGACTCTGACTCATTGCTCTGGGAATAAGGTCTAGAGGCCTTTTGTCAATACCTAAGGGTTTGCAGTCATCAGTGGCAGACACTTCGCTATCGATAGTGAGGATACATCATTGCCTCCTGATTGATATATTCTTTCAAGTGTTCGACTTCAATTCATTCATTCGCACTTTATATATTGTACTGGGGCACCTTGACACTCATTATCATTATCGGTGGGTTGTCTTGCATTTGTTGACGATATACATCAATGATCGGTAATCAAACGATTTCTCACATGGTCGACTTCACCTCATTTATTCCCATTGTGTAGAATTGTGTCAAGGTGATCGGTGAAGACCTTGGGTTTGCATCAGCATGCTTTGGTTCACTTTGACAGCTCTTTTAATTTTTTTCCAGTGACACCATCCACCTTTATATGTTGCAGTTTCATCACAGCAGCATCTTATATGTTGGATCCCGAGTTGCATGTTGTACCATTTGTTCCACCACTTATTATTTGGTATTTAAAGATTCAGATGTGACTTTTGTGATTAGATATATGTTGCAGCATCATTGATCGGTCTTCTATATGTGATACTTGGACCTGATTTTGACTTATACTTCCAGGCAGTGATCAGATGCTTCACTATGTACTTTACATTTCAGTGATACTTGTATACATATTGGATCCAATCCACACTTCATATGCAGACATGCTTTTATTTCACTGAACATGGGTATGCCCACCTTAGACATGAGTTATCTTTCTGATCTCTCTCACTGGTTTTTTGGCACGCCGAAATCTAGTGAAGTCCTCTCTAGTCCTCGCAAGGTTCTTTATATGCACATAATACATTTCAGCCATCATGTACCCCTTATAACCTCATATATTAGGGGGCATCTGATATAGCATCATTTATCACCATCATATACTTGATGACTTATGCATTGGCCTTGGGCAACCCCTCCCTGCAGACTTGTACATATTTCTCAAAAAACAGTTTCTTAAAACCCATACGTGACTCTGCCTAGACTTTTCTATGTATACACGCGATTCCATACATAGAGAACCGCGTATGCCTTTTTAAACATTAAAAAATGTATAATTTCCCTACTTTTAAGGCGAGGTTTATGGTTGTTCCTGTAACTTAACTACGCCAGCTCGTGGCCTAACTGTTCCCAATTGAAAAAACTAATTTGAGGGAGTATAAAAGCCCCTCAAGGGAATGGCCTAAGGGAGGAAGAGAGAGAATTATAGATATTATATGTTGTTGGAGCCCTATCAAAGTCCGATATTTCCCCTGTGCCTCTTGCACTTCCCAGATATTTTCAAGAAACCCTTGTTTCCTTGAGATGTTCCCTCACCCTATGTGACATCCATTGTGCACTACTCTTGGAAGAAGTTTTGTGAGGCTAGGGCTGGACGGATCTAGAGGACGGTATGCTCAAGGCCGTGGCAGATTTCAGGTGATCTCTCCACATTTTTTTACTATACATGTCATTAATAAAAGAAGTGCCATCTTGTTCTTGATGTTCACGTGTCATTTATCTCTTATACATGTGTAATGATCTTAAATAGCTCATTTATTATTATTTTTATGAGATTATGCATGCTTTTCACTAACATCTAGAACATATATATGTTGTACAACTAGGATTTTGTGCTTGTTCTTTGCTGGTTTGCAGGTTCCAGAGCACAAAGAGTTGCAGGGGGTTTGCAACCCGCGGGATCTAATACAACCGAAGGATACACGGGTAAGGTCTGCAACCTTTAGTTTCTAGTTTAAAGCATAGAATTTGTTTAAGTGAGTATTTATTATGATTAAATGCCCCTGATCTGTGAAGGTTTATCGACCCAATACCTTAGGGTAACATTACCCGCAACAGTCATATTCATGGCTTACAATAGGCCTCATATTTGATTAGATACTTCCCAGCAGATAACTCCTTCTGTGTCTGATCCTGAAAAGATTATATTTAGGAGAGTCTGGAAGGAGAAGCAGCCCAGCCAGGCTAACCTTCCCTCATTTACTCTTAAAGATTTGCCTTCCTCATCTCAGAAAGCTTAAATCTATGGTCCTGGCACCACAACCCACGTACTTGATTATTCTCCAGAAGCCTTTGCCTTATGCAGTTCAATCATAAAAAAACAAAGCTTGATCCACAGATATTTCTTTGCCTCCCTTGCACCCTACTCCCAAGTTCGAAGAAATTAAAGAATTTGCACTACTCCATAGCTTCTTACAGACAAATATAGCAACCTCTATTCAACATACACCTGTTATACCGCAGCCAATTCATCCACAAAATTTACCTCCACCGCCCCTCATGGTTGTACCTAGCTTCCTCCTCAATAAATATGCTCCATTGGACTTACCTCAAGTATTGAATGACATGCCTCAAGATTATCTAAAGCTCCTACCTCGGTTCACCGGGGAAGATAGTACTTCTGCACAAAGACATATTGAAAAATTATGTGCCTTTGCTGAGAACGTAAATGTAGAGCACCTAGATGTGGTGTTGAGGCTTTTCATCCAATCCTTGGATGGAGAGGCTCGGAAATGGTTCAAATCTCTTGTTGATCACACGATCACCACTTGGGAAGAAATGGAGAATTCCTTCACACTAAAATGGGGAGAAAAGAGGGATCATGGATATGTCCTCACAGAGTTCAATGCTCTCAAGAAGAAACAAAATGAGGATGTAACATAATTTATAAAGAGGTTCAATAAGCTTTACAATAATCTTCCTGCTAAAATAAAGCCTCCCCAAGCAACTGCTAAGGTGGTTTTCGCAGGAGCTTTTGAACTGGAGTTTGGGTTCACCCTAAGAGAAAGAAAGTCTGCATCTCTGGATCAGATTCAGACTGATGCATTGGAGGTAGAATAAAAATTTTCTTCTACTGGTAAATTCAAAGGCAAGACAGAGAATGAATCTAGAAGAAGGGGTAGGGAGGAGGATTCTACCTCTAATCACGAGAGGGAATCACAGGAGTATATAATCGAAGACATGAATAAGTTGTTCAAGAACCTCTAAAATAAGCTGGTGAAGCTTGAATTGGAGGCGAAGAATTCCCCTCCTCGTCCTAACCAAATTATTCCAAACCGTGGGTTTAATACCCAGTACCGGAAGCCCCCTCTACATTTTTTGCAGCGAGAAATGAAAGAGCAGCAAGATCACATCCAACCTCCTCTATACTTGGAAGGTGAAATGGAGGGATAGGTCAGGGAAGTCACAGACATTCAAGAAGATCAATTCCTCGCTTACTCAGAGGATGAGGAAGGTAAAATTGCCCTGCAAGAAGAGACAGAAGAGAAGGAAGTCCCCCTAGAGAATCGAGATGTCGACAATTACTGTAGGCAGTTTATGGATTTCATGCAAGCTCAACTCCATAGGAAGTATGATCTCAGGTCCTCTAGGAAGACAACCCGAATGCAGGAACAAGATGAAGAGTCAACATCAAGAGAGCATACCCCTTTTAGTTCTTCCAGTAAGGGAAAAAATCCTTTAGAAGGGTCTACCCAGCATATAGCCTTTGCACCCACCTCCTCGAAACAGGGCTCTGATCCTCCCTAAAATGAGAGATCTACAACTATACCCTTAAAACTACCTGACCCTCCTAAAAATAAGTTCAAAGAATTTATCACGGAAAAATATCCCATGGCCTTTAGCCTCCAGAAAGAATTAGAAAAAGTCAAGATCCCGGTCCCCTTGATTGAGCTCCTAGAAAAACCCTCATACAAGGCCCAAGTCTCTCAATTCATGCTAACCCAGGGCGTAGGCCCTCTCCCTGACAGCTTCAATCTCCAAGAAGAAATACCCATGGTAGTTTTTGGACCTCATGTAGAAGAGCTGGATTCAGCCACTCTTCCATTTTATGTGACTCTAGTTATACATGACCTGTTATTGCACCACTGCATGCTAGATTCCAGGGCTTCACATAAAATGTTTCCATTGTCTATCATGGAGCATTTGGGGTTGCAGATCACCAGGCCTTATAAAGATCTATATTATTTTGATTCCAAGAGGGTGAAATGCTTGGGCGTGATAAAAGATCTGGTAGTAAATTTAGCCCAGATTCTGTCCAAAAGCATTGTAATGGACATTGTTTTGGTTGATATCCCAGCTTGGTTTGGAATGTTGTTGTCCAGATCCTGGGGTACCAATATTAGAGGATCCATAAATCTTGACCTCACTTATGCTACTATTCCAGTATTTTGTGGGGAGGAAAGATGATTATACTGTGAGTCCAGATTCGTCGAGATGGTCACCAAAGCTAATGGTTCCACAAATTCTCCGATATATACTGAGGGAAAATTATCTTGTCTTATGCTCGAGGAGGACGAAAATTTCCTGCAAGAAACAAAGATTTGTCCTCTAATCCAGGAAAATATTATGAGCAGAGAGGAAAATGAAATATGGACCTTGCAGTTTGATGGAGCTTACTCACGAGAAGGAAACGGGGCCGGGGTACTCTTGATATCACTAGAAGGATGCTCGATTCCCCTCTCCTTTAAGCTATAATTCGAAGCCAAAAATAACGTGGTTGAATATGAAGCCCTCCTGTTGGGGTTGCAGGCAATGCGGAACATGAAGATACAGAACCTCAAGGTGTTTGGATATTCATAGCTTGTAGTGAGGCAAGTCAAGAGCCAATTCCAAGCTAAACACCCGCGGCTCATAGCTTAAGGAATGAGTTATGGGATTTAGATGAGAACATGTTTTTTGCTTTTAACATTCAATTCATGCCGAGGGAAAAGAACAGAATGGCAGACTCACTAGCTGTGACTACTAGTAATTCCCCCCCCCCCGCAGAATGATTTGCTCAGATATGAGGTTGAATTGTGATATCGCCCCTCCAGTCGGAACAATGTTAAGCATTGGCAAGTATTCGAAGATGAAGAGTAGGTCCAGCATTTTATGGAAATGGTGGGCGAGTTCTCAAATATGGTGATCGATTCAATCCTGGAGGATGAAAGTGAGGAGCCAAAACCCAAATGGGAAGAGACACTGTCTGGGCACCGTGTTCTTCAATTAAAGGGAAATTTCATCCCCAGGGGTCTTGTGCCAATGGAGAGATTGTTTGATAAGAACGATATCCTGGTGAATCCCAACAAACTTAACCTCGACGAGCCTGTCAGGGATGTGAACATTGGGACAAAAGAGGATCCAAAGGTGATAAAGTTGTCAAAAGGGGTCCCTGAAGAATACCAATATCAGTACCTTAGGTTGTTTTAGTCATATAGTGATGTCTTCACCTCGTCATACCAGGATTTGAAAATTTTCGATATTGACATTATACAGCACAAGATACCACTCAAAGAGGACACCAAGCCTCATAAGAAAAAGCTGAGATAAATGAATCCCCTTCTGCTCCCAGCCATTGAAAAGGAATTAAAGAAGTTGTTTCAATCCAAGATCATTGTCCCTCTAAGATACTCCGAATGGGTGGCGAACCTGGTGCCCGTTCGAAAGAAGAACGGTGAAATCAGGCTCTGCCTGGATTTCCGCAATCTAAACAGAGCCTCACTTAAAGATAACTATCCCCTCCCGAATATGAAACACATCTTGCAAAAGGTGGTGGGATCCTCCCGCATGTCAATGATGGATGGTTTCTCAGGATATAACTAGGTGGCAGTGCTCCCAGAATACCAAAAGAAGACAGCGTTCACTATGCCTTGGGGGACCTTCATGTATGCATGAATGCCCTTTGGCCTGATAAACACTGGTTCCACCTTCCAGCACGTGATGGACATTACTTTCATAGGAGAGCAAGGCAAGTCTGTGGTGATCTACCTGGACGACATCACCATCTTTTCAAAGGGTGACGTTGAACATATAGAGCACCTTCGACGCACCTTTGATAAATGCCGCAGGTATGGCCTGTCTCTAAATCCTCAAAAACCCATGTTTGCCTTGGAGAAAGGGAAGTTACTGGGGTGCATAGCAACTAAGGAAATAGTGAAGATCGACCTGAAGTGATTAGAGGTGATAAACGGCATTCGCCTGTCAAGAAAAAAAAAGGAAGTACATGTGTTCTTGGGAAGAATAAATTTCCTGAGAAGGTTCATTCCCAACTATGTTGAGATTGTCTGCAGCATCACCAGGATGTTGAAGAAGAATAGTGAAGTTAGATGGACCCCTGAGTCCACGGACTCTACAAAGGCTCCAATGCTAGCAGGTCCAGATTATGGGAAGTTGTTCATGATTTTCTTCTTCGCCTCTCCTCACACAATAGTTGTAGTAATTTTACAGAAAAATGTCGATGGGAATGAATAACCCATTTCGTTCTTCAATCAAGTCCTACGAGATGCTGAACTGAAATATGATATCTCGGAGAAGAAATCTTATGCTCTGTTCAAATTGCTGAAGGCATTCTGAGTGTATGTATTACAATCATCCATAACATCTTATGTACCCATTGCAGCAGTAAAGGATATTCTGGTACAGGGTGACAATAAAGGGAAGAGGGGAAAATGGATAGCTAAGATCCAAGAGTACAAACTGGAGATAAATCCTACTAAACTCATCAAAGGCTAGGGGTTGGCAAAAATCCTGTCTGAATCCAACTGACAAGCTCTGGGAATAAATCTTTCTATGATAGGAGAGGCACAGGAGGACACAGGTGCACACCAAGGCATAGAATCTTCCTCTCAAAAAACACATGTCAAGTACCTCCTATCCTCATGGTATAAAGATATAGTGGAATATCTTTTAACATTGAGGTGTCCCCCTCACTATGATAAAACCAAGTATCGCACTTTGAGACTGAGGTATCAAAAGTACATTGTGGCAAATGGATTACTCTATTGGAGAGACCCAGCGGGAATCTTATTATTGTGTTTGACAGAGCAAGAAGTTGACCGTGTGATGACCGAGTTCCATGAAGGGATATGTGGCGGGCATTACAGTAGTCGATCCACTGATTCTGAAGGCAGGGTTCTTTTGGCCTAAGTTTTTCGACAATGTACATGCCCATGTCTAAGCCTGCGAGAAGTATCAGGCGTTCACCAAAAAACAAAGGTATGCACCTCTCCCATTAATTCCAATACATGTTGAATAAACTTTTAAATAATGGGTGATTGACTTCATAGGAGAGATTCACCCTGCCTCTAGAAATCAACATCAATGGATCCTCACTACTACAAACTAATTCACCAAGTGGGTAGAGGCAGTGCCCGCAAGAAATGCTATAGATTCGATGGTGATCAAGTCCCTAGAGGAGAACATAATAGCTAGGTTTGGATGCCCAGCTAAAATCGTTACAGATAATGCCCAAGCTTTCAAGTTGGCTAAATTTGTTAATTTGTGTTAGTGTTACAACATCTTGCTAGGCCACTCCACTGCGTACTACCCATAGGGGAACGGGCTGGCAGAAATCATCTAACAAGACACTAGTGAGGATCATGAAGAAGACCATCAATGAAAATCAAAAGAATTGGGATTCCCAGCTCAAGTTTTCACTCTGCGAAAATCGCATCACCGCGAAAATATCCACAGGAAACTCCCCTTATGAACTGGTGTATGGCAGGGCCGCAATCTTCCCTATCCAGCTTGAATTACCTGTGTCTCTATTCTTACAAGAAAGTGAGGAGGAGACAAACGACCTTATCCGAAGAATAAACCAGTTAGGGGAGTTGAATGAAACACAGGAACAGGTAGGGGATTTTGTGTTGCGATGGGATGTCAGGAGGGCGGACAAAGGGAAACGTGGGAAGTTCAACCCCCTCTAGTTTGGTCCTTTCAGGGTGGAAGAGGTCAAAGGAAACAATACTTTTTCCCTAGATAACTTAGAAGGAGAAATACTTTAGGTGCCCATCAATGGGCAGTTCCTCAAGTTCTATTTTCATCACTAATGAGGGCTAATCCAACTCATTGTATATATCATTCCATTGTCTATACTCCATTTTGTTTACATTCCTCCCATTTCATCTTTCGCTTCATCTTCCATTTTTGTGTCCACTTGACTGTTGGTATAAAACTTTGTCTAATCAGTATGTATTTGTGCCTCCATGAGCCCAATAAATCACAGGCATTCAGGGTCTGTAGGTCCTCAACGCTCTTAGAAAAGCACATTGTCCCCAGATGGATCCAATGTTGGCTTGTGATCGCATATAACATGGAGAAGTGGTCCCTATAAAGAAATCACAGGGAAGAGTCCTGAACGAGATTGGGTCAATTCGTGCACACGTTCAAGTCGGGTCGTGAATGCTAAAGTAGGTCAAGTCGTGAATGCAAGGCGAGTATTCCACGAACAAATAAAAATGACTGGGCGTAACCAAAGAGACAAGGTCGGAAAACCACAGTAAGGGAGAAATGAGGGCCGTTGGATCTAAGTAATGATCAACGATGGAGATTCAAATCGCAATCACAGTTCGCAAATGTTTCAGGATGGGCGCAAGGGTATATGTTAAAATGAGTGAAATGCTTGCGATGAGGTGGGACCCGTTCACCCATGGTGCACATATAAGCCTTGCCTGTTGCCCGCACTTCGCAGCCCGCAAGTTCCTAACCTTACCTCTTAAGACTTACGCCAAACCTTGTTTTTCTGCCAATGTGATGAAGCGAGACCCGCCATACCTTACTGCATTATCAAAACCGCATGCAAAATCTTGTTTCCGCCTTAAACCTTACCTTTCTCTGTTGTTCCGCTTTATCATTATACTTTTCCTTTTTCACCACTATATCATTGTTTCATCTCCGCTTTTCCCCATTCCTTGATTGCAATTAAAGAGGGGATATTCTCCCTGACACATCACCCTTCCCCACCGTCCATCGCGTTTCGCAAAATTACAACTTTTTCCATTATGACAAACGTTAAAACCTGCAATCACCAGTGTGCAAATCGCATCACGCGGTTTTTAACTTACCATTTGAAACACCCACAAACTATTTTGTTTAACTTGTGATGGAGTCAGGTCCCACCTTCTCTCCGCGTCACTTACCTTCTCCCCCGCACTTCGCACTTCACTTCTTTTAGTGTTTACCACCTCCGCTTACAACTAAACCTTAATTTTTTCAATGTGCAGGCTGCGGTTTGGTCCCACCGTCTGCCACGTCACCTCCTTCCTCCTCGCGCTTCGCACTTCGCTCATTTTAGATTTTACCTTTACTACTTCATGGTAAATAGTTTTGATTGCGACGCGGTTTGGCCCCACCATAACACTGTTATGTATATTTTATTAATTATTAGTTAGATATAGTTATCTTAGGTTTTATTAAGCGAAAGGGCATGATCAAAGATCATGCCTCTTCGCCAAGGGACACCATAAGGCTATATTTAAAGCCTTGGTGATTCCCCATTGTAATCATATCTCATATCTCATCTTTATCAATAACAATATATACTTATTCAAGTTTACCAGAGTTTTTACACTCCATTGGTATCGGAGCCATCGCTCTTCGGGATCTGTGTGATCACCCAGAATTAAGGAATTACAAGAAAATTCCATAATTGCAGATTTTTTTTAAAAACCAAGTGCTTGTGGGCAACAACATTTGTTTTAAAAAAAAAAGAAGGAAGAAATATATATATAATATATATATATTAATAAAATAAAGAGAGAAGGAAAGTTAACACAAAGGGGGAAATAAATTAAAAGAAAAAAAAAAAAAATATATATATATATATATATATATATATATATTTAAAAGAAAATAGTTCCAAAAGAAAAAAAGAAAAAAAAAAGTAAAAAGAGAGATATATATATATAAAGAAGTACATATACGTACATGTGAAGACAAAGTAAAATTAAAAAGGAAGAGTAATTGCTCGTGGTTTACAAGCTCGTGGTTTTTGGGCCCATGGTAATTGCCCATGGTATTAAAACCCATTTTCCCTTTTCAAAACAACGTGCCTTTTCAAAACAAAGTGACTTTTAAAAACAACGTGACTTTTCAAGGTTAACAATCTTTTTCCCCATAATTTTATATATATATATATATATAATTCAAATAATAAAATAATAATTATTATTATTATTATTATTATTTAAAATATATATATATATATATAATAGAAATTATTATTATTATTTCAAAAAAAAATTAATTTAATTAATTAATTAATTAATTTTAAAAAAAAAAAAAAAAAAGAGGGAAAAACTGGCAGAAAAATATTCCCCACCTCATACACGTCAATGTCTTCATCGATGTCGATGGCCGAATTCCAGAAGAAATTGGTGGATCTTGAGAAACAGATCAATAATAATTCATATGACTTTGGAAAAAGATTAGTCGATCTTGAAGGTAGAGTTGCAAGACACTCCAATGACATCAAAAAGGTTCATGATACGACAAATCGAATAGAAAGACAAATGTGGCTAAATCATTACGAGGTCACAGAAAAGCATAGCGAAGCAATGAACAAGATGACAGAACTCTTCAATAAGCTAAATGATAAGATAGATAAGTTAAGTCAGACACAACTTCCAATATTCCCAAATGTCGAACATAATCAACTAAAAAATTTAGCTAATTCAGATCATCATCATGAATATAACATGTTTGAAAAAGAGCAATTAAATGAGGTTGAATTAGAAATCAGCTCACAGGAAGGCTATAATGTTGAACCACCTAGAAGTAGAGACTTTGAAATCAACCATGAAAGTTATAGAGCTGAGAAACCAAGAGAAGAAAATGCAACTCAATCCACTTATAAAGCCAGTAATGCAACAACAGAAGTTATTGAAAACTTTTATAAATGAAAATCCAATGGCAGAAAAAGAAACAATGTTGGTGAAGGAGCCACATAAAGAATTTAACGTGAATGTTATCACAGATGCAACAACATACATAGTTGTTGAAAATGAAATAATCCATGAAAATACAGTTTCTTATAAACAGCAAAATGTTTCATCCCCAGAATTGAAAGAAAAATTTGAAGAGATAAACACATTCGAAGCCACTGATACAGTGCCAGAAGCTGTTGAGGCCTTTGATGTTCACGCAGATATGGTTGTTAAGAAGGAAGCATTTGATGATGAGGAGAAGTTGCATCGAACGATAATTGTTGGTAACTTACCTCTAAATCTAAAGAGAAATCACGAAAAATCACCAGAAGAACAAGGAATAGTTAGGAAACACGAAAAAGTCTTCCAAGACCTGCCAATAAAAATACCTCCTACTAAGGAACATGAACATCCAATAGAAGTCAAGAAAGGACCCGACCCTGTCAATATCAAATCTTGTCGCTATCCACATCACCAACATATGGAGCTCAAGAAGATGCTTCACGATCTTTTTAAAATGTGGGAAGCAAGAGCCCACCGCTCAAGAAACCCAGGCGTTCGTCAACATTGTCCATAGTTATGTATGCTTTGAGGACAAATAATCTTTAAGAGAGGGGCAATGTTATGTATATTTTATTAATTATTAGTTAGATATAGTTATTTTAGGTTTTATTAAGTGAAAGGGCATGATCAAAGATCATGCCTCTTCCCCAAGGGACACCATAAGGCTATATTTAAAGCCTTGGTGATTCCCCATTGTAATCATAACTCATATCTCATCTTTATCAATAATAATATATACTTATTCAAGTTTACCAGATTTTTTACACTCCAAACACTCTGCTCACCGCAAATATGCCATTTCCTTCTCCTCATCGCCCTCCACCTTTCCTCCATCTCCAATCACCCCCTCCTCATCTGACGGTCCTTGTTTCATTTCGCACTCCCCGCGGCTTTCAAAATTTAACCATGGGGGGAGGGGGGCTCCGAAATGAGTGGTATCCATACCACCCACCCCTCCATGCGCTGTCGTCTCATCATTTCGCACCCCCCCCCCCCTGATACCGCTTACCACTTGAGACCCCCTCCACGCGCTGTCGTCTCATCATTTCGCACCCCCCCCCCCCCCCCCCGATACCGCTTACCACTTGAGACCCCCTCCAAAAATCCAATTCCCGTTTTGCAATTCAAAAACACCACATGGGATTTTGAGGCAGAACATGCAGTTATGGTTTATGTGGTCTGCTCAAGATATCTCCTCTAAAGAACCAAGTGCGCGTAGTACTACAGGCCTCTTCATAATGGATTAAGTGGAAATCACTAAACTGAAGGAGTGAAGGTTTGCAAGCAATAGATGGAATCATATGATGACAGTTAGTCTGTCCACCTATGACTGCTCCTCTCCATATCGTCTTGAATTCTCCCATTATTGGCCTCCATGGGCGACTTTAATTTTGATGATTTTCTTGGTGAAATCTCAATTTCACCCCATTCTTGTTTTAATTCTCTCAGTACATAAGTAATTGTTCAATGTACGCTCTGCAAGTTAGGTAGGATGTTTTGATTTCATAGATATGTGTCGATCATAAATGATTAAGTACTGTAGATCCTCAAGGAGAACTCTATATATAGTAAGTTCTAAGATGAAAGTAGGGTTCTAGAATTTTGAATAATTTTGTTGTAGTTTTGTATGATTGTGCTCCCTGTGGTCTGAGATACATATTTGGGAGATTTGTTTAAAATTAATATGATACAGAGATGTTATTTGGATTCCAGATGGAGTAGTGAGTAGTATGTATCTGTTTCCTTCTGTTATCAGAAATCTCCTTTTTACGTGTAATCGTTTTCATGCTATGCTACTTTGATTGGTTCGTGTAATGTAGCTGCTAGTAATCTACAATTTTATTCATGAATTCATGCCTGAATAACGCCTAGGTGTTAACGCTCATGTTTTAAGCTTGTTGCACTCCCTTAATCCATGTCCACGAATATCTGTTGTTCCCCATATCTCATTAATATCCTCTTCCTCTGAGGTCGCGAGGGACAGATTCTTAAATCACTTAAGCTTGTCTCTTATGGGTTCCTTCTCCGTTCTTCCTCAATGCCTCTGCACATTTTAAACCTTCTACTCATTGTTTTATTCTTGGCCCATCTAATAGACATCATCCTCACACCTCCTGAGCTCTCTCTTCGTTTGGGGAATTCACATGAAGCAGGCTCAAATGGTCTCCATTCTCAAACCACCAAATCCATTATTCTCATGACCCATATTCTGTCATAGGTATTTATAAAATTTTCCATTTTCAACCTCTGATTTTAAGATGTCCTAGGCACTGGAATTTTGCAACTCAAGGTTGTCTCTGGGAGCTACAACAAATCGGATGGTGGTGTAGCAAGAAACGGGTGTAAATATTTCCTCATAATCTATGTCTTATTTTTGCTAGAATCTTCGTGCAACAAATCTTGCCTTGAACTTTTCAGCACTTCCATCGGCTCCATGCTCTATCTTGTAGATCCATTTCGAGGTGACAACAGATTTATCATTCGGTCTAGGGACCACATCCCAAACATCGTTCTTCATGATTGACTCATATTCCTCGTTCATAGCATCATTCCAAACTTGATGCTTCATGGCTTATTCAAATTTTCTAGGCTTAGATTGTACAATAGTGCTAATGGTTGCTAGTTACCCTTGGTACCTATTCGGCTTCTTACTTTCACCGAATGTTCCCCTTGGAGCAACATGTCTCTTTCCATCTTCGAGAGTGTCTCTAAGCCATGAGGGTCTTCTTTTATCTAAAGAAGGCGAATCTATAGGATCCATTAGACCTTCAACATCAGGCATCGGTTCATCCTTTAGTTCTTCTTGCCTTCCTTCTTCTTCTTTGTCTTCCTTTGAGATGGGAAGATCTCTAAACTTCCTGAGGGTAGCATCTTCGTCAAAGGTGACATCAAGACATATCTCTACTTCTCTTTGACCAGGCACATGAATTCTATATGCCTTTAAGGTTTCACTATATCCCACAAACGTTACCTTCTTTCCAGAAGCATCCAACTTGCTTCTCTTTTCTTTCGGTACATAAAAATATACGGGACTTCCAGAACCTCTAAAATGAGAGACATCAGGCTTCTTACCAGAGAAGACTTCTCCAGGATTTTTGGATTCCGATGCAGAATGTGGGCATCTATTTTGAACCTACACAACAGTGTTGGCAGCTTCTCCCCATAGGAGCTTCGAAATACCTTGGTCATAGAGCATGGCACGAGCAAATTCCAAAATGGTTCTATTCTTCCTTTCATCAACACCACTTTGTTCAGGAGTATACATAATAGTGGTCTTCCTCTTAATGCCAGCTTCCCTGCAATAGTCATTGAATTCATTTCACTCATATTCAGTTCCATTATCGGTCCTCAAAATTTTGATCTTCTTTGTTTTATTTTCAACCAAGGCCTTGGAGTTGTGGAACCATTTGAATGCTTCGTCCTTCTTCTTCAAAAATTATATCCAAGTTTTACGAGAGAAGTCATATATAAAAGTGATATAATATAAGCATCCTCCCAAGGATGTTACGGGCAGCATACCAAATAGATCAGAATGAATCAATTGTAAAATATCAGATGTCTTCGTGACACTTTAGGGGAATGGTCCCCTTGTATGATTTCCTTTAGCACAGCCCTGACGTGCACCTTCATGATCATCTTTGAATTCGGGCATATCTGTCACCACCTTCCTTGCTTTGCGAAGGGATTTATAATGAAGGTGTGGAAACCTTTGGTGCCATAGCTCGGATTGAAGAGTTGTGTTGCATTTCATGGCCCCCAGCAGACTTCCTCCAACCTGATAAATTCTATCAACCCTGAAACTAAGAGTGAATGATTCTTTTAAGTTCCTCTTCCAAATGAATACCTTTCCATCGATGAATGGCACCTTGAATCCTTAGTCTTCCATTGCCAAGATAGACACTAGATTCTTCTTCAAGTTAGGTACATACAACACATCTTGCAAACATAGGACTTGACCTTGATTTAGATGAAGGGTCACAGTCCATGTCCCTTTCATGGGATAGGTGGCATTGTCTCCAAGGATAATCTCCAAATTAGTATCATTTTCAATCAAATCAGAGATGGACTCTTTATATCCAGTGAAGTGCCTTGAGGCACCATTATCAATCAACCAATTATCCAGGGTATCGGAAGGAGATGCGGCAGAGAAGGAAGATATAAGAATATATTCATTTCTCTTATTATCATCAGCATTAGATTCATCATGCCTATATTTCCTTGACCTCTTGAAAGGTTGACCATTTCCATTTCCATTTCGATCAGAGGGATCCTTCCTCTTTCCTTTGAACCTATTGTTTCTTCCATTTCCCCTAAAGTTGTTGTTGTTGTTGTCATCATCATCTCGGGGAGAGTCCCTTTTATTAGGGCACTCTCTAGCATAGTGACCAAACTTGTTACAATTGTAACATCTTCCCTTCCTTCCTTTGGGACCCGCTCTACCATGATTTTGATTTCTCGAACCAGCATTATTCCTCTTCTTTGCATGAGCGGTGAAGACAGTAGGGTCACTTCAATTCCCCTTTAAGGAATGGTCTCTCTCCATCATCCTTTTCTCCTCCTGAGTGCATCTTGTCAATAATTCATCAAAATCAGGAATTATATTATTATTGAGAATAGTATTAAATGCATACCATGGTCGGGGAAGACCTCCAAGAGCAATGAGGGTGAGCTCTCGATTAGCTATATCCTCTCCAATAGCTAAGAAATCATCCTTGATTTCGGTGATCCTCATGAAGTAGGATTGGATGGACTCTCCCTTGTCCATCTTGATGTTATTCAACTTTTTCTTCAAAAATAGAATTTTATTAGCATTGGTTGCACTAAAAATTCTAACCAACTTGTCATAAATCTCCTTAGATGTGCCCAGCTCAAAGATATAAGCACCCAAGTGCCTATGAATAGAATCCTTGATGATCTTCTTCACCTTGACTTCCCTTTTCTTTTACTTTGTTTTAGTGGTAGTCGGTGCATTTGATGGAGGCTCAGTGATATTTCCCTGCACATAATCCATGACATATTTTTCCTCTAATGTTAGATCCAAGGACATTTTCCAAGCATGATAACTAGACTTATCATTCAGCTTGTCATTAGATTTGAAGTATGATGAGGAGGCTATTGATCATGGTCCTTGTCTATTCAACTTCAGTGATTTCTCTTCTCTCTTGCTTGGGCTTTTCCTTCACCTTAGTTTTGATACCATGTTAATTTTAGTTAACCATGGTATGTTCTATGCTTAGAGCAGTTTACTTCAATATTTCTTATTAGCCCAATTCAATTTCCAGATATGCAATCACATAACCATTGACAGTAAATGTTGATAGAACATAAATAAATTGACAGAAGACAAGCCAAGACAAGAGACGCATATTCTTATAATTTTTCTTATTCAACAGAGAGAGAAAATATATTTTACAGCAGTCAACAGGGTGCCCTAGCCAGCAAAGTCTTCGTTTGTTAAACCAGCAAATCAACCTCCAATGAATCTCGGTCAAACTTGATCAAACTCAACCTTTAGTCAAAGTCAAACATAGCCCAAAACAGTCCACAAATCCATTTAATGCAGGGGTCAAATTCTGTGATTAAAACAACATTCAAATTTGCGGTCAACGTTGTAGTCAACAGCCGTCAAAATCAACGGTCTACCTCGATTTTTGTGCCTCCAGATGCGGCCTCTCCAAATCGAAATTCAGACCTCAAAAACACAGTCAAATGATGAGTGTTGACCCAAATTCAATGTTGGTAAACTCTATCCATAAAATCCCTAAACCAGTTTGAAATTACAACTGTTATTCCACACGTGTGAAGGAGAGAGAAAGCCTCTTAGGCTTGTACGAACCAATTAGATGAGAGAGAGATGTGTGAAATGAATGAATGATGAAATGAGGATCATGTCTCTCCTTTTTATATCCATGACTGAGGGTGTGTGACACGTATTTTGGGGCTTGTGAGCCTACATTACATTTCTAACTGACCTTGACAAATTTCACATGTGGAAAATAAATTCAAAATTCAACTTCTGCTCATCCAAACAAGATGATCTTTAGATCAATCTTGCACCTCTCCGAACGATGAATCCAACAAAAATATCATCTCCATCATATCAGCAGTGCAGCATGGATTTTTTCCCTAGTTTCCAAATTTAACAAATGTGGTATGGCCACATTCCTTCAATGAGGCATCTCAGGGTTTTTGGTTCCATCTGTTATGCCTTGATACTTATGGAACAAAGAAACAAACTTGGTGCAAGGAGTCAAAAATGTATTTTCGTGGGGCTCTTAGATACCTCCAAAACATATCATCATTATGGTGAAGTAAATAAGAAATTTATATTGTGTAGAGATGTATTTTTTCTTGAATCTTCCAACACTGACAGTGTTGTTGAGCAAGAGCTTGATCGCTTGGTCAAATTCAGGCATCAAAAATATTTTCAAGAATTTGATAATGTGATTCCACAGCTTGAAGGGGGGATCCCTATCTTGGATCGATCTATGGAATCTCCTTCTAAATCACTCTATCCCCCTCATGAAGCTCTAGCCATTAATCAAGAAGACACTTTGAGTGATCAAATTGAGAGAATTGGAAAGCTAAATATTAATTCATCCCCATCTCAGTCAACTGAATAGCTTGGGCCATCTCATAAAGGTCCTCCAAAATGGCTCACAAAGATACTTTAAAGTGTTCATCCTGATGAGGTTGGAAAGATATGAACAAGAAGTTCTACTAAACAAAATGGAGGTGATTTAGACAATTCAGATTCAGCTATTGATATGGATGTTTCTTATGATTGTGAATTAAATTTTACTACATATTTTGAACCAACTTTCTTTAAAGAAGTTGCTTTCAATGATGAATGGAAAGAAGCAATGTAGAAATATTATGGTGCTTTGATAAAGAATGGAACATGGAAGCTGGTGGACCCTCCATTGGGAACCAAATAGATTGGATGCAAGTGGGTCTTCAAGAACAAGTATAAAGCAAATAGCTCACTTGGCAAGCCTAAATTTAGGCTTGTAGCAAAAGGTTTTGCGCAGAAGGAAGGGGTCAATTATGAGGAGATTTTTTCCCCCGCAACAAAATGGGCTACCATCCAGAATATTTTTTTCCTTAACAACTCAAAATAGTTGGAAAATCCATCAATTGGGTGTAAAAATTTCTTTCTTGAATGGAGATTTGAAAGAGAATGTTTTTATGTCTCAGCCAGGAGGATTTGTTATAAAGGGACAAGAGCACAAAGTATGCAAATTTGTCAAACTCTTGTATGGCCTCAAACAAGCATCACAAGCTTACTATGATAAATTGAATGAGCATCTTCTTAAACTAAATTTCAAACACTATGATCTTGATGATGCAACTTTGTTTGTCATGAAAGTGGGAAAAATTGTTGTATATCTTGTGGTGTATGTAGATGGTCTTCTGATGACAGAGAAAAATGAAAAGTATATTGCATCCATAAAGAAAGAATTGAGAACATATTTTGAAATGACAGATTTGGGATATGTTCACTATTATCTAGGTATTAAGTAACCCAACAACTGAAGTTTATATTCCTCTCTCAAAAGTAAATTGGATATCTGTTAAAAAAGTTTGGCATGGTTGAGTGTAATCCTTCACTCTAATGGAACATAAAATAAATTTCACATCCATAGAAGGCAATGAGTTTGAGGATGCAACAAAGTACAGACAGCGCATATGAAGTTTCACCAACTTGACTACTATCAGACATGACATTTCATTTGCTATTGGAATCTTCTCCGGGTTTATGCAAAATCCTTGTGAGGCTCATTGGTCTGCTGCAAAAAGAGTTATAAGGAACTTGAACAGAACTCAAAACTTTGGACTCAAGTATACACAGATGGATGACTTCAACTTGATTGGATATTCTGATTCAGATTTTGATGGTGATAAAGAAAATGGAGTATCTACTTTATCTTATGTTATGAGTTTTGGACCAAGAGTTGTCTCCTAGAGGTCACGCAAATAGTCAGTTCCAGTAGATTCCACAATAGAGGAGGAATATGTGGTAGTTGCAAAAGAAACAAAGGAAATTGTGTGGCTCGGGAAAATTCTTGAATATTTGCATAAGAAACAAGTGCATTCTACTCCTATTTTGATTGACAATACTTCTACAATAAAATTTTCCAAGAACCCAAATTTTATGATTGAAACAAGCATATCAATATAAATTATCATTTGATTCGACATCATGTTGAGGCCAAATACTATTCACCTACGTCATTGTTCCACAAACGAGCAAATTGTAGACATCTTCACCAAATCACTTGGAAGAAAAAAGTTTGAAAGATTCAAAATTATGTTTAGACTCACCAACATCCCTTCATATTAAGGGGAGGGGGGGAATGTTGACACCTAATATTTGGGATTGGGAAAATTGTAAATAATTTAAAAAGGGGAATAAAGAAGACAAAGAGATACTAGAATATGAATTCCAATGGTCTCCCTCTCCTTGTATATATTTTTATCTCTCTTAATGAAATGAATTCATTCGTGGAGTTACCCAAGCCTGGCCTAACAAATACAACCATCAACATAATCACTAACTAAAATCACAAATATAGTCATCAAAAATTGTAAATGAGGCAGCATATAATGAAATCATCATCATGATTACACATAATCACCAAATAGGTCCATCACACTCATAATCAAAACCAAAAATAGCATCTATTTTCTACATAACAATTATCATCACATCCACTAATAATAATAGTTTACTAATCAGATCATTGATGTAATGTCCCAAATTTTCTGCTTTTAAAAATAGGCAGTCAAAGACTCTAAGGGTCAAGTGGACCCAAGGGAAAATATAAATTATATATTTTATTAATTTAAATTAATAAAATGAAAAGGGAATAAATGGTGCAAGGACTAGATAATGATTAGAGATCAAGGATCCAAATCCATGAGGATGGATAAAGATCATAAGACTTTCCCAATTCTCCAAAAATCCTTGGAGGAAATAAACTAAATATAGAAATTTAGATTGGAGATAAAAATCTAAAAAGCTGTAAATCCACCATTTCCCCTCAGCCTGCTTTCATCCCTCGGAAGATGAAAGACCTCCTTGTGAAAATCACCTCTAGTGGCAATAGTGATTTCAGTGAATCCGGCAATAAGAGTGATGGTGGTAGCCCAGACTAGGACACAACAGGAAACCAGGATAAGAAAGATGGCGGCAATTCGGACCGACCCAAGATGCATGTTGCCTCTCAGTTTGACGACTTACAGCTGGATGCTTCTAAGGCGAGACTTCGTCTCCCAGCTTCGCCACGTTCTCAGCCTGTTGCAAACGCATTGAGCATAGAGCCGTTGGACAATGGCTATGTGTGCAGACTCTTGGAAGAAGCTCCTTCCTCTAAAAACAAGAATGCAGGTCTTCCTTAGAATTTCTATTTCACCTCTCATCGACATGCCTATGATTAGGAATGGAATTCCCTGAGTTTTATGTTCAATTTTGAAAACTCTTTCTGGTGATTTCCCATTTTGGGCAGCAATTACTCTTTGGTTTCTAAGGACTGGTTTCCCCTTATGGGGCAGTCCATCTCTTGGCAGAAAACTCTTGAATTGTCCCTCTGGAATGGACTTGTCCATTCCCTAGAAAGCGCTTTGTAACTCTTTTTTTAATATGATATAATAAAAGTAGCATAACTTAAAAAAAAAAATCTAAAAATCTACCCCAGTAAAGAGGAAATTACTGGGAAGAGGTGGAATAGAGCTAGAAAGAGGAAAAGCTAGCTTTAAATTACTTTTGTAGAAGAAACAAAAGGAAATCCTAGGCACATAGGAAAGCAGCATCTTGATTTAATTGTACGCAGTTAAGGGAAACAAACTTATGGGAAAGCAAGCTTATATAAGCAAATTCGGGATAGAAAAGAGGTTGTCTATTACTGGATAAATTGATCCCTGCTCGAGGGTGAGCTGTATAGAAAGAGCTCAAAGATTGGATGGAACCTAGTCTACCTTAAGTGGTATGCACCAGTTAATTTCACTTTTAAATTATACTTTAGTTCTGTTATGATTTTGTTGAGAAATTAAAGTATTATATATATATTTATTTATTTATTTATCTGAATACGAGTCTATGCTATGGAATTAAGGTGAATTGGAAATAAATTTGAAAGGTATGTACATTGAACATAATTGACTATAATAAAAATAGTTTGTCCTGTGTGGTTGTACATACATAACTCTGTAGAGGACCAACTCTCAGAATGTCTAAACCAAGTATAAGGCTTAGACCTGAGGTTAGGTACCTCACACGAAATTGATATTTCATTAACAAATTTATTCTAGTATTATGTTACCAAGTTGTACATTACATTATGAAACAAATTCTAACCAGAAATAAGTATGCATGACTGATAAATGAATGCACAATATAGTTAAGCAAGTTCCTGTATTGTAGTATACTTGAGAAGGATAAATCATGAACTAAGAATTACTAGACAGAAAAATACATATGTATATCTTGAGGATGTATTCCTACCTTAGAACTGAAAGTGAAATTATATCTGAAATGAAAATACTAAGTTGGATTTCCAATAATATTTCAATGGAAAAGAAAGAGTTTATATATTACATAGCCAAATATTTATGAGTGATAAGTCCATATAGTTACATCCTTATAGATGTTTTCAATTCATAAAAGTTGTACAGTTTAAACAAGAGATGCTTATAATAAAAATATACACAAAGGGAACTCTACCCCTTTACGTGAAAATTGTAATGTCTCTCGGCAATTTTATGTAGAGTGTATATGAGAAAGTCTAATAGGAATTTGAACCAACCTGTATAAAAATAGTCCTCGTATTATGAAAAAATAGAAAAAGACGTGGATGTATACCAATCCAAAAATAAGTGACATATAGTCATACCTGCAAGAGACAGAATCAAAGTTAGATTATGATTTAAACGAGTAGAGACAAACGAAAATAAAATAATGAAGGCGTAAAGGAAAAAGGAATTAAACAATTATATTAAGTACAACATTTAGATAATTGACTGTAGTCATAAAAATAAGACACAGTTAGTTCCGATAATTTCGGGCTGTACAGGTTGATTTAAAAATTATAAATAAGAACTAGTATGATAGGGTCTTAGCGTATGAGTTAACCTTGTATGCATATACAGTAGGCCAGAATATGTGTCATTCATATGCAGGAGACTGACTTAAATTTTTAATCATTCAAACAGAAAAGAAGAATATATTATTATGTAAATATAACAGATAAGAAAGTCTAAATTTGGATAACTTAGACGAGATTAGAAGGCGAGAATCTCTGTGGAGCAAAGAACGAAATCTTCACCCAAGAAAACCTAGCAATGGATTTTTACTAGTGAATCCACGAAGTTAAGAAATTAATTTAATAAATCAGTTTGAGGAAACTATTCAAAAACTTCAGTCGTTGAAGAAACACGACAAACTAATCCTTGTAATAGAATTCAATTGTGTAACGAGAACAAAGGAAAGATGTACTTACTAGAGGTATAGTTGACCGTCGCAGTAAACACCGAGGAGCAGCAGGAGGCTATCTAGTGTTCCCCTGTGTTTCAACAAACTTTGTAATAATATATTGGTAGACGGAAATTTCATACCAATAATAATGTTATGAAATAATGAAATAAATTAACAGTGGAAACGACATTCCCATTCTATAATTTAACGCAGGTAGGAGTTGTCTCCGAAGAATTCCTAAATCATATATTCCTCAAACTCTGTGTATTGAAACAAAAACTAAATAGAATAAAGAAAGTTTTGTGATCCAATAGTGTAGCTACATTCATGAAAAAGAAAAGGTACAGAGAGACAACAACACTAAATATTTTTATTCTCTTACCATAGCGATACTAGCATGATCACAGTCCCTTTGCTTCCCAAAAATGGTGTAATATGAAGTAAAGGAAATCACAGAAACTAGGGTGAATAAGTAAACAAACACGAACTCCATAATGAAGTGAGTATAGTTACAATAATATCACTCCAAGAATGAACAAGGTTAAACATTTCGTTTTGGGCATATACACAAAGAATTACGTAAGGAGATAAACTAAAAGAAAAAAAAAATATTACAAACAGTGGTTAAAACTCAATATCCATGAAAGCAAGAATGGGAAACGACCACGAAATGGAGATGTCTTGCCTGAATAATGAAGAAGGTAGTCTCGGTGTGGGAAACATAGAGTTCTTCTTTGGTCCCTCACCATTGCTCTGTTCATCCATAGTCATACTAATAGCAGAGAGGGAGACGGATAAGGGAAATGTTGAATAACTCTGATTAGAGGGCGTTCAACAAAAACGACCGGTGAAAATGAACCCCAGTCCAAACAGGAAACCTTTATGGAGCCATTAAACCCTAACTTGGATTCAATCGTAATCGTCCAAGTATCAACAATCGAAAGTCGTATGAGTTTTTCTTGCGGCTCAAAGGGTTTTGTCCGGGGCCATCTGATCCAATACGCTAAAATTAAATACAACCATATCCCAAGTTATCTCATATAAAAAAGTTTTGTATCTCAAGTGATACGATGAATAAAATTTAGTTAATGAAAGGGTGTATCATACCTCGAAGTCGAAACCATTCTTAAATATTGATCTTGGTGTTAATGAACAGGACTATTCGAAAACCGAACAAAATCAATATCGTATCTCTCCTCAAAAGTTATGATTGACAGTTAATAAATCTATGAGCCACGTTGCAAGGGTAAGTCCACGTAGGCAGAATTAGATGTGTAATTGATGTCAATAAAAATCTTAATAGTTTTTCAGTTCGTTTACTGAAAGGTTAATAGAATGTTTTAGTGGGGGTCATGTGTAATAAGAAGAAAATACATATGAATGTATTATAAAAGCATCATGATAAGAAGTTAAAAGTTGTAATATCGGTTTAGTACTAAGTATTAAACAATCGAGGAATCGTAACCTTTAAAAAGGAGTCATATAACAGGACTACGATGGTGAGTCACAACATATAGACATATGGGTCAAGAAATGGATATAGGTCAAGAATACATATGTAAATAAGAGCCTTTAAAAGTATGGTGAAGCAATAGAAATAAATAAATTCAAAGTTGGTTTTGAATTATACTATATGCATAGTTAATAGCTTTTAAAATTAAAGAAAATATATGAGTAGGGTGTTGAAGGATAATTGCATAGTTTATTCTCACGAATGAGGAAAATTATTATCCATAGTTAAGAAGAGATTGAGATATCTATTACGATATTAATTGCCAATTGTCAATATGTAAGGGTCGGTTCAAAATAATAGAGGGATAAGTTTGAAATAAGAAACTGTCCAAAAATGTATATTAACGTCGGAAAGAATATGACAATTAATAATCTAATCATAAGAATAAATAGTGTTGACAAATATGCAATCATGTTTAAGGGTTAGTATGAGAGGTCTTAAACATTGAAACCAAAAATTTTAATTACCCTTAATGAACCATACCATGGTGCATGTAAATGGGAATAATGATATACGTTGCAGGGGCTTTTAACAATGGTTGCATAAAACAATTCAAATTGGTAAGTAAGATGTGGGTTATTAGTGTAAGTTGTACTATAAAACAAACGAAAATGTTGGAGGACTCGTTGCTAGAAGTTATCACCATTTAAAAACCCATACACGAATAACTGAATTTTAATATGGTCTGCATGAATGTGAGTAAATATATATAAGGTTTGAATAATATATTTTTGTGCATTCAGATCTTGACAACGCATATATATATGTTAAAGAGATATATCAATACCTTTATAATTGTAAGTGGATGAATGAAAGTTAATGTAATGGATTTTTAATAAAAGCTAAGTAGATGATGGCATGTAAAAGAAATAAATTAAAAAGAGTTTTAATTATTAAAGTTAAATGGGAACATTGTATTAATAGTTGTGAAGGGAAAGAAATTATTAATATACCAGTTCCATGTTAAATAATAAAGATGTTAAATAGGAAAGAGGAGTCTTTCTTAAGGGAAAATCTTAATTGATGTTTTACAAATTGAATACTATCATAACCAACACATGAGTAAACAGTGACATAATACAACTAGGTCAATTGTTAGTGACGGAAGTATGTAAAAATACGACGAATAATATTCTATTTGTAAGAATAAATTAGCGTTAGCATTAAAAAAAATAAAAATATAAATAAATAAATTGTCGAAATTGGAGGTGTTACAAATGGTATTAGAGCCCATGTTAAAACACTAGGCCATAATGTGTGCTCACACCAGAGAAAAATTATGTTGCTGTAAATTGTTTATTAAAATAATTTTTCACTAATGTTTACTTTTCTGCACAGCGAAATAGTGAAAAACCATACAGCTGCAAACCATGAGTAAAGGGGATGAGTTATATGTGGATTTGGATGGTGAAGAAAATCCATCAGATGCTCATGCGCCATTGAGAGCTATAATGCATCTTATGCAAAGAGAAATGATGCAATTGAAAAACCACTCAGAAAAGTCTGAGGATGATGAAACCTTTTAGACAACAGTCTAGAAAGAACAAGAAATTATAGGGTGAATTCCGAAAATTCAAGCCTCCCTCCTATGATGGAGAGAAGGAGGAAGATGCAGAAGCTTGGCTTCTAAACATGATAAAGTACTTTCAAGTTTATGAATATGAAAGTAACTTGAAAGTCAGTCTGACTATCTATCAAATTCAAAGTAAGACTACTTTGTAGTGGTAGGAAAACAAGTGAGAGAAACTATCACTTAAGAAGATGTTCAGATTTAATTTAATAATAGATATTGGAATGACCGATAGTAGGATGAAAAAGCCAAAGAATTTCAAGAGCTTAGGTTGGAATAGCTTATTATTGTGAGTTGTTATCAAACTCACTAATCTGCTTCACTATTTGCCTTCTTTACTAAAAGAAAAGGAAAAGGTAGGATGATGTTAAAAATTGTAGAAACATTTAAAATTATTAAGAAACTGATATATTACATGTACGAAACTGCCTACCTATTAGCTATAAGAAGAAGAATGAGGGATTTTGTCTCCTGAAATTCGGAAACCAATAATATTGAAAATTTCTAATTGCAGAATAAAGTAACTATGATTAGCAAAAAAAGATAATGATGAAAGAGGTGGAGTGGAAGAACCACAAGTTGATAAGAAAACCCCCTCAAAGTTCAAAGGTAGTGAACCACTTAGCATGGATTAAATACTTTTAGAAATAGAATTTGATCAAGAAAGTTATACATAACTAAAAATGGTAGATATTCTATTAGTAGAAGTATAAAATCTGTTGTAGGACGACGGAGGCTAAAGACAATTGAAAAGAAATTTACAGATATGCATGATAAAAAACCTGTTTTGGTTGATGAACTTAGATGTGATTTAGCAAAAAGTGAACTTGTAGAAAATTTACCAGTCATCAGAGAAACTAAGGAGGTAGTATTAGATGAAATTCCTCATATATACCCCTAAAAGGGAAGCTGATTGTTAAATGAAGTTAAAACCATGTGCTACACCAATCTCTAGAGCATACAGGATAAATAACCCAATATTGTAAGTGTTAAAAGTACAACTATAAGAGTTGTTGAATAGAAAATATGTAAGACCAAGTATATCCCTACTGGGAGCACCAGTAATGTTGGTCAAAATGAAAGTCGAAACCTTCAAAGTAAGTATAGACAACTGAAAACTGAATAAATTGATGATCAAGGATGAATATTCTCTACTCAAGATATATGATTAGTAAGTTATCGTAGATTAAGAATTAAAGAAGAGTTGTATAAAGAACAAGATACATAAATTTTGAAGTTGAAGTTCTAAGTAATTGGATGGAAAATGTTTTGCTCCTTTATGTGACAAGTAAAACAGAACTTAAGGAACAGTCCAGAATTGTTTTACAATTCTGCAAAATCTAGAAGACATAAATGACGTGATAGACTTAACAAAAAGGAATCTTATAAAAATTTCAGTGGTTAATTCGTGTAAATTCATAAGAAGGACGAGTAGGGGACTGAGGAGAGGCTCAAGGGAGCATGAACTTATTATTAGTTCCTGATACTTCCACCATAAAATTAACCGTGGGTATTGAAAAATAAAAGAAGAGATGGATAAAGAGATTTTTAATCTTAGCCTATACAAAAATCTCTCTACATCAACAAGGAGAGAGAAAAACGGATAGACTGAAAAAGGTCAAAATAGTTTGAACAATTAAAAGACTTAAACTAATAACTATTCATGTTTTTAAGATCCTAACCCACTCCGAGAAATGGTAAGTGGTACTAAGGCTTGGGAAGAAAGATTAGAGTTAATATTATTACTCATTCTAGAGCATTGGATTCAAGAAAAATTAAGACAATGAACAAAATTAGACTAGGTATGTCTTAAGGTTACTGCGAAAATGTATGTTGCGGGAAGAAATGTAAATTAAGAAGGGGCTTTAATCCCAAAATACATAAGGCTGGAGTATAAATTCTTCAAGGATAAGAAAAATGTTGAGTAAACTAAATGTTTGCCTTTCCTTAATGAGTTTGAAATAAAACTTCAAAACTGAAATAGAAAAAGAAAATGAGATTGTGGATGTTTTAAAGAGGAATGTCCCTAAAAATTCGAAGAATATTCGAGTAATGAAAGTTTTGACTGTGCATAATTGAGGCAAATAGAATGAGGGCAGTAGTAGAGCAAAAAAAAAATTGCAATATACTGAAATATTGGTAAATATTTCAAATCAGGAGGAACTGATAATTTCAAAAATAAGGGGTACATTAATAATGTGACCCCAGTACAGCATAAATTTTAAGAAAATAGCATAGATTTAAAACAGAACATGTTTGAACTGGTATGAGAAAAAATTAATGAAAAATCCTATGTGGAAAATGTTGATAAGAGACAATGAAAGCTAAGTATCATATCAAAATTTTAGATACCATTCCTATTGGAAATAGGAAGATGGTTGGAAAGAAAAAAAAATGAAATTGTTTGACTTAGAAATTGGTTGTCTTAGAAACCAACATTCATAAAAGTATTCAATGTATCCAAGACCGAAATGGTAAACTGATATGAAGTTTCAAGATGTTAGGTAATAATTGATACACTTGATAAGGTAAAGTTCAAGCGGAATTTGGAAACTATGTTATAGAAAAACCAGTACTAAGTTGAAATTGAACATGGTTATCACCATCTGAATCGATTGATAAAATCAATCAAATATTAAGTACATGAAGTGTATGTATGAACTGGAAAAGTGATAGAACCTTAAGCAGAACCATTGCATATAACAAAGTTGTTTTTCTAAATTCATGAACTTCTAATGAAGAGGTGTTTGTTTTGTGAAGCAAAGTGTAACAGGAATTGTACAACTCCAATAAATGTGTAGATAAATCACCAAGGAATTCAAACGAGACCATGCGTTCGTGAGGAGGAAGTCTCGCCAAAAAACATGGAATGATAAGTAGTTGTACAAAAATTGCACTATACTACTATAAACCTTGAAGGGTTTCACTAAAAAGTGACTTTATTCAAAACTATTAAATTTCATAATATTATCATGATCACTTCTTATCAATATATGTATATGATACTACTCATATGAGTTGATATGAACTGTAGACAGATGGAAGCGGGAATAATATATTCTTCCATATATAATTCTTATATTGAAGCACGAAGAAATCAAACTCTAGAGTATAGCAGTAAACAGAGTAAAGATAGAGGAAGGTACTTGTACTCTGAAGAAACTATTGGGAGCGAGAGGATAAGATGAAGGGGGAATATTCATCCCGAGTTGAGAAATCAACATCGAAATTGATAACACCGAGGACGGTGTTCGGTTTTAGAGGGGGAATATGTAATGTCCCAAATTTTTTGCTTTTAAAAAAAGGTAGTCAAAGACTCTAAGGGTCAAGTGGACCCAAGGTAAAATATAAATTGTGGATATATTTTATTAATTTAAATTAATAAAATGAAAAAGGAATAAATGGTGTAAGGACTAGATAATGATTATAGATCAATGATCCAAATCCATGAGGATGGATAAGGATCATAAGACTTTCCCAGTTCTCCAAAAATCTTTGGACGAAATAAATTAAATATAGCAATTTAGATTGGAGATAAAAATCTAAAAAGCTACCCCAGTAAAAATGAAATTACTGAGAAGAGGTGGAATAAAGCTAGAAAAATGAAAAACTAGTCTTAAAGTACTTTTATGGAAGAAACAAAAAGAAATCCTAGGCACACATAGAAGCAGCATCTTGATTTAACTGGACGCAGTTAAGGAAAACAGGTTGATGGGAAAGTAAGCTTATATAAGCAGATTTATGACAGACAAGAAGTTGTCTATTGCTGGAGAAATTGATCTCTACTTGGGGGTGAGCTGTGGAGAAAGAGCTCAAAGATTGGGTGGAATCTGGTCTACCTTAAGTAGTATGCACCAGTTAATTTCACTTTTAAATTATACTTTAGTTTTGTTATGAGTTTGTTCAGACATTAAAGTAGTATATATATATATATATATATATATATATATATATATATATATATATATATATTTATCTGAATATGAGTCTATGTTGTGGAATTAAGGTGAATTGGAAATAAATTTGGAAGGTTTGTACATTGAACAGAATTGACTATAATAAAAATAGGTTGTCCTGTGTGGTTGTACAGACATAACTCTGTATAAGACCACCTCTCAGAATGTCTAAATTTAGTATAAGGCTTAGATTTGAGGTTAGGTACCTCACGGAAAATTGATATTTCATTAACAAATATGTTACAGTATTATGTTACCAAGTTGTACATTACATTATGAAACAAATTCTAACCTGAAATAAGTATGCATGATTGATAAATGAATGCACAGTATAGTTAATCAAGCTCTTGTACTATAGTATACTTGAGAAGGATAAATCATAAACTAAGAATTACCAGAGAGAAAAATACATATGTATATCTTGAGGATGTATTCCTACCTTAAAACTGAAAGTGAAATTATATCTGAAATGAAAATACAAAGTTGGATTTCCAATAATATTTCACTAGAAAAGAAAGAGTTTATACAATGCATAGCCAAATATTTATGAGTGATAAGTTCATATAGTTACATCCTTATAGATGTTTTCAGTTCATAAAAGTTGTACAGTTTAAACAAGAGATGCTTATAATAAAATTTTACATAGAGGGAACTCTGCCCCTTTACGTGAAAACGGTAATGTCTCTCGGCAATTTTATGCAGAGTGCATATGAGAAAGTCCAATAGGCATCTGAACCAACCTGTATAAAAATAGTCCCCGTATTATGAAAAAATAGAAAAAGACGTGAATCTATACCAATCCAAAAGTAGGTGACATATAGTCATACATGCAAGAGACAGAATCAAAGTCAGATTATGATTTAGACAAGTAAAGACAAACGAAAATAAAAATAATGAAGGTGTAAATGAAAAAGGAATTAAACAATTATCTTAAGTACAACGTTTAGATAATTGACTGTAGTCATAAAAATAAGACAGTTAGTTCCGATAATTTCGGACTGTACAGGTTGATTTTAAAATTATAAATAAGAACTAGTATGACAGAGTCTTAGCGTATGAGAGTTAACCCTGTATGCATATACAGTAGACCAGAATATGTGTCATTCATATGCAAGAGACTGACTTAACTTTTTAATCATTCAATCAGAAAAGAAGAAGATATTATTATGTAAATATAACAAATAAGAAAGTCTAAATTCGGATAACTTAAACGAGATTAGAAAGCGAGGATCTATGTGGAGGAAAGAATGAAATCTTCGCCCAAGAAAACCTAGCAAGGGATTTTTACCAGTGAATCCACGAAGTTAAGAAATTAATTTAATAAATCAGTTTGAGGAAACTATTCAAAAACTTTAGTCGTTGAAGAAACACGACAAACTAATCCTTGTAATAGAATTCAATTGTGTAACTAGAACAAAGGAAATATGTACTTACTGGAGGTATAGTTGACCATTGCAGTAAACATCGAGGAGTGGCGGGAGGCTATCTAGTCTTCCCCTGTGCTTCAACAAACGTTGTAAGAATATATCGGTAGACGGAAATTTCATACCAATAATAATGTTATGAAATAACGAAATAAATTAACAGTGGAAACAAAATTCTCACCCTATAATTTAACGCAGGTAGGAGTTGTCTCCGAAGAATTCCTAAATCATATATTTCTCGAACTCTGTGTATTGAAACAAAAACTAAATAGAATAACGAGAGTTCTGTGATCCAATAGTGTAACTACAGTCATGAAAACGAAAAGGTACAGAGAGACAGCAACACCAAATATTTTTATTCTCTTACCATAGCGACACTGGAATGATCACAGTCCCTTCGCTTCCCAAAAATGGTGTAATATGAAGTAAAGGAAATCACAGAAACTAACGGTGAATAAGTAAACAAACACAAACTCCATAACCAAGTGAGTATACTTACAATAATATCGCTCCAAGAATGAATGAGGTTAACCATTTCGTTTTGGGCATATACACAAAGAATTACGTAAGGAGATAAACTAAAAATAATAATAATAATAAGCTTAAAACTCAATATCCATGAAAGCAAAAATGGGAAACGACCATAGAAATGGAGACGTCTTGCCTGAAGAATGAAGAAGGTAGTCTCAGCGTGGGAAACGTACAGTTCTTCTTCGGTCCCTCGTCACTGCTCTGTTCATCCATAGCCATACGAATAGCAGAGAGGGAGACGAATAAGGGAAATGTCGAATAACTCTGGTTGGAGGGCGTTTGACAAAAACGACCAGTGAAAATGAACCCCAGTCCAAACAAGAAACCTTTATGGAGCCATTAAACCCTAACTTGAATTCAATTGTAATCGTCCAAGTGTCAGCAATCGGAAGTGGTATGAGTTTTTCCCGCAGCTCAAAAGGTTTTGTCCAGGGCCATGTGATCCAGTACGCTAAAATTAAATACAACCATATCCCAAGTTATCTCATGTAAAGTTGTTCTGTATCCCAAGTGATACGATGAGTACAATTTAATTAATGAAAGGATGCATCATACCTTGAAGTCAAAACCATTCTTAAATATTGATCTTGGCATTAATGAACAGGACTATTCGAAAACCAAAACAAAACCTATATCGTATCTCTCCTCAAAAGTTGTGATTGACAGTTAATAAATCTGAGCCACATTGGAAGGGTAAGTCCATGTAGGTAGAATTAGATGTGTAATTGATGTCAATAAAATTCTTAATAATTGTTCAGTTCATTTGCCAAAAGGTTAATAGAATATTTTAGTGGGGGTCGTGTAATAAGAAGCAAATACATAAGAATGTATTATAAAAGCATCATGATAAGAAGTTAAAAGTTGTAATATCGGTTTAGTACTAAGTATTAAACAATCAAGGAATCGTAACCTTTACAAAGGAGTCATATAACAGGACTACGGTGGTGAGTCACAACATATAGACATATGGGTCAAGAAATGGATATAGGTCAAAAATATGTATGTAAATAAAAGCCTTTAAAAGTACGGTGAAGCAATAGAAATAAATAAATTCAAAGTGGGTTTTGAATTATACTACATGCATAGCTAATAGCTTTTAAAATTGAAGCAAATATACGAGTAGGGTGTTGAAGGATACTTGCATAGTTTATTCTCACAAATGAGGAAAATTATTATTCATAGTTAAGAAGAGAGTGAGATATCTATTACGATATTAATTGCCAATTGTCAATATGTAAGTGTCAGTTCAAACTAATAGAGGGATAAGTTTAAAATAAGCAACTGTCCAAAAATGTATATTAACGTCGGAAAGAATATGACAATTAATAATCTAATCATAAGAATAAATAGTGTTAACAAATATGCAATCATGTTTAAGGGTTAGTATGAGAGGTTTTAAACATTGAAACCAAAAATTTTAATTACACTTAATGAACCATACCATGGTGCATGTAAATGGGAATAATGATATACGTGGCAGGGGCTTTTAATAATGATTGCATAAAACAATTCAAAGTGGTAAGTAAGATTTAGGTGATTAGTGTAAGTTGTACTAAAGAACAAACGAAAATGTTGGACTCGTTATTAGAAGTTATCACCATTTAAAAACCCAAAGTTGGTAGATACACGAATAAATGAATTTTAATATGGTCCACATGAATGTGAGCAAATATATATAAGGGTTGAATAATATAGTTTTGTGCATTCAGATCTTGACAACGCAAATATATGTTAAATAGATATATCAGTACCTTTATAATTGTAAGTGGATGAATGAAAGTTGATGTAATGGCTTTTTAATAAAAGCTAAGTAGATGATGGCATGTAAAAGGAATAAATTAAAAAGGGTTTTAAATATTAAAGCTAAATGGGAACATTGTATTAATAGTTGTGAAGGAAAAGAGATTATTAATATACGAGTTCCATGTTAAATAAGAAAGATGATAAATAGGAAAGAGTAGTCTTTCTTAAGGGAAAATCTTAATTGATGTTTTACAAATTGAATATTGTCATAACCAGCACATGAGTAAACAGTGACATAATGCAACTAGGTCAATTGTTAGTAACGGAAGTATGTCAAAATGCGACGAATGATAATCTGTCTAGAAGAATAAGTTAGCAATAACGCTATAATTAAACGAAGAAAAAAAAAATTATCGAAATTGGAGGTGTTACAATTGACCTGAGGTCCTCAAAGAATAATGTATATGCCATAAGGGTGTATCAAAGTTAAGATAATATTAATGTCAGTTAACCAAAGCGAGCCATTACAAAACTTAGGTCACTTCACACCATTTTTTATGATGGACTTAATCCTTATAAATTATAAAGTTGTAATGTTCATGGATTATCTTGGGAAAAAGCCAAAAGAAAAGGGGTGTTGCAATTAATGTGTGCAACCACTTCAAACAACCCTTGAAATTTATGATATGTAACACCCAAGTATTATATATTTATTCATAATACTTGTTATGTAATTGAAATCCTATATTTTATGCTCATGTAGAAATGTAAGAAAATATAATATGGGATTTTAACCATGATCTCCTCCACAAAACTCCACAACCTACCAATAGACTATAGGTCATTACATTATTATATTGGAGCAAATTTCTTTTAAAAAAAAAGACAAAACAATGTTTTTAATGAAGAATAAAAGTCATAAAGCCTTTATATTTGCAGGATGAGGCTAGAGAGAGTGTTCCAACAATGTTTTACTTCGTCTAGAAGAGTCTTAAAAAACATTTTTATCGCAAGTTTGAAATCCTTTTTATCTAAGAAGGAATTTTGATATATTTTTTTGCATTTTTTTATAGATCAATGCTCATTTGAAGCAAACCCAGAGATGTAGCCCAAGAGGGGTTAACTCTATTAACAGCGTTTGTTATTTATCTTTCCTATTGATGTTTATTCTACAATTTTGCCTTTAAAATACTCATATATTTATAAAGTCCATTTTAATTAATATAGTTGTATACAAAGGCAATTTAAGCATTTAATTTTGGATCATGTGATGTTACCTCTAATGCCTACTTGAATCTGGTGACGTCTGAGTTGGAAATGAGGCCGATTTTTACTTGCGTTGGTAAGGCCCTGCTTTATTGTTGAATTTTGGCATCTAGATTTTGTCTAGAACATTACTTACTTCAATTTTGACATAAAGTTTGTCCATGAGCATCAAGGAATGACCTTCTTGCCATGTTTAGCCCATGTGGCTCAAAGAGAGTATGTCCTCCTTGGAGTGATTTTGCTTGAAATAACCTCTTTTCGCCAAAATTTCAACATGAAATGTCATGTAGGCCTCTTGACAAACATTTTGAGCCACTATTGGATTTTGGTCCAAAAAACGCTATGCATTGGAATCCATGTGATGCTCCATAAAGCATGGAACACTAGAAAGATTAGCCTACCATGTAGAGAAATTGAACTACAATATACCACAATCAAATGAGATGCATACAAATACTACGACACATGACCATGTGGAAAAGACATAGGTGTGCTCAGGACATGGGCCGAACAAGCCCTACATAATATAATCATCCCTACAAAACCAGTGGATCCCCTAAACCTTGTGCCACTAAATCCATCTCAAGCCCTAAAATCTTATGTAGAATGAAAGAATATAAAAATAAGTGAGAGGGATTAAGCATGGACAACCTTAAGAGGCCTAGAATACCATATACATAATCATCACATCGCCTATAGGGCTTTGGGCTTGCATTTCATTGGACTTACAATCATCTTGTCATGAAAAATACTAGAGTACCTCCTAGAAGTCAACAAGTCCACATTTATTCTAGTCTATGAGGAAATCGATTTTGTAGCTTTGTACCATGGATAGTCCTAAAATAGCAAGGAAGATGGACAAAATAGAACCCCTATATTTTTTGCTTGGTGAGTGCAGTGACACATTCAGGGTAATTTGTTTTTGCTTGTATCGAAATGATGAATTTTTCCTCGTAAATAAAAAAATAAAAAAATAAATATTAAAAGGCAGCAATTTGATTGAAATATTGTGGGTATCTACAAACACTTTGTTGATGTATTATTTTGACCAAAATTTTAAATATTATAAAGGTTTTAATATGATTAAAAATTTGATTTCAATTTTCCAATTGATATACATTGCTCAGAAACAAAGAACCTAATTAAAGCACTAATTTCCCTGCTATTTTCAAATGATTATTATAGCGTTAGTGTAAAGGTGGCATTTGATTGCAATTTGGATCATTTTAAGTTGAATTTTTTGGTATTCGTGTTAGTGGCTCACTAAACTTTTATATCAAAATCACTTCTAATAAAACCAAAATAGTAATTCAACTAGAAAACTCGAAATACATAAAAACAAAGAAATTAGCACTAGCATGGTCACTAATATTACATTTTATCCTACATAATTTGTAACCTTACTAGTACAAATAGCTAGCTTTGACTCTACAATTGAACAATCCCACATAACACACGCTACCAAAATGGCCTGACTTATAGCCCTTTATGGTTAAGGCTATTCAAATATTAGGATTTTATTGCATGAGAGATCAAACTTCCTACAAATTAGACTAAGAAAAATCAAGGTTATCTGAATCTTAAAGAAACACTTAACAAATATCAAAATTTAACGAAATTGCTAAGAGTTCGACACCAAACCAAAAGTTTGTGAAGAGCATTGTACATGAGCCTTTTATGATTATTACTATCCAAATGACGAATTTTTGCTTGTATCGAAATGACGAATTTTTCCTCGTAAATAAAAAAATAAAAAATAAAATATTAAAAGGCAGCAATTTGATTGAAATATTGTGGGTATCTACAAACACTTTGTTGATGCATTATTTTGACCAAAATTTTAAATATTATAAAGGTTTTAATATGATTAAAAAATTGATTTCAATTTTCCAATTGATATACATTGCTCAGAAACAAAGAACCTAATTAAAGCACTAATTTCCCTGCTATTTTCAAATGATTATTATAGCGTTAGTGTAAAGGTGGCATTTGATTGCAATTTGGATCATTTTAAGTTGAATTTTTTAGTATTCATGTTAGTGGCTCACTAAACTTTTATATCAAAATCACTTCTAATAAAACCAAAATAGTAATTCAACTAGAAAACTCGAAATACATAAAAACAGAGAAATTAGCACTAGCATGGTCACTAATATTACATTTTATCCTACATAATTTGTAACCTTACTAGTACAAATAGCTAGCTTTGACTCTACAATTGAACAATCCCACATAACACACGCTACCAAAATGGCCTGACTTATAGCCCTTTATGGTTAAGGCTATTCAAATATTAGGATTTTATTGAATGAGAGATCAAACTTCCTACAAATTAGACTAAGAAAAATCAAGGTTATCTGAATCTTAAAGAAACACTTAACAAATATCAAAATTTAACGAAATTGCTAAGAGTTCGACACCAAACCAAAAGTTTGTGAAGAGCATTGTGCATGAGCCTTTTATGATTATTACTATCCAAATGACGAATTTTTGCTTGTATCGAAATGACGAATTTTTCCTCGTAAATAAAAAAATAAAAAATAAAATATTAAAAGGCAGCAATTTGATTGAAATATTGTGGGTATCTACAAACACTTTGTTGATGCATTATTTTGACCAAAATTTTAAATATTATAAAGGTTTTAATATGATTAAAAATTTGATTTCAATTTTCCAATTGATATACATTGCTCAGAAACAAAGAACCTAATTAAAGCACCGGCTATTTTCAAATGATTATTATAGCGTTAGTGTAAAGGTGGCATTTGATTGCAATTTGGATCATTTTAAGTTGAATTTTTTGGTATTCGTGTTAGTGGCTCACTAAACTTTTATATCAAAATCACTTCTAATAAAACCAAAATAGTAATTCAACTAGAAAACTCGAAATACATAAAAACAGAGAAATTAGCACTAGCATGGTCACTAATATTACATTTTATCCTACATAATTTGTAACCTTACTAGTACAAATAGCTAGCTTTGACTCTACAATTGAACAATCCCACATAACACACGCTACCAAAATGGCCTGACTTATAGCCCTTTATGGTTAAGGCTATTCAAATATTAGGATTTTATTGCATGAGAGATCAAACTTCCTACAAATTAGAGTAAGAAAAATCAAGGTTATCTGAATCTTAAAGAAACACTTAACAAATATCAAAATTTAACGAAATTGCTAAGAGTTCGACACCAAACCAAAAGTTTGTGAAGAGCATTGTGCATCTGAAGAGGAAAATTATCTGAATCTTGAAGAAACACCTAACATATCAAAATTCAAATGAAATTATAGGACTCTAATACCAATCCAAAGAGTTAGATTATTACTATCCAAATGCAAATGTGATAAAACACGTAACATATCAAAATTCAAATGAAATTATAGGACTCTAATACCAATCCAAAGAGTTAGATTATTACTATCCAAATGCAAATGTGTTATCACATGGATCAACATTCCTATAATTAAAAATTAAGTCAGATAAATCAAGGAAAATTATCTAAATCTTGAAGAAACACCTAACATATCAAAATTCAAATGAAATTATGGTACTCTAATACCAATCCAAAGAGCTCATGAAAGAGATTAGGTGTGTGCTCACCTTCAACCTTCAATGCAGTTGCACATATGATACCTGAATCTAAAGAAACTTTGCAAATTGACCACCAAAAAAACAACAAAAAGGTTATAAATAAATTGTTAAATTTGGAACAAAATGATCCTATTAAAATGAGCCTACACAACACCCATCTCTAGTCATATTTTGGGGACAAAGTATCTTTCCGGAGGACTTGTATTAAACCATAATTAACATTAATTAAATAAGAACATATAATTATCCATATAGTAAGCTTTAAGCACCAAACAGACTTGCCATAAACGCACGTAGAACCTTGATGTTTTGCAATGTTCTATGTTGAAACCCTGTTACATCAAGGTTCCAGGGTAAGCATTTGTGGCAACTTTGGTAAGCATTTATGGCAACTCTATCTGGTACTTAAGGCTTCACCTTTTCCATACACCCAAATCTCGTAAATGATATAAATAAGCATACTTCATTTGATTAAAGCCACAACACACTTAGCACTCTTGTTGATTGAAATCACAAAGAAGAAAAAAGTATTTTACAAGTTGAGCTGTTATGGGATGTATTTCATGAATATGTTGATCAACAGAATATATAGTTAAACTTGATACTTATTGACAATAAATCACAAAATATATGGTTCTACACTTTAAAGCAGAGGTGTTTTTAGTCACATACCCAACATCCACATTGACATGCACAAAACGGAAATTGTAGCGAGTCAATATCACCACATGCATTTGCCTGTGTGCGCAAAACCATTGAGCACAGAAGAATTCAATTTTGAGTTCCATTCTCAAAATGATATGATTGCATTTACTCATAACCAGTGCCAGACACAATAAGCACAACTCTAAAAGTGCATGCATTACGACCAACCTTTTATCTTTTCTTGTTAACAGGGGATTTGGGAATGTTTTTGAAGGCATAAAGTAACTGAAATGTTGCAACTTGCATATACCTTGAGAAATTCTAGCTCACTTTTAGAGTGTAGGGTCAATTCAAATCACTAGATTTGAGAAATTCTTGCTCGCTTTTAGAGTGTAGGGTCAATTCAAATCACTAGATTTCTGTATAGGGCGTGCAAATTTGTTGTTGTCTTGTAAACCCGTCTATAATAACACCAGTACAATCTCCCCAGTGATCTTGCATCTACAACCATCAGCCATACCATATGCACAGAAGAGAGATTGAATGTACAGTTCAAGAAATGTTAGGCTGGTATCATTCAACCTAGCCAGAGTGCTTTCACTTTACCAGTGGTAATGGCTATAAAAAAGGATGGTTCATGGCATATGTGTCCAGATTACAGACAGCTCAACAAAGGAAAATATACAACCCCTGCAACAAAGCTGACCAAATATGCAGGTGGAACAAGAACCTTTCATTATAGGGTGAACATAAAACACGAAATTATAAAGCATTAATATTGTACAAGAAAACAATCAAGCATTAATATTGTACATGAAAACAATCGGATGCACTCCGGAAAGAATTGCTTGCAGATAAGAATGTGTCATTTCACGGTCCTACTCTGGACTGGAAGTAATGTTCCTTTAGTTCCCATAATACATGGATCTGACCAATTCAGCAATTACATTCTAATAAATACAAAGGAACAAACAATTTCTACAAAATTGGAAGCTCAGCATCTGGAAATACATCTTCCAAACAGAGTATATATTTAGGGAAAGAACATTACATATGCCAAATTCATCCTCTGTTCATCCGAGTTCTGTCAACTGTTTCCGATGTCCTTTCCAAAACAGAGATCAATTGTGGCATAGACATACCCACGGATACAACAATCTCTGCATTTGACAGAAACAGAACAATAAGAAGCGACAATAAGAGACTGCCATAAATCCTGAATAAATATAAAGTTCATTGAGATGATAAAATGGTTGTCTTACACAAGAGAACACATGATTACACAACTCTTCATCTAACTAAGCATTCAAAATCCCACATATAGCTTGAGAATTCTCTCATTCTCACAAGCTCCTATTTGGACATATTCTCAAGGCTGAAACTTCAAAAAAAAGCAGATGCCATAAAGTGAGGAATAGAAGTGCAAGAGCAAAAAAGGTGGGCACAAACTCAAGCATCAAGATTGTTGTAATGTTAATTGAAAATCCAAAATACAGATTGCTTTTCTTTCAAGGTACAATAATTATCAAACTATTTATAACGTGCTCCCATTGCCATAAACATAGTCCCTTATGCTGTATAAGCTCTTTTCCTCATTTCTTTCAGTAATGAAACTTCAAAATAATACAGGAGGTGAAGAACACAGTTGCCATCTGAAAAGGTAAGAAAAAGACTCAAATGGTTATGATTGCTGTATTAGGTTGAAAAGCCATAATACAGATCGCTTGATGTTCACCAAAATATTTATAAAGGCCTTCCAGGAAAATGTACTTCTAAGTTCTAATAATGATAGGCATAGTATCAGCTCCATACTCATCATTGAAAGTAATCTATGGTTTTTTCTATAAACATAGAAAACGTATAGCTAATCCAGATACTGCTCATCAAACCAATGAATATTGAATGTCAAAAACAAGGTTCAATAAAAGAGGTCGCCATCACAGTTACACCTTAGATGCTGTATTACACCAGAACAACATGCTAGTAAGTAAATTGGTATTCTATCTAAAGTTCTAAACAAGAAATACTAGAACAGTTGAATCTGAGAGAATAGCCATTTTTGCTTTATTACAATGTGGCATATTTGCAGAACTGCAAGCACAGTTACATTCATTTTTTCTGAAAAATACTTAAGAGTCACAGAAAAATATTTACAAACAAAAATGCAAAAACTGAAGGGTGTATACAATGGGACTCGTAGCCTCTTCCTTGGAATAACTAAAGCAGCAATCAAATCAGAATATTCTGTGGGATCCAAAGATTTGGTGTCTTTGATCAACAATGAACCTTTTGCCCACAGTTGATGACATACCTCATCTTTTCACAATGAAACGAAGGGAGGAAAAGAACTTATCTCTTGATCCAAGGTAAACTTACACCTGATCTTCCAAAGCACAAAAAGCACCAAGATCTGTAGACAATGCCATAGACCAGAGAAAAAATCATGCCCAAGAAAGAGACCATCTCCAAACGATGTTGCACACAACTGAATCCTGCTAAGAAATAAAGCTGTGCGCTGTTCCTCAAAGAATCTCCAACACCACTTGGTGAACCAGCACTCCTAAAAGATATGCTTGATGGTCTTTGGCTCCCAAATCCCGACACGTCGGGTAGATTCCATCAAAGAGGCCAACTCTTAGTTAGCCTGGCTTTAGATGGAATCCTTAATAAATGACCAACCAAGACAAAACCCACCAGTTATAAGATAGCCACACCAACCATACACTCTGAAGCCGGCAAACCTAATGGTCCTTCAAATCTGATGAAGCCCACCTTGAACTAACGACTAACAAGAGGGGGTAACGTTGATGAGTATCTGAATCTAGAGGGCGAAAATCATACTGAAGCAATGGGAAACCAAAACTCCAACACCAGTCCCACTAGAATGGTCCAAGAATACCAATGTTCATCTTAAACAACTCAATCTTCAAAATGAGAGTGTGCAACTCCATGATCAACAGATGATAAGAAGCAAGGCGACCAAACTCTTGGGCAAGAGGTCACCACTCTTTCAAATAACGAGTATCAGGATTCCGCAAATCATGCAAGAAGAAGATGCCCTTTCGACTCAACCTATGCACCTGAAAATGTGGCATCTCCATGACACACACGCCCTGCTCACGCAAACTCCATATCTTCCAACAAGCTAAATCCTAACTTGCATGACTACCCTCCCACTACCACCGGTCCAAAGGAACCAGAAATTTCCAAGTACACCAGATATTCCTAAAGAAAGGTGGGAGAAATTATATCATTTAAGACAAAATTTCTCTAGACTCTACCAACACACTGAAATGAAAGCAACACACCACACCACCCACTTGGCTAACAAAATACCACCTTAACTTGTGTTGATGTTTTGGGTAGCATCAAGAGTATTCTCAAATGTAGAACAAGTGGGCTACATGATGGGAATTTGCACCCATAGACCCATGGTATTCTGATGACCCATGGAATTCTGATAACCCATGGTATTGCACCCTTTGGAAAAGTACAAGTACAAGTACAAGGGTGAGTGATTCAATCTTGTGGTTGGCAAGAGAGCATCTTGTGGAGGAGAAGGCCGAGTAGGCCTCTAACCTATGGAGGGCCGAGAGAGCCTATGGAGGGCCGAGATGCACTGTCCCTTATGGATTATTTGCCTACGGGAGGACGAAGTAGCCTATCCAACCCGTAGGCTATAGTCTTGATAAAGGGGCAAAAAACCCAATTATCCAATGTTCTGGGGCAACATTGGGTACATTTTGGGTCGGCTGGGGCAAAAAATCCAAATTGGGGGTTGCACTTGCAACCCCTTACATTTAAGAAACCCCATGAGGGAATCTATAATAAAGAAGAGTTGGAATCAATTTTCATCATCAATTTGGATCAAAATGTCTCTGATTTTCTTGAGCCTGAGGCTCTGAGGGTTTTAAGACCCCTTCTCAACTAGTTTCGATGGAGGTGGTCCCACCCTAACTAGCTTCTATCTAATTTCAGTGGTGAAAGATTCCACCCTAGTCAGGTATTTTTTCCAACAAACTGTTTGGAAACATTCTTCTACAACAAATCATTCATCTATTGTTTGGCACGTCAAAGAAGACCCTTTTGGAGGACTCGTTGGCTCTGTTCAGAAACAGCAAATGTGGGATCAACGGCCTAACAGTCAGCCACGGCAGCAGGCCGCGGGAACGCAGACTGTAGCGCTGAGGACCACAGGGCCGAAATTCTGCTCCAGACAGCGAGTTTACCAAAGGACATTGTTACAGCCAAAAAGGCCGATTGAAGGACAGTCAAGCTTATTGTTCCCTCAAACAGAAAATTAAGCCAGGATAGTCTAGGTTCTGTGTAGAATAGAAGGGTAAAATAGCTGTTAGCTGAATTCAGTAAAATTATTGGATCTGGTTTATTTACATTTGCAGACAGTATTGAATTGGTGAAGTATTAGCTGAATACATTCCCAGTTTATTGGACAGTCAATCCTAATTATTAATGATTTGACGAATATCATACTGCCATTGTTTACATTATTCATGCAAGCTTATTGTTATTGACTTGTATAATACAGAAAGGTATACTTGTTGTTTGTGAATGAATGAAGTTTTATTGGAAACCCTAGCTTGAATAAGAAACCCTAGGACAAAAAAGTAGTAATTACCCTAGGACATTACAGTGGTATCAGAGCTGGCTCGCCTGCCAGCCTGGAGGACTGTTTAACGATGGAGGAGCTGGAATCAGTTTTTGGGAAGGAATATGCAGAGTCTTGGTGGAAGCTTGAAGAGTCTCATAAGAACCTGGCAAGGCAAGCTGGTCCATAGGCAAAGGCACACCCAAAGGATTGGTCATGGATATACCCGCCTAAAAAGAATAAAGGACCTCAATATTTTGAATATGGTGGGATAGGAAAATCAACATATTTTCCTTACATGGGTAATGGGGCTCAAAACAAGTCTAAAAATGATATGAACAGTGTTTATCAAAGGGACAGAATTCAGCCAGTAACGTTGAGCTCCAATATTTAGCAGAGGAGAACTATGAATCTGAATTGCTGGGTATTTCAATGAAGAGAGAATTTTGAATTATCACCCTTTGGTCAATCATCTCAGCCTACATCTATTTTTGGGTCAATCCCATTGTTAGGGTAAGCTCCTGCATATGAATCAAGCACACCTCTTAGAAGTACTCAGTCATTTGGCATGCTTCAATCATCAACATCAATATTTGGCCAGAGCACTCCTTTTGAGAGCAACCTATTCTCTAGCAAGCACATCAGCAATGATGTCACAGAGCAAGCCAGCAAGCCTTATACAATCAACTCCTTCCCTACTCAATGGCCTTCACCAAATCCAGCCCAGACACACAGTGCATTTTCTTTTGATTATTTTGATTAGGCACAACCAGCTACTTCTGGTGGTTTTGGTGGCATATCAACTCCAGTTTTTTGAAAGGCAACTTGGGGCAACCCACTCAGCAGAATATAATGGCTACCACACCCATGATGCCCAAGATTGAACAAGCATCTGAATAGGAGGATAAAAGCACACAACGAAAAGCAGTCATGAGGAAACTGGAATGACTTTTGGGCTAGCTGCAGTAAAGACAGACCTTATAGTATGGACATTGAATCAAAGGCAAAAAAACAGGGCACTAAGGTAAAGGTAGACAAAGGAGAAAATTGCAGCGATGAAGATGAAAGTGTGGCTGCTAATGTAACCAATGATGTTCCAACGGAAACTGGAATTGGAGCTGCAAATGGCAAGTATACTGGTCCCATTGTTCATTCCATGAACGCCCCCACTGAAAAAATCGGATTCTTCTACCAGTGAAATAGTCAAACAGGATGAGGATAATGATCTCACTCCTGTTGAGATTGGAGAGGCTATACGTATGGAAGAAGAGGAGGATGAAATTTACTTGGCAGAATGAACGCATGAGACAGAGTTGCAACTTGGGGTATCCATCATGTTCCAATGCATTTGCTTCAACAACTGCAACAATTGCTGCTATGAATGACCATGTATCTATCAGTGTCAAATGAGCTATCAGAAGTAGAGACCACCGGACCGTTCCTAATGCAAATGTCTGTCCTCGATTGAACTTCTTCATTGGTGGGAAGCAGCTTGACAGGTCATCTACAGTATACCAGGCAATGATGCATCATACAGTATTAGGTGGATATGAGCAAAGGTATGTGGGTTCATATTTTTCTGGGTATGACAGTTGGAGATTTTGGGATGAAGTTTACACTATTACCTATCAAAGCACAGGCGCAACAGCCGAGAGGGATTTGACTGGAACACCCAAAACGTTTTCTACACCTAAGAATACTGAGTATGTGTCACTTCTAGATAGCATTTTGCAAAGAAAACTTCCCTGTGACTTGGAGGAATCAAATAGCACATATAAGATTTTGTTGTTACTTAGAAAGGAAGGAAACAAGCCCCAGTCTAAGGAGGAGCTTTATCTCTATCAGAAGAAGTGTTTGTGGAACAGTAGACACAGTAATGAGAGAGACAGCAGGCATCAGGTAGATTACTATATTCTAGTAATGGATATGCTGGGACCCAGCCTTTGGGATGTATGGAATTCGTCTGGCCAAGCAATGTCTACAAAGATGGTTTCATGCATTGCTGTGGAGGCAATGTCAATACTTGAGAAATTACATTTAAAAGGAATTGTTCATGGAGATGTCAAGCTTCAAAAAATTTCACTTGGCTAGCCTGGAACTTCTGATGAGAAAAAGCTCTTTCGGGTAGATCTTGGTTTGGCCTCAAGGTGGAAGGATTCATCACCAGGTCAGCATGTTGACTATAATCAATGGCTTGATGTCTTCAGAGGTACTGTTAGGTATGCCAATATACATGCACATTTGGAGAAAACAGGAAGTAAATGAGATGTTCTAGAGTCTTTAGCATACGCATTAATATTCCTTCTTAGGGGCAGGTTGCTTTGGCAAGGTTACCAGGGTGACAAAAGGGCTTTCTTGTTTGTAAAAAGAAGATGGCGACTACTCCTGAAATGTTGTGTTGCTTATGTCCAAAACCAAAATTGGGATGTCTGCCAGTTCCATTATCCAAGGAGGGACTGGAAGGAACGCCTAGAATTCCTCACAATGGAGAGCCTAGTTCATCTCATTCAGATGCTGGAGATTCTGAATAAGGTTGCATAACACACATACCTTCATACCGCAACTTTTCTGGTCGCTATTCTTTCATGTCAAAACCTGTTTATTCAATAACATTTGGAGGACAGGCCTCAGATGGTAACGCCTATACAAATGTCAAGTACAGAAGCCGCAGGCTAATATCATCAGAGAGAAGAACTTTAACTGGATGGTCTGATAGCAATATTCATCTCTGAATTAAAATCCTTTGGCAGTGTTTCCGAAATTAGCCCATTTCAAAGTTTTGCAGAGCATGCCTCGTTCTCTCAAAGATTGCGATGTGGAGCAGTGGGAGCAGTGTTGACTTTGGATGGGACCATGAAAGCCTTAATCAAGCAGGAAGAACTGATATGAAGAATCCAAAACTGTCAAGCTCTTTATATGAAGATCTGTAATGTGCATTATGTGAAAGATGGTTGTTTCAAAAATCAACATGGAGTTCTCAGAGGATGGTAAGGACCAGCGATATGCTTGTTGCAGGGGGATTGTCTCGTAACCATGTTCATCACACAATGCCTGGAACAAACTACTCCCAAGTCTCAGAAGCATGATCCCCATTGTCTTTTGTGTGTGGGATCTTTCAAGCCTCCCTTACTCTCTAGCCCAACTGATTCTGTTTCAGTTAATGAACTAGAGAGATCATTTCCACTCCAGTTAACAAATTTCCAAGGTTCAAGATAACCACTGACGATGGCAGGCCCAGCTCTTCTGGAAGTAAAAATTTTCATCAGTTAGAATATATGGTAGATGTATCACTGATCAGGCATAGGGTTCACTTCTCGAGTATATGCTCTTTCTGCTATCTTCCTGCACAAGGATTGGATTATGAAACAGTGGGAAAAGAATTACTATATCAGTGCCATTGCTGGTGCTATGAATGGCAGTTCTGTGGTTGTTATGTCCAAGGGAACACCTTATACTCAACAGTCTTATAAAGTCAGCAATTATTTTCCTTTCCAATGGATTAGCAAGAAGGGGAAGGAGGGATTTTATGTCATATCGATGACAACTGCTAGTCGATGGGTTGTGGTCATGTCTCAGAATGCATAATTCTCAGATCAGGTTGTTGAACTTGATTTTCTCTATCCAAATGAAGGCTTTCATAGACGTTGGGAGAAAGCAAATAAGGATGAAGGGCTGTGGGATCTGAGAGAGGGGGAAGATATTAGCAAGGAGAAGGAAGAGTGGAAATGCAAATTCATGGGATTTTTCCTGGTCAAGGAATCTGCTGGTTTAATGACAGAAGAGGGTGGTGGATGGCATCTACCATCCAGTCAATTTTCTCCAGACAACTCACAAAACAAGGATGTCCAACCAAGAAAGGTCCTCCTTGAGGATAGTTGAGCAGATTTCACAGCACCCAGAGTCGCCATTGCTTGACGACAAGCAATGCCAGGATTCAGGAAGGGGGAACTGTAATGTCCCTTATGGATTAATTGCCTACAAGAGGACGACGTAGCCTATCCAACCCTGTAGGCTATAATCTTGATAAAAAAGGAAAACCAAATTATCCAATGTTTGGGGCAACCTTGGGTAAATTTTGGGTCGGCTGGGGCAAAAAAATCTAAACTAGGGGTTGCACCTGCAACACCTCACATTTAAGAAACCCCATGAGGGAATCCATAAATAAAGAAGAGTTGGAATCACATTTTAATTTTTCATCATCAATTTGGATCGAAATATCTCTGATTTTCTTGAACTTAAGGCTCTGAGGGTTTTAAGACACCTTCTCCTCAACTAGTTTCGGTGGAGGTGATCTCACCCTCACTAACTTCTATCTGATTTCAGTGGTGAAAGATTCCACCCTAGTCAGGCATTTTTTCCAACAAACTGTCTGAAAACATTCTTCTACAATAGATCATTCACCTATTGTTTTGCACATCAAAAATGACCCTTTTGGAGGATTCATTCGCTCTATTTGAAAACAGCAAGTGTGGGATCAGCGGCCTAACAGTCAGCCACAGCCGCAGTTGTAGCAACGCAGGCCACAGGGGTGAAATTCTGCTCCAGACGGCAAGTTTACCACATTGTTACAGCCAAAAAAGCCAACTGAAGGGTAGTCAAGCTTATTGTTCCCTCAGACAACAAACTAAGTCAGGATAGTCCAGATTCTGCATAGAATAGAAGAGTAAAATAGCTGTTAGCTGAATTCAGTCAAATTATTGGATCTGCTTTATTTACATTTGCAGACAATATTGAATTGGTGAAGCATTAGCTGAATACATTCCTGGTTTATTGGACAATCAGTCGTAATTATTAAGGATTTGAGGAATATCATAATGCAATCGTTTAGATTATTCATGCAAGCTTATTGTTACTGATTTGTATAATACATAAAGGAATACCTGTTGTTCGTGAATGAATGAATTTTTATTGGAAACCCTAGCTTGAATAAGAAACCCGACAAAAAAATTACCCTAGAACATTACACGAGAGGGACAATCAGGGCCTGTGGAGGGCTGAGTTTGCCCATGTTTGGACAGCAGAGAAGGGCTGAGTTACAACAGCATTTGGACAGCTTGGCAGGCTGAGTTTTCCCTTGACCTCCAGTGATTGGACAGCTACAGGTTGCAAGCACAGGGAGCAACCTATGACATGGAGAAGGAGGAGGGTTTCAGCAGTAAGGGCAAGGGTTTTTCTGTGTAAGTTTTCCCTTGTGATTTAACATTGATTGACCATTGCAAAAGCGCCATTTTCCCTTGTACGGGAGCCCTAGATTCTTGTTGAAGAACTAATGAGGATTCTATTTTTGGGACAGAATGTTTTGTGCATGATATAATTGTTTTTTAAATTTCAGTTGTGCTAAATTTGTTTCTGATTCGACCAATGTTATCAAAACTGAACCGGTGACTAAACCAGAAAACCTTGTGGACTGAGAACCAGTTGGAACCAGTCATCACCGGACCAGAGCACATAAACAACCGGACAAAAAACCCGGCTGACCAAAAACACATAAAATATTCAAATTTTAAAGAAAAACATATATATTAATGTGCATCCATATGAATCCAAACCATTTATACACAAATAAGCAAAAGTTCTCATTTATATAGCATGTAAGGGTGGACATAACCAAAATAGCATCGAGTGGAATCCATCTTTGAACCGAAAATACATCAACAAATAGGCTCTAGATGGCCTCTAGCATCCAAAAAAATCATGCTACAAAATCATTGCCTATATTGGGATCTTTGTCATCAATATAACCCTCTGAGCATTAAAATAAGATAAAAACGCAACATGTCAAGTCGAGATTTTGTTTGAGTGATGGGTACATTTTTAGTAGAGTGATAACTCATGATGAGGAATTTGACAACCAATGCCACTAACATCAAAGTATATAAAGGGCTTGGTGCTCTTTATTGAATACTAGTTCCATATCCTCGTACATGACAAAATCCAATGGAAATGTTGCAATCCCCCCAATCCTGAGAATTTGTCAAGTTTGTTGGATTTTGAGTTGTTGAAATTTGGTTACCGGAGGAAAAGTGTCCAAAATAATTTAATTCTTCTCATAAAGTGACTTATAAAGTTATAAAGTCAAATCTAATTTAAAAATGACTTTAAATGATAAAGTTACTAAAGTTTAATTTTGAAGTGACTTTAATAAAGTCAATGTGAAATTAGAAAGTGAAAAGTGACTTTGGAAATAAATGACTAAGTGAGTCTTTATTAAAGTGGGGTGAATTAAAAAATAGAAAGTGACATTTAAATGAGCATTTAATCTCAGCCCTAGATCTAAACCTATCTCAGCTATTAGATTTAGGAATTCCCCAAAAGTCACTTAGGGTTAGATTAAAGGAGAAAAATGAGAGAAAAGGTCATTCATTCTTTCATGAGCAGATTGAGCGAAAGAGGAGAGAGCTGGAGAATTTCTGAGCTTGAGAAGGTGAAGGAGAGGAAGAGTTCAGTAGTTTGTACAGCAGCAAGAAGTTGCATGTTTTTCGAGGCAACAAGTCCATAAAACAGCACAGTTTTTGAGGCAACAGTCCATACAGCAACTTGAGGCATGGTTTTCAAGGAGAGGGACAACACAAAAATCGAGGTGAAGGTACAGCCAGCTAAAGGCATGGATTCCAAGGTGGCTGGGCACAGTTTTTGAGGCAGCTAGCACAGATTTCGAGGAGGCAGCTTTGTTGTACTTTTCCGTACAATCCGTATGGCCATACAGCTAAGTACTGGGCACGATTTCCAAGGCTGTTAAATGCCGTAATAAATTTCTGTTTTGAACTTTTTGTGGTTTTGGCACGTTTTCCAAGGCAGAGGCAAGCATGGAAAACAAGATAAATCTGTACTTTGTTTGCTGCAATTTTTTTCCTGTACATTTCACTTCTCTGTAAAAGCATTTTCCAAAAATAAGAAGCTTTCGAACTGGTTTTCCCCAAGAGTTGTAGGGGGTTTTTCCAGGGTCAAGTTGACCAAAAATCAGCGTGTCAAAATTCTGTGTCGCTGATTTATTTTTCTGAGTTTTTATTTCTGCATTTCAGCACTGTGAAATTTCCATAATTGCGTTTTCAGAAAATGTTTATTTTTCCAGCTTCTTGAATGTATGGCTATAGGAATGGGCATTTAACTTTATGGGAGAAATAAGGAGAAACTGAAAACCGGAGTTGGGTTATCAAATTTCTACATGAGTGAGATCTAAAATTCTACTTTCTCCATATGAAATCCAACGAGGTTGGAACCACTCTCAAACATCCTAAGTCATTTCATGGTAATGTTAAAGTTTAACTAAAAAATAAAAATGAAAGATAAAAGAGAATGTCACTTTTACTTTTAAGAATTTAACATTACCATGAATTGCATAGCAATACTAGGGCCATAGGCTTGAATATTAGGCTGAGGGCCATATACTTGAATGTTAGGATGGCCTAGGGGAGAATTAAAAGTGGGCCAACCAAATGAAAAAATAAATAGGCAAATTTCTTAAGCCAGCACATGCTAGTACAAACCACACAGAACCTATTATGAATATAATTCATAACAAATATAATAAATATAATTATTAATAGTTAAATAGGGATTATGTAAGTAGTCATTAAGTTAGTGAAAGAGCATGTCTAAAAGACATGCCCATTCATAAAAGGCCACCTGCGTAGGTATATAAGCAGGGCCTCATTGTAATATTTTATCATCATCCCTTATACATTTTATATATAATATATTATTATTACGAATACCTCGTGTATTTTACAATTAAGTCAACAAGCCTACAACTTTTTTGTTCCATTTGATATCAATTTAATATTAATTAATTAATTTAACAATTCAACAACAACAACAACAAAAAACCCTAGTTTCAAAGACAACATTACGAGAGAATTCTGCAATATAAGGTACCAGTGGTGAATGACATATGCCAAGAAGATAATTCCAAGTGAAGAAAATTGTCAAAAAATTAAGCTTTGAAGACAAAGCTTTTCGAGAGAAAGGCAATGTTATGAATATAATTCAGAACAAATATAATAAATACAGTTATTAATAGTTAAATAGGGATTATGTAAGTAGTCATTAAGTTAGTGAAAGGGCATGTCTAAAAGACATGCCCATTCATGAAAGGCCACTTGCGTAGGTATATAAGCAGGGCCTCATTGTAACATTTTATCATCATCTCTTATACATTTTATATATAGTATATTATTATTACGAATACCTCTTGTGTATTTTACAATTAAATCAACAAGCCTACAGCTTTGTTGTTCCAGAACCGGTCCTGAACTAGTCAGTTCGGTACCAAACCGGCCTATTCCAGTTCTAAAGCATGAACCAAACCACTTTTGGTCCCAACCAATCGATTTCGCTAATTCCAGTCTGGTTCTGATAACATTGGGTTAGGCACATCAAAGTGTTTCAATTCATTAGCTATGTAAAGATAATAGGAAGTGGTTGCCAAATCTGGTGTGTGTTTGTCTACACTAAGTCTAGTGCCCAAAATCTAACATGGTATCAGAGCATGGTCTCTAAAAAGGGTAGTTGGATCTAGATTTGCATAGGTGACAGCTCTGAGAGGGCGTTGTAGATATTGTTGCAGGTAGCAACAGTGTTTTGAAGAACCATGCCAACAGAGTTGGTTAAGTATGGAAAATTGATGGTATGGGTAGTGAAGGCGAAGATCATTTGGCCTAGAGAGACATGGAGCAGATCATTCACACAAGGAGGTGTGGATAATTGCAACCTAGTGTGTAGATAGAGAAAGGGATGAGAGATTCATACATCATATATGTTAGGATCTTGAGAGGAGATCGGCACACGAGAATGAAAAATTCATTATGATCCACGTGTGAAGGTCTTCATAAGAGATCTGAACTTGTAGGGCCCGAGTAAGGGCCAGACCTATTCCTGTGATAAGAGAGGGGCCAAGAAGGAAAAACCGAGATGGTCAGAGGGTTGAGATAGCCATTGGAGATCCAAGTGAGAAACTTGGAGTGAAGGTCAACGAGAGAGCTTGAGCATCGAGAATGATTGTGATCTGGAGTCAAACGAAGTCGGGCTTCAAAAGGAGTGAGCAAGCACAGGAAGGAGTTGGTCTTCAAAGGGAGTCAACAAGCTCAGAGGGAGGAATAGCTCAGAGGAAGACAACCTTTAGGACCCAGAAATCATGGTACAAGATGGCCATGCAGCATGCTCAAGAGCAAGAGGATTCTAGGAGCAAGATGTTTTCGAAGAAAGGTGCTAGTCATATAGCAGGAATTGCTTTTATGTCATATGGAGCAACTGTGGTAGCGGACCAAGGGTGGAAATGTGTTCCAAGTTCGAAGGAAGGGCCACTTCCAAGTTGTGTTGTGAGAATACATCCATAGCTAAGAGGACGTGTTGATGTTTTGGTAGCATCGAGAGTATTCTCATGTGTGGGGCAAGTGAGCTAAGTGATGGGGCTTTGAACCCATAGACCCATGGTATTTTGATAACCCATGGTACTAAGTTGCATGAAACGCCGAAACGTTTTAGAGTTTCTAAAACGGGTACGTTTAGAAACGTCAGCTGAAATGTCAACCGAAACGTCATACATGTATATATAAAAATACACACACACACACACACACACACACACACACACACACACACATATATATATATATATATATTTAAGTGAATTCCAAATTATCTTGCAAGAAAAAAGGGAATAAGACCCATAGATGAAAATTTAGAAGGAAAAAAAAAAGTCTATATTAACTCTCACAGATAATTACACGATGGTCAAGTTTCGTAGTTTCGGGCACAGGTACGGCCCGAAACGTTGGGTTCCTAGAAGTTTTGTGCAACATAGCCATGGTATAGACTCGTGGTATTGCACCCTTTGGAAAAGTATAAGTACAAGGGTGAGTGATTCATTGTTGAGGTTGGAAAGAGAGCATCTCATGGAGGAGAAGGTCGAATAGACCACAAACCTGTGAAGGGCTGAGAGGTCTGAGGGGGCTAGCGAAGAGATGAGTTTACCCTTGTTTAGACAATAAACAAGCATTGATTTTACCCCTACTTGGACAATAAAGAAGATTTGAGCTATACCAATGCTTGGACAGCTTGGTGTTAGAAAATCGGAAAGGCAAAAAGATTTTCTCTTGTTGATAATTACTTGTGATTTCTTTGAGTTATTACTGTTTTGCTTGTGCTCTTCTTTTATCTTAGTTCATTAAGCAATTACCAAAACCAAATACAAAGATCAAGGACATCAAATGTAGGCGCACAGCCAAGACAAAACCCCTATATAGGGGAAAACCTAGTCAAGAACTCTTCCTTCAGTAATTCAAATGAGATAGACCAAGACCCTAGACTAATAGACCTTCCTTCTCCACCAAGTCAGCCTTCCAAGATGATTTAGTAGTCTCTTCTTATCTATCAGCTTCAACCCAGCAACAATCCAGAAATTTCGGCTTCTCAACAACAAAACTTCGATCCCGCTTCAGCTTAGCAGCTTCACAACTTCGACCATGATGCATTAGCTTCACAGCTTCGACCTAGATGTAGCAACTTCACAGCTTTGACCTTGATGCAACATCTTCACAGCTTCAACCTTAATGCAGCAACTTCATAGCTTTGACCTTGATGCAGCAGCTTCACAACTTCAACCTTAATGCAGCAGCTTCACAGCTTTGACCTTGATGCAGCTTCACAATTTTGTTGCACATGAGAGAGAGAGATCCAAAAACTTCGATTCCAACTTCCTTTTTGAACTTCGCAATTTTTCTGCTTCCCAGCTACTACAATTCGAATTTGTGTGTGATATCCTCCAAATGAGTCGAGTTTATTCTTTTATGTAGTCATCTTAGGTGATCGAATTCTTCTAATGACGCTAACTTGGTGGAGGAGGCCTAAATGACCTATTTTACAATAAAATAAATTTCTTCTTTGATGAATAAATACCTCGAAGGGTTTACAATATGACATGGGCAAGGACACTTGACATAAACCCTAGAAGCCTTCAATGGAGGCTTTTACCTAAAAACAATAGACCCAAGCATGAAAGTCATGCTTTAATAAGTCAATTTCTTTAATAATAAAAATTTATTTTTCTTTCTTTTGATAAATAATTTTATTATGACTATTATGAAGACTGACACTAGTTACATTCTTCAACACTCCCTCTTAACTAGGGAGGTATTCATAATTACCTATATCTATATAGGTACATGGAAGATCTACAAAATGAACTACGAACAGTTCTAGCACACTCAATGTTGTGGAGTAGATTCCTGACTAGGGCAATCTATCTGGGCAGGACTAAGATGGACTAAAGCTTTCAGCCAGTCTAGGTACCATCAAGCTTACTAACTAACCATCAGCCCAGGGATCTAGGTGCGTATCCAAGGTTAGAGCTCTAAGACCAATGCCACCCTCCCTCTTCGGGATTTGGACATCAAACATACATAGGCCAGCCAGATGTCCTCCCAAGCATCTGCCATTAGATGCTTCAACTCTCTCTAATAAACTAGATATATCCATTTGTCCAAGCATGCTAAGCATGCTTCCAAAGTGTTCAACTTGTTTACGGAGAGACAAACACAAACCTTCCTCAATCATCTTGATGCCACTTATATCAAGTTATTTATAGTACTTTCATTCATTATCGAATTTCTTCTTCAAGGTATCCATCATGACTATAACATGCCCTCCCTCTCAACTGGGGAGATGTATTCTTTTATTTTATCTAGGCTCCCTCTATATTTAGGAAGATCAACTACTTCCTTCATTTATAACATTAGAAAACCTCTCACGACTTCATTCCTTCACACGGCATCAAGGTTATCTTGATTATCATCATTCATTGAACATCTTCATCATCTTGAAGATTATGTAACTGCACAACTTAAACAGCAAGTACAACCAAATACAAAAGCATGAATTTAACTACATCATAATCATGTCAATACAATAATGGAAGCATTAGACTTTAGACATCAAATACCTAAACCTAGTTAGGTTCATAATCAGCGAGAGACGTGCACTTCTAAACTTGAACTTATCACTGGGTTTTGTTACAAATCCTAGACTACAACATATAGAGCAATTTAATCAAGAAATTAGTCTTTTTCTATCTAGGGCCTCAATATTATTTTTAGAGATATATGACAAATTCTACTATGATCCATTACAAACCCTAGATTCCATCTTAGAGACACAAATCCTTAGATATCAGCAATTTAATCAAATAAAAATTCTACTATACATTTTAGACTCTACTATGGTTTGTTGCACACCCTAGATTTTATCATCATACAATATTATCATATCCTAGAATATCAAACTTCTACTAGGGCTTTCCTACAAACCCTAGAATTCACAAACTATGAGCATCAACAATTAAGTTAGCATACCTACATGTACATATCTAGGAATTCATGCACTAACACTTCTCATTAATGTCTACTAGGTAAACCCAAGACACAAACATCAAATTTAGAAATACAATGAATTTTCTTTAAGATAGGGTTTCGATCAAACATACGAACATACGCCTAGGGTTTCACTCCTAGGAGCTTACTATAAAGTATAGATATTATAAGGGTTTTGCTCATAAACCCTAAATTCATCAAACCCTAAATATCTACGAATTCAATACATAATACAGCAAACCCTAAAGGACTAGGGTTTCCATCCTAAACATTAAAAGAATAGCGTTTTCTAAATTTCATTAATAACCCTACGTAGACTAGGGTTTCATAATCAATATTGACACACCCTTAGGTTAGGGTTTTACAATGAACCTTTTTAGGGTTCCACAAGAATAATAATATAATGAGAGTACATTCAATCTAATGATTAATCACCCTAACAAGAATCTTTGTGATTCAAAACCCTAGACATAGCAATGTCAGTAATGTAAAGCAAGAATTTTAAAAGAAAATGAACATACCTTTTTTTTCATATGAAGAGAAATTTATAACAAAGCTTATGGTCTAAGACATACCTTTAAGTTGTTCCTTACAAACCTAGTAGAACATTAATTCTTGATAGGCTTCCTTTGCAACCTAAAGTCCATAAGTATTTAGCAAGCTTTCCTAACCAGGGAAAAAATATAAAGAGAAAGGTTATTAACATATAATTCAAAATCTTGATGTGAGAAGGAAACCAAAAAATGAAACTATGAACAACAAAGAACAAAATACTTATCTTTTGGTAAATTGGCGAAGGCTCCTTCTTAATCCAACATTGAGGGATACCGACAGCTTATAAAAATGTTTTAACAAACATGTTAGACCTACAAGTTCTAGAAATCAAAACACAAAGAAGAATCTTGCAAAGAGTAGAAGGCTATGTAAGGGATAGTGTCCCTAAAAGTCTTTAACAAATAAGTCTTTGACTTCAGAATCCTCTGTCTTGTTCTTCTTTGGTGGACCTTCATCAACAACATTTGCATGTTCTCTTTCTCTCTTTATATTCCTTGGATTCTCTGGACAATGACTTTTGTAGTGACCCATCTTGTGACAATTGTAACATTCAACCTTTGATAGGTCTACTTTGTTCTTTGGTCCTTTGTACTTCTTGAAGGTTCCCTTTTTCTTGTGATGAGTGGAATAGGCATTTGAGATGTTCTCTTCTTCATTCTCCTTCTTGTTGCTTACTAACGATATTTTGGCTTCTTCTTGACTACATGCATTCCACATTTGTTGGAATGTTGGAGTATCCTTCCAACTATTGAATCCTGATGCAAAGGTACTCCAAGATGTTGGTAGTCCTAGAAGGGCAGTGATCACGAGCTCCTTTTCTGGTACAATTTCATCTATTGCTTGGAGTTCATCTTTGATTCTAGATATCCTTATAAAGTAGAATGCCACAGTATCCTCTTTCGTCATCTTGATAGATCTTAATTCATCCTTAAGGCTTGCAATTTGACCAATGTTCTTGATTGTGAATAATTTGGATAGAACCTCATACATTTCTTATCTATGTTGCATATATATGGAATGAGGTTTTCCTTTACTCCATCCACTATTAGGTTCATGGCCAAAATTTCGGTTTCTCTGAACTTTGTTTTCTCTACTTCACTTGATTCATCTGTAGGTTTATTGATTTTTTTCCTCGAACTAGATCCAAAACTTTATTCTTCTCAAGGATGAGATCTATCCTCTTTTTCCATGCCCTGTGGTTGGAGGTTCCTTCTAGTTTGTTTTCTCCCTTCACTGAGTTAGACATATTTCTTGTAGATAGTAGGCTTATCCTCTTCTATGATCCCTTTAATGATCTTCCTTCAATCTCCCTTTTCCTTCAATAGATCTTCAAGTTGCCTTTTTCTTCCTTCTTTACCTTAGCTTTGATACCATGTTAGAAAATCAGAAAGGCAAAAAGATTTTCTCTTGTTGATAATTACTTGTGATTTCTTTGAGTTATTGTTGTTTTTATTATGTTCTTCTTTTATCTTAGTTCATCAAGCAATTACCAAAACCAAAACACGAAGATCAAGGACACCAGATGTAGGTGCACAGCTAGGGCAAAACCCCTATATAAGGGAAAACTCAGTCAAGAACTCTTCCTTCAGTAATTCAAATGAGATAGACCAACAGACCTTCCTCCTCCACTAAGTCAGCCTTCCAAGATGATTTAGTAGTCTCTTCTTATCCAGCAACTTCAACCCAGCAACAATCCAGAAATTTCAACTTCCCATCAACAAAACTTCAATCCAGCTTCAGCCTAACAGCTTCACAACTTTGACCTTGATGCAACTTCAAAATTTCGTTGCACATGAGAGAGAGAGACCCAAAAACTTCGATTCCAACTTCCTTTTTGAACTTCACACTTTTTTTGCTTCACAACTACTGCAATTCGAGCTTGCATGTGATATCCTCCAAATGAGTCGAATTGTTGCTTATATATAGTCATCTTAGGTGATCAAATTCTTCTAATGAGGTCGACTTGTCCTTCCTTGAGGCCGACTTGGTGGAGGAGGCCTAATTGACCTATTTTACAAATTTCTTCTTTGATGAATAAATCCCAAGAAGGGTTCTTTACAATATGACATGGACCAGGACACTTGACATAAACCCTAGAAGCCTTCAATGGAGGCTTTGACCTAAAAACAATAGACCCAAGCATGAAACCCATGTTTTAATTAGTGTTTTAAAAATCAGACTCGGGTTCCGATTCGGCCGAGGGTCGGCTCTGAGTCTGACTCGGTATCGACTCGGCCGGTTCAGTTTCAATGACTCGATTTTTGTAAAAAATACATTAAATAATAATTTTTTGTAAAAAAACATAATTTTAAAGATTTTCATTCATGTTTCCAAACACAAAGCATTACAATATAGACAAACGACAACATATGATCAAAGTAGGCTCATGAATATATCCATTATATCAAAATTGCACCCAGTGCACTGTCCAATACATGATGATGATATAGAGATCAAAACAAAAAACATAAACAAGGAGTTCTAAATGGCCTCCACAACAAAACATGAATAATCACTACTACTAGACATCTGACAAGCCAATGTCCTCTTCCTCAAACTCTGAACCAAAAGCGGAAACCGCTCGCTCCTCCTCTAAATCAACATCCTCAACGAGAACTATAGCCCTACCACCCTGAGATAGACGAGTTATGCGCCTCCATCGTGGCTAACTAGAGGAAGTGCCTACGTCTGCAACTGGAGGGCTTGGGACTAGGCCTACTACTAGTGGATCTGCATTGAGCATAGCCTCTACCTGTGTATCGAAGTCCATCCCCACACCAATATCCTCATTAGAGTCAAACTCTGGTGGACAAGTCTCCACTACCCAATCTGATGTTGGATCAATATCCTCCAACACAATGGGATCTAAATCAAGTCTTTTGTTCAGCAATTGGTTGCGTCTTAGTCGGAGGTTGTACTAGACATACACTAGATCATTTAACCGTTTTTGCTCCAAACGATTTCTCTTCTTTGTGTGAATCCTCTCAAAGACAGACCAATTGCGCTCACACCCAGAAGTACTACAATTTTGACTCAAAATGCGGATTGCAAACCTCTGCAATTCAGGACAATGGCTACCAAATGCCTCCCACCATTGTGCTGCAAAAAATGAGTTTCAGTTAGCTCAACAATTTATATCCAACTTTAAAATTGAAATTATAAACAATTATACAAAATAATAAAATATGAATTTGAAAATTGAAATTCTTTGTTTACCTGGCTCATCTGATTCCCTTGCAATCCTTGCAAGGTTCTTGCTAAAGGTATCTGTGGCTTGGCTGAACACAGTGATCTGATTGTGTATCTGCAACTGGCCACTCTCTGTGGGGATCATGCAATCAATGCAATCAATCAATCCATCTCTAACCTCCCTAGTCAAAGCTCTTGATTCCTGAGCTTTATAATGATACTTTGGGTTCAAAAAATACCCAGTTGCATGTATAGGGCGATGGAGTTGATTGTTCCATCTCTGATCAATGATTGCCCAAATGGACCCATACTTACCTGCTCTGTCCTTGTATGCTGCCCTTATTTGCTCATTTGCTTGATCCATAGCCTCATAAATGAAGCCCATAGCCTCATAAATGAAGCCCATAGCCAATCTTTCCCCATCCACCAAGTGCAACACCTTAACCAGTGGCTTAGCAAGTTTCACAATCTCTACGCCTTTTTCCAAAATATTTCTTCATTGACTTTCCTTTTCACATCTTTGCCATCCTGTTTGCGAGCCCACTGACATTCATTCCATTCATCACTAGAAAACAACTTTTGCAAGTTTCTATGTTGGGCAAGCGTAGATTGCAATGTCAAAAAATGTGTTGCAAATCTAGTGATGGCAGGCCTAATAATTTCCTTGCCACCTGTGTGTTTCCTCATCAGATTCAGAATCCATGAGTGATTGTAAATATATTTTGTGATGCTTTTGGCATGCTCTATAGTGTTCTTGATCCAGTATATTTTGCCAATATCCTCAAGCATGAGGTCTATGCAATGTGCAGCACATGGGGTCCAAAAGATGGTTGGGTGTTTTTCCTCTAACAATTTACTAGCAAGAACATAGTTAGAGCATTATCTGTGATGATTTGAACAACATTTGCCACCCCCACCTCTTCAACAACCTCATCCAAAAGATGAAACAACAAATGTGCATCTTTCACCCTATCATATGCATCAACTGATCTTAGAAACATGGTTCCTCGTGGGCAAAAGACGAGAAAGTTTATGATGGTACGGTTCCTCTGATCAGTCCATCCATCTGACATGATGGTACGTCCTGTATGTGCCCATGAGTTTTTGAACTCTTTCAAATAATCATCAATGGACATAATCTCTTTTTGCAAAATAGATCCTCTTAACTCATGCATAGTAGGGCCTTTGAAGCCCTTTCCAGCAGCATATATGGCATCAAAAATAGGTTCATAATATGGTGAACGAGGAGCATTGAAGGGAATATCAGCATCATACCACCATCTAGCAATGTAATCACAAGCAACATCTCTCAATTTTTTTTTCCAATGAGCATCTAAAGTGAGTTGCACTTGACCTCTACTTGGAGGACTAGGACCATGTGCACTATCAGAGGGAGAAGAGGGCATGAAAAAACTTTTGATAGTACCCCTATTTCTCATTTCACCCTTACCCTTTTCAAAAATAGACTCCATAAAGGGAGGAACATAGCGAAAGGGGTTTGATGCGTTAGTGCAAGGGATAAATGAAAAACCCTCATAATAAAAACTTGGGTTGGCAGCCATCATGTATTGTATATTTCTCTTCCTCCCAATTTCAGCCTCTATTTCTTTTTGCCTAATTTTGTCTTCCTCAAACTTCTGAAATTGCTCTTTCAACTCCTTCCTAATTTCCCCAATGTTTTCTGCTTCACATGGAGTAATTTGGCCTCTAAGACCAGCCAAATGTAGTTTCAGTCTATGAATGCCCCCTCCACCCCCCTGAATTTTTCTCTTACAAAATTTGCAATGCATTTGATCATCAACCATTTCAGCATATGCCCAAGCAGCATCTTTCATTCTAGGGGCCATTTTGGACTGAGTTTTTGACTTGGAAAGAAAAGGTTTAAATCTGAAAATGAAAACCAAAAAAAAACTATTCATTCTATGTTCATTTCTTTCACCAAAAACTATGTTACCCATTTTCAAATTTCCAAAAAAAATAAAACAAGCAAAGGCAGATTTTAGAAGAGAAAAAAAAATAACTCTAGGATCTAGCCTCCTCAACGAAGCTCCAACAAACCAACTTCTCGATGTTGCTCCAAAGCTTGCCCAATAAGCTCCTCACTGCTGCTCCAAAGCTTGCCCAAAAGAATCCTCAAAGCTGCTACAAAACCAACTCCACAACTCTTCACAAATTCCTCACAAATGCTCACTAAAATTCAATGAGATAGATGTGAGGTATTGAGAAGGGTTGGGTAGCTTAAATAGGATGGGAAGGGGTTAGAGACACTAACAAAAACCTAATAGCAAAATAAAACCCGGTTTGAAATCTGATTTTTGGGTTTTTGGGGGCGCGTGGCCGGCTTGGAGCTGTCCGGTCGATTTAGCTCGAGCTCGGCAAAGCCGGCCAGTTTGTGACCGAGTCGACCGAGTCGGTGTACAGCTCGGTCACAAACCGGTCGCCGGACCGGTTTTTCTACCAAGTCAGACCAACCGGGGTTATGGCTCGGTCAACTCGACCGATTCCGAGCCGCTCTTTTTTAAAACTATGGTTTTAATAAGTCAATTTATTTAATAATCAAAAAAAAAAATCTTTCTTTTGATAAATACATTTTATTGACTCAAGTACAATTATGAAGACCGACACTAGTTACATTCTTCAACACTTGGAGAGTTGAGTTTGCCCGTGACTTTCAGTGATTGGCCAGCTATAGGAGCAGCGAACAATGAGCACACTATGGCATGGAGACCGGGGAAGATTTCAGTAGTAAGGACAAAGGTTTTTCTATGAAAGTTTTCCCTTGTGATTTGTCATTTTACTAAACAAAGTAAAAGGGCCATTTTCCCATGTACGGGAGCCCTAGATTCTTGTTAAAGAACTAGTGAGAATTATGTTTTGGGGGCTCAATTTTTTGTGTGTGATCTAATTGTTAGTTTTAAATTTTTGTTGTGCTAAATTTGTTTCTGGTGAGACACATCAGTTTGTTTCGGTTCATTAGTTGTGTAAAGTTAATAGGAAGCTATTACCAAATCTTGTGTGTGCGCGCACCAAGTCTAGTGCCCAAAATCTAACGACTTGCAACATCTATCATAGCAAGGTCTCCCTCATCCTTGGGCTTAGTACAAGCATCTTATGCAACTAAGGGAAGACTTCTAACACCACCATACTTGGACCACAAGTATGACTTCAAAATCTACATAGGACACAAAACTGAGCTCTGTTAGGAAACCAACAAGTGATATGATAAACATGAGAAACCTAACAAATGTAACCCACCTTTGTTGGCTTTCTTACAACAGGGAGATCCTTGCAATGAAAAACATGCAACTCACTCTACAACCTCTAGAGACACTAGTATCACATGGCCACATATGATAACATAGTCCAAAAAAGAATATCAAGATATCTGACAATCACCCCATGACGAACATAAACCAAGCAGTAGGAATCCACTCCAGAGGCAAATCCAACCCAAAAAGCCAAAAATCAATTTTGTGAGGACTAACGATGGCACCAAAGACACCACAAAAGGTGTCCAAGCAAGTAAGATTCGTATGCAAAATAGTTGCTAACCTCTTCGAACCATCTAAAAGCATAAAATTGCTTATCTACCCTACAATGAAAGTTTCCTCTAACAAGGAACCCAAAGCATCAACAGTCAGTAAATATAGATAAGGCACCAAGGACGGCCCTATTGAATCAACCGACGTAACACTATCCACAGGGATAAGGCTATGTGACAAAAACGAAGGTCGAGGAATTGGTGAAAATATCATTCACCATACCCACACACCAAGAATCATAACCTAAGCACATCAATGTATCTCAATGATGAAAGACCAATCAACCCGATCATAAGATTTTTCAAAGTCAATCTTCAACCTTAAGGCACCATTGGCGTATCTCTTTGGCCCACTCCATTGCCTCCCAAGTTGAAACCACAATATCAAGGATGAATCTCCCGTACACAAACCTAGTCTACTTCAGTCGCTCTACATACTTGGCAATTGACCGAATCCTCAATGCCAAAGCCTTTAACATGATTTTGTAAGCAATGATAAGCAAAGTAATAGTCTACCAACCACCTATAGAGTCTCTCATAAGCTTCATCAAGCCCTAACTGAGACTTGAGAGTCTCAAAGAGGCAACTAGAAGAAAAAATTTCTACATCTCGACAACAAATATCGTCCCCAAAAAAGTCCCACATCAACTTAGGGACTTCATAAAGAAAACCATCCAATCTCATTTTTGCATGCAAGTAAAGGAAGGATATAAATCATCTCTCATAATATCCTAAACCAACATATCGTTGTCCCCACTAGTGACCTTTCAAAGGATACTCATATAACAAGCATCTCATGCAACACCCACACTATTTCTCAAAGCAAAAAGAGCAAATATAAACAAAAGAATCGATATACATACCTTGAACCTCACGATCTTAAACAAGAGAACCATCAACCCTATGGAGTTCAAGCACCCTATCTAGAAACACCTTCCTGTTGAGGAAACCAATGTAGAACTTGGACCTCTTATCTCCCTCGTGGATTCACTAGAACTACAACCAAACCCTCGCACCATGTGCAATATACTCCTCACATCAAACTGTCATCTCCAACTTTGTTAACTCCTCTTGCAAAGCAATATTGTGAATGTCTTCTTCAAGGAAGATGCAAAACTCCTCAAGCATTTTTCTAGCCACCCACAGTTCGTTGCACCTACCACAAGCTAGCGTCCTGCCCAACCCCTCATGAACTTCGAAGTACACCATACAACTTACCACGAAGGTATCCATCCCGGAGAGCCCAATGGTCAAGGGGAAAAATTCCAAACCTATTGAACAAGGGCTTGAAAGTAAGTCTACTGCAGATAAGACACATTCAGCTTGAACACTAAAGGCAATAGTGCATAAAAGACCAATAGAAATCATAGACTGGATTGGAAGATGGTCTGAACTGGCCACATCCATAGGGCGAAGCCTACTCAAGAAAACTACATCCTCCTTGGGCCCATGAAAATGATACAAGCATGCATGAACTCTATCATATTCCTATCCATAATTGGTCCAAGAGAACCAATCACCATCATCTAACCCATTTTTTTCAACTAGGGTCTAAGATTTAAAAGGAATCCTTACACCTACACCACGCTTACTTCTTCATTCGATAGACCAAACCCCAACTCCACACCTGTCCCCTTGGCACTCAAACATGGTTAGGTCCCCCCCTAAAGGTGCATTAAGTTGTCAACAAAGAAGAGGCCATCCAATCCCACAAGTACCCCCTTGCTCAAAGCTAAGGATAGGGGCATACACAACAAAAAAATGTATCACATGGTCCTACATCAAGAGCATGACCCAAACACACCTGCTACTGAATCCAAACCAGAAGCAATCACATGATTCTGCAAAGACAAAGAAAGAGAAACCATTACCCCTTGACAATGCTCAAAACCCCTAAAATGGGACATTCCAGCAATAGCTCATTTGGTTCGAACGCTCAAAACAAAATCCCCCCTAGGTTAAACACACACGTCTATGTCAACAGCTTTACAACGGATATCATCCACAAATGTGGGGAAGCATCCCTTGGATTTTCCAATAAGATTTTCCTTGGAAAAAAAATAAAGAAGAATGACTTTATATATGTGGTGCCTATAATAATTGCTAGTCTCATTACCAGAGTGGCACATCCCCATGTTGAGATTCCATTCCTTTGGAGTGCAGGTCCCCAAATAGATGTTATAGCATCCTCCTTCACTCAGCCATTGACATCACTGAGTGGCTTTGGTGTCATGCCTTGTGCACCCTCTTTGGTATGTAGCTGTTATCTATTTGATGCTTATAATAATTGCAAGTCTTACTACTACAGTGCAGTATCCCTATGTTGGATTCCACATTAATAATTTTCTCCTTCCTCCTATGATTACTTCCCACTGCTACAGATGTACAATATATGAAGTCACAGAGCAGGTCTCCAATGAAGTTTGGATATAAAGTCACAGCACACATCTCCAAGGAAGTAAGGAAGGACAGATAATTTTAGTGCAAACTATAGCATAAAACAGAATGGAAAGAACATGTTTTGGAAAGTGAAAAGAAGAGGATTAAGTATCATCCCTAGATCTATGGAACAAAATCCCCAAAAAGGATGAAATATATATTGGAAGCATATACACCATAAATAATGACAATAATGAAAAAAAAAAAGCATGTCTTCCAACCTATGCCTTCACGAACAGATAAATTTGGTCGAATGATATCTTTAGAGTTAACAAGGAAAATGTCACCAATATATAGATGATTCGTGGGAACATAGACACTGCAGAGTTCTTCATCTCCACTCTCAACCTGCATATGACAATGGGAGAAAAATAAGAACTACCTTCCATACAAATTGAAATAATAGTTATTTAAACTATAGCATGTCAAGAGACATTGCATGTTTACCAATAAACATGCAGCTTTATTAAAATTTATGATGATAATGGTGATCTGCAAAGTTCAAACAGATATCAATTTGCAGATATACAAGAAACGTTTCCATCTGCCACTCAATTTCAGCATTCATGTGGAATACTTCGGTATTAATCAACTTCAAGGATATCTAAAGCATAAGCAACAACCTGAAGGACAAGTGATGATGTAATAAAACCGAAGGCATATTCCCCTACACGTGGATGACGAATAATTGCAACCTCTTTAAAGGCCCTTGTGTTCTGGTCTGCAAAGAATAAGCCGCGTATAAGCTTTAAAAACACTTTCTAACAAAACAATAACAAAATTACCACCTTATCCACAATCATAACTTAAATTCTTCAATTAGTATTGCATATATCCACAAATTAGTACCTTGACTTTTATTGTATTTGACCAATTCATATTTTATTGAATGGAAAACTACAAATCCATAAAATTTCAATCCATGGAAAAGCTTCAGAAATTAAATCAGATATATTTTCTGCAATATCAAATAGGTATAAGAAAAGAATATGACCAATCTTGGAACCATGAATGCATACATCTAGGGGTGACTCTTTAAAATTTAAATGTTATAAACTGGACAAACAATGTGCAGAGATGTCAAAATCATATTTTGGTTCCTGTATTAGAAGAAATTTCTTACTTAAAAACTGGTTTTGTTGATTTTTCTCATTGTCACATCTACAGGGAGCCGAACGCCGAAGTGAATTTCCTTTCTAAAAAGGGTCTGCAACAGGTTCTGGTCAACTGGCATATAACTCAATCTGTGGCGGGGCAGATCCGTGTGTCGGATCAACCGCCATATCATGGATAATATTTTTGATTATGCTCTACTACAGTCATTTTGCTTATTTGGATGCTTATGATCACCCGACTTTTTTGTATATATGGTTCATGAACAGGATACTATATGAATGTTTTCTCAAACAGTTATTTGTTGTACTAAATGGGTTGTTTTCTCTGTTTAATGGAGAGGCCTGGTTCATGACTTTGGAGACTCTATGTGCTTTTTTAATCTGAGCAAGTGTCTTTTTGGTTCATGAACAGGATACTATATGAATGTTTTCTCAAACAGTTATTTTTTGTACTAAATGGGTTGTTTCTCTGTTTAATGGAGAGGCCTGGTTCATGACTTTGGAGACTCTATGTGTTTTTTTAATCTGAGCAAGTGTCTTTTTCACTTCCTCAGGACTGCTGTGCTTTCACTTTCTGTGTCATTGTGGATCCACAGTTTTCAGGAATGCTTAAATGCATCTACATATGTAACTTTTTATTGTCTTAATAAAAGATTCGATTTTTCCTTTGTAAAAAAAAATGCATACATCTCTTGAAATATGACTATAAATGAGAGGAAAACAGTGTTTCCTTGGTATTAGTGATCTGACATTTTCCAGACCTGATAATTGATTATACAATAAAACATGTTTCTAAAATGTAAATGTCCTAAAAGCAATGCAAAAAACCATGTCATGCTTATGACGCTCAAAGTCAAAACAAGAACATGTACATGTACCTCTTAAAAGGGAGTTATACAGTTTATCATGCCAATAACATGTTTTTAAAAAACCCAATATGTGATGTCTAATCTCAGGAATACCTGGAGAAATGGCAGCACTTATTTGCTTCGAGGCTGAGTAGATATGTTTGACAAGAGGCATTTTCTTTATGAACCATTCTCCAACCCAGAGGACAGAAGCTCCCATCCATGAAGATACAAATAAACCCATCAAAAATATGAAGAACAAAGAAGTAATGAATCCAAGACCTACAGTTGACACACAAACAAGAGTTAGTAACAGAATCTCCATATGCTGTCAGTTTCATTAAATAGGTTCCTCTATATCAACATGCAACAGTATAATATCTATGAAAATTATAAAGTAATTTGACATCACTATAAACAGAAAGCAAATCCTATGCAAAACTAGATTAGGATACATCATAAATAGAGGCTCCTTCAGAGCTCCAATTTGATGTGAAGAGAAATGGAACAAGTAATCGAAAACTGTAAGAAACCACATTTATTATTGGACTGATTGTGCTGAAAACTTCCAGTCACTTACTGCCTTGCAATTGAAAATTAAAAACTGTAATATCCCCGTTTAGCAATTCTGCTAACCGGAATATTAATTCTGGCCAATTTTGATAATATCACAATTTTGACTTGGGAAATGTGGATTTGGGGACCCACAAATAAACTTAGGCAACTATAGGCCTCTAGACATTAGGTTGAGGCGAAATATTGCGGCAGTAGTGGAGGATCGGGCCCAATGAGGAGAAACTGTGGCCCACATGGAGACAGCACAGTCATTGGAGCGTATTGGAGGCTAGAGGCACGAGGTGGGGCCCAAGAGAACGTTGAGCAGCATTGGATACATAGGAAACATGAGGCTCATTCTTGGATTCATTCATTCACTTATCTTTCTGATTGTAATTTTGACATAGCACGCTTGTGCCGGGTGCCTAGTCTACAGTGTTGTTTAGTACACGAGATTTTCTAGCAAAGATCTCAACCTCTGCCTCGAGGGACTTTGAATGCCTGCTCAGGAGTCTTATCATTTTGGAGGAGCTTTTCACAGCAGAGATTACAGGAGGAGCATTTTCACTTCAGGAGCTGCGTGGAAGACACAGTGACTACGCAATGGACAATGCGGCACATGGAGAGAGGCTATTCCGGGAGGTGAGAAGAGAGGGAATTGCACCTGAGATTTGGTGGGGAGACTTGGAGCTTCCTAACAGGGATTTTTGTGGCATTTTGGAGACTTCCAGCAGCAGGATTTATAGGAGGATCGATTTACCTAGCAACGCAGTGAGCCAAGCCCAAGAGGGCCAATTTCCGAGGTCAAGCTTTGGGCGAACCCCTTCTAGGTTTTCCTGGGTTTATTGAGGAGAAGCCAAGATTAATTTGGCAGATTTTTATGAGCAGTGTAGCAGGCCCTAGCAGCATTCTTCGAGAGCAGTAGCAACATTCCTGGCAGATTGCAACGCAAAGCTACAGCCATACAACGTACCATCAGTGAGAGATTTTAGCATTGATTCAGAGAGCTTCTCTAGCTTGCCTTAAGCAAGCTCAGGTGCCTTCATTCCAGCACCTCCATTGTACTCATTTCCAACAAATTAATAAAATGGTTTAGCTCAATTTCATGGCTCAATTTGTGTTCTAATGGCGTAATATTTATTTGTTGTTGTTTAAAGTGTCTTTTGATGCCTGTTATTACTGTAATTTATCGTTAGGAATATTACAATGGTATCAAAGCCACGACCTTGGCTAGTTGTGGGGTAACCAATTAGATCAGGGAAGATTTGTGCATGTATACACAGTGACTGGTTAAGCCATAGACAAACCATTGCACAATGAGGATTTAATTACCGCAAACTCTTGACCGAGTTGATGAAAGTGTCAGACCAAACCTATCCACTTCCTTGCAGGAGAGACACTAAAGTTGCACAAGCCGTGGGGGTACAGCCATCTGCACAGGATCATGGGGAGCAAGTGCATACACCCAGTATGACGCAAGGGTCACCCGTGTTGGAGACTTCCTTGACCGAGTCTGTTGACATCTTAGTGGAGAGAGTAGAGCCTACCCCAGTAGTGCCATCCATTGAGGTGATGACTAGGGGAGTGTCCGAGTTTTTGGATGATAGCAGCACGCAACAGATGGGTGAGGTGCCCGGAGATGTATCCACCCTTGATGAGGCAATAAGAGATACGGAGTTATTGGAATTTGGACGATGGTCGTTGATGCAGGAGCATCCGGCTCATAAATTTCATTGTAATTAGTAGACATAAGGGGTCTTGTATTTCCTATGAAATTGGATTCTTATGTAACAAATTAAAATGATTTGTTTGGATTTGAGTGATTTTAATATTTTATGATAGGATTAATTAAATATTGAGAGGATTTTTGTAAATGTTCTCGAAAGAGAATATGAGAGATTTGAGAATTAATTGTAAATCCCAAATTGAATTGATTTCATGAATCTGGGGATTTATGAGAATCCTTAGGGATAAAAGAGGATATTTCGGATTTGATTGAGAATATAGTGGATCTTAACCAAAATTGGTTTTAGAATCCAATTGCATAAATTGTAAGCCTCAAGGCATTTAAAAAAAGAGAGATTCAGGGTTTAGAGAGGTAGAGTTTGGATTTTAGCCTACGGGCAGTAGTAAAAAAGAGGCCATTGATTAGAAAATCAGTGCCAGAGAGGAGAAGTTGTGTAAATATTTGGTATATATATATCATCACTTAATTTCTGAGTTCGTATCTCATTTCTAAGTTATATTGTGTACAGTGAATAATTGTTTGTAAATTACCAGAATAATTGCATAATATAAGTGTGCAATTGTACTTTGGGAGGACCATAGATATGAATCGAATTCATAAAGAATTCGATAGATTCCTTTTGGAAAGTCGAGTCACTGTAATTGAAGTTTCATTGAAAACATAGAAATGGATGATCTGAAGAAGTTGAATTCAATCGAATTCAATTGTGGGTTTTTTTATGCGAAATAACTAGATGAACGAAATCCAAAACCTGTACATTGACCTGTGATTGGAGCCGTGTGGAAAACTGGTAACAATATCCGGTTATGGATTTTATTTCGAGACAACAGTGAATAATTTCAGTTGAGGGACAGAGTTCCTGGTCGAATTGTGCAACAGAAAACTTGGATGGGCAAAAAGCACTGATGGGAAATCTTTAAACGGTGTGACATTTCCATGGAACAGTGGCAGAAAATGTTGTGAAAATCTCTACTTGCAACCGATCATACTTGAAATGGGTATAATCGTGGTAAAATTCCACATTCAAGTCAAAACCTGTTTTGTTCGAGCCCACGAATTGAATAAATGCAGATATCATGAATTTATGGCGCAAAGGGACAGAGAACGATTTTATAAACCAGCAAGTGGTTTTCACGTAGGTTGAAAGCTGTAAGCAGTATTTATTTGATGAATGCGATAGTGTCAAGGCAGTGACACGTAGCACATCAAAACTGCAAATTTCGCATAACTTCAATTCATTAAAGGTCACGCAGATTGAAATGCGATTGCCGTCGATTTGATGAATGCATATGATTGACGGTGGATAAGTGAGTTGGGTAAGTTGTGGGCCCAAAAAGGTTTGTTTTGTTGACATCGTATGTGTTAAACCAAAAACTACAACCAAGGAAAAAAATTTGTCGGATTATATTTATATGTTGACAATTTGGGGTTTTAACCAAAGTTGAGTTCATAAATATGAAATTAACATAAGGTGGGTATTTTTTCTTTTTATAAAAGAAATAATCCGATAAATGATTATAGCAGCAAATGTGATTTTGAAAAAAATGTATGCTATTGCATATTGTGGGTTTTACGCAGATGTTGTTGCGCCAGTCGCACACAGCAATGTCATCAGCTTTGGGTCGACCTTCTAGCTTTGAAGGGGTAGGCCACATCAGTACGAGAGGCTATTATGCTTCAAAACGAGGAGCTAGAGGGCATGAGAGTGCTTTGTGTTGATCAGCGACCAAGTTGGCCCACATTGGGGAACAGTTGGATTCCCTTATGGTACAGCTAGAGGGCACATTGGAGCGTCGGAGCAGCACCCTTCAGGCATACATAGACAGGGCTAGCAGCACTGTTGGGTCACCTTTGCCCATTAGAGAGAGAGAGAGAGAGACGAAACCACCTAATCAGATATCATATGCTGACCTGAATAGCGGAATGAGAGGATCAGATGTGCACAGGGTGCAGTATCCACATGTTGGGGTTGGGTGGCAAGAGATTTTGAGTTGGTACCCAGTGGAGTGGGCTATGGAGATGGTGGTGGACCCGTGTGTAGTTCAGCAAGAGTATCCAGGCACTGGGAATGCAGGAAGCCCAGACTGTTGTTGGGATCCAGGTGGGATTTCCCATCACATCATAGAGCCAGTAGGTGATGGTAGTAGTTGCACAATGGATTTGATGTTTAGGCGCACACACGTGTTCCGATCTCCATCAGAGCCCCAGACAACACTAGTCCCAGGATGGTTCGACATGGGGAAAGATACATTTCCTGAGTTGTCCCGGCATATTGACTGCGTGTGGAGTCACAAGGTGATTAGCCTACTTTGGCAGGAGTTAGTAGGGGGAGGTGGCGTCAGCAGCGCATTACATGGAGACGGTTCTCTCGCATTGGTATATTGGACATTGGAGTTATGGAGGATAGGTGCAGTAGTGTCATTTCCATTAGCATGTGAGGAGTCAGGCCACTCAGGTCTTCCAGAGAAGATGGGGAGATGTAGCCCACATCATGGAGGGTTTACTAGCGGAGTGGTGGATATTTTGGCCCATGTAGGATACTGTATGTTACAAAGTGGTACAACAATGGATAGTGGTACACAGGACTATACAGAGTTATGTCATGGGGTCTAGTGTTATGTAGGGGGATACAGACTGATGCGTACAGACCCAATGTTAGGTCATAGCATCCAAGGGTGTGCAGGGCTATGAAACGAGGAGCAGTGGCCTGTAGAGGATCATGGAGATGTAGGTTTGTGTGTCGTAGCATGTTGGTTTACAGTGTACATTATGGAGTAGGAGGGGCAGCTCACATCACATTGAGTACCCGCAAGAGGTGTCAAGTACGGTGACACAAGCACGACACGAGGTGATACAAGATGGAGCAGCAGTAGCAGGAGGCATCCAGCAGTGTAAAGCAGTAGGTCGCGACATACAGCAACATGTCCAGGAGTACAGGGATGATCGATGGTATGCGAGAGTGTATGGTGTTGCACAGTGGGGTCTTGGAGTGTCGCCTCAAGGGAGACTCATAGACGTTGACATCAGGCATACCTTTGGGCATAGTTCTTCCAGGATTGACAGAGACGCAGATGAGTGATACTTGAAGGTATCTGTGGGGACTCGCATGCTTGACCCTTTTCTACATCACTTACAGGTGCAAACGTTTTGGTTGTTGTCCTTTGGCACACTAGGCATGAGCAGCCAGGGACGAGGAGCTCACCTAAGATAATTGGATGACACTTAGCACACAGGGGAGTGACTTCTCAGCAGTGGCATTGGGTCGGTGCACTAGTTGACAGCCACAAGTTGGGGGATGAGATGATCATCTGCAGGGGTGGCATATCATTCATCACTGAGCCTACGCCTGGGGAGCGGATCACGAGGGAGACATGTGTCACTCTTTTCTCAGAGCATGTCGAGACCATGCATGAGCAGAGGATACTGGGTACAGCTGAGGTAGCATCCCAGTATGTGTCTGGGCTCCAGACATTGTTTCGGCACATTATCGAGAGGGCAGATGGCAGACCCAGTGGAGATGGTTGGCGGGAACAAGAGGGATCCACATACCCTGAGATAATTGCAAGTATCAAATATCAAATATCCATCTATTGGTTGCATTGAGGGGGTAGCTATTTGTCACATGTGGCTTCCAACCGTCATCGGTACTATGAAGTGGCAGGCACAGGACAGGTTAGCATGCATCAAATTAGCCCATGATATATGGACCCTCTATATTGGTCACATGCAGGGACTAGAGATGAGGCACGGAGGGACATCGACAGTTGTCAGAGCTATGGTGCAACAAGTCCGACTATGGGATGCAGAGATTCAGTTGATTGATAGACCATTTTATCTCGTGATGGTAGGAGTCATGACAAAGAGTGATCTAGTTCATTATTGGGTTGGCACATGGGGTTACATAGAGGCCTTCATCGAATGGCGAGACAGGCTTTCTTCGTCGATGCATAGGTTCAAAGTTACATTTGGAGGGTTAGATATTGGCATCATGGAAATGCCTGGGCCGGATGAGCTTGTCTCTCACAGATCTCCCACCACTAGGCCTCAGGAGAGGAGGATGCAGTTTTCATACGGTGGGGAGAATATCATAATCAGAGTAGCGCAACGTCAACATGATGGCACCACTCTAAGTTTGGTAGGGGACCCTAGCATTATAGCTCTGCACAGCTTGATCACCTTTAGGGATGAGCTAGATACTATAGAGAGAGATGATGTAGGTCTTCCATCGGGATTTAGCGAGTCACTGATGAAGTGGGGGACCTCATTAGCATGGCTACCATGATTGTGTCATGTTGCTTGGATGTTTTAGGCAATACTGTAATGAAACCCATAGAAATTACCTCCCACTTCCATTCCAGAATAGGGATAGGCTGCAACAATCTTGTCGAATGCTTGCACTCGGCCTTCACCTGCTAGCATTCTATGCATTTTGCAACAAAATCAACCACTTCCTTAACAGTGATAGTTTTTTTTAATGGTTGTAAGGGTCTTTTGATACCCTGGGTTGCATGAATAAGGCTTAACATGCAACTCTTTCATTATCAATCACTTTATTTCATCACAGTTAGGCACATAAATTATGCCTTTGAACCTGATTAGGCTATCCTCAATAAAGTGATATTCTTCATCACTGGCACTTTGCAGTTTTTTTCTTTCACTTGCTGATATTTTTCATCTTGCGGTCCAGCGTTTTTTACTCCTCCTATCAGATTTGTCGTGTAGGAAGTTGGAACTTACAACTTGTTGATTTTTGGTAGCATCAAATGTGCTCTAAGTCTCAAATTTTGCAGGGAGGCTTAGACACATGTATTCCAAAATACACAGAAAGCGTTCTGGGAAATTTCACCCGAATGAGATTTTATTAAAATAATTAATTATTTTTAATGGCAGCGTAAGTCTAAACTTAGGAAATTAAAATAATTAAAGTGTATGAATAGAACTGGGTGTGAATCTTCTAGAAAAAGACGAAGATCAAGTCAAGTTAATCTTAGCCCTTGATAATGTTTTAATCCGAGTCGTTGATTTCTCAACGACAAGGTTATAAGAAGGACTTTAACAGGCATTTGGAAATACAACAAGCAGATACTCAGTTGCCCAAGAAGATCAATTTTCTCACTAGCTGAATTTCGGCAAGAGATAATTGAATCAAAGGGAGAGTTGCAGGTTGGAGAGAGAGGGCATCAGCAAGAGTCGAGAGTACAGGATCAGGCCGAAGGAAGCAGCATAGAGGCTGTGACGCTAGGACTGCGCAGACATTGTGACTGCGCAATGAGGCTATAGGGCCTCTCTAGTGTCAGAATTTCATTGTGGAGCGTGAGAAAAATTGTTTGTAAAATTCTCACAGACATTCCCCTTCTATTCTGCAGGTTGTATTTTGTACAAGAAATTTTGTTGAAGAATAATAAAGAACCCCTCATCTGCTGCACCAGTTTTCCCACATTGGGTTTTTCCGAAGACGATTTTAGAAATAACTGTGTCATTGTGATTGTACTTGTGCTAGCATTTTTTCTTGCATTTACCTTCTGCAAAAATTTTAATGGTGAAGACTCTAGTGTATTTTACTTCGATATTTACCGTAGTACACAATAAATAATTTGTTCAATAAACAAATAGAAGAAATCTAATAAGTTGTCGCAATAGGATTCCAGGTAGCGGAATTTTCACAAAGTTGCCAAGTGATTTACTTGGATTCTTTTGCTCAAGGCATCTGCAACCTTATTTTCTTTACCTTTTATGTAATTGATTTCAAAGTCGAATTCGCTGAGCTTCGCCAGCCATATTGCTTGCCTAGCATTCAACTTCGATTGTCCAAACAAATATTTGAGCCCATTATGGTCTGTCATGAGCGTAAATTTCCTGCCATGGAAATAATGCCTCCACATTTTTAAGGCATGAATGATGGCAGCCAATTCTATTGCTATGCTGGCCCTCCAAACTAAACTGAGTTGCACTACTAAGCTTTCCTATGAATTCTGGATGAATTCACCAAGGGAAGGTGGGTGCTCACACAATCTCACTGAATCACCCAAGGGTTTCCGTCCTAGGGCTACTGCTGAAGTAGAGAACCGGGTTCTCAACCTCTCATAAAAGAGAAATAACAAATCCAAGATGTCATCTAATGGCCTCCTCCTCCTCTTTTACAAATCTGATGGACCCCACTACAACCTCCTATTTTATTATTATTTTAATCATGGAGCACTTTTCCCTCTTTTATTTCAATTAAAATATTCTTTTTAATGTGGGAAAAGGGTAAATTGGCCACCATGCCTCCTCAGGTCACTGAAAATCACTTCCAACCATCGCATCCTATAGATCTTCTCGTTCTGGTTAAAACGAGCTATTACACTAAGGTGTTATGCCAAGTATTCCTCCCAAAATACCACTTTAAGCGTAATTAATTGAGTTACGCCCATTAATAACTTTGTTTTTTGGAAGTTGTCGGAATACAATAGAACGAAAGGAAAATTGTGTGGATGATGGAATATACCAAGCGAGTGCCATCAGACCTCATAAGAACTCCTCAAAACCCCTCCAAAAGCCCCTAGGCCTGCTAAGGACACCAACCTACACCTGTGACTTGTCTACCCCCAACTCTGAAAGTCCATCCTAACCAGGCTATAAGGAACATTACATCTGTCAACACAGGGAGTCCAGAGGTACTCTACCTCATGTTGAAAATAATACCAAGGAGAGGTGTTACTAGGCATTATCCCTTTTAGCCTAGTAGACACATTAATGACTTTTGACTTGGTGACATTTATGAGTTATATTAATATCATGGGTGGAAAAGATACTTAAAAATGGTGTACCATGTACTTTTTCTAATATTAAAGTCACTTGTACTTTATAAAGTGACTTTATGTGTTAAGTACATAGTTCACTTTTCTAATGTTAAAGTGAGTTCAGAAAATCACTTTATGAGAAAAATAGAAAAGGTATACAACTTGAAAAAAGTACTAGGAGGTTTTAAATAATGGGGCCAATGTGTGAGGGGTGTCATTTGGGAAAAGTGATCTCAACCACACATCTTGAGATTTGGAGATTAAATCTCAACCATTGAATCCTACGGCTAGGGATTCAATCTTTTCTAAAAGACAAAAGGAGAAATGGGAGCCTTATTCTTCACTTCACACTTGAGAGAGCACGAGGAGAAGAGGAGGAGAAATTCAAGGAGAGTTTTGCAGCTTGAGGAGAGCTGAATTCCTAGGAAAAGGAGGCAGCTACACTAGCGCAGAAATCGAGGAGCAAGGCCGCCATAGAGAAGCACGAAAATCAAGGCAAAGAGGCACAAATTTCAAGAATTTTGGGCACAAAATTCTGAGAAGGGATGGTGCAGAATTCAAGGCACAAACCAGCGCAGATTTCAAGGCACTGCTGTCACCTACATGCACGAATTTTGAGGTACATTCAGCGCAGATTTCAAGACTGAATTGGCACAGAATTCAAGGATGATTTGGCACAGATTTTGAGGCTGATTTCTGAGCACAGAAATTGAGGGGCTAAGCTGTGTGGCAGTGCAGAAATTTCTGGGTATAAAAATTTGTAAATCCGGAAATTATTTCAATGGGCACAAATTTCCAAAAATTGCATTTAAAGCTTCAGATAAAGCGAGATAAGTACTGTGGTTAATTTTATGTACTTAGACTAATTTCACAAGCAATAAAATCCTCCTTTGAAGACTGGTTTTGCCCAAAAGGCTGTGGGGTTTTTCCGGGGTCACCTTGACCAAAAATAAGTCTCTCATGCTTGAATGTTTGCCTAAATTTTGATTTAATTACAGCTGATAGGAAATGTGAAAAATAGTAGAAGCACTCTTTAAATGTTTACAATGAAAGCATTCTGAAAATTATGTCAGCATGACAAAAACATGTGGGTTGGGTCAAATAAACATTTGCAAACTTGTAAACTGGGGTTAGGGTGCAGAATCCAGATTATTAATTTTATATATGGTATCGGAGCTTAGTTGAGCTAAGTTGAGGCTCAGATCTTCATTTTCAGTCAGGTGATAAAGAGGGCAGCAAGCTACCAAAGTCTTCAAACAGTGAACCATACCTTAGAAACTTTGCCAGAAACCCAAAGATTTCAGCAGTTCAGAGGGAGATTGGTTCTAGCCTCCAGATTTGCTACATTTGGTTGGTTGTGGGGTCATGACTACTGGGTTGAGAGTAGAGGAGAAAGTAATGGGGGCTGAAAACTTTGGCCCATGGAAGGAGAGGATTATGCTTTTACTAGAGGAAGTGGAAGTGTGGAATATTGTACAAGCACCCATTGATCCAGCTCTGTTGATAGAGTTTACTAAAAAAAATGTGAAGGCAAAGAGGATCCTTCTAGATGCCATCAAGGATCATTTGTTCCCTCATGTTTCAGGGATGAGATATGCATATCAGATGTGGGAGTCCTTGGCCTCTTTGCACTAGAGTTCTAATGAGAAGAGGAAGATGGAGTTGAGACAAAAATTACGTAACACCAAGATGACCAAGACCAATAGTGTGACATCTTTCCTCACCAGAGTTTCACAGGTGAAAGATGAGTTAGCTGTTATTGGAGAGACTGTTCCAAACGAGCAGTTGGCACACATTGCTTTAGAGGGGTTCACCAGGAAGTGGCATAGTTTTATCCACAGCTTGGTGGCTAGAGAGCATTTTCCTGGTTGGAGGGGGATGTGGGACGATTTCCTCCAATAGGAGATCAAGAGAAGCATGCACAATGGCAGCAAGAGTGGTGGTGGAGGTGAAGAGGAAAATGTTGCTCTTGCGGCAAAAGGCAAGAGGACAAAAAAGATCAAGAAGGTGTATTCTAGTGGAGCAAAGCAAGATAAGGGGAAGCAGAAGGCTAAGGAGAAGGACATGAGCAAAGTGAAATGCTTTGCTTGTGGGAAGATAGGTCACTACGCAGTTCAGTGTCCCAACAAGAAAGGTAAGAAGAAACAAGGAGTTGCAGCTACAGCAAATATGGATGAGTTTGAAGCTATGTTTGATTCAGAGTGTGCTTTGGTGGTGAGTTTAGCCACTCATGTCACATCTTCCCATGCATGGTTCATAGACAGTGCAGCATCCTGCCATATGACCGGAGTTAGAGAGCACTTCACGAGCCTTTTGGAGGATGACATTGACTTGGAGGTTGTGCTTGGCGACAACTCCAAAGTCAAGGCGGCAGGTATGGGGACAGTATCAATTCAGAGGGAGTCATTACCTCCTCTGAAGGTGACAGATGTTCTTTATCTTCCGGGGTTGAAGAAGAGTTTGATATCAATTTCCAACTTGGAGGATAGGGGGTATGAGGTATTGTTCTAGAAGGGACAAGTGTTGTTGTATCCTAGACGATCCAATATCGAGTATGCTCGTGTGATTGGAGCTCGTAGTGGTTGACTATACAGACTCATGTTTCAGCCTCTTCGCGCTATGGTGGCGCAGACCAGTAGCAATGGTTTATGTGAGCTGTGGCACAAGATGATGGCCCACTTGCACCATGGAATGGAGCTTTCAAGATGTTGAGCGAGATGGTTACCGAGTTGCCAGACTTCAGCATTGATCATCATGATGTGTGCAGGGGGTGTGATTTGGGAAAGTATACCAAGACATCTTTCCAGAGCAATGACAGCAGAGCTGCAAGTGTCCTTGATTTGATTCATTCTGATGTATGTTGTCCCATGTCTCATTGACCAGAAATGAGTACTATGTGACTTTCATTAATGACAACTCTATGACAACCTAGATTTACTTTCTAAAGACCAAGGATGAGGTCTTCCAGCGATTCCAAGAGTTTAAGGCTCTTGTGGAGAACCAGACATGGAGGAAGATCAAGGTGTTGAGATCAGAAAATGGGGGTGAGTACACTGCAGCAAAGATAAGAGACTTTTGTGGGAGTGTCGGCATAAAGAGGGAGCTCATTGTGCCATATAACCCTCAGCAAAATGGGGTGGCAAAGAGGAATAACAAGACCATTGTGGGTGCAGCTAGAGCGATGTTGCATGATCAGAATTTACCTTTCTTCTTATGGGCTGAGGCGGTTAACATTTTTGTTTACTTGCAGAGAAGGAGCCCACACAGAGTCTTGCGGAGCAAGACTCTGGAGGAGATATATACCAGCACGGAGCCGGAAGGGCACATCAAGATATTTGGGTGTCTTACATATTCACATGTCCTTGAGGAGAAGAGGACGAAGCTGGAATCCACAGCAAAGAGAGGTATATTGATGGGTTACAGTGAAACCAACAGAGCCTACCGTATATACCTTCCTGCACAGAGGAAGATAATTGTTATGAAACCAACTCACAAAATAGAAGAAAAGAGAGATCAACGACTTAGAAATCAGTCTCTTCGAGGGGGCAGCCTCCTTTACATTGTGTAAATGAACAATTATTGGATGATACAAATGACAAAACCTCATTTTTATATATAGGAGTCCATGCGGTCACAATATAATCCTATCCGACCTAACAATAATAATGTAAGGGCACAACAATAACAATAGTGGGCTTTTATGGGGCACAATAATAACAATATGTGGACTATAGGGGTACAACAATAACAATAAGGAGACTACACTAACAACAATAAGGGACTACACTAGTAATATAGGGACCTAACATGCCCCTCTCCTTCAAAAAAGTGTTTTCCTCAACGCTTGAGTGGTTCTGGATGTTTCTGTATAAAATTATCATCCTCCCATGTGGAATCTTCAGTGGGTAAGTTCTTCCACTTGATGAGATACTCTGAAATTAACCGATTTCATAACTGTCGAGTTCTTGTTTCCGTGACTGCTTCAAATTCCAATATGATTTTTCCTTCCTCATCAAGTTTTGGCAATATTGTTTGAACTGGAAGTTTGTCACCTATAACCTTCTTTAAGCATTAAGTATGGAAAACTGGGTACACCCGAGAAGAAACGGGAAGCTCCAATTTGTATTCCATAGTATCAATCTTTTGCAACACCTTGTAAGGACCATAGTACTTTGGCGATAATTTATTGTCCTTCTTGGCTCACTTGAGGGACATTTGTTTGTATGGTTGTGGCCGTAAAAATACCCAGTCGCCTACATCAAACTTCTCCCACTGCGATGTTGATATGCATGTTGTTTCATTCGATTTTGTGCCAAATTTAGGTTATCCTTTAAGAGTTGGAGAACTTGTTGTTGATGCTCGATGTGATATTCCACTGCTTGAACCTTAGAATTCTCTTAAAAGATGATGTGATAGACAATCGATGATATCCATAAAGTGCCATAAATGGGGTCATTTTTGTTGTAGTGTGGAAGGAAGTGTAATACCACCATTCACCCAGAGGTAACCACTTGACCCATTGTGTTTGTTTATCAGATACAAAGCAACGAAGATATCCTTCCAAACATTTGTTCACTACCTCAGTTTGCCCATCGGATTGAGGATGATAAGATGAGCTATGAGCTAGTTGAGTACCCAAACAAGAAAATAATTCCGTCCAAAAATTTCTTGTGAAAATGGGATCTCTGTCGCTTCGGACCTAAGTAAACCTGTGATAAAATTCATTGAAACCTCCTCCCAACGTTGACTTGGAATGGATAAAGGTTGTAGCAGACCAGGGGTCTTAATTGTCTGAACTTTATTTTGTTGGCAAACCAAAATTCCGCCACAAACTTTTGAATATCAGATTTGAGGCCATCCCAAAAAAATTATTTCTTCACCCTGTGGTAAGTTTTTAAAAATCCTGAGTGTACTCCCAAGGGAGAGGTCTGCAATTCCAAAAGAATCTTTTGTTTTAGTTGAGAATTACTACGAAGATATAAGTGATCTTTGTACCATAAGGAATCATTTTTCCAACTAAATGTATCAAATGTACTGGGATCTTGCTGCAACTTTTGAATGAGTGTCCACACTTCTTCGTCATTCTTCCATTCCTCCCTTGCTTCGGTTATCCAATCTGGTTGGATAATAGAAATGGCACAAAGTAATGCTTCCACATCATCATCCTTTCTTAAGAGTGCATCTACAACAACATTTAGCTTCTCTTTTTTGTAGATGATTTCAAAGACATCACCCAACATCTTTTTGACCCATTTTTTATGCTCTTTTGAAGATAGTCTTTGTTCCAAAAATTATTTAAGACTATCATGATCAGTTTTTACCTTGAAGTGTCTTCCCATTAGGTAAGGTCGCCATTTCTTTACTGCATGTAGTATTGCCAACATTTCCTTCTCATAAATAGCTTTCTGTAAATAGCTCCCTTTGATTGGACGGCTTTCAAAAGCAATGGGTCTTCCTTATTGCATTAAAACAGCACCAATTCCATTTCCTGAGGCATCACATTCCACAATAAAGGTTTTTGTGAAGTTTGGCGTAGCTAAGACCAATTCTTGGCACATTGCCTCTTTAAGATGTTCAAAGACCTTAGTTGCTTCAGGAGTCCATGAAAATGCATCTTTCTTCAATAATGTTGTTAGAGGTGTTGCTATTCTCCCATAATTATTAACAAACTTGCGATAATACCCTGTTAACCCGAGAAATCCTCGCAAATGCTTTATGGTTGTGGGGACTTTCCATTCCTTAATGGTTTTAATTTTGTTAGGGTCTACCTTAACACCCTCCTGAGATACAATATGACCCAGATATTCCACCTCTTGTACTCCAAAGAAACATTTGGAGGGTTTTGCATATAATTGTTTCTCCTCCAATCGTTTGAGCACCCTGTCAACATGTTGAACATGATCCTTCCAAGACCTGTTGTAGATTAGTATATCATCAACAAATACTAACACAAATTTTCTAAGGAAGGGTTTGAAAATGGAATTCATGAACCCTTGAAATGTAGAAGGTCCATTGGTAAGGCCAAAAGGTATGACCAAAAATTCATAATGACCCTCGTGAGTTTGAAATGTTGTTTTTGGAATGTCTTCAGTCTTCATTCTAATTTGATGATATCCTGAACGGAGATCCAACTTCGTGAAATAAATTGCTCCATGTAATTCATCCAATAATTCATCAATCACGTGAATGGGAAATTTATCTTTAATAGTGAACTTATTGAGCTCCCTATAATCCGGACACATGCGCCATGATCTATCCTTCTTGTGCACATGCGCCATGATCCATGATCCATCTCTTTTGGACATAAGGATATCTATAAGGCCTGATCTTTGGAGGAACACTTCCAGGAATCAAATGAATAGCATGATCATGATCACAAAGAGGTGGGAGTCCTTTGGGAGTTTCAAACACCTTGGAATGATTGTCCAAGACTTTTTGGAGATATGGAGAAATAAATGATTTTGATGTTGGAACTTCTAGTGAGCATAATTGTGAAATTACGCCTCATTGTTCTTTCTTCAGAAGTTTTGTCATGACATTAAAGCTTATTATCTTTCCCAGCTTCCCTGCGATACCCCGTAATTCAACTTCCTTTCCTTCAGATAAATAAATAATAAAAAAAAAAAAAAATTCAAGAAAAGTTCTTGAAAATTAAAAGCTATTGTTCCCAAAGATTGTACCATTGTACTCCTACTACAACATCAGCACCAATGTTTTGAAAATCGCGATCGGGATTAAATCGGCGAGGGGAAAAAATTGGAAAAAATCGGTAAAAATCAGCATATACAAAAATATTCATTTTTTTCAATTTTTTAATATCTAAAGCACCCACAACATAAAATAAATGCATTGACACATAAATATGAAAAAAAAAAAAAGTTAAAACTAATATATAATATGTGTAATATCATGTCTAGTGCTACATCACACATAATAGTGAATCAAGTCCTGAATACTAAGTCCCGAGTCTCAACTCAACCTCAAAATATCAACAAAAAATATAATAATGTATCTCATATCATGAGTCATAATGTTATATACAAAGGAATGCACCAAATAACCAATACTACTGATTTCCTCTACCCCTCTTGCGAGAAAATGTAACAGCTTTTCCTCTAGACGAAGAAGCTGGCAAGGCTGCCAATGGACTTTGTTGTGCTCTAGAACCTGAAGCACCAGAACCTAAAGCACCAAGAGCTAAAGGAGGCAGACCACGTCCTCTATCGGTAGCAGGGGTAGGTCGTGTCACCTCCTCCTCCTGCTGTTGCTCCTCCTCCTCCTCCTCCCCCTCCACTACCTCCTGCTCTATCCAATCAAGGGCTGACTCCATGATAAGCCTCTCCGTTGGGTGTGGAGCCTGATTATCTTGTTTATTTTGTATCACAACGTTGGACCCCTGTACCTTACGTAATTAAACGCTGCCTAAGGGGTCCAGGGGGGGGGGCTAAAAATAGATGTAAAATTGCCTTGTAAAAGTATAGTAATTTCTAGTCAATCTGGATCGTTCATTAGGCGGATTGTGTCCTTTCAAGATGACTTCTCCTCCTCCTTAGCTCTCTTTCTTGCCCTCTGTTTGCAAAAATGACAAAAAAAAAAAACGATTTTTGAACCTATTGGGTTGTTGTTTGACGGGCCCACGATTTTTTGGCAATTTTTTCAAATCCAAAAAATCGCTAATTAAATCGGCCTTCCAAAAAAATCGTGATTTTCAAAACACTGATCAGCACCACCCATTGGAATGGAAAGCATTGGACTATTCAATATATGTTCCCCCATGGTTAGCTTGATATTATGGCACTTTCCAGAGCAATTTATAGTTCCTCCATTTACAACCATCACTTGACACTCTGGTGCTAGGTATAGGAAGCAATTCAATTCCTTGGCTACCTTACAATGAATAAAATTATTGGTACTACCTGGTACAATTTACATTTTTCTTCTTGATATGTCCTTCTATCTCGAGAGTTTGAGGAGTGGTAATTCTTGCCAATGCATTACAGGATATGGTCGAATTCATTTCTTCTTTCTCTAGGGTTGGTTCCTGGTGTATATCCTCTTCTTTTGAATTTTCTTGTTCATTTTCTGCCTCCTTTTCACAATATATGTAAAATAATTTCTTCTAGGGACAACTATGACCTTTAGTGTATTTTCTATCACAACTGTAGCAAAGCCCTTTTTCTCTCTTTTCTTCCAATTGTTGTGGTTTCAACCTTGTAGGTTGTGGAAGTCTAGGAGTAGCAATACTTCCATCTTTATAGTTGTGAGTAGTAGGCTTCCTTGTCGCCATAATTTTGCTTTCAATTTTTCTTGCCAACCGGAATGCCTTCCTTTAAAGTCCCTACGAAGCCATCAATCATGTGTTCCTCTGGAATATTAGTTACCCTTATATTCAATTTTTGGAAGTCCTTAATGTGCTCCACCATTGAACCCTTTGTTTGAGATTTATCAATTGGCTAAAGAATGCATTGCTCATTGTATCCTCATAATGTGTTATCATTTCCTCCGTAAAAATTGACCAAGTGACAATTTGTTTACGAGAGCAAAGCCATTGATACCATACAAATGTATTTCATTCTAAATATAAAGTTGCAATACGTACATTTTGTGTGTTTTGCACATTATGGAGATCAAAATATTGCTCCATCTGTAATATCCATGTTACGGGATCATTGCCATCAAACTTCCTCATATCGATCTTTGGAATATGGTGGGTCTGCAATACAACATTAGAGTCTATGAAATCACGATTAACATTTATTTTCTTCTCATCATGAGTTTCCTCTACTACCTTTTCGCCGTTAGGAATCATTTCTTGTAGCAACTTTGTCAAACCTTCCATGTCTGCTTTTAAAACATTCTTCATGTCTTCCATGTTGCCTTTCATTTTTTCATCGATCTTAGCTTCCATGCCATCTTCGCTTCCATTCCATTCTTCGAACCATCCGTCTAAGCTTCCATGCCTTTCTTCAAACCATCCATCCTAGCTTCCACTTCATTTTGGTTACTTTTTGCGAGAGCGAAATTTGTTGCACTTGGTCTCGTAATTTTGATATATCATGTTGCACTTATTCCTCTTCATGCGTCATAGTAGAGCTTTCTGAGGGCTTAATGGATGTGGAATTCTTTTTGGGAGAGATTATATAACTCAAGACTGATATCTATGCTTCAATATGCCCTTGGAATCACTTCAAACTGATTTTTCAAACAAACGTTATGCAATTTAATTATTAAAATAAAAAACAAAACAAAACAAAAAAACGATACACACGTTTTTCTTGCTTTTAAGGTGCTCGCTATTGATCTTGCTATATCTTTGTGATTTCGGATCCCCAAGATTTGAACTTCAAATCTATAGTAGCCCTCTACATCATCTGTCCAATGCCACAGGTCAAACCTGATTTGGATTCTTCAAGACAAAGTTATGCCCAATCTCCCAGAATGACCAAATTATGGATTGATTCAGTAAAACGCACTTGTACGGCGTGCCACTATTTTGTCTTTTGGCTCTGAAATCGATACACAAGAAACTAAAGTTCGTGCACTTTCGGCCACTTTTTACAGAATTTGAATCTGATGCACAGAGAGACAATTATCATGATTTTCCCAAGGTCGCCTCTTTGGGATGAAATCCAAGAGTCCGCAAAAACCCTAACTTCCTCAGATCGTATCTCTAAAAATATAGCGAACCAAGATCTGAAATTTTTACACGACGTTCCTCCGGATTTTGGCTCAAATGGGTTTTTTTTAGCGTCTGAAACTTCGTAGAACAAAAGTTATAGCGAACATGCCACAATGACCTGTTTGCATCAGCAAAACCCTAGAATCCAAAGCTCTAAAACCAAATGTTATGAAACCAGCTCACAAAATAGAAGAAAAGAGAGATCAACGACTTAGAAATCAGCCTCTTTGAGGGGTCAACCTCCTTTACATTACATAAATGAACAATTATTGGATGATACAAATGACAAAACCTCTTTTTTATATATAGGAATCCATGGGGTCACAATATAATCCTAGTCGACCTAATAATGATAAGGGCACAACAATAACAACAGTGGGCTTTTATGGGGCATAATAATAACAATATGGGGACTACATGGTATAACAATAACAATAAGGGGGCTACACTAACAACAATAAGGGACTACACTAGTAATATAGGGACCTAACAACTGTCTTGAGGTGAGATGTGAGATTTGAGGAGGAGAAGGCTCTGAGGAGGTCTCGAGAGATTGATCACATAGAGTAGCAGGCTCCTCAACAAGGGGGCACACCACAGGTTTAAGGAGGATCAGGTGGTACATCAGGATCAGGAGGTTCACCTTCTTCAGGGGTGACAGGTTCACAGAGCATAACTTTGCCTGGTACCGGCTCTGGTGCAAATTCAGCGAGCACAATATCTTAGAGTTCAGGATCTCCTTTACTTATTTCAGAGCCTTCCTCGCCAAGAGGAGAGGCACCAGATGAAGATTTTCCCATACCTTCATAGGAGACTACTGCAGGGAAGAGGAAGGCAAGATGGCTTCATGAGACCCTGAAGGAGGCTTGGGATGCAGTGGGGAGACCCAAGTGGTCAGTGAAGGAGAGCAGACCGCCAGAGAGGTCGGGTGGCTTCGTGGCAAATGTTGTTGAAACAGAGCCAGCTAGTTTTGAGGAGGCCGCTAGATAGTAGATCAAGAGGGATGCCATGGTGGAGTATTCCTCTATCATGAAGAATGATGTCTAGGAGGTAGTGTCGTGTCCTGATGGGAAGTCAGTTGTGACTTCCAAATAGCTCTACAAGATCAAGCATGCTGCAAATGGCATTGTTGAGAAGTTCAAAGCTCGTTTTGTGGCGCGGGGGTTCTCACAGGTAGAGAGAGTTCACTATGAGGGGACCCTTGCATCATTGAGAAGTTCAAAGCTCGTTTTGTGGCACAGGGGTTCTCACAGGTAGAGGGAGTTGACTATGAAGGGACATTTGCATCGTTTGCTCGTTATACTTCCATTAGAGCAGTGATATCTATAGCAGTTGAGTTGGATGGAGGATTCACCAGATGGATGTGAAGACTGCCTTTCTCAATGGTGTTATACAAGAGGAGGTGTACATTGAGCAACCTGAGGGCTTTGAGTTGCATGGGAGTGAGTCTCATGTGTGTAGGCTGAAGAAAGCCTTGTATGAACTGAAGCAGGCACCGAGGGCATGGTACGAGAGGATAGATGCCTACTTGCAACAGTTGGGTTTCCAGAAGAGTGATGCAGATCCAAACCTATACTTTATTTTGGTAGGTGAAAATCCACTCATTTTGGTACTGTATGTGGATAACTTGTTTATTACAAGGGAGGACAGACTCATCCAACATTGCAAGAGAGATCTTGCTTCAGAGTTTGATATGACTGATATGGGATTGATGCATTACTTCTTAGGGATGGAACTTTGGCAGGATATGGGCACATCTTTGTGGGCCAGGTAGGTATGCAAGAGATATCTTGAGGGGATTTCATATGGATGGTTGCAGGCCTATGGATACTCCTATGATAACCAACTTGAAGAAGCTGCATGATCTTGATTCCGAGTTGGTGGATCCCACTTTGTAGCGCCAATTGATCGGTTCATTGATGTATTTGTTCAACACTAGATCGGATATTTGTTTTGCAGTCAATACATTGAGTCAGTTTATGATGGAGCCTAGGAGAGTACACTGGGTGGCTGCAAAACATATGTTGAGATATTTGCAGAGTACAGTGGATTATGGGTTGCACTATGTCAGATGTGATGGGGTCAGATTGATTGGTTGCATGGACTCAGATTGGGCTGGCAATGTTAGTGACCGGAAGAGCACTTCCAGATGTTGTTTCTCATTGGGCTCGACAATTGTGTCATGGTTCAGCAGGAAACAAAAGTCAGTGGCATTGAGTAACACATCAGCAGAGCACATGGCAGCTATTCAGGCAGGATGCGAGGCATTATGGCTTCACAAGATGCTTCATGGACTATTTGGTCAAATGTTGAGACCAACTACGATTTACTATGACAATCAAAGTCGTATTAAACTCCCTGAGAATCCAATATTTCACGATCAGTCAAAGCATATAGAGATCAGATACCACTTCATCAAAGACTGGGTTCAACGAGGGGCAGTGAAGTTTGAGTGTATATCCACTGATGAGCAGATAGCAGAAATTCTCACCAAGTCTTTGCCAAGAGGCAAGCATGTCTTTTTCAAAGACAGGATGGGAGTGGTGAGCAACGCCTTCCTCGATAAGAGGGAGTGTTGAAAATAATACCAAGGAGAGGTGTTACTAGGCATTTATCCCTTTTAGCCTAGTAGACAAATTAATGACTTTTGCCTTTGTGACACTTATGAGTTATATCAATGTCATGGGTGGAAGAGATACTTATAAGTGGTGTGCCATGTACTTTTTCTAATATTAAAGTCACTTGTACTTTATAAAGTGACTAAATGTGTAAAGTACATAGTTCACTTTTCTAATATTAAAGTGAGTTGAGAAAATTACTTTATGAGAAAAATATAAAAGGTACACAACTTGAAAAAGGTACTAGGAGGCCTTTAAGTAATGGGGCCAATGTGTGAGGGGGGTCATTTGGGAAAAGTGACCTCAACCACACATCTTGAGATTTGGAGATTAAATCTCAACCGTTTAATCCTAGGGTTAGGGATTCAATCTTTTCTAAAAGACAAAAGGAGACATGGGAGGCTCATTCTTCACTTCACACTTGTGAGAGCATGAGGAGAAGAGGAGACCAGAAATTCAAAGAATTTTGCAGCTTGAGGAGGAGAGCTTGAATTCCTAGGCAAAGGAGGCAGCTACACCAGCACAGAAATCGAGGAGCGAGGCAGCCATAGAGAAACATGAAAATTGGGCAAATAAAGGCACAAATTTCGAGGCTAAGGGCTGCACGAATTCCGAGAATTCTGGGCACGAAATTCTAAGGGACAGCACAGAAATCGAGGCACAGACCAACACAGATTTTGAGGCAATGCTGTCACCTACAGGCACAAATTTTGAGATACATTCAGCGCCGATTTTGAGGCTGACTTGGCACAGAATTCAAGGCTGATTTGGCACGTATTTCAAGGCTGATTTCTGAGCACAGAAATCGAGGATCTGAGCTGTGTGACTGCAGAAATTTGTAGGCATGAAAATTTGTAAATCTGGAAATTATTTCAGTGGGCACAAATTTCCAGAAATTGCATTTAAAGTTTCAGCTAAAGGGAGATAAGTACTGTGGTTAATTTTAAGTACTTAGACTAATTCCTCAAGCAATAAAATCCTCCTTTGAAGACCGGTTTTCCCCAAAAGGCTGTGGGACTTTTACGGGGTCACTTTGACCAAAAATAAGTGTCTCTCATGCTTGAATGTTTGCCTAAATTTTGATTTAATCACAGCTGATAGGAAAAGTGAAAAATAGTAGAAGCACTATTTAAATGTTTACAATGAATGCATTCTGAAAATTATATCAGAATGACAAAAACATGTGGGTTGGGTCAAATAAACACATGCAAACTTGTAAACTGGGGTTAACCGTTAGAGTGCAGATCATTAATTTTCTACACCTCACCCCCAAGTGCACTCGCAGTGATTCACCCCCTCCTAGGGAGTCCAGAATCCACTATTCAATAATGCAGTTGCCAGTAACCACGAGTCTTCAGTCAGATCTTCCTTAGATGTTGCTTCAGGATGGCCTCTTCCCAAGATGTTACAGGGCTCCAGAGTTTGTTATCTCAACCCACAGCCTCCAGGGGCCCAAGCTGTTACAGGGCTCCAGAGATTCCATCCCAACCCACACAGCCTTCAGGGACCCAAGTTGTTAGAAGGCTCCAGAGACCTTTGTCTCAACCCACAGCCTCCAGGGTCCCAAGCTGTTACAGGGCTCCAGGGATCCTATCTCAACCCACAGCCTCCAAAGACCCCAAGTTGTTACAAGGCTCCAAAGACTAGCAACTCAACCCACAGCCGCCAGGGAACCAGAGAACCAATCCCCTTCTCTTCTCTTCTCTTCTCTTCAGAATTGCCCGCTGATTTCTCTCGCTTGATGCTCGAATTCCTCTGCCTTCTGTCTGCCTCCTGTACCCTTTGAATGCTTCTAGCCTTACCTTCGAATGAATCCTTCTGTTGTCTTTTCCCTGTTTTGCATTTCCTGCTGCGTCCTTGTGGATCTGCAATGCATAGTCTCTCTGCTGGACTGTTTGTCATTTTTTCTTGTTGTTGTTTCTCATGCAACATGGGCATGCGTACTTTTTCTTGCAGCTCATTTAATTTCAAGAATCAGTCTCTTAAATTCCTGCACCAGCCAGTCTTAAATGGCTGTCCAGCAGTTCAGGTTTCTTGCACAAGAAACCACAAACATCCCAAGCAAGCAATCCTCCTCCCCAGCTCTGGAATCTGTCCCTTTGACTCAGTCCCCCTTTTTTTTTCAATTTCACACATAGAAAAATATTTACAATGTGTTTTATGCGATGGCCATGGATGGGGTTATCACACTTGGGTTGCTGCTAATTCCATGGATGAATATAAAACCCCTGTACAAGAATGTCTGGGAAATTCCAATGCATGTTATAGTTCATTGAGCTAAATTATGAATGGCTGATCCTGTTATTTGCTACGTTGATTTTTGACTGCTCTGCCAGTTTTATAGTAGAAGCATGGGAGGCAGCAAACTATGTAAAGGAGTGCCCTAGCCTCACATAAAAGTAGCAAAAACTTTCTAGAATGGATTGTTAAGCAAGCACAGGCTTAAAATTAAAGTCAAGAAGAAAAGGATAAAACCTCACGTAGATAGTATTGAATGACCAGAAATTCAAGAACCTTACCGAAGATATTGATGCCCAATCTCACGTATATTGGTCTGAAGAAGCCATCAACAAACTGAATAAACCACCATGTGATGTAGAAAGTTATTGCAACCGGAAACAGAACCACACTGCAAAAAGTTACAATCAGCATATCAAGCTCATGTAAACAACTAGATTACAGTTCAATCATAAATGAGCAAAAAACAAGGCTCCATCTTAAGAAACAATTTCCATAAAGAAACAACAAATGACAGAAATCATTTATCTCCGCACTGCACCAGATAAGATAACAGTGTTCTTACCATCCACTCATGAACTTTTTTGAAACCCAGCTCTGAAGGACAGCATAAAAAGCCTGGTCAATTTTACACCACCCATTAATCGCGTATTAATGAACTTTTCAAAACTTTACTAAATTTTCAATAAAAACAATACAGATTATCAACAAAACCATAAGTAAATGTAAGCACCATCAAAATGAAACTGCTAGAAAGCTAGATGGAAAAGGAAAGTCGCAAAGGTTTCAAAAAAAACATTTTTGGAAGCCCTTGAAGACCAATCCACTTTTCAAACAACTAGAGAGAATTGACATAAATGTCCTATATGTTTTCTTCATCTACCAATTCAGAGAATACAAGCCCATGGCATAATCCATACAATATAGCTTAAGAACAAAACAAAACAACTAACAGGTAATTAGTAACTGCAATGATATGCAACAATCATTTCCATGCAAATGACAGATCAAAAATCTCGAACCGATATGTGTGATTATATACCAATAATAAAAACCTTAAAGCGTCAATTAAAGGTTAAATGCCCCATTCATGATGCCAGATATGAAAAAGCACTTGGGTTAAAAACTTCAGTAATTGTTTTATTTTTGCATGCATATTGGAGCCTCCTTACTCAATGGTAATTGGGAATAGCTGACATACAGGCCAATTTCTACTTTGATCCCTCAGGAAACTTGTTTACGATGTTTTCTTAAGTTTAGTAATAAACCGACATGTTCTAGACAGAAATTTAAAACAGGAAATCACAATTGCAAGCTGCCACTTTTGTTTATGCGGGTATTTAGAATCAAGTTTTCCAGTAAACAAGAAAAGATAATCATTTAAATTATCATATAGATTAATATTAAGAACCTCAATTATAATGCCCAAATGTATATAAAAGAGGCATTGACACTGCTGCAAATTTATACGATGTGCAGCATGAAAGAAGATTCATCTCAAATGAGCTCAAAACCAAATTCAGGATTGACAAAGCCAAAAAAAATGTTTTGGAGAATGTATAAACTTTCACTCCAGATTCTCTGCAACACATGCTAGGCATCAAGTTCCTTGATAACTACAAGAGAAAAATAGCAGACTGTTTTTCCTCATACTCTAGAGCTCTGCTAAACATCAAGAAGAACCAATTATAGCAATGAGTGGATTAGATTTTTGAACCTCGAAATACTTTAGGATAGCAAGTTTTTTTTTTCAGTCATGGAGGCAAAACAAAAGCAATGTTGATAACACAGAATTATTCCCAAACTCTGCTATATTAACTATCACATAATTGGTCTGCCAGGCTGTGGTCTAGTGGTTGAGACAGGATGCCACCACCATAATGACTCGGGCTCAAACCCCACCAAATATAAAGCACTGATGACATGTATGGGTTGCCCGAGTTTGATGGTCCACACAATTTAGTGGCTTTTACTGTGATAATGTGGAGTTATGGCTCATAACCCACCACAGATCAAGAAAAGTATTCACCATTATAAAAAAGAATGTCGCAGAATTGAAGCCAATTTTGCTATCTACAAGCCCAACTTCAAGAGAAAAACTTCAGGGCTTAAAGCATATTCTCTCTGCATAGACAAATTCTCCTAAACAGTCCAGATACAGTGGCAATGATAGGGCCAGCAGCACAAGCCAACTAAACACTAATTACAGGGTGTTTCCAAGAGCCCAGGCTGGGAAAAGAACAATTTGGATAGAAAGAACAAAAATTAGCAACACAAAGGACTTCTAAACAAAAAACAGCAACACAAAAGATTTTTGGACAAGATAACAAGCTCTAGGCGCAAAAGAAAGCTATACGGCAAAGAAGAAAAAGAAAGTAGGCTTCAAAGAAATCGTCAACAATAGACTGTATGCAGAAGATTGTGATTTACGGTACTTTCAAAACACAATATACTTGAACTTGAAATAGATATGTTAATAAATGCAAAGATGTATACGAGTAAAATTCTCCAGTGTCATAAGCTATACTGCAAAGAAAGAAAGCTATACTGCAAAGAGAAAAAGAAAGTAGGCTTCAAAGAAATCGTCAACAATAGACTGTATGCAGAAGATTGTGATTTACGGTACTTTCACCACACAATATACTTGAACTTGAAATAGATATGTTAATAAATGTAAAGATGTAGATAAGTAAAATTCTCCAGTGTCATCAAGAATAGTAATATAATATATTTCATCTGATTTACCCAGAAGAGACTTATTAAAACAGTCTAAATTTATTCAACAATTCTGACCGGACAAATCTGACTACCTTCATTGTCACAAATTAACCAAATCAACTGACTAAATTTATTGCCATCAGTTAGCAAAACAAGTTGGTATATAAATTAGATGGTAATAATAAGCGGCCAGTTGTAATTTGTAACTATTCATTTAATCCGTATGACTACCATGAACGATAATCTCTAATTAGATGGATTCAGAAGATAGTTCAGCTAGTAAAATCAGCAAGATTTTTCAACAGCTAAAGCTTGATTTAATTATAACCAACAAACAAATTCATAGAATAGCCTTGTCTGGATTTTGCAAATGAAAATACAAAAATATTCTATCTGAATTCTAGATATGGCATTGTCCGTGTCTGTACTTGTTATTTCCTTTATATTTCATAAAATTGTGGAAATTTGATGTGAATTTCCTATTACATGGAGTCAACAAATGTATAGTCCAAGTGACAGACTCGAATACCAGTCATCAAGTTAAGAGGAGTTCAAATCTTTTAGGAACACAGTAAATACAATGCCAAACCTATAGGTTGCGCAGATAGAGAAGCGACAGGATATGACTTCAAGATATCCATGATTTTACAACCTCGAAAAACAAGCAGCAAGTTGTCAATTCTGCTGTTAGAAGAGCAAACCATGTACGACAGTTCAAGTGACCCAAAAACTTAATGAACCGATAAGGGTAAAGCCTGCGTTCTTTCTAGGGTCTACAGATGTGGGTTTTTCACCATTTACTCCCCCGTCTCTTCCGCCTCCTTTTTAAGGTGGGATTGAACTTGTTAGAAGGGCAAACCCTGGACAACAACTCGAGTAATCCAATAACTTCATAATGCCCTGATGTTTCTGTGGGTGAACCCTGCCTTTTTTTTCTCTTTTGCGGGTTTACAGTTATGAACTATTGGGTTTTTTCTCCATTAATTTATCTTCCCTCCTCATTAATTCATCTCCCCTCCTTTTTAAGGAGAAGTGACCATTGGGTTTTTCACAATTCTGCCTCCTCCCCCGCCTTTCAAAGGGGGCAATGGACTAAACTATTGTGCTTTTCACAATTCAGTCCCCTCCCCGCTCTTTTTGAAGGGCATAGTACCCCAAGTCATGGAATCGTATGTGGGTTAGCTATAATGTATGAAAACCTTAGGTAGTGTGTGGACCTTCCAAACCACGGCCTTAGAAAATGAATGCCTAATGACCATGGAGCTACGGTCGAGCCCTATTCTGATATTTACCTGTTCAAAATGGAAAAATGGGATGCACAAAACAAAAGAATAAGAATCCCTCTTTGAAGGTAAAGGCTGAATAAGTGGGTAACCTTGCGACTTGACTGGTAAGCATTGGGAGAACTGGGAGAACTCTTGGCGGGATCTTCAACATCGCCTCCAACGGGAATCAGCATTTCCCTGTCTCCGCTCCCGCGTGCACACATCGCAGCAGCAACAGCTGAAGGAGCTGCCAACTTCTCCTCACCCATAAAATAACTGACACCCACACAATCTTGCTCTTCTTCTTCTTCGATTTCGGCCCAAATTCAACCGGGCTATTATCTTTCACTTCCTTTCTTGGAAACAAAGGCTAAAAAATCTGTAGACTTTACTCAGAATCCCAAATTTCGGTTTCGATTCCAATTCGAGATTCCAAATGGATGAAGGGGGTCTGTAAATCCAGATTGGTCAGCAAATCCACATGCCCACGTTCAATCCGCTCGCCGCGCATCGATTGATCAAATTGCATCAGCCCTTCGTCCCCATTGGCGCCTCTTACTCCTGCTCTTTCCACCACTTGCCTTGCTGCGTACACGTTTCCTCTCCTTTCCCAATGTGGGTTTGGGTGTTTGACTCCGGTCAAGCCAGATAAAATCTTATTAAACCGCCTATTGCTATGCTATTTGTCTTCTAGTGTTCGAAAATACGGGATTTAGACCATTTCTTATTGTTATTATTATTATTTTATAATTATGAATAGGAAATGGAAAGAGTAATAATATTTTATAGAGTTTTAAAGAAAGGATTTGAAAATTTTAAATTATTGTAGTAGTTATGAATCTAGGATTATGAAGTGGTTTTATTTTTATTTTGTAATCAGTTATTGTTGTAGTTATGAATCTCGAATTATGAAGTGGTTGTATTGTTATTTTATTTTATTTTATAAAAAATAAGGGGTGATAATATTTAATGGAGTTTAAAGGTAAAGATTTCGGAATTTTGGAGTAGTATGTGATTTTATGGAATCTACGGTGGATTTTTGGTTAGAATTGGTTTTGAATGTTTTTATATGTCATTAGTGTATGGTAAATGGATTGGTTGGTAAGTTTTATAAAGGTTTTTTGTTTTTTTTTTTTTTTTAAATGGTGATGGGTAATATTTTGTATATAAGTTGGTTTGAATGTTTTTACATGTTATTTTGGAGAGGAGACTAAAGAATAGTATTTTATTTTTGTAATGGTAATGGTAATATTTTGTATGTCTTTTTTTGATAAGTTGGTTTTTGAATGTTTTTTATATGTTATTTTGGAGAGGATATCGAGGGATAGTGATTTATGGTAAAGGTTAATTGATAAGTTTTATAAGGTTGATAACATTTAATTTTATATAAAAAGATTTTTTAGTTGTAATCACATATGTAAATAAAAATTACAGGACAGATGAGAAATCAGATTCTTGTTAGCATTTCATTAAATAGATGGAGAGGGGTTAATTGAAATGTAATGGCTAGTTTGACCTAAAAAGACAGAATTATTAAAAAAAATATCAATTTATAGATTATATTATTCAATATTACTCTATTAGTTTGACTATATTATTTTATTTTTTAAATTAGGTTCTATTATTATTATTATTCATTTATTATTTATTATGTCTTATTTTTAATCAAATATTAAACCTTATTGCAATGTTTTATACTGCTTACTATAATCTAAATCAAATTTGACTCAATTATTTATATTATTATTATTTATATAATGGTTATAATAATCTTTCTAAGTCATACATTTAAATAAAATATTTAGATTTTTAAAAAACTATTATATTTAGCTAAAAGTATGACCTAGAAATATTATTATAATAATAGAAGTAATTGGGTCAAATTTGATTTAGAATTTAATGATAATATTAATAGTAATAATGGAATTAAAAAACATTAATCAAATAATAACTTTTATATTAGGTTTATTTTGATTGTAGTAAATAGAATAAAACAGTGTAATAAGGTTTAATCTTTAGTTAAAAATAAGATATAATAAATAATAAATGAATAATAATAGAAACTAATTAAAATATATATATATATATTGAAACTAATAGAGTAATATTGAATAATATAATTTATAAATTGATAATAATAAAAAATTAATATTTTTTTCTTTTAGGTCAAACTCTTAGTTACATTTTAAGGGCTAGTTAACCATTTTCCTTATCTATTTAATGAAATGCGAGAATATGATTTCTCATCTGTCCTAAGATGGACCACACTGGTTGGTTTGGATGTAATTTTTACATATGTGATCACAACTCAAAGATCTTTTTATACATAATTATGGATCACAAAAGCCAACTATCAAACATTTAATTTATTTATTTTGAGATGTTGATGGATAATATTTTGTATGTCAATTTCCTTTTACAAATGAGTTTGTGTTTTTTTTTTAATAGTTGGGATAAGATATTATTGAATCTAAAGGCATTTTATAATTCAATTCGGAGAAGATATTGTAGTAGCCTATTAAATTAATAATAAAATATAATGTTAACTTAATTAAAATTATTAAATAAATTTAATTTAATTTTTTATAATCTCATAATCGAGGTGGTATTGAAGGAGTGCCTAAGGAAGTAATAAATGATTTAAATGGACATGGGTTAGAATCAGCATAGACTCAGAGTCACCACCTCAAGTAATCATTAGTGGTAGTGTGACGACGTTTGCCACCAATTGTATTGACCATGCAAGGTCATCAACCTCGCACACTCATTTGTAATGAGCCCAATGCTTGATGTCATTGTCTCATAAAATTCATCTGGAAGCTTTTGTTAATATGACAATAAGAATTATTTTGGTTATGTTGAGTTATGCCAAGAAATATTGCAACAACCCCCATCTGGCAGACTCTGTGATTCGGACACTCTCACATTACCTATTTGGTCATGTTGTTTCCATTTTCATCAAAGGCATAGGCCACAGTCTTCCTAACCTAGCCATTCCTTGCTTTGGATCTCGAAGTCATCTTCACAAGTTTCCTCTTTATCCACTCTAACCAAGATTGTTGTATATCTCAATTAATTGACCTCCCCTATTGTGTTAGAGAGCAAGTAATAGCGGAAGAGTGCTCGAGGAGGAGGGGATTCATTGTCGACAATGTGGGCAAGCATAGGAATGCTCTCACTTCCTCAACTTTGTCACGCCTTAAGGTAACCTGGTCCACCATCTTACCGGTATTCCCCTCAATTTTAAAAAGGAAGGGTTTGATATCTAGATGATAGCAGTTGAATATAGACATATTTTTACCCAAATTTTAGACATTGTGAGCGCTCTCCCCTTTAATTGAGAATTTGGTCCTTCTTCTATCTGTTTAAATTTTATGCAATCAGTCTTCCCACCCCTCATAAACAAAGGTCCCCTGTGTTCGAGATCCCCTACTCTCTCAACCGATAATTTAATTTGGGATTTATGTCATTGTGATCACAGCATGATCGCTCCCTCCTATTGGACATGGCATTACCATGCATCGTGTTTTTTCTCCAAGTTCGTTGCTATGCCTCGACAACGTGCAAGGTTTCAATAAGGCTCCTCCTCTCAAGTTGAGGGGAGCGCTCATGAAAGACTTCAAACTCATAACGTTGCACAAAGATACTATTCACACACCCCCAATACCATCCAACAATAAATTGCCTAGGGTGATGATGAAGAAAGAGCTTATCATGGTGAGCAAACAATTGAAGAGGTTTTTGCACCTGTGGAAGATTGGGTGCCCGACCTGTGGACCAAAACCAATATCTTTGTACAATCAAGTTATATTGGAACATGGAGTCCACGTTAAGCAAAGTTGTGTTGGAATGCAACAAGGCATGCGAGGAGATATTGATGCAAATAGATGGAGCATAAATATCTTAGCTTGGAACACAGGGATAGCTCTACTCGGCTGGCTAGGATTGGGGCGTTGCTACTAGAGGCCAAAGGCCTTGCATCACCAGAGACCTCTGCAAACCCCATTAATGTTTCTACATTCTCATAAAGCCATGTATGCTCTTGTTGCTAAAAGATTTGGTCTTCCATCTACAATGATTATGTATAAGAACTTTGTTATATTAGGTAGACATAAATTAGTTGAGCTCAACAAGCGTCTAGTCACTTTGGTTTTGATTAAACTTTGTTATAAATGTTATGTTGTATGTATTATGTTTTGGACAAAATCACTGCTCTTCAGGTATTGGTATGATTTGCCGAGTGACAAACCAGTACTAAATATTTAGACTACTATATAATTTTTTTGACAAATGAATGTTAAAAAAAAATATATATATATATATATAATAATCATATTCATAATCATAACATATCATTAATAAACATATAAAAATTTAATAACTTAATTAATAAGCATATAATTATAAATTAAAACATTTATATTAATAAAAATGTAAAAAATATATAAAATATAAATAATAACTATAAATTAAAATTCACTTTATCATATAAATTAGAATAATGATTTATATTTATTACAGTTGTATTTCAAATCTTTATATTTTAATTTACTTAATAAACATATGAGAATTTAATACTTATATTATTTAATAAATGTTATAATATCACATTCAAATATTAAATTATAAAATTGTAAAATATGTTAAAGAAATTATATGTATTATTAGGATTTTAATATATTAAGGATATGACAATTCAGGTATATAGAGATGTGAAATTCATATTAATATAAATAGTATTATTAAGAACCAAGATACACATGTTGGAATGATGTTACTTGTCCTGACCTCAGGGATGAATGTATGCGCATTTCGAGAAGTGACCTTTCTGATACGTCTACGATGGAGAATAATCTTCAAAGTACTGAATAATCTTGAATGTACTGAAAAGATGGTATGATCAGAGCAATCTCGAAAATCAGAATAAGGGGAAAGATGGTAAAGACACGTGGACTAGACTCTTGAGGTTTGTGTTGGTTGTCTGGTGCGGCATTAGATTTCATTATTGGCCGATCGATGTTCATCTCTAGAGGATCCAGGATGGCAGTCGGCGGGACGGGGTAGCGTCCCCTGGCCTTGATTACACGATATGGGCCTCTTCACCTTATATTATGGTGTTTTCTAACAGTTTTCCTCACAGAGATTTGCAATTCGGCGTTGAAGTTAGGCTTTGGTGCTCTGGTTCCGCTACGAGTTTCACTTTCTCTTCCTCTTGGTGTATGTTTTCCGCCATGTCTGAGCGTGTCCTTCGAAGCTCCAAGGCGGCCAAGAATCTTAAGTCTGCTAAGGACATTTTTAAAAACTCGGTCCCTGACAAAGGTAAGATGATTATCCATGATCTCGAACAGGAAACCAGTCAGGCCAGATCCAGCTTAAACTGCAAGGACATCGAGGAGGAGATGGATTGGATCCCTGATCCTGGCACCCCGAGCACGAGGGGCACGCAATTTCTGTGAACGCAGGAAATAGCTTGGTTCATGAAGACTCTGTTAGCAAAATCCCTTAGTAGCCAGGGGCGCGGTGGTCAAAGAGGCCTTCTAGGCCAACTCAATGGCCTCGGCAAAGAACACGGCCTGCTTGGATAAGCTAGAAGTTTCTCTCAACTCGTTAACTGAGGGAGATGAAGATGTTAACCAGATGTCTTGAGGGCTTCTTCAATCTCTTCGAGTTGTACCTTCGTCATGTTTTAAATGTGTCCATTGAGCTCCCGACGAACAATTCCAGAACGACAATCATCCGTCGGCACCGTCCGCGCAATGTGCCTTAGAGCGATGCAGGTTTAAGTCCGAACACTGGGGGCCAGAATGTTGATGGTCCGGTCGCGGAGTTTCCTAATGCTGAGGGTCCAGGGATGGGCGGGCTGAGTGGGTCTGAGGGTATAACTAAAATGTAATGGTCCTGTATTCTCCTTTTGGTTGGCTTCTTTCGGCTAGTAGTTACCTGTCTTTGTTTTCTTGTTTTCTCCTTTCTGTGGGCATCCCTGCGTGGAAGGCCAATTTTGACCTTTTAGTCCTTTGGTATGGATGTATTGTTGGGCAAGGCGGTCAGCCTCTGGTTTATCTGTTTGTCTATTTCCGGATCACTATGTCTGTGTCTGTCCTTACAGACGATTTGGGCTGTCCAGCTTTCCTACCTTCGGGTATTGGAAACCCTTTTTGTAACTTTTTGATCTACTACAACTGCTTACTTAAAAAAAAAAAAAAAACCAAGATAAATACATCTTGGTTCTAGATCTCAAGTATTTTGAGCTGCAATTCAACAAGTTTTGCACTCAAAAAAAGGTTGCATATTGAGAGATTTGATCTCTCTAAGAGTTTGGCAAATCCAAAATTAAAATGGATCTATGCTAGTTACATAAATAGTCCAAGTTCAAATTTTAATAAATGTAAAGTCTTCGTGTATGTGTAAGGATGGCGTTTATATTTATTTCTATAATAAAAAAGAGATAGGTTAACAAATTGTTGTTATTGGTGTTGTGCACTTGGCTAGTTTTGTCTCTGTAGGTACTCAATTTGAATCCCTTTAAGTCAAATGCACTAGTCTATGTTGATGAGTTTATGAGAGATATCATTCATAAATGTGGAAAAATATCCCTTAGAGATATATATGTATGTGTGCATTCGTGTGTGAGAGAAAAATATAAATGTGGTATATATATAACTTTTTAAAGTCAGTTGGATATAACTTAGGTGATTGGAAGAAATGTTGTTATCTTCTTACCTAACTTTAATTCTTATTTATTATATGTTGAGTTGATAATGAGTATATCCTTGTAATAGTTTTTGACCTTTTTATCTAAAAACCTTTAGGGAACGTGGACGGTTATTGCTCTACTGATTGTCAGGATGTCACGCCCGGCAATGTGGGTCCTTTTCACTGTTGTTTGTATAAAACAATGATTGACTTTATGCTGCAATATACAGGTTTCTATAAATTTTATACAGGTGTTACTCAACCACTAGGCAAGGACTTCCTACAACACTGTCAGTTTATTCAACGATCGGTAAGTCAATTTATTCAACGATCGGTACTACTGCAGGCAAATATGGTTGAAGGATTGATGACCAAGAAGGAGGCTAAAGACAAAGGGAAACGGAAACAAACCAAACCTACTGTGGGCCCTAGCAAAAGAGGAAGAAAGTTAGGCAAAGATGTAATGGAAAACCTCTTTGATGCCTATTCTATAGGCATTCCGCAGCATGTCTGAAACCTTATCTCTGGATGGGAGAGAGATTGTAATACCAAGGAGGAAGGAGAAATACAAGAGCAGGCAATGGATTTCCTAAAAGACCCTGGTAACACAAGAAGCAGACTGTCACTATTCCACCAATCTATCCATACCTACTAGACGCTTAAATGTGTTTTGGCCAAGGCAATCATGAGTATACAGGAACTTTGAGGAGACCCAAAAGCCACCTCTATTTTACAAGAGATAAGGAGAGAGATCCAAGAAATTTGTGTGTCTCAGCATCATGGTATTGTTCGTCTTGGCCGCATAGATCGTCAGCTGCAAACCATGCACCAGGTGGACATGCCCGGTTCTAGTGTAAAGGACCCGGCACCAATTGAGTCATCGGATGATTGACATAGTATTTTCTCTAGTTTTTGTCTATGCATGTTGCGGATATCATTTACTACTTGAAGTTAGAGTATGTAAGAGATAGTAAACTAGACATAGCTGATAGTAGGAGGTTTAAAAATTTTCAGTGCTTGTTGGCTTATAACTCTTTAAGGTGGCCAACAGACCTGGTTTCCTTCAGGCAGGTTGAGGCCATCAAGTTTTGATATGATGTAACCTGTTGTCTTTTTATTAATAGAAAATAGAAAGGTCCTGCTAAACTTACAAAAAAAAAACTTTAGAAAACCAAAACATGTATATTCCTCGCATAAAATATAAAATCTATTTATTAAAGGGGAAATATTATATCTATATATTAAGCACTAAAAGAAACATGTTTCTTAAATCTTTCGAGCATTGATTTCTCTATTGTATTTTTTTAATATATTGTTGGTTTCACATTTAATATGGCAAAAAATTGAATTTTGATTCGGAATAATTTACACAATCCATCCCCTTTTAATCACAAATTATTGAATTCGCTAATAAAAGCTTCATATCATAGAAATTGTGTTACCCATTTAAATCAATGTTGTTTGGTTGAACATGTGAAAACCAAATCTTAATAAGATTATCCTCGTTAAAGTAAAACCTCACTAATGAGATGTTTGTTTTTTTATTATCCTTATAGATGTAGTAATACATGTAAAAAGAACACAATTAGTATTGAGGGATTCTCGTAGTGCATTATATTAGATAACATTTTTTGGGATTCAACTGTGTTAAGAAAGTCATTCATCTATGACCATTTTCATGAAGGTAGTTGTAACTGACTAATTTCTCATGATTTTTGAATAGTCCATTTAGCACTCATTACATCGGGTGATGCTCATAGAGGTGAAGAAGTGGGATTGAAAACTAGTGAAATGAATCACATAACATCAATCATCACTTCCGAGGCTTGCACCTAGTAACCAAGACTTCCCGAGAGGTCACCCATCCCAGATCGCCTTTGGCTCAAGCACACTTAACTGTGGAGTTTTCCCCACAATCAAGCCCACTTAGCTTGCTACCCCATTTGCAAAACCTTAGCAAGTAGTGTGCCTCATGAACCATTCAAGTAGAGCTCCCTTCATTCTTTGTATTTAAGTATTGAGAGGTTTTTGCAGTGCATTATATTATATATCATTTTTTGGGATTCAACTGTGTTAAGAAAGTCATTCATCTATGACCATTTCCATGAGAGGTAGTCGTAACTAACTAATTTCTCATGATTTTTGAATAGTCAATTTAGTACTCATTGCATCGGGTGATGCTTACAGGGCTGAAGAAGTGGGATTGACACTAGTGAAATGAATCACATAACGTCAATCATCACTTCCAGGGCTTGCACCCAGTAACACAATTAGTATGAAATATAGGTTATAGGTGAATTGGTATGAAATAGAAATTATAAGTGTTTTAGGTGAAATAAGTATTGCTCATTAGTTATTTTTCTTTTTATATTATTATTATTAAGAAATATATGCTCACATAGATCACTATATATATATATATATAATAATAATAATAATTTTTGAGTTGAGAGGTTCATTTTACAACTTATTATGAGGCTCATGTGTAATTAATAAACAAATATAGTTACTTTTACTTAAAAGTATTACAAAACATAATTCCACTCATAGTGATATTACAACACAACAAAAAGGAGCTATAGTAAAAATATTTTACCCTCACTCTTATTTATAAATCAAATATCTCCATGTCAATATGAAATAAGATAATTTTATATCAACTTTTAAAATTCTTTTAAAGTAATTAAAACAAAAAAACAAATGAAATTGACATTATTTATATTTTCATATTTCAATTAGTTTAATATCAACTTTAGAAAAATCATAAACATATATGTATATATATCAAGTGCAATAAAAATATTTCAATGTGAAGTAAATGAAAGTAATATCGAAATATATATATATATATATATATATATATATATATATATATATGAACTTTAATGTGAACAATATAATCCATAAATAAAATATTTCAATGATCATGTTAACTAAATTATTTCAATGTAAAAAATTGACATGGTTAATAATAATAATAATAATAAATATACATGTAATTGAAAAAATAAATTTTAATTATTATAGCATTTCAAGTATTATTATTTTTATGTATGCCTTCGTGAGCAGTCAAATCGCTATTGCATCCCTTGTGCCTTGGTGGTGACCTTAAAATTGGATAATAATAATTAAGGGTTAATTTTGAATGGAGCAAATATTTGTTGGAATTGCTTGTTTAAGCTATTTTATTCCATGAATTGAAGGGGTTGAATCCATTTCTGCATTAAAAAATGCAAATAATAATAATAATAATGAAATGTAGTAAGCCCCAAGGGATAGCTCAACTGGTTTGAGCCAGACGTGGGTCCTCTCCGTAATCAGGGAGGTCACGGGTTCGATTCTGAATTTGAGTCCCTTGGGGTCAGGCGTCGTAATCAGCACCGACGGTTTATCGCGCGTACCATCCAGATATTCTGGGGAAGTGCGCCCGGGTTCTCTGCGAGTTTATTCCTCGGAAAAAAAAAATAATGAAATGTAGTAATTGAAAAATTAAATTTGTCAGATTTCTATGGAGTGGGAAGAAGAATACCCAGGTAACCCCTTGGGTTAGATGGGAAATAACTGAAGTGCCCAAAGGACTGGGGGGCTGGTGCCTTAAGAATATCTTCCTTTTTTCTCAGGCCTTGTAGCAAAGGGAGGATGGAGACTGATTAACTCAGCCAGCCTTTGGACCTAGGTGATTGCTCATAAATATTTAGAACTCGTTTCTATTGAATATTGGATTAGGAATCCAAGGAAGTCTCATGCACGAGGGTCGGTGATTTGGAACGGTGGTAAAGTCTTTTCACATTCTGGAATCTAACCTGGTCTGGACTGTGGGTAGTGGCAAGAGGTTAAAAGTTGGAGAGGATCCGTGGATGGGCAGTGTTCAACAGGACTTACTCCCGGGGCATACGATTAAGGCATTGAGGCATAGGGGGATCATCTTTCTCTTCCATCTTGCAGAGCCAGTTCAAAGACAACCATGGATTCAGTCTTGGAGATTGGCTTCCTCTTTTGGACTGGATGAACAGGATGAAAGGGATTTGGCATTATACATTGGAGAATTAAATCTTGCTCATATTTAGCTCTGAGAGAGGGATGATGAAATTGTATGGGACTTCGATCCCTCGGGTAACTATTCTCCCAAGGCTAGCTACTTAAAGTTGAGTGTTGATGGGATTCAAAGGGAAGAAATTTGGTGGTGGAGGAAATTTTGGAAGCTCAATTGTCCAGCAAAGACTCGCCTCTTTATGTGGTGTGTTTTGGAAAACAAGGCCCCAACCTGGTACAATTTGCAGAAAAGGAGCTTTCAGGGGCCTGAGCGGTGTGTCCTCTGCAAATCAGATGTGGAATCAGGCATTCATCTTTTTCTCTGTTGTTCATATATTAAAGAGGTGTGGATGGAATATTCAAGACTGTTGGGCTTTCACTACCATTGGGAGGGTATTTCAGTGGCTCGAGCCTGGGAGTCTTGGTGGGCCTCTACTACTGAGTCAACTCACAAATCAATCCCTCTTCTTGTAATTTGGGGATGCTCGCTGCAACGTAACAATCTTATCTTCAAAGAGAAAGCATGTACTCATGAAATCACAGGTGCTTTGACTATTGGTTTTCTTTTTGCTTTTCCTCTACATATTTGTGCTGCAAAACAAAGGGAGGTCCTGGAATTGGAGATCGATAGGGAGATTCCTTGGGGTTTTTTTTATGGGGCCGCACAAAATAATGCTTTTGGGGGTGGAGCACTTTTATTTCTATCAGTCACTCATTTATTTAAGCTCTTTGTCAGTCTTGGGGAGGGCTCTAACAACTTTGCTGAGCTCCTGAGTCTCAAACTTCTCCTTATTTTTGCTGCAGAGAAAGGATGTTGGAATATCAATATCTATGGTGACTCAATGAATGTCATTAATTGGACAAGGGGAATACAACAATGCATAAATCTTAGACTTGCCAATATGTTAACTTCTATAAGTGAGATCCTTCACATTTTTTACTCTTTCACATGCCAACATGTCTACAGGGAAAACAACGAAAAAGCAGATCGAGACTCTAAGGAGGGGTTGCAGATGGTTGCAGGGATCTGGAAGGTGAAAGAATTAAGGGATGGCGAATCACAGGACTACTATCACCGACCTTTTTTCGACTGAACATATGACATTTTTCCACGACCATCAAGCTTCTGGCTATCCTCGGTGCGTCGTGACAGACTGGCTTACTGTGGCGCAATCCCCCTCGGTGCTGGTTGTTGCTACTTTAAGTTTTCAACCCTGTCTTGTATTACAACACTTCGAATTCCACTTTATGGAAAGCCTATTTGTTTTTTGTTGTCAACTTATATGACACAACATTGTAGATGCATATGGACAATATATTTTTATTTTCATTGATGTAATATGTAGCAACATACAAGTCTCTTACTTCATTGATGTAATCTGTAGTTATCTTTGAACATTGAAAGTAGAATTTTAAATCTCATCAAATGAACTTAATATTGACAGGCAATACATAGTTATGTGTATATTCATAATGTAATTTTGTTCTCGACTGATGAAATAAAATTACGCTTTTTTTTTCCGAGGGAAAAAAAGAAAGAAAAATTAAATTTGTATTGTTATAGCATTTCAAGTATCATTATTTTACATTTTGATTTTTTTATTAAGGGTTAATTTTGAATGGAGCAAATATTTGTTGAAATTGCATGTTTAAGCTATTTTATTCCATGTATTGAAGGGGTTTAATCCATTTATGCATTAAAAAATGAAAATAACAATAATAATATTGTAGTAATTGAAGGGTTAATATAGCTTGAGTGGGCCTAATGGTTAAGAGCATTTGTTTCCTCCTAAGAGGTCAGAGGTTCAAAACTAGAGGAGAGTAGAGTATGTATGCCTGCATGGACTTAGCAGTCAAATTGCTACACATAGTTAAGTCACTTCTCCCACAAACAAAAGAGTTTTATACACCAATTTGATATTAGTGTATGGCTTAGTCGTAACCTTAAAATTAAATAATAATAATAATTCCATATATTCAAGAAATTTTCAAAAAATTAAATCTATTTATGCATTAAAAATAAAATTTAGAAAATAAATATATAAAAAAAAAATCATATTAATCATCATCTATCATTTAAAAAGACAATCTTTGGAAGCTTGCTTTTCGATTTGTTTCAAGTTTGATTTCCAGTTTGAGAAATTAAAATGCAATTCCCTATATTGACAAACTCATGATTTATAAGCCAAACTTCTAAAGCTTTCTTTTCAATTGGTTTCCAAGAGTTTGAGAAATTAAAATGTTATTCCATGTACTAACAAACTCGTAAGGCAAACTTTTAAGCCCGATATTCAATTGTTTTCCGTTTTGAAAAATTAAAATATAATTCACTATGTAAAATTCAAACTTTATATATATAAAATAATGTTGAAAATTTTGATTATGGTTTAGATTTTTGCTATTTTGTATTTTTTTATATTTTTAGAAATTTGATTTTTTGACTTTTGAATTTAGATTAATTTAGTAGAAATTTTTTCAGTAATAATCACATGCAATGAAATGTGGTCGATACGTTTCGAACCAACCAGTGTGGTTCATCATCAGGACTATGTGAGAGATCAGATCCAGACATTAAGTATAAATAGATGTAGAAATGGCTCAACTAGCCGTTAGGATAACAGCTAGTTTGACTTTGAAAAAGTAAATATTCCATTATTTATTTATTTATTTAATTTTTATTTATTTATTTATTTATTATTATTATTTTATTTATTTATAAAACCTTTAATATATTTATACAACTAATTAGCCAATTAATTAATATAATGGTAAGTAATTTAACAAATTGATTAAATTATATAATAATCAATTATTATTATTAATTAATAAATATAATTAATTCTTATTCATATAATTTAATTATAACAAACAATTTATCAAATAGTTAAACATAGACTCAAAATAATAATAATAATAATAAAATTAAAAATAAATAAATAAATAAAAATAAAACTAAAAAATAATAAATAAATAATAAGCATAATAATAAATTAAATAAATAAATAAAAAATAAAATAAAATAAATAAATAAAGAAAAAAAAAAATATATATATATATATATATATATATATAATAATAAAATAAATAAATAAATAAAATCAAGAATATAAGGCAGGAATCCAGCACCTACTGATATTCCAACCGTCATCTCTATTGAGATTAACAGGCCTTTTTTCAATTTCAATGGTCTCTCTCAACTTACGAAGATGGAAATGGTCGATTCTAGCAATGACCTTAGCATCTTCTATGCAAACATTCCATTGTATGTGATTATTAATTGGTTGGTTCAAAACGCGTCGACCACGTTCCATTGCATGTGATTATTACCGAAAGAATTTCTACTAATTTATATTATGGATCACAGAAACTTAGATTCCAAAAATTTAGATTAGTTTAATTATTAATTTTTTTTTTTTTTTGTTAATTCCGTAGGACTTGTCTTTTCTATTATTTAGAGCAAGTTGCCAAATAAATACATCAAGGAGAAGAGCCTCAACCTGCCCAAAGGGAAACCAGGTCTGTTGGCCATCTCAAAAAGTTAAAGGCCAACCAAAATCGATATTGTTTCAGTCTTTCTGTAGCAACTAGAACTACACGACAATGTCCATAATACTTACATATACATCAACAACTATAATATCGCTGAACAAAAAACATAGATAAACAAAAAGAAATGAAGAAACCTAGCCATCAGAAGAATGCACCGGGGTTGGATCTTCAGCAGATGACCCAAACAGCTCCACCCACTGCATATCTCGCAGCTGCTCTTCAATGCATCCAATGCGCTCATTCTGCTTCTGCTGGATCTTGGTCATGGTATTCATGTCCAATTTGATATGGTTGAGCTCAAATAACAGCGAGGAATGAGCATCCTGTTCCTTCATACTCATGAGGGCTTGGCCAAGAAGACATTTAAATCGCCAATACATCTTTACAGTTTGCTGGAAAAGGGATATCCTGCCTCGTGTGCTACCAGGGTCGACCAGGAAGTCCATGGTTTCTCTTTGGTGCTGGAGATCTACGCCAGCTTCCAAACTCTGCTTCTCCCAGTCCTGTATAGTCTTACGAATAGGCAAAGGAGTGCTAGTAGTATACGAATTAACCAAATTTTCGACCACTTGTTCATTGGTTTTACGCCCTCTCTTACTAGAACGCGAACAGATTCTCGTGGCTTTCCCCTTAGCCCTTGATTTGGAAGGTGACAAAGTTGATTTTGTCATACTGGCGCCCATAAATCCTGTGTTAGACAAAGAGGCAACAGAGCGGGACAGTAAGGCTGGGAATCTAAAAGATGCATGATAGTTTTGAAGAGGTGCATAATGGCAACATGCAGTAAGCCAAACAGAAGTAACTGCGCGCAAAACTAGGTCATATTGACCGAGTATATGCCACATCTGGGAAAAGGCGGAGAAGAGACCGAGAATCTCACAGAGCCAGCATACCACTGCAGAAACCCCTGTATTGCCGCAAAACAACCTTACAGAAAAGCCAGAAGAAGACTGCCAAAGACCTAAGATTAAACATGGATATAAACCCACATCATAATTCTTGACAAACCATATCACAGAGAATAGGTAACGAACCCCACAGAGCGAGCAGACGAAAGGAAAAACCCCTGCCTTTCCACCAACCAGTTTTGCATAGCAGCCAGGAAAAGACTTGCATTGAGAGAAGAAAAAGCAGCAAAATAACCCCAAAGCAGAATTTTGCAGAACCCTTATCATACAACAATTATTAAAGACCGGACTTCGAAAACAAGGGTCAATCTCCTCATCATCATGTAAACCCATCACCTTTGCAGAAGCCATGTCGTATTGCAGAGAATGAACAGATTTAACAGGATAAAAGCGAGGTAATACATACCAAAACATTGTAATGAAACGCTGGAACCGACGGAAAGCACCCCCAAATGATCCTGTTATGCTATAGCAGCCCACGAAATTCAGCCTAACAACAATACAAATGCAAATAAAACTAGCATGCAACCGAATTTTAAGAGCCATCTCATCAGCATGCGAAGGTATAATTGCTATCCATCGTGTCCTCATACGGAGATCTTCGATCCAGAGATATGCCAACCAACCCCCGATCAGGGTGCGCGCCAGGCCTTTCGATATCCGATGCCTTAACAGCTTGAGCTGGCTGTCAGTCGATCATTATTATATAACATAACCTCACAACGTCTATTTTATACTGGATTGGAGAGTATCTCTAAATGTATTCATTAATTTATGATTAAAAAAACTAAAGTTAAATTTCTAACTTATAATCTATTTATAATTTTAAAAAATCATATTTGTATTAAATTTAAATAAAATATCAAAATAAAAAAACATGCTAAAATAATTTACAACCATAGACAAATGCTAAAGAGATACATAAATATAAGAAGTTTAATTATTAATATAATCTCAGAGCAAAAATATATTGATATGATAAGTATTTATAATTGCGCTTAGATGTGCTCTCTTACCTAATATGGCCGAGATGTTGTAATTTAATGTCTTATTTAACATTTCAACTTGGTCAAATTACATAAAAATAAAATAAAATAAAATAAACATAAGATTATTGTTATATAAGGAGTTATCTGGATATGGTAGAGATGTTATAATGTAATGTCATGTTTAACATTTTCACCAGATCAAATTACATAAAAACAAAAATAACAACAATAATAATAAAATTATAATTAATAATTACACCAACCTAGATCCATCTTAATTGATCTACCAAGTATAATGAGGGATCAAATATCTTGAAATGCAAATGGCTTTTAGAGCGAAAAGAGATTTGATCCTTCTCAATACTTGGTAGATTTGAAGTTATCAAGAGATTTGATCCTTCACGACACTTGGTAGATCGAGAGTTAAGATGGATCTATGTTGGTATATCAAATATTGAATTATTGTGTCGCTCTTCAATCCAATATCATAAAAATGTTGTAATGTTTAACATTTTGACTAGATCAAAATCAAACAAAATAAAATTAAAATTAAAATTAAATGGTTTTTCCCATGGTATTCTTAACCCCTGATTTTTTCCATGGTATTATTCTCTAATGTAGCATGTTTTTCCCATGGTATTCTTCTCTAACAACATTTTTCCAATGTGGGAGAGATGTTGTAATGTAATGTTTAACATTTTGACTCAATCAAATTACCTAAAAATAGATTAAATAAAAAAGATTAATGAATATAAACATTTTAACTTGTTAATATAAAATAAAATATAAATAACTATATAAAATAAAATAAAATAGAAATAGAAATAGAAATGGCCCATAGTATTAACATATGGTATTCATGCGAAATATAACCTGTTTAAAGGGGGAAATTAAACCAACCTAGATCCATCTTAACTCTAGATCTATAAGTGTCTAGAGGGATCAAACCTCTTGATATGCAAACATATTTTTCATATTTAAGAGTGAAAGGAGATTTGCCCCCTCTGGGTGCTTGGTTGATCTAGAGTCAAAATGAATCTAAGCTCGTATACAAAATTATCCAACCCAATATGGTAGAGATCTAATGTCTTATTTATTATTTTTGGGCTCTCACTCATAATTTTTCTCATGGTATTATTCTTTAATATTACTTATTTAAAGATTAATAATTAAACTAACGTAGATTTATTTTAACTCTCGATCTACCAAAAAAGATCAAATCTCTTTTCATTCTAAAAGAAATTTGCTCCTCATAAAATTTAATTTTCTTAACATTTAATAAATACAAATTTAAATAAATTTAAATTAATCAATATATCAATACAGTAACAATTTATAATACATATCTTAAAATAAAAGTAACCATTTATAATACATATCTTAAAATAAGAGATTAATAGTATTAATAATAATATTTAAATTAAATTAAATTATTATTTCATCAATTTAACGTATATTTTTATTGGTGTTTTGAAACCTAACATTATTGGTCGGTCTTCCTTCGTGAAGGTCACATGATTTTGGCTTTATTTGTGATTTTAGACACAGAGGGCCCTTTTCACGTGGTTGGTAGCAACATGTGTGGCCTAACCAAAGGATTAGGTGTGTTGAGGTCAGATTTTTTGAAAGAGATGTAACCTCCGGTTTTGAAGATGATGAAGAATGATTGAATATTTTAAAGTCTATCCCAAACAAATAAAGATGTTAATAGATAGGGTTTTATTAACAAATAAAAAGTGATACGGTTTTATTAACAATGAAACAGTGGATCATGAGGTGCTTCCTAAAATGATTAAATCTTAACAAGTGATATTCCCTTACAAGCTTTTTGAGATATAATGGTTCTCTCTATTTTAAAGTAACAAAATCTTCCACATGTTCAAGAATTTAATAATGCTCCATAATTTGAATGAGTTTTGTAGAGTGAATGCCAAGTTTGTTTGAAAAATTCAAACTAAATTTTGAGATAATTGGTTTGGTTTGGTTTGGTTTGGGATGGGATGGAATGGGATGGGTATTAATTGTTTTTTCTTAATAATAATGTAAGGGGATGTGGGGATGTGTTATGCGGTTTTTATGGTGATTTAATGCATTGTGTGGTGATGAGATATTCAATATTTTCATAATGAGAATTTGTTACTTCTTGTATAATTATAATAATTTTTGTGCTATGGGATTTATTTCACTCCCGCCTTTGCTTGTTTCCATGATTCTCCATGGACTTTTTTATCTTTGTTTCATTTTCTTTGTGATGGTTTTACAACTTGAATGGTGTGCCTCGATAGTGAGACCTCTAGGCTCAACTGCTTGGGTTACCATTAGGTATGGTTATTTCCTTCTATATCCACTTGAGTTTTAGGCTTTCATTGTTAGAAAATTCAAGGTGGCACCTCTTTGTTGTAGGATCTCTTCCTACTTCCCTTCTTCTATCACAAGGTTTATTGGGTCTTTGGCTAGTTGTTGACGTCGTCATTATTGTTGAGATTGCTTCCTCCTAGACTTTGCCTCCCATGTTATTCCCCTTCTACATTTGTTATCAAATTTGAGACATGTGGCACCCATCATGCTATGACAAAGAGCTCGATGTCATAGAGGCGTGGCCCATTAGAAGCTCAAACAAAATCACTCACATTTCAGAGAGTTAAAGCCTCAACCCACCTATATCATTCCCAGACATCACTTGCAATTCAAGAGAAGCTCACAAAGGTCAGAAGACACATCAAATAAGAACACAGTTTCCTATTAGATATTCATATTGCACGAAAAGTTGTTGTATAGGATGTAACACACCTAGTTCCACCCCTCAATGATTAATGTAACAATCAAGCAATGATATGTGTAGAAGGTCAGGGCGCCTATGTAACAGGTTTGAAGACCGTGATATGTAGGTTGGTGAGCTAGATGTGTGTGAATATAAGTTGGTGAGCCAAGTTATATTATGTGGTTTGTGTGCCCATGACAAGATGTTAAATATATTTTTGGGGCATGCATGCCCAAACATATATGCCTTTATAGGTTGAGGTAGGGAACCTAGATTTGTAATTATTATTTAAGTAAACATATATTAATAAAATAACGGTTGGTTGTGGAGCCCACCCCACAAAAAAAAGTATGGGGGGCATGCAACTCCACAGGAAAAGGCGATAGTGGTGTGGTGTTTGGTGAAGAGGCACCTAGGGCCCACGTGGCTTTGGGGGGTGCCACATTGCGAGATGGAACCATGCACACAAAATAAGTGTAGTTTGTTTGTGAAGGGGCATTCAACCAAACATGGTTAGATGGTGATTGGTAGTAACCGAGTCTTGGGTTTTGGACTCTAAAATTGGTTGTTCACTCAATGCGTCATGGGCTTGACTATGTAACTATCTGAGGAATGGTTATTTAGTTAATCACGTTGGATTGGATCCATCCTGGTATATGAGAGCTTGATGCTCTAGTGTGTGAGGCCAGGTGGCTTTGGTTTATGGTTGGGTAGCCATGGAGTTCTGGTGGAACTCGAGTTAGAGATAGTCAGTGCGTCTTGGGCCTAGACCCTACAATTGATTGAGGGTTAAATGGTTTGGCTAAAAGGGTGTCTAGATGTCATAAGCAACATAACTCTAGGAGTTGCAGGCTGAGACCATTCTCGGATGGTTATTAGCCACCACTTGGGTGCAAATTAAGGAAGCAAGAGCCTGTGGCTGTAGACTAGGGTTATTGGGGTGGGTGCCCTTGCTAGTGTTTGTTATTTGGTTTATATTGTTTCCATGGAGTTGGAGCCCCAACTCGGGGGTGAACCGCGGTTGAGAGTCCATGAACTGCATTCTCTATGGTTGGGTGGAACATAGAAGGCCTGTATCCAATTAGGAATTTTATACATATAAGTATCTGTTGTGATTGAGGATATTTATATGTATTTTTATGTGAAATTATGTATTATGAATATAAACCCTAATTTGGGTATGTGTTGCAATTTTTTAGTACCAGGTGATGTTTTTTCTTGTACATTTATGTCTACCAACCCTAACTAGGGTTTGGTGTTGTTGAGTTTAATGTTCTATTATGCATTATTATTATTTTGATATGCTTAATGCGGTCAAATTAGATGAATTTATATTGCATATGGTGCTTTGAGTTGGGTATTGCATGTAATCTGCTTGTAATAATTGTAACCAAAATTAATTAGTGTAAGGTACAAGGATTTTGGCTCGAGTAGCCATGGAGTTAAGGCCTCGTCTTAGGTTGACCAGCTATTGAAACACAGTGAACAATGTTGTCTATGGTTGGGTGGAATGTGAGATGTTTGCAGCCAACTTGTTATATGTTTATTTAGTTGTAGTTATAGATGATTTGTGTATTTATGATCCACCTGTGTGTGGAACTGTTATTATGATTAATTATGTATATGAATTATTGGTTACGTGAAATGTGCTCATAATGTGTGTGTATGTATAAAGTCATTCTCAAATAATTGAGTGACATTAAGGGTTAAATGCTTGGTAACTAGACTATGTTTTTAGGGTTCTTATGGTTATGGGCAAACGGGGTTACATTGTTATTTATTGTTTGTGCATTTAGGGTCTAATTATGCCTATGTTGTTTATATATTTTGTGTATTTGTGGTTGAAATATGCCTCTATTTTTGGTGAAAAGGGGAAATATTTGAGTTTGGTTGAGTTGCATTACCCAACGAAGTCCACCCCACATAAAAGAGTATGAGGGGCACACAACTCCATGGGAAAAGGCAACAATGGTGTGGTGTTTGGTGAAGAGGCACCAAGGGCCCACGTGGCTCTGGAGGCTGCCACATGGGGGGATGGAGCCATGCACATAAAACAAGTGTAGTTTGTATGTGAAGGGGCATTTAATAACACATGGTTGGATGGTGACTGGTAGTTAGGGAGTCGCGGGGTTTTGGACTGGATGTGCAGTCGGTAAGTCCTGGGTTTGGACTCTATAGCCTACTCCGGTGTGGTTATTTAGTTAATCACACTAGATTTGATGCATCCTAGTACATGAGAGCTCGGTGCTCTGGCGTGTGAGCCTAGGTGGCCTCGAGAGCTTGGTGGCTCTAGTTTATGGTTGGGTAGCCATGGAGTTTTGGTAGAACTCGGTTTAGAGATAGTTAGTGGGTCCTAACCTTGGACACTGCAACTGACATCTGGGTGGAACGTGGAATGCCTACAGTCAATTGGGAATTTTATACAGGTAAGTATTTATTGTGGTTGAGGATATTTATATTTATTTATATGTGAAATTATGTATTCAATAATACAAACCATAATTTAGGTATTTGTCGTAATTTTTTACTGCCAGGTGTTTCTTTTGCTTGTATGTTTTTTTCTACCCACCCTAGTTAGGGTTTAATGTTGTTGAGTTTAAATTTCGGTATGCATTATTGTTATTATGATATGCTTAATGTTGTCAAATTAGATTAATTTATATTGCATATGGTGCTCTGAGTTGTGCATTGCAGTTAATCTACTTGTAATAAATGTAACTGGAATTAATTAGTGCTAGGTACAAGGATTTTGGCCTTGGTAAAATTGTAATAGTCTCATGGGTGGATCTACAATAAAGTATTGGCTACAGAGGACCTGTAGAAACATGGTGATGGAATTGCAACTACTCAAGATTTTATTTATTTATTTTAATTTTTTAATTTTTATTTTTTAAAATCAAGAGACAAAATTATACTCTACTGATATGTGGAATTTAATTCACAATTTAGAACAAAATTCGCAAACATGCAATAAGAAAAACCACATATGCACAATATTTTTGTATGGGAACTCAAGCCTCCTTTCATTAATCATATGAATAGAGAATGTATTACAATTTCTTGCTCGCTCTAAGCACAACCCTGCAAGTGAATAACCTATCTCTCTACTCAATGTGAATATCTGACCCAGACTTAGTCAAATACTGTGTAACACCCTCCTCCCACATTTACCCAAGTTAACTGGTTCGCTAGGGTAAACATGTGACAAGAGGCTACTATGATATGATTCAACTCCACATGTACAGTTAAGGAAGTGGAATCAACACAACACAACCAATCTGGCCTTCTACGCATCCTACAACACCTCCAGGAGCTAATCCACCCTTCCAGGTGACCAACCCCTGAGGGAACTTAACATTTAAAGGGAATAAACCCCCAATTGCTCCCTTGCGAAGGAATGCATGCGACTGAGAGCCCCAATTGCTCCCATGAGCCTACCTAAGTACGACTGTAACCTCTTTCTGTTAGTGTTATGCCAGCGACTGCGAGATTTAAGGCTAAATTCCAGGGCTAGGACCTATTCACTGTCAAGAACTTCATGGAATTTACATAAATGAAAAGTAACATGGAGATAATGATACCAATGCAAATTCTTGAACAAAGACTTGGCTGGACCCCTACTAGCCATGACAAGAATTTCGTCAAACATGTCACAAATATGCATTCTACAGGTCATAATAACATATATGAGCATAGGGTCTCATAATTATTTTAGAATTGCTAAGAAGCATTGATGCCTGATCACATTAGCTACATTATCATCTATTAGGTCATATATCCAGTGTTCATTCATTTATAAATCAAAACATGATGAGAGCAAGACATCATCATTGTCATAAAACATGCTTATAACTAGCATATAACCAACATAAATAAAAAGGATACAAAAGCCACAGATGCCACATATGAACCAGTACATTTGCACATAAAATACCAAGGAAAATAACTCTCATTAATGAATGCAAAATCCAACCGAGTATGGGACTACCACATTCCACCAAAACATAGATTGGATGAGCCAAATATCTCTTCATCCAATCAACCCCGTGCCATATTCTGAGCATGAATATGGGACTCAAACTAAACAAATCAACCAAGGCTTCCCAAGTCTAAACCACCTCACCCTCATCAAGAGAACTAGGCTTTACTACAATCCTTTCCAGATCACTAGGCCATAAACAAGTATGGATGCCTCTAGATCTCTCCACCTAAACCGTGAGGAATTTTTCTGTCTCAACCTCTTAGCTTTACCGTGTATTCCATTGTTAACATTGGAAAATCGTACAAGCAAAAGATGACATTAATTAATGTTAAGCAGAAGGATTTACAGGGCTGAAAGACATTAAGAATCTGGAAAGTATTTAAAAATCTCTAAGGTCTGAGGAAAAATCAAATTTGAGCAAGTCATAAATGATTTTGCACACATAATCCTTCGTGAAGAGTGCCTTTGCGCGCCTTATGACCTGAAATGCACGCAATCCCGGGAATGGCGAAAGTCACTTTCCGAGACGACAAAAAACACACTCCAAGACAGTGATTCCTCACTTAAGCCGCCTAAGGACAACCACCAAAGCCTCCTTAGACATCAAGTGAGAACACAATGGAATATTTGTGGCACACAAAGTAATCATCCCCCTCCCTTGGTTCACCATCCACAATGTACCAAGAGAGGGAAGGAGGAATTGAATTCTCCTATATAAGACCACCACGAGATGAAGAATGAGAGAACACATTGTTATGCTGGCCAAAATTTCCCAAGTAATACCAATAGTGTGTGATCCAGAGTTGAAGGTAGAGGGGACTCAATTGTTGGCCATCCAACAAGTTCAGTCCACCATAGTAGAGAGAGCGAGACTTTGCATCGAGGCAAGCTTAGAAGTAAAAACATCTTTGCATCGGGACTTAGAACCCATGTTCTAGGGGCCCTTTGGCAAGAGGGTTAAAGTTTCATCCTTATTTCTACCAACACTCAATAAGAGGGGCTGAAGAGCCACCGTTCAGATTATTGCAGTTTTTTGACTCTATTCAGAGCTTTTGTTTATTTGTTTTAGTTTTAGTTTATATATGCATGCTATTTCTCTATCTAGTATGTTTATGATTCTAGCTTGTTCCACTAACTTGCGTGACTCCACTTCTTTTTTCTGCTTGTGACCAATAACTTAAGTGGGTAAACCACACCCCTTGAGTTGGTGTGATTTCGTACATGCGTGCACATAACACACTAAAATAGGATTGGTGATTCCACTGACGTTTATTACCAAGTTTATGTGGTTGTGCTTTTTTTTGCAGAGACCCCCGTTTGTGCTGTGGAGTGGAGCTGAATTTCCACCTTTTTCTCTTGCAGTCCCTAGTTCATCCCAATTGACAGACTAAAGTAGAACAACTCCAAAAATTACTTTTGCAGGAATTTGCGCGCTTTTCCTTCCCACAAACGCACCCAGGGCGCGCGTTCAGAGCTAACTTGTGCGCAAACATCGCGCCTGTTTCAGCCTTTTGTGCGCAAAAGACAGAAAGAGAAATTTCTCCCACATTTCTATCTTTTCCAGCTTGTAAAGTGCTTGGCAGCCCATAATACATCTGCCAACACTAGTTGAGGTACCTCGCAGCTTGCTAAAGCTCACTCTTAATTGATTTTTGTAGGCTTAATGTGAGTTTTATTTCAAGTTGATTTTTGCAAAGTTCACACATAGTTTAAGTAGGGGGGAAAATAACTTGCATTCCGAAAGAACTTTATTTTTTGCAAATTTAGGTACCAACACACCTAGATAACTAGCCAAAGTAAGTGGCCCAAGTCCACACATGCTTATTTAGTTTTTTTTCCTAGTGTAAAAGTTATTAGTTTAGTTCAATTTTTGCACTAGGATTTTGGGACTAGGATTGAATTGTCGATAGAAGAGCAAGTAATCTCTGCTGCCTTTTCACCCTATGGTGATCCTAAACAAGCATATGAACACTCTCTATTCACGACTCGCCATCTCCCTTTAGTTGATCACATATATTAACTAGGAAAAATAGAAAGTGGCCCATATCCGCACATGTTTTTCTTTTGAGCAAGGAACAATTCAACATAGTTTAATAGGGGATTTTGGAAAGGATCATCGCGTATCCACACGTTCAAACTATGTGCTTGTCCACTTTTTTCTCACACACATCCACCCACTAAGCAAAACAAAGACACCTAAAACTAACTTGACCAAACTCACTAAATTCTCCCCATAGGGGCCACAAAAGAATTTATAGTTTAAGTTAGGATTAAGGGGGTAGGCATCCAATAAGCCGCCTTGATCATTCTTCATCTTGAAACATAGAATTTGACTGTTTAGGGAGCTTTAAATCCACCTATCAGTCCACGGAAAAGAAAACCCGAGTGCAGCAAAGACCCGTTTCAAAGGGGGTTAGGCTTAGGCGCAGTGTGGGTAAGTATCAGTCAGGACTACCTGACTTGGCTGATACTCGGTACTGTTAGCTGACTTACCAAGAAGCCCAGGACTTGAACGCTCACGTGGGATGGTGATACTTAGTGGCAATTCTAGGGCATCCTTTCCTTATAGGTGACGGTGCAGGCAAGTGCCAAACCCTCTACCCTTACCTTGGTGTATTTTCTTCGGCTGACTGGGGGTGTCACCAGCTCTTACAGGACGTTGTGCCAGCACTCGCAAGGTATCTTCTCAAGGCCAAATTACATTTAAGTGTGTGAGGAAGAATAGGTCTTCTATGATTTTGAGTATCATACACAAACAAATAAAAACCACTTTTTTGATTGCTTGATCACATAGAATTAATTTAAAGGGAAAATTTATTTTATTTTCGCTTTATTTCATGTATGTGACAATAATTTTGCTTTGACCATAGACTCTATCCTCTCAATTTTTTCCAAAACCAAACCTAGTCGACACCAGAACGGACCCAACGAGACCTCGTCAATCTAGGTGTCTTTTGGACTTCCCTCCATTACCGAGAGGGGTTCCAGGTCTTTCACCATTTAGGCGTCAAAGACGGAACACTGCCACCATTATTGGTTCGCCATTTATTGGGGCATCCTTATTTGGGAATCTTGGTCGGTCTCCCAACACCACACCACACACCACTCCTCCCACGACCCCTAGGGGGCAGAAGAGTGCGACCCATTCGGGAAGACAGTCGAATACATAGCAGGGTACGTCACATAACAACCCTCTTCCTAACTAGAACTTTGTGTTTTCGCACATTGCAATGGCGTCAACTTCCCAATCACCTTTCTTAACTTCGTTGAATCTACCCGATTTAACCAAGCTGACGAATGACCCCATTGCACACAACCCTACATGGCCTCCCATGCCCACAAAGCTCCCTTCAGTTATTCCAAAGTTCGAAGGAAAGTAAGCGGAAGACCCAGGTAATCATGTCATGACCTTCCACCTGTGGTGCTCATCGAACAACATCATTGACGACACTATTCGATTGAGGCTATTTCAATGCACTCTGACAAGAGTAGCTGCAAAATGGTACATGGAGAAACCCTCTACTTCACATGGAACCTTTAGTGCCCTCGCTACCGCGTTCCTAACATATTTTCAGATACCCATTCACCATGATTCTGGAATGGAATTACTGACACATTTTAGACAACCCACGCCGTCCATATCTCGGACCATCTCCACGAATGGAAGCGGTGTCGTAGTTTATGTAAAGCAAAACTCGACGACCGGGTTCTTTTGGATTTGTTCCTGAAAACTCTCGCGGAAAATATTTAAAAGGATGTGGCGTAACAAAGGCCCACATCCGAAGAGGATGCCATCAGCAAAGGCCAGCAGCTTGAGCTGATTTATACGCAGTCAGGATACATTTACAACATCATGCCTAGTGCCCCACGCCTGCAACCTTGTCCAGAATTTCTAGGCACGTCTAACTCTGAAGACGGACTAATTGGGTCATTGACCCAAGGATACCTAGGTAGCAGCAGTCAAAACCCCGGTTACACGTACAATTCTACCCAGAACGTACCTCAACCCTGTTTTCAAAGTCATCATATAACTCAGCAAAATTTGACCAATAGGGCGCCAGCGTATCACCAGGGAGGACCCTATCCTCCGGCTCAGGGGACCCAGTACGCAAAGAGAAACAATGACGGAAGAGCTCCCCTCTAACAGGCAGGTGCAAACCAAGGACCACATTATACTCAGTCCCCAGCACATGACCTACCTATCCAGACTAACGCACAGGTGAAATTTTTGAAGCCTTCCCAAAACCGACCTCACTAATATAACCAGGAGAACTACCCTCCTAACGTGGTGAAGAAAAAAGCAAAAAAAAAAGCCAAAAGGGAATCCTGGACAAGGGGGAAACAACTAGCAACGCACTCCACGATCCTAGGCTGGAGGCATCTCCAGTCGGAATTAGAACCAGGAGCCAAGCAATGCCCAACGACAAATCAAAAGGCCACCTCTCCGAACAAACCATTCTTGTTCAATATGTGCTGAGTACGACCATTATACTCACCATTGTCCCGATCTCCCTGAGCTAAAGAAGCTACAAAGTAAATGAGGATAAGGAGGATCTTCCCAACAACCAGCTATGATGCAGGAACCTTTCCCCCATCCAGGGGTGGAAATCACTCAGCAACAAAATCTAGACGACTCTGGGAAAAGTAGCCACGAAATCTACATGAATGGCGAATATTTGTTCTTCCAAACATGGAATTGCAATTACGACACCCCACTAGACACCAATACGTCAGGGGAAAGTACCAGTGCACCGAATGCACCTTTCACCATTTCAAAGATGTCTATCGAACCATTGCCAAAGATGGCAAAGGGACCCAATAGGAGAGTAGGAAACTACTCCAAAACGACCCATAATTATAGTATCGTGGACGATTTAGCACAATCTCCCGCTACTATGTCAACTTTGGAAGTATTGTAGTCATGCCCAAAACAAAGGAAAGCCTTACTTTCTGCATTAGGCACTATTGACCCTGCCGATACATGCTTAATGGCTTTTGACTTAGACAAAGCCACCCCTAGGCTTCCTTCCATGGTCGCCTCCTAGATACCAGTGTCGGTCCAGAATATCACAATTCACCGATGTGTCATTGAAGAGGGTGCATCCACATGCATCATGTCAAAAATTGTTTGGCAAAATTTAGGGTCTCCCGAACTAAAACCCTAAGTCATCACGCTTAGAGAATACGATGGTCGTCCTTCGACCCCCGTCGGTCTCTACCAAAACATCCCGGTCTGCTTAGACGAAAAGACGGTCCACATAGACATTGAAGTCTTGGACGCTCACTTGGATTATAATATACTCCTTGGGTGGAGTTATATGTACGCCATGTCAACCGTAGCCTCCTTCATCTTCCGCATTATGATGTTCCCTCACAAGGACCGCATCATTACTGTATACCAATTAACGCATAGCGAGAAGCGACCCCTAACAAATAATTATGTAATTCTACCCTACGTAGATACATCCTCGGATGCACTTTCACGGTACCAAGAATATGGCCCCAGCCAGTTCAAACCGTCGTCCGTTCTAGGATCATTCCTAGGAGATCCTCCCATTATCCCTGAGTCATCACATGATGTCACAAGGGCTCCGGTGTGCATGATGTCCACATCAAGCGCCAAAGCTAGTAAAGATACAGAACGAGCAGTAATGGCACCGAGTCATCGTCCACGACAACCTCTCTAGCCTAGGCCACTTCCCAAACCCCTTTCCTCTACTCCCCAGCTGGTTTCATCTCCCAACAAGTTTTGGCAACACTGGTGTTACCAAACATATAATTGGCAATACCAATTTGGTACCTCATTCCCCCTACAGGAATAGGAGCCACTCACAACACTGCCACATGGTTGAAGCTCCTCAGTCTTAAGGAGGCCCCACCTGTCCAAGAAACTGTCAAAACCACCCCTGCAAAGGAAATTTCCATTGCAAAACCGGTGATTACGACTAAGAAAACTGAGAGAAGAGGAAAGAAGATGGAAACTCCCACCATACAACGAGAATCAACAGTTTTCTCCATATGAGACGTAATAGGTCACCCTACCCATATCTACCAAGAGCTGGATGAATTAAAACCACTCCTTCGCTCCGAGACAGACATCGTGACGCCGTGTTCCCGTAAAAAGGAACCTACCACCAAAGGTAAAAGAAAAGCATTGCGTACCAATCACACATGCGCTATTTGCAACAACTATGGGCACTATACCCATCATTGCCTAGAGATACCTCGATATAGGGACCCCTTACATGCCATCGAGCGATCCTATCAAGAGGATCCCTCCACCCAGGCATCTAGAAATGAACCTCGTACCATCCTATACCTGCAGGAGGAACGACAGTCACTAAAAAGACAACCATTTGTCCCTCTTCATCCCAAGCCACCATACACCAGCTAGGGACAAGGGAACCTAGTTGCCTCATCCTTTTGAGTTATCACACACGTCGATTACTGTAGACGGTTTGATCAAGTCTTTGATCCAAGGTCACCTCCACAACAGTAATCTGTATTCAAAGAGTTACTAGGTGCGTCGTCTACTGTAGATGGTTTGATACGGGTCTTTGACCCAAGATCACCTAGGAAGTAATAACACCCATGATACTCAGAGAGTTACTAGGTAGGTAGATTATGTAGATGGCTTGATCGGGTCGTTGACCCAAGATCTCCTAGGCAGCAGTAACACCCATGATACTCAGAGAGTTACCAGGTAGGTAGATTCTGCAGATGGCTTGATCGAGTCTTTGAACCAAGATCTCCTAGGCAGCAATAACACCCATGATACTCAGAGAGTTACCAGGTAGGTAGATTCTATAGACGGCTTGATCAGGTCTTTGACCCAAGATCACCTAGGCATCAGTAGTACCATGCACATCGATTTTGCAGACAGTTTGATCGGGCATTTTTCCCAAGATCACCCAGGCAAAAGTAGTACCATGCACGTCGATTCTGCAGACAGTTCAATCGATGTCTTTGGCCTAAGGAAACCTAGGAAACAATAATCAATACCTTGGATACTCATACGATTCTACTCAGAACGTATCACAACCTAACTATCATGAAAGTCATTCCAGCACTCATATACCAACTAGGGACAAGGGAACCGATACCCCCCATTCCCCACAGAGAATGGACCACTGGCGCAATGTGATGCGCCGGTCAATCTTGTGCAATCTTTCCTAGGCTCATCAACAACCATAGAACTAGAAGAATGATGAAAATCCTCCAAATGATGCAAAAATAATCCAAGGAACAAATAAAAGGGAGATCCTGGACAGGGGGCAGTAACCAACAATGCCCCCTGTGATCTCAGTCTGGGGGCAACCTTAACTGAAATCAACTAGGAGCCAAGTAACAACTCCCAAGGGAAAACTGGAGCTTAAAGTATCTGATCACCAGACCGAAAGCAGCACTGTGATCAACACTCCATAACGCCCAGAGGCGATGCCACACATTTGCACTCCCAAAAAAATATAAATTTTCAGCGCCGACAGGTATGCCCTCTCTCATCTTATTTTTTTTTAAATCTCATGACTTTCAATAATATTTGATAAAGAAGATGCTTTCACTTGAGGTAGTTTTTTTTGCAAGAAAAGCTCGCAAACCATTCACAACTCCATCCACTGAAGGTTCTAGAGCAGGTATCATTCTACCCCCAGCATGATAGAGTCCCAGTAAAATTTGCATATCCTGACATCATTTATGCATGAGATATCAATCATATGTTCCACATATCTGACCGTGTTTGTCATCACCTCACCCTGCACATGATAAACATCCTCGTTGGTCAGTAGGGCCTCCCCTCCATGGAACTCGTCACCCACAGTAGACCAAATATCACAGCAAGAGTGACGCCGTGGCCATACCACTTTAATTCGGGAAGCACCTCATGCCCATCCATTCACCATGCATAAAGGTCAAGTTTTACCATACAAACTAAAACCCCCTTCCTGGACAACCAGGTTGTATAAGTAGATCAAAAGCGCACCACTGCGCCTCGCATTTGGCCCATCATACATCCACCAACATAATCCCATCTGCGATAATTTTTCATCCGCTTCATAAACCCCACACATAAGACCAACCAATGGGGCCCCCACCCTCAACAAAAAACCTTCCTCACAACATCAGTGAGTAAACACTTTCATGTTTTGGGGCACTCATCTCTGTGTTTTGTACAAACCAAACCCCATTATTTTATTCTTTTGGTAAGTGTAAAAAGACCGCAAATGGTGCACTACATCCCCCATGCTCTCATTCATCTTTTCTCCCATGGCAGCAGTCCCTGAACACCCTTGGTTGGAGTATCACACCCCCACACACAAGCCACCATGACACTCATAGCCAGTCTTTACCCACCCTGGAATTCCTACCAACTCCAGGGATTTCCACATTAAAAATAACTATGATTGCCGCCAAGCTGCTTAGTACACTTCGACCTTGGGCCACTGAATCCCCATCATCATTTTTTAGTCACCCCTCACCAACATGCCTATGTTAAACCCATCACATCCAGGTCCGTAACCCTTCATGTCAGCGACCCCTCGTTCGGTTGACGCTTCCTTTTTGTCGACTTCAACGCCTATTTTCAAAAAATGAAGTTGTACCTTGGATCACCCCTCTCCATAAAAGGGGCATACTCGGGTGGCATTATGGGAGACATCATTGCCCACAGATGTCATCGATCATCCTGACATTCGACTACAACAAAATCTTTCATGTCAAGATGGTATCGTACCTTACAACCATTGCACTTTGATCAAATTCGTCGAAGACCCGTGCCTTCATAAGCGTCTCTTTCAGCAATGCTTACAAGGGAAGGTCCCGGCCAACACCTATGCGTTCAGTGTGCAGCTATATGCCATACCAAGTTTATGCATATGGGTACCACATTCCACCTATTGTCAAAGAAAAAACGCCCTAGAGGGCATCAGTAGTCGTCGCCAGCAACAACCAGATCACTACCATATCAGTGACACAGATAGAACATGTATCTGTCAAATAGATTTGTTTAACTAGCCACAGCATCACGAGCATGGGACATGCCCGCCTCATAGAAAATTTGTATATATATTGTATTATATTTGCTTACAGGGATCCCATAGGACATGGTCATTCTTCGAACCGGTGCAGGGTGTTTCCAATTCTGAGATTCACGCAGGTCTCTCTCTCTCTCTCTCTCTCTACGCACGATATACATAAAAGAAACTATAATTTATTTAGGCTATACAGTTCTTCCTAGACCTCACACATTAGGGGGAGACTGTAAACACTATAAAATCGTACAAGCAGAAGACGACATTAATTAATGTCAAGCAAAAGGATTTACAGGGCTGAAAGACATGAGAGAATCTGGAAAGTATTTAAAAATCTCTAAGGTCTGAGGAAAAATCAAATTTGAGCAAGTCATAAATGCTTTTGCACGCATAATCCTTCGTGAAGAGCGCCTTTGCGCGCCTTATGACCTGAAATGCGTGCAATCCTGGGAGTGGCGAAAGTCACTTTCCGGGACCACAAAAAGCACACTCCAGGACAGTGATTCCTCACTTGAAGCTGCCTAAGGATAGCCACCAAAGCCTCCTTAGACATCAAGTGAGCATACAATGGAATATTTGTGGCACACAAAGGAATCATCCTCCTCTCTTGGGTCACTATCCACAATGTACCAAGAGAGGGAAGGAGGATTTGAATTCTCCTATATAAGGCCACCATGAGATGAAGAATGAGAGAACACATTGTTATGTTGGCCAGAATTACCCAAGCAATACCAGCAGTGTGTGATCCAGAGATGAAGATAGAGGGGACTCAATTGTTGGCCATCCAACAAGTTCAGTGCACCGTAGTAGAGAGAGGGAGACTTTGCACCAAGGCAAGCTTGGAAGTAAAAACATCCTTGCATCGGGACTTAGAACCCATGTTCTAGGGGCCCTTTAGCAAGAGGGTTAAAGTTTCATCCTCATTTCCTACCAACACTCAATAAGAGGGGCCAAAGAGCCACTGTTCGAATTATTGTGGTTGTTTGACTCTATTCAGAGCTTTTATTTACTTGTTTTAGTTTTAGTTTATATATGCATGCTATTTCTCTATCGAGTGTGTTTATGATTCTAGGTTGTTCCACTAACTTGCTTGACTCCACTTCTTTTTTTCTGCCTGTGACCGATAACTTAAGTGGGTAAACCACACCCCTTGAGTTGGTGTGATTTCGTACATGCGTGCACATAACACACTAAAACACCTGCCATTACCAGTCAAGGGATTCCTAGGCCTATGAGGTCTCCACCCTCTAGGCTTTACCGTGTATCCCAACTCGGGATTCCTAAGCCTATGAGGTCTCCACCCTCTGGGCTTTACCATGTATCCCAACTTGGGATTCCTAGGCCCAATCAAGGGTACTCACCACCGAGATTTACCGTGTATCCTGCTATTCATCCGTCAAGGGATTCCTAGGCTCAATTGACGTGTTCACATCCAGGATTTACCATGTATCCCATCCCGGGATTCCTAGGCCTTGTGAATAATCCTGAGACTATCCCACTCAACTTAGAGTCCATCTGATAATCCAGTTCAACCAAAATATGAGAACCCCATCACACCATGGATATCCAGAAATGGAAAGGAAAGGTTGAAGAACATTGTCACACCATGAAAAACCCATTCCGATGACAACAAGAGAACCAATCACACACATGCATGCCAAATCTAGCAAGGAATTCATACATGCAAATCGATACCTGCAAGTAAACCCATTGTATTTGCTTGATCCTGCTCTTCCTTGCTTTACCTTTTCTTCCTCTTTGCCTTCTTTGCCTTTCTTGATCCAAAGTTGAAATGCTCCAAGAAAACTCTAACTGTTCAAGAGTGAGAGAGAGAGAGAATAGAGAGAAAGTTCCAAAATTGAACTGACCAAAATTCATGAATTGATCCTCATAAGCCTTTTTATTAATGCAGCCTCTATTTTCTTCATTTTCATCATTTTTCCTTCATTTTCCTCCTCACATGCAACCTGTGACCTTTCACCTTCCTTTTCTCCTAATTTCCATTATTTTCATAAATAAATTGCCAAAAAGTGCCATTTTTCATTTCCAAAGCCTTTGCCAATTTCCTTAGCCATAATAGCCGAAATGAAAACCCACACTAGGATGTTTTTCCCAACATTCAACTTGGAATAAGTGTCCCATAACTGTGGTTATTGTTTTGCCTTCATTAACTTTTATTACATGGAATTTTCACCACGGTTGTTACAGAACCCTCCCCCGTGGGGGAACACCATCCTCGGTGTTCGATGACACCTACAACCAATAATATTGCTGGAAGCAAAACATACTGCCCATGGAGATTTATAACTAAGATCGTTGCAATATTTACAATGATCAACCTGCTGAGAAGCAAACCAACATGACAAGCATAACAACATGACAACTAAATTGACATGACACCATACCACTTATTGGAGCTTTATAACACAACTCATGGCGATATTTACATCCATATACATATGTACATAACAAAAGTTTCACATCAAAACATATACAAAAAACATTCGCTCAACCAACGAATAAAGAAGGATACATAGCCCACATTTGATCCACCATCTCCTACGTAGCTTCATTGGGCCCAAATTATTTCTGTTGCACTTTCACCTGATCGATTGCTTGGTTCCAGAGCATGAGCATCTTTCTCTGCAATATACACTATGGTTCCAACTGGAATTCTCCTTCTGGCTCCATGTGTAATACAGATCATTCAATCGCATGATCAACATCTTTAACATACTTTTTAATCAATCACACATGGAAAACATCATGGAATTTAACTGTCAGAGGAATTGCAAGTCTATAGGTTATTGTCCCAATCCTTTTAAGAATCCTGAAAGGTCTAAAAAATCGAGGTGTCAGCTTGGGAGATGATCCAATTCGCAAGGATATCTTCTTGGGCTTGAAGTACAAGTACACCTGTTCCCCAACCTTAAAGTCCTTAAACAACATGCTACAATTTGCATAGATTTTCTGCCTATCCTATGTTGCCTTTAGATTCTTCTTGATTACCTACATTTTATGTTCCATCTCTGCCAACATGTCCGACCCAATCAATACCATATTCACTGAATCACTCTAATTTATGTGATCTGAACTTAAATAGGAATGCAACAGAATACAAATATAACCATAAATACAAATATGCAACATAACTAGTACTTGATTTCATCAATATCAAAGAAGTGAAATATGCTTACATACATAATGGAAATAAACTAGCTCGGGCGATGGTAGCTTATCTATGAGAATATATGTGGCAGCTACATGCCTTTGAATTGTGTTGCAATGAGGTTCAAGGGCCTTTTTATTATTATTGAAAAACAATATAAAACCCTAACCCCAGGAGATGAAACACCAAGAGTTTGCGGGTCTCGTTGGGGTTAGTTGGACAACCAACTTTCGAGGGGTCCTAACTGGGTCATTATCTCCATTTGGCATGTACGATACCTCATTGGAAATATCTCTATGAGTACTACATGATTTTATACATTCCCCTACCTATGGCTATGTATGCGCTGCAGACCTCAAAAAAATGTCGTTTAGGGGGTCAAAGTTGCTCTGAAAGTTCATGACTCGAAAAACTACTAAAATAGTAAATGTTGCATAAACAAGGAAACTGATGAAACCGATTGGAGGTCTAGGTGGAATAGGCGGGTGGCCACCAATATCCACCTGGATCATGATGGGAGTATTACAAATCTTCCCATACAATGCCTCAAACAGACTCATCATTAGTGACTCCTAGTAACCATTTTTGTAAGCGAACTTAACCAAAAGAAGGTACTCCTCCCATATCCTTTGTTGATGGATCACATACATCCTCAACATTTCCTCCAATATCCTCCTGACCCTCTCTGTCTTTCCATTTGTCTGGAGATGATAAGCTATAATGAATGCTAGCTTTTTACCTAAACCTGCAAACAACTCCTTCCAAAACTTGGAAGTGAACTTTGCATCCCTGTCTGACAAAATATTCTTTGGAACACCATGCAATATGACCACATCTCTGATGAACACATGTGCCACATCACTATCTGTATACATAGTCTTCACTGGAATGAAGTGTGCTACCTTAGTCAACCTATCCACCACAACCATGATGGAATCATGATGTCTAGATGTCCTCGACAAACCAGTAATAAAATCCATGGAAATGACCTCCCATTTCTCTGGAATTGAAATCGGTTGTAGAAATCCACGTGGATGTTTACATTATGCCTTTACAAGTCTACGGTCCAAACATATAGCCACAAAATCTACCACATCCTTCTTCAGATTTATCCAATAATAAAATTTCTTCAATGTTGTCAATGTCTTCTAGTATCCTGGGTGACCTGAATATGGTTTTGCATGAAACTACCTCAATATAATCTTCTTGAGCTCACTACTATCTAGCACATATATCATGTCCCTAAATCTAATCAATCCATCTGTTGAGAGATGATAGTCCACATCCTGTGCACCTATACCACTACCTGTACCTAAACTCTTTTGTAACATGTGCCTAAGCTCTCTATACCTGCCATCCTACTGACCTTCTTGTAAGATCTGATCTTATAAGTCTGTCCCTTAAGAGCTCATAGCTGCCATATGTTTCACTTGTACCCGCATGATAAGAGCATTTTCAACTCTGTTCTCTTTACCCTTGATGTACCTAATCTCAAATTCAAACTCACTGATCGTGGAAAACCATATAGCTTGCCTGGCATTCAGATTCAGTTGATCAAACAAATATCTCAACCCACTATGATCACTCATCAATACAAACCTCCTTCCAAGAAGATAGTGCCTCCACAACTTCAATGCATGAATGACTGCTGCCAACTCAAGATCATCTTTTGGATAATTTTGCTCGTGCTCATTCAGTTTCAGTGACTCATAGCATATTACCCATCCCTCATACATAAGAACTCCACCAAGCCCTCTCTTGCGAGCATCTATACACACTATAAATTCTCTGTCCGGATATGCAATCTTTAACACTGGAGCATTTGTCAAAAACTGCTTCAGCTGTTCAAAACTTGTTGCACATTCATCTGTCCATTCAAATTTCTTAGCTTTCCTATGCAATGACGTGATAGGATATGCAATCCGAGAGAAGTTCCCGATGAACCTCCTATAATAACCTGCTAACCCCACAAATGATCTTACCTCATCCATGTTTCTAGGAGCTTCCCACTCCATGATATACCTTATCTTCTCTAGATCCACTTTTATGCCTTCCTCAGAGACCACATGACCCCAGTAATGTACCTATGTCTGAAAGAAACTGCATTTACTGAACTTAGCATATAGCTGATGCTCTCTCAACAATCTCAACACTACTTATAAATGATCAACATGTTCTTCCTCATTCTTAGAATATTTCAAGATGTCGTCAATGAATACAATAAAAAACTTGTCCAGATAATGACACAACACACTATTCATCAAACACATAAAGGTAGCTGGAGCATTATTCAAATCAAATGGAACTACATAAAACTCATAATGCCCATACCTGGTCCAGAAAGTTGTCTTGTAAATTTCCTCTTCCTTGATGCGTACCTGATGATATATGGATCTCAAATCAATCTTTGAGAACATTGTTGCTCCCTTTAGCTGATCAAATAAGTCATCAATCTTTGGCAACTAGTACTTGTTCTTGTTTGTCACCTTGTTCAATTGTATGTAATCAATGCACAACTGGAGAGTACCATCCTTATTATTCACAAACAATACCGGTGCACCGAACAATGATACACTTGGCCTAATGTATCCTTTGTCAAGCATTTCCTTTAACTATAGCTTCAACTCTACTAACTCTTAAGTGCTCATCATGTACGATGCCTTTGATGTCGAAGTCACCCCTGGTACCAACTCAATAGAAAATTTCACTTCTCTAAGAGGCGGAAACTCTGATATCTCTATTGGAAACACATCCTGAAATGGTTGTAAGATCGGGTACATGCTCAATATCTCTGCATCCTCATCCTCCTTACCTTTATCAATAGAAATGTTTACTGCAAATAACACACACCATTTTCTGTGACTGCACTTTACTTGCATAGATGTCACCATCCTAACTAATGTTCCTTTCCTCTTATCCGGTAAGATTCTTTGTAATCCATTGTCATTCAAGCACTCAATAGCTTTGTCATATGAAGATATAACCAATCCATACCCAAAGTCATATTATAGGATTCCAACGATAATACATTCAAATGTGTTAATGTAGGTGCTATAGGCCTTTTTTTCAGATCTAATTAAAGTGAGCCTCCTAATGGGATCAACCGACATCCTACTCCCCTTGTTATCATCTTGCACAAATCCCTAAGAATGTACCTTTCATCTCTTATAATTTCAACCCTAAAATGCCCTATCTGTGCCAGTTTGAGGACCAATACTCCATGCAAGCCTACTGGGGTGAGTTCACCTACATGTTACTCCATTGTAGCCAACGTTGGTCACCAACAGGTTTCCCTCCTTTGCACCTACGTTGGTTCTAGAATTATGGGAGAATGGTCGAGATTCCAAAAGATTCACCTTCTAGGAGTTTCTAGAAGTTGTTTCAACTACTTACCTTGGCTTGACATTTGGATCTTATCTTACCCTAGTTTGTAGTTTTCACCACTTATCCTTTTATCATATCCCTCCATCAAAGGTTGATCTAAAGCCTTAGAATGGTAATTGGATAAGAACTCCCAAATTACCCCTCTCTTTTATATATTTACCCTCTCATATGCAAGAGGTATTGCTTGGCTTTGGAGAGTGATTTTGCCCTTATGATGTTGTAGTAAGTAGTTATCATCTTGTGCATAAGGTGATTGGAGGTGCATATTGTGACAAGGAAAGGATGAGTTAACAACTTGGAGGAGCTCTTCTAAAATATCATCTGCCACTTATGGTTGTAATCTCCTTCCATTTATATTAATTGAAATAATTATATGTTTTCCTATATCTGATGTCATTATTTCACTTATTTCAATACCATGTTGATCTATTGAATAAAGTACTTAGATGATACTGCATACATCTCATAGTTTCTTGGATTGTGTTATCTGACTGCGCAGGATCTAATTTTGGCGATCAGAGCTGGAATTGGAGCTTCCAAGCTAAATAAGGAGTGAAGCATGTGACGGATTCTAGGCAGGCCTCACTCCATCATATATTTTCTTTAAGGAAAATAATTGGGTTCCTTGTCTCTTTGTTGTTCTAGGTTGACCACCAAACCTATGGGAGATACCTTTGTCCGCAATCGTAAACACCGTATAAAAAATTGAAGACCATATTGGGGAACGGAGTACTCCCTTGGAGGTTTTCCTTTTCCTTTTGTTTGATTACCTCCTTGAAAGACCTTTGTTGCATCATACAACCAAGAACAAACCTAGGAAGTGGTTTCATTCAACCTTTTTTTGCAAATTTTGTGCCGAAAACCTCTTTCCCACGCCCAACACTCCCCTAGCGCCTCTGACAAAGCATTGCACCTCACCTTGGCCCACTCTATCCCAACGTTTCAAAGCACTGGTGCCCTCTCTGCACCAACGTTGGTCCCTATTTTTGCACAAGTTTTGCCTTGGTTTTTTAGCCCCTTTTTCATCATCCTGCTTCTAGTTGAGCTTCCTTGATTCTTCAGTGTCTTTTGGTCTCTCTAAAACCTCCTTTCAGTTTGCATTTGTGTTTGTTTACCTTTGATAAGAATTGGTTTCAATTTTTCTTTGTTTTATTGTTTGGTCTCTTGCAACCTTTTTTATTTGATTGTTGATCACTTCGATGAATTTTTGTTCGACTCCTCATTCTAAAAAGTGTAATTGAATCAGTAATCGAGCATTTGCATCTTATTTTTCTTTATTTTGGAAATAAAGTGTGGTGAAAAGAAAAAAATTGCATTTGGAATTTAGGTTTTTGCATATACATTAGATTAGGAACAGTTGCATCGAAAAGGGAAATTACATCTTGCATCTTTTTTGTTGCATGCTCTGTGATGGATCTTGATTGTTTCTTCCCTTCCTTAGCTATATTTTCATTGAAAGAGAAGAGATTCGTGTTTTCTCATGCTATATTTGCATTTTAGGATATTCAAGTTACATTTGTGGTGAGCCCTAAAGCTGTAACTTAATCAAAGATAAACACTAAAATTGTTGAATCAACCTTAGGAGAGTTTGTAACATTAACGCAAACATTTATAGGTCTAGGCTAGAGATGTTTTTTGACGTCATTAAACGTAGGAGTTGTCATTGTTTGCCATCGTTGCATCTCGGGGGTGAAATCTTGTTCCATGTACGTAACTGTATAGGATCATTATCCACATACCTTAGGGTATATCAAATGACGCTCCATGTTGGTGAAAGAATGAATTCTGGGAAAGACCCAGGTTTAGGCTTAAAGGCCAACAAGGTATCGCTATAGGCTAGGACAACGCCGATATTTTCACCTTTCTCAAGGGAGAGCAAGGAGTCTCACTCGCACATTGTGACCTTACTGGGATAAGAGAACTACACGCAGGGTATCGATATCCACATGATCATCTAGTATCTAACGAAATTACACTGTAACCATGCATAAACTACTCTTATTTTTTAACTAAACAAAGAAGAGATAGATCCCATCAGATACACCAAGATGCACTATCAAAAAAATTTAATTAGTCCTTTATAATTCCGTACATAAGACCACATCCATTTAAACACAACACCGACCACAATATATATATATATATATATATATATATATATATAAACTTCTGCGAGAGTGCATTACATCAGATATCAATGTCTTCGCAGAGATCTATCTATGGGACCCAAAACACAACACTAGATTGATCTGCTACCATTTCTCTACTCTCTCCCCCACACGACTACTTACCTTCTTCCTTATCTAGCCTCCTCCTTCCACATTACTAGTCTTTTCTTCTTTTTTCACTTGGCTGCTTTTCCACGCTCGGCTGTTCCTCGTTCTGTTCCACTTTTCTTTCTTCTACTCAGAGTCTTCTCCCTGTTCACTGTCAGTTACTCCTGCCACTTGTGAAATTTTCCGTCCGCAGTCTGCCACCTTCCCAACAGCTACCTGCAACTCGCCACCTTCACACAACTATCCAAAACTTGCCACCTTCACAACTGCTGGTCTGCAACTCTCAAAACTGTCTTATATTTTCTCAAAACAAAGGTCCCAACTCCGAGACTTTCTTTATTTCTTATGTCTTGGCATTGTTAAAATCTGTAATAACATCCTTCAAAGTATTCATGATTGCATCTCTCGTGTTCACTACTTTTTCAGTATGAGTAACGTTGACCAGCTATGGAAAGTTTGAGAAGGATGAGTCCCATTGTGGCTCTGAGTCGGTGACCACTGTTGGATCAATTATGACTTTTATTTGACAGGCGGCCTGAGGTCACACAAGGGCTTCTTGGTCTTGGCAGAGTCTTCCTCAATTGTCTGAATTTGTATCTGCAGGGCATCAACTTGGTCATATAACTACTTGCGGGTCGATGGGTCGATAATTCCTCTTATATCTTTAAATAGTTGGTGAAGTTGCTCATAGATGGGTTGAGATTTTATAGCTAAAAAGTTCAAACATTCGTGGATTTGTTCCAGTAATGTATAAGCCTTGGTTGTTGTACTCCACATGGCCTCCTTCAATTGATTC